>QRFI01000011.1:0-1200000 GCA_025389085.1 Sclerotinia subarctica | reverse complement strand
GCGAGTGCTGTCATTTCGGTTATGTATTTCGGGATGGGGATATCCCTCTGAAGACAGGATGTTAATAGGCTTGAAGTTACCTGGGCTAATAATCGTATTCCTCCTTTTGATTTGATAGCTTCCCGGCCTCGGAGTTTAATAACGGCAGCTGCACCATGGATATGTTCTGCCCATGCCTTCATCGACTTTTGATTACGTCCTGTGATGGTTTCAAAAATGCCAAGGATCAAGATCGCTAATAAAGTACTGTCTTTCTTGACGGCGACAGGAGATTGAAGAGCTGCGTTGGTGAGTTGTAGTGATTTGGCGTATTGTGCGCGTGCTTGGTTCATAAGCTGAGGAGCTTTTGCTGAATGTGAATAGCCGGCTAGACCAACTGCATGGACTGCTGCGACGAGATTGTCATCTATGCTATTGGATTCGTACAAGTCGGAAAGAAGGTCGAGATGTCCTCGAGTAGGGCCATGATCACCTATCACATAATTTGATAGGAAGAATGCGGTAGCTTTATCCTCAATCGATGGTGTTATGTTGAAATAGTTGATCGAGATAATCTGGTCGTCTTGGGGAGTTCTCATAACTAAATCGCGTGGAGAGCTAGAGCTTTCTCGGCTTGAAGATGGTGAGGATATGTTTGAGTTAGGAGTTGTGGAGTTGGGAGAGATAGATCCCGCCGTTTTTTGCCTGGCTTTTCCATGTTTGACTTTTGCTTTCTTGATGACGCCTTTTGTCTCGTCTCGGAATATCACATCAATTTGAGATCGGTACCCGAGACATGCTCGTCCGGCATTAAAGCATTGAGTGCATCCGGTAGGTATTGCATCACACTTTAATATATTTCAGTGAATGTTTATGGACATGAAAATACTTCATGGTATGATCATGGGCTAGTTTGTAGGCTAACTTACCTTTGTTTTCTTGGCTCGGCACGCATGACATCCTTTAGAAGGACGTCCACAGAAAACCATGCTTGAAACGATTTGTTTACTTAGGGCGGGCAGCAGAAACTCGAGTTTGATATTCCACTGAACCGTTTTGAGACCGTACGTTTTCTGGAACCAATTTGCAGGAACAAAAACAAGCTCAGAGTTTTGAGAACAGATTGATTTTGTGGGTATTAAGACCTGACAGCCAGTGCAATAAAAGAGATAAATTTGGGTTAGGGAACAATACACCCTCCGCAATGATGATCTCAAACAGGAATGGAAGAAGTTCGTATATTAAAAGGATACAATACTAATAAGGTAGTCAAGGAAGCAGCGAATTCAAACATATTTCTGGGCTGATCGATCTCATATGGATGTCTTCGGTGTAGAGGATAAGCAGATCACGTGAATGTAATGGTGAAGATGATATCTAATATGATTGGATGAATAATTCTCGTTTGTATTTCCTTTTCGAGGGTACGAGGAAGTTGACCAATGAAAAGGGCTGGAAATGTCGGTTCAGGAGCGGGCCGTGAATCCTTTAATTGGCTAAGCGTGCTGGAGCCTATTGATGTTTCTTACGGGATGTGGGACGGGGACAACTAGCCTTGTTAATCTGACAAGGCGCATTTCTTCCGCATTGACAGTCATCCTCCTCATCCTCGTTCATGGACGAATTATCTTCTTCAACTCAACTTTTTCAATTTCTTTACACTACTATAAAGAGGCGTTGTCAACGGTATCGAACGAGACGTATGCCTTATGTGAGGCTACGTGCTCACATGCGGCCCTTCAGCTGCTCAACGTGACTCGCTAAGTGGGTTTGCACACTATGGCTGTAATATCAAACATTCCGATTTCCTACTTTGGTCATCATGAAGTCCTGTACATTTCTAGGGTTGATTGTATGAGGTTACATGCTCAGATGGGGCCCCGCAATAGTAGTGGCTCAGCTAGGTGGGTTTTCATCGCAGGGCCTTAGTCTCCCTTTTTTTTAATTGACCATCGTGAAGTGGATATCTATAGCTGGTCGTTATAAATCGTTGTGTTTCCATCTTGTCATCTTGCTACATATACGTTCTACTTCTTTACCTAACAGTGGTTCTATACGTTTTAGTCAGCGGTTGTGTACTCTTTCCCAAGTAATTTGGTCTTCAGGCCTAGGACATTTATCCTAAATTTCACAAGTACAAATGGCTATTTATCTGTACAAAAAATGGAAGGCGACAAGAGACAAACCTTCGACCCCATCAGGCCCCTCCGAAAAACCTGAATCTTCAAAGTCCTGCAAACATAGAAATAACATAATAGGTCTCACGTCAGAAGAACAAGACTCAGCAATTCCTCTAGAATCTCAAGTAAGAAATGTCGAAGGTAGAGAAGGTACCAAGAACGAATCACAGATAGGCATATCCCGTGATGGACCATGTACTCTTTGTGAACAAGAAAAGAAGGCATTAAGTAGATATAGGTGGAGGTTAACTGCTGGACTGATGTTACCATATATGGTACAAGGACTAGATCTTACCATTATTGCTGGTGCTTTACCTTTCATTGCTTCGGATTTCAGTAAGCTTTTGACTCTTCATTTTCCTCAGAATTCATCACAACTAACGGCTCTCAAGATCAGCTCTCGCAATTGAATTGGATTATATCCGCGTTCAATCTAACTGCAACGACTTTCATACCCGCTTGGGGTCAACTCGCCGACATCTTTGGCCGGTATGCAACTCTCCAAGCAGCCTTGGTTCTTACTTTAATCGGAAGTGCTCTTTGTGCTGGGGCACCGGTAACTGCTTTTACCATGTTACTTTTCGGCCGAGCTCTTCAAGGACTAGGTTGTTCCGGACTCTTAATCTTGACTAAAGTTCTCCTTGCCGATAAAGTATCACTCAAAGAAAATGCAAAGAACAATAGTTTATTTGCTGTTGTCGGTGGTCTTGCTTATGGATTTGGGCCTGTCATTGGAGGATATTTAACTCAAGTTTCGTGGCGATGGTGCTTTATAATTAATATCCCTATTGCGCTAGTGGGTATGGTTGGTGCACATTTTCTTCTTCGACCTATATTGCTCGGGCCTCAAACAATCAGACGAACTGACGATGGTACTGAAATGGAAGGACCTCAGACATTCTTGAGGAGACTATCAACACTTGACTTTGGAGGACAATTCTTATTTCTCTTCGGGATGGGCCTTTTTATTCTTGCCATTACCTGGGCTGGGGCATACTATCCCTGGTCGGACGTCAAGGTGATCGTTCCTCTCGTCCTAGGTTCTCTTCTCCTCATTCTATTTCTCGTCTGGGAATACCTCATGATGCCAGGCTTAGCACTGGCAGTCCGATATCCATATCGCCGAGCCATGCTTCCATTCAAGCTCATTTTAAGCCGCAACTCTGGACTTTTAATGTATATCAACTTTATCACCGGCATGGCAATGTACGCAGTTTTCTACTTTGTCGATATATATTTCGCGCTCGTTTTACAATTTTCCTCTAGCGAGGGAGGTAAAAATCTCCTTTACTACATCCCGGGTCTAGCAGGCGGCGTATACCTCGCCATGTTTGCCTGCAATGTATTTCCGCGCCAAACATGGTATCCAATTTTCCTCGGCACGACCATCGAGCCACTAGGCATCACTATTCTCGCCGCAGCACTTTCCTGGGGTCATCTCCCGACAATCTATGGCATGCTTGCGCTTACGGGCGTTGGAACTGGAATCAGACTCATGCCCGGTACCCTTCACGCAATAGGACATTATCCCACACAAATCGCACCACTAGTCTCCATGATGTCTCTTTCTTCTTCGCTAGGTGGCACCCTCGCATTGACAATCATGCTAAATATCTTCAACAATCATCTTTCGTCCTCTGGTATTTCAGTCTCCGGTACCACTACAGCCAGCTTTTCCGGTATCTCGACTTTATCATCGACAGAACAGGATTACGTGAGAGATATGGCGAAGAGGGGTATCGTATTGGCTTTTTATGCTATCTCTGCGTTTTTGTGGTTAGGTGTGGGTGCAAGTGCGGCATTGGGAAATGCATGGATTGCGAAGGAAGGGGAGGAGGGAACGGCGAATGTGGGAAGAACATGCGAGGGGAGTTTTCTTGGGAGTTTGGTGAGGAGAAGGGGGAGGGTTAATATTGAGAAGGCTTGAAGGGGGAAATAGGGTGGTATTTATATATATCTGTGGAGTTTATTATTAGACTGTTGATAATTAGAGTGTATAGTTAGTCCTTGAACGTTGAACATTTGGGTAATTTATATAGTATACTGCATAGAAGGAAGATCAATTATAAATAAGATTTTAATTTGAGAAATATAAATAACTAGATTTCATTACAATACATCATCTATCCATGACCGAAGACTATCCAATATTATTTACAACCTAAGAAACAAATTGCAACATAGAAGTATCCCCTTCCGAATCAATGATAGTTTTGTAGGGTAAAATAACTCACTCTACTACTTCCATCTACTCAAACTCTTAATTATCATACTCTTAAATAGCACTTAATATTATATACTTATTTACATATACGCATTGAACATTCAACGTCCCACGTCCAACTGCAAACTTCCACAAAACTACTATGTAACCAAGCAATTAATCAATCAATCAATCAATCAATCACCTACAAAGTATCCATCCCTCTATTCCCACCGAGTATTTCACTCGAATGAAATATCTTGAAACTTTTAGGTTTTGAAAAAAGGCTTTCCTTGCATGTCTTAAAACGAGAGATGGAGTGGTTCTATGGAATCTGGGTGGTTAGCTGTGGCTGTGGCTGATTTTGACGGGCTTTGGCTCTGGTGATCCTGATTCTGGTAACACTAATTCTGACAGTTCCGACTCTAACAATCCTGATATTAGCAGACCGTGAATCCGCAGAATCTGATATTATTCATGCTGATATATATAGTCGATTCTAACAATTTTAAATATAAGATTTATGATTCAAAATATCGATATATTAATCTTTAAAAAAGTTTCAAGTATAAACTTTATATTTTAGATTTTAGAATGTTCAATTAAAAGTGATTATAAAATTGCATTTAGAAATTAAGTTAAATAAAAAATTAATTAGATTATTAAATTGATATATTAAAAAAATGATTAATCTTAAATCAGAATCTAAAAGAAATCTAATATATATCTCGATATATAATTGTATTTAAAATATAATCCTAATTTATTAAATATAAGATTTGTTTTTTTATAATAATAAATTATAATTTGAGAGAAAAGCATTAATACTACAAAATGATTAAGTTGTGTTGTATAGTAAAACTCAAAGGAATTTTCTTTCTCTCTCAATTCTTAAAATTCAATGGAATTGTTTGTCTGTAGAAACCAATGAAATTGATTTTTGAGATATGCAACAAAATCTGAGTAATTGAGAATATCGAAAATATCGTTTCTTATTGGTTGGGCTGACGTCAATCCGGTGTCATGAGGGCACATGTACCGTGAATCCTAAATACAATACTCAATATCTACTACATTAATATAACTTCATTATCTTCAATATGAATTTAACAAAGCAACTTATACATCCTCTTCCACCTCGGCCACTCCTCCATTCCTATCTCCCATCTTTGCCCTTTAGACCCTCTATACAAAAACCCCGCATCCACGTCATTCCTACCTGTCCTCAAATCAATCGCTTCAATCTTCATCCACCTGGTTCTATACCAAATTTTATATCCCGCATAAAACATCAATACAACCGGTAATGCCAGATATGCCTCAAAGAAACCACTAATCTTATCATTAATCCCCTCATTGTCATCACCAATCGGATCGATCGCTACCCAGAATTGCGCTGCGAGAACTAATATGATCATGATGAGACCAACCCACGAACCGATCGTACCAACTGGAGATTGATATATGAGCGAATTAGTACTATGACCCTGTTGTGCCCACGCTTGACGAAATCGGATATGCGAATAACAGATTGTTCCCCAAGTAAAAAGTGATGACAGACCCGAGAGGGCTAGTAACCACGTGAAAGCGGTGTTTCCAATGGAAGATACGTATAGATAAGCAAGGAGGCCAAAAGCTAAAGAGATAAAAACGGCGACTATAGGACGACCTTTACGATCAATGTAGGCTAGAAAACGAGGAGCTTGGCCTTGTGCTGCGAGAGAGGCGAGGAGACGCGAGGAGCCGAAGACGCAGGAATTCGCGACGGAGAGGACAGCTATTAGAATTACGGCATTCATTACTGAGTCAAGGCCATCGATACCTGCTGATTGAATGGCTATTATGAACGGGGAGGTTTTATTGGTGCTGGCGTTTGAGGTGGAAAGAAGGGAGGGGGTATTATAAGGGACGAGTAGGCCGATTATGAATATGCTTAAGATATAGAACTAGGAAATGTTAATTCGTGTAAATCTGATTTGACGCTTAGTTGATATTTACCAGAACAATACGCCAGAAAACCTGCTTAATAGCTATTGGTAAGGATTTGCTTGGGTTGTAGGTCTCGGCAGCTGCTAATGCTACTAGTTCTGTCCCTGCGAAGGAAAACGCGGCCATAACGAGTATGTTACAAAATCCTTTGAAACCATTATTGAAGGGCCCAGGGTTAGTCCAGTACTTACCCCCTATATAACCTGTTTCAGGAGTCCCGGTGCAATTTATCACGACACCAAGAAGGCTAGAAGAATCTTGTTAGAAAAATCACTTTGAAACTTTCATGAAAAGTGCTTACATGAAACCTATGATAGCTGTGACTTTCAATATCGAGAACCCATACTCTGCCTCGCCAAATATTTTGATGCCACAAAGACTAATAAAGGCAACACTGGCTAAGAAGAGTGTGATACTAGCCCAAGTG
Organism: Sclerotinia subarctica; assembly: GCA_025389085.1. NCBI lineage: Eukaryota > Fungi > Ascomycota > Leotiomycetes > Helotiales > Sclerotiniaceae > Sclerotinia > Sclerotinia subarctica. The sequence continues at coordinate 1,193,222 of QRFI01000011.1, read as the reverse complement.
GGTATTGGAAGATCCCAATATTCGAGAGTAATTGCTGCGGCCATGAGCTCCACAGGCATGATGATGAGACATTGAATGGCATAGTTCCAGCCGGTTGCAAAGCCCCAAGCTGGGTCAATAAAGCGAGTAGCAAATGTCGAGAATGAACCTAGAGTTCATTTAGTTTTCTTGTATCCAAAATACTGTGAGATTTATTACCGGCGATTGGAAAGGTGACTGCCATTTCTCCTAGTGCTTGCACAGTACAGTATAACATTCCTCCTGTCAAGATATATGCAAGAAGCAGAGAACCAGGACCTCCACTTGCTAATGCTGCCCCAGAACTTACGAATAGCCCAGTACCTATCCTTGTTAGATATTTTAGGTGAGCGAAAGAAGACAGATCTAACCTATCGAACCTCCAATGGCTAACATCTATCACAGTCATTTCTCGCCCATGTAAGTCTATATGAAGAATCTCATACCTGCAAATGGCGGCCTCTCAAAATTCTGACCAGGTTTGTATTAGCAGTATTTGATGCCGCAGCTTTATCATTGTATGTTCTGCTATTTGTGCCCACATAAATAGGATGTTCCACATCTTGATCCGAATCGCTACGGAAGTTGTCAAAAGTTTTCGTGGGGAACTTTCTTGTCTCTTTCGGTTTAACTAAGAGAGGTACGACTGTCGAGCTTGTCGTAGTTGAACAGCTTGTATTCATATCTATCGTGGCGTTAACCATTATGAGGATCAAAAGCTTGAACCCTCAGATCGCTAAATGACTATGATTGTTGAAAGTGATGATGAAATACTTGGGATATTGGAAAGCTCTATTAGTCTCGTTGATATGAGACATGTTTAGGTGTTCGGAAGGAAGAGCGGGACCAAAAAAAATGGGAAATGCATACCCGTAATTCATGTATTTGGCAATAAAACTTTCTCTTGGGCCCGGCCTCTTGCAGCATAAATGATTCCGAAACAAGCATTTCACAAGGCTGGGCACCCATGCTCTACCCAGGATATGTGACATTTATCCCCTAGAATGCCAACAATGGACCCATTCGCTTAATTAGACGGAATCGACCAATCGGATCTCTAACATATCCGAAGGTCTCTATAATATTTATATTCAATTACTAAAAAGAAAAAGTATTATAATCCTCAAATTTATAATAAATATATTTATAATTTTATTAATTTAATATAATATTTAATTTTCTTTGATTTAAAATTATAAAATTCATATATATATTATTATTTAATAAAGATTTTCAAAAGATTTTAAATTTTTATTTTAATCAATCAAACTTTATTACGCTGAATATATTATACAAATTATTTATTTACTAATACTGATTTTTCTTTAAAAAAAATTAACTTATAATTTGTTTAATAATTATATTTTATTAAAAAGATTTTAACAAGTATTATTATTGCAAAAAAATCAAATCAAATAATATTTTAAATAGCCCCGGATTTATTTTGTTAAGTGCCCGACTTTAATAAAATATAGATAATTCTAATTGAAATTAATGATTTGTCTTATTGTAATGTCGATCGAGGGTGATCTATATATACTAGAATAGGTAGTATCTAGCCGATATGAATCTCAATTAGGCTAGATCCTAATTTAGTGATAGATTAAGATCGAATGATAAAAGAGAAGGATCTATAAGAGTTGTAGGCTTGATAGGTAGCCCAAGCATGGTTGAATACTAGAATGCGGGGAAAGCGAAGCTTTCCGTGAGAGTATATTGAATAATATATGATACAAAACTTAGAAGTTGAGAATATCCCAGTGTAGTGAAGACTTAAAGTGTATAAGTCTTACAGGAAAATGTCCTGGTACATTCACCCTACGCAGGTATTTGTCACGGACCTGATGATTTTATCTCTGTTTATAGATTACATTTACCAGATTATACTTCTGCCCGAATCACAAACAATCCTCCAATGGTTCAACAAGACTATGCGTTTGAAATCATGCAAGATACGGCTTGGTACAAAAGATGAATTGATTCCAGAACCCCCTGAGTTGGTGCATATATGCCTGTGGTATGCAGAATGCAGCACACCAACCAACATATTAATCCTCTCAGCTGGAGACAATGAATGGCAGAGATTAGAGGAGCATTCCCGAGAGAGCGGCAAAACTCCGAGTGTGGTATTTCTAAACTTCGTTAGGCATTTATTTAGACATCCTTATTGATGTAGTTCGGCAAGGAGCGTTTTGAATGCAATAATAGGTGCACAAAATCAGAAGCTTGACAATCTTAAGTTGATAGTCTTGGTTTGAACCGTTAAATGCTTGTGACAGCTTTAACGGATACGCTAAAATCTTATAACCCCCTTATATAGCCCCGTTTAGGGAAGCACTACCGACGCTAAATGTCTTCACATGCCAACAGATTCGATTCGTCCCAACTTTATTTTTATATCAATTCTGACATCTTAAAAATGACAAATGCAGTCTTCTAACTCTCGATACTATTGGTTCGAATTGTGGTATCTCTTCTTATCTTTAATCATGCCTTATATGGTTAAGGTTCTCCGTAAACCAGTGTCATCTCTTGGCTACCACAATCCAAGACTCGAAGCCGAGTCTTCAGGGAATGTTATCTTTGCTAAAATGATTTCGGGTTCGGATCTCAGGGTTCAATTTAATAAACACTTTAACACCCGGTGCAAAAAGAGAATATTGCCAACTCGTTTCTTGCGACATGAGAACGAAGTGGGTAAAATTCCCCGGCCGTTGGGAACCTTACTTTCTTTCCATCGACGAGGGACAAGGTTCTTGTTGTATTAATATTTGCATGTACACAGCCGCATATCCATAAAGCCCCTTCTCATCATGCTTTCAATCAACAATTTTACTCATTAGCATACACACAAGCGATGGAAGTTCTTCGACGTTATGCTACAGAAGCACCCGATCAACGTGCTTGGATAGATACCAAGCCTACATTTATTGTCAGTTGGTGGTGTACAATTTTTGCCATTACTATAATTTTGTTTCGGATTTCTGGTAGATATGTTCGAACGGAGAAGCTCTATCTTGAAGATGGTATTATGATGTTGGCAATCATACCTCTGCTCATGAGAATGGCTTTCGTCCATGTTATCTTAATGTTTGGCACCAATAACTCTCTGACACTCGGTTTGTCATCAGAAGATGTACGGAAAAGAAAGATTGGGAGCCAACTTGTTTTAGTCTCAAGGATTATGTATGCTGCGTAGTATGTCTATGTTCGAGTGTTTCTCAAAATGGTACTGACGACCGAAGCCTGTGGGCCATAAAATACAGTACCAGCATATTCTTACGTTCCCTGACTGGACAAATCTGGCAACGTATACATCATAAACTGCTCAAGTATCTTCATATCATGCTCGCCGCTACCTTCCTGGCCACCGTTGTCAGTGATATTGCTGAGTGTCAACCTTTCACTCATTACTGGCAGGTTATTCCAGATCCTGGACCAAAATGTCGTCAAGGCTACGCGCAATTTTTCACAGCCGGCGTTCTCAATATCATCACAAATTTTGCATTGATCATCTTTCCCGTTCCAATGATTTTGAAGTCAAATTTACCAACTCACCTCAAAATGAGCGTTATTATACGTTTGGCACTTCCAATACTATGTATTTTTGCAAGGATCAACCAGCTCAAGAGAGTAGTGTCTCAAAACGGCGATCAGCAAATTCGTTCACTCCTGGCTTCCCGTAAGCTCTTTTATCACCCAATGACCCAAACCCTAGCTAACACAGACTGAAGTCGACATTCTCCTCACCACATTGGCATCTAATGCCTCAGTAATCGGCTCGCTCCTCCAAGACAAAGGCTATAAGAAAACGAAATACAAAACCCCCATCTATCGCGATATCCCATCTCGTGCTCCCTCTTCCCGCTATACTGGGAGGCTTGACAGTGATGAGGCTCTCATGATTGAAAATCCCGATGTAGATGGAAAAGGAACTGTGATGATCGCATTAAATGTTTTACATGAGACTGCGGGCCGGGAGAATAACGAAGCGAAGAAATTTGATAGGGGCGGAGTAGGAAGCGGACTGACGAAACCTGAGCATGTCTGGGCTGGTGACCAGATTAGAGTTGAAAGGGCATGGAATGTAAAAGTTACGAAGGACGATGTGTCAGGGAGCGCCTAGATAAATGAACAAAATAATACTCGGTATAGGAATTCGATTTCGATGTATCATTAGCTTTCATGTATTGGTTTTGGTGTTCATGATGACGAAATTTGTATCATGTCAGTGTTATATGTAACTTCCTGGATACCATAAAAAGCATATAATTACTTTATTGTAGTTTATGATCTAATACATAACGTTTGAAGTATTCTGAGAATGTCCTAGAGGCGACCGCAGTTAATTCTTGATGGTTTTAAAATGTGCTACCGGTGAGCTCCCGGTGAACATTAGAATTTCCAATGTGAAGGTGGGTGGGAATTTTGCGTTGTGGTCTGGGCTAGGCTAGGTGAGCCTGGCAAGGACAAGACTAGCTTCTATAAAGCTACCGATACTGTTAGACTTCATGTAAGAAAAACCAGCACTCAACATTCAATTATCAATTACAAAAAATAAACGAATAATAATGCAAATGGTGTTTTTCATCAGATCATGGACAGCTGGTTGATGATCTGTACCTGCAGTATGGGAATCAGTCCAAAAAGGGATTTGTGGGATACTTTCCCCACTATCCCCCCAGCCAAATAATTTAAAGTTGGCACCCTAGCTCGATTTATCTTGACATTTCAGCTATTCTAGGTATCGGCTTTTTTCTAATATAATATCCAAAAAAACCCTTCTTTTTCCACTCACGCCCTCCAGTTTTCACATCTTCGCATCTTCCTCAATTCCACAATAATCAACCTTCAAGATGTCGTCGTCTTACGCTATGAAGTCAATGGGACCCAAAGGTTAGATACATTTCCCTCGAGACAGGCCGCTTCTTCAATGCTTGGATCTTTCCACGCCGAGTTTGATCCACTATACTCACATAATAAACAGCCTTCAATCACTCCTCTTCCAATGATGCTGAAGCCGAATATGATCGACTACGCGACCTCGCTCACAAAGAAGCCGCCAAACGCTCCCAATGTTTCGACCAAGCGCATCAAGCCTACACATCCGGCGACGGAGCCAGAGCTCATGACCTCAGTGCCGAAGGGAAGAAACACGCGGCGCAAATGGACGCATACAATAGACAAGCTTCAGACTACATATTTCGAGAGAACAATGCCCCTGGCAGAGTTGGAGACGATGAAATTGATTTACACGGACAGTATGTCGAGGAAGCGGAACGCATTGTGGAAGAGAGAATCAAATATGCGCGACAACAGGGACAATCGCATTTACATGTTATTGTAGGGAAGGGCAATCATAGTAAGGATCATGTGCAGAAGATCAAGCCTAAGGTTGAGGAAATTTGTAGGGAGTTGGGTTTGCAGTATGCGACGGAAGAAAATGCGGGGAGGATGTATATCAATTTGCAAGGGGGCGCAGCTGTTATGCCACCGAGTGGTGGAAGCCATGGGGAAAGTCATGGGGGACAACATCATGGTGGTCAGCAACAGGGTGGATACCAACAACCATCTTATCAACAGCCTCAGCAAGGATATCAGCAACCTCAACAGAGTGGATATCAACAAGGCGGTCAACAGCAAGAACAACAACAGGACAACAACAACGACGAATTGGAGAAATTGGCCAGGAAATTTCTTCCAAGAATACTACGGAAAGCGGAGAAAGCTTGCTGCGCTGTCATGTGAATTCTTGGATTGCACATATTGGATTTGTTTATATCTATTTGGTTACAATTTTGCATTCATGGCTTTTCTTCGAATATACCCTAGTTTATAGAGGGATTTCATTGGGGGATATATGGTTGGATGTTAAGAGAGACGAGATGGTGTATTAATGTTGAATGTTATGTGTAGGACTTGATATGAAAGATCATGATTTCATGATAGATTAGATGAATGTAAATTTTTAATATCGTTCCATTTCATTTATTCCCAAGAATTCCGGTTCTTGAATCCCGTACAAATTCGTCAAGTTCCTAGGTTATTTATATTCAGATTAATCTAGATTAGATACTCTCTGTACCTTTTAGCATAGGGAGTAGTTCAACTGAACATCCTATAGATAGTATTATCACCTCAAAAATATTCATAAAGAGGGATTCTTCTAAATTAGATATGACGCTCCGCTGGGCCACTGCCGTGGAGGCTTTTTCGCTTCGCTCCAAGATCTAATATTCTTCCTTCATCATATTCTGTATAGGGGCTATGTTTCCTCCTATTCTAGAGCGAAGCGAAAAAGCCTCCACGGCAGTGGCCCAGCGGAGCGTCATTAAAGGACTACCTAGTAGGTAGATAGGTATATTGTATATAAGTGTAAGGTAAGGAAGGATCTATAAGTATGTAATATTTTTGAATTGAATTATGGTTGGAGCTTTATTATATCACCCACTATATTATATATCTACCTAATTCCATACTAATTATAATATCGATGGAGGTTCATCCCATGATTGTCAATGTCAAGTCCCTACTAGGATGTACAGACGAGGACGTAGGCAAAGACGCGGGTAAACTACGGTGAAAAAAGCCATGACCGCTATCTATCTAAAGTTTTAGTATCGCCGATAAAGTAAATTTTTCCAACAGCTGTACATTTGTCTTTCTTTTTAATTTGCCTATTAGCTTGAATAACTCATAACCCCCCCCCCACCGTCCGTAATCGGCCTCAGTTGTAAGGAAGAGCGACACCGGACAGCCATTGACCCATTGCACGAACGCAAAAGTGCCGAAGGTCTTTTCAACTTCTCGTCGCAAATAGGAACCGCGGCTCAATTATCCGATACAGGATTGTCGCGCATGGAGCCTTCACATGAGATTATAGGCGGGGCACCCGCTTCCAGCCCAACAACTGCCGTTCGGCCAGGTACAGGAGGGGGCTTCAACAAACGCAAGAGAAGTGGTGCAGGTTTCGATAGTAGTCCTGGTACGGGAAACGAACAAGAAGATGAAGATGCAGAGAGAAGACGACAACCAGGCGTGAAGAGAGCTTGCAATGAATGTCGTCAACAGAAAGTGAGTCACTACTTTTTCAACAGGTGAATATACTTCGCGATGCGACTATGCGACAATGCGACAGCAACTCTATTCAACGGCTGGCCAAAGAATATTCAATTGCTAATTTTGAGCAACTCTAGCTTCGATGTGATGTCATTCAAGATCCTTTTACCACCTGTTCACGATGTAATCGACTAAAGCTCGATTGTAAGATTGAGTCAAATTTCAAAAGAGTGGGAAAACGAAGCAAACATGCGGAGATGGAGAAACAAATTGAAAGACTTCAACGAACGGTAGCTCGTGCTCAACAAGCTGGTTTCATTCTCGAAGAAGAAGAAGACCTTCAATCCCCAATCGCGAATAGCAGCGTCTACCAGCATTCGAGAAACCAATCATACATAGGATCGGAAGAAGCTGTGTCATCCTTACTTCATCTCAAGCAAGGAGGTTCTTACAATTTACCACAATATGCGAGACAAATTGAAACCGTGGGCTTAACGGAAGATGCCATTAATCATCTGTTCAACGAATTTTTCGTCTGGTATCACCCATATCTTCCATTTCTTAGTACAGAACAGACCTCCGACCAATATTATCAGCAAGACCCTCTCCTTTTCTGGGTCATCATTACTGTTGCAGCACGTCGATATTCTGCGGACCCAAATCTATTGACCAATCTTCATGGCCCTGTTACTAGATTGTTGTGGTCCAAAGTGGGTGAGGTTCCTAACAATTACCATATTGTTAAAGCATTGATTTTGTTATGTACTTGGCCATTGCCTATAAGTACAACCTCGTCAGATATTACCCATATCTTGTGTGGTGTAATGATGAAAGCTGCAACTGGTATTGGACTACACCGACCAAATAATACTCAAGATTTTTCCCGGGTATCTGTTGACCTCAACAGAGAGCAGTTGCATGACAGAGTCGTAACGTGGGCGGTCTGCAACATTGTAGCACAGAGTACAGCTACTGGATATGGACAACCAGCGTCGACATTATATGATTGGACACTTGCAGTACGACCTGGAGAGGAGGGGCCCTTTACAATCTCCCCAGAGCTTTCATCCCGCCTTACGATCGAGAGATTCTGCGATAAAGTCTCGAAAGAAATGTATAGCAATGCCAACGATCCTAGAGGTGTTGCTGGTGATGAAATCAGGGCTTTGTTGACTCGGGTATACCGCCGGGAGTATGAAGAGATTCGAGTAGCAATTCTCTCCAGACAGAATTTATCGCCAATCGTTGATCTCCACCTTCGAGCTGCTGGACTGCACCTTCGTCTCTCGGCATTCTTTGATTCAAGTACCACACAGGGATACTTGGACGATTTGATGGGCTTATGGCGAGCTACTTATCAATTTTTAGATCTCGTCTTCGAGCTCGAGGCTCCTTCAGCCGACAACACTCATGGCGGTATCCTTCGGTTCGCCACAGGCTATATTCTCCAAATGATTATTGCTGCTTGCTTTTCATTACTCAAGCTTCTCAGTTCTTTCTTCGCCAAGATTATGGATTTTGAACGTGGCCGTCAATTATTTCATCGTACCATCTCGGCTATTAGAACCATGAGCATTATGAACAATGACTTGCCTTGGAGACTCGCTGAACTCATGGTCCAGATGTACAATGGAGCTCGAGTTGAGCAACGACAAATTGCACAATTGAACAATGGCAACGAATTGGATTCAGGCTCTGTTGTCATAGATGATAGTTTGCAATTAAAAGTTAGATGTAGGATGAGCATGAGCCTGGTATTTGATTCTATTTGGAGATGGAGAGAAGAGTTTCAGACTCAAGGTCGAAGTATTGAAGGTCAGTGATTCTTATCATCTTTTGCGCAACGACTTTGGTTCGTAGAAGATCACCAACTGAAAGCTTAACACAGCAGCGATCCGAAACCCGACCAATCCCGATAGTGCTAATGAATCGTCTGCCTCGTCAACTCACTTGGACAGTACTCCTATTCCTTCAACTCATCAGATTCAAAACCAACTCCTCGCTACGGCTGGACCCGTTACCCCCAACGATGTCATGACCGGCGCCAATAGTATGCTCGCCGGAAACATAAACTATGGCGAGACGAACTATGAGGTTTTCGATCCTTTAAATTGGATGTTGGATGGATTGGTCGATTTTCCCTACAGTTATAACGCTGTTCAAGGACTTGAAGCCAATGGTTTGGGTTGAAAGCTAGAAACTTTCAATCGCACCCACATTGCCTCTTCAAGGATTACCTTCAGGATAATCTTTTTTCGATAATTTGAACCTCATGGTTGCCTTGTTTTATTTGGCACAGAGACCAGTGTTGATCGAGACAGTTCACAAATTTGCGCAATGAGTCCTTTCAGAACTGCCTACTTTAACTCTATTATGCCAACATCCAACCCTAATTCTTAATCTCGGGCTTTTATATACTTTTATTACCTGCCCGGTTTTACTATACTTTTCGTTTAAATCCTCACGAATTTACGGCTCTTTCAAATGCGCATTGACGGTGGGAATCCCCCCTTCAGATTTCTTTCGTTTCTTTAACCGACTTGGACTCATTAAGCTGTATGCGAATACTATATTCAGTTCCTTCCGAATCCCTGGTCGTGCCACTTTTGCTTTCTTTTCTACAACGCTTCGATTCTACATAGGTTTTCCTGTGCTGGTTTGTCTTATCACTAGTATGAGCGAGCTATCAGTGGGTCGCAGTAACTTTCTTTTAGTAATTTTATACATCCTTCTGGGACGGAGTTAGCGATGGATAAAACGGAGCTTCGGGAATTTTGCTTTTTGACAAATGGAAAGGGAATCTTTGATATCTTCCATTGCCTTTTCAGATGGATGGTTAGATAGTGGATGGACGGCAAAGGTGTTATATTGGATGTGGGGTCTGGCTAGGGTGTGCAGGCTATTGGGGCTGCATGGGGACTTCAAGTTGGCTAGTAATGGTTAAATGATAATGCTTGGTTATTGGAATAACGATTGGAAGTTGCTAAATGGATGGGTAGTACTATGGGAAGTCGAATCGTCTACTTGAATGGTTGGCTAAGCGGTCGTATATAGGTATATAGTTGATGTTTACTGCTTCACAGATGTAGATGACAAAATCAATAAAAACAATTACATTCGGTCATGGGGTTAATTGCGCTTGTAGTGATAACTATGATCATTAATACTGTCTTGCTTGTCTTGCTTGTCTGGTGGAACGCTAAACGTGGGTAACGTTGCGTGCTGAACACTTTAAGGTAATAGTTAGTTATATGTGTATAAGATTATATACTGGTGGAGTTTGTTTGTTTTATTTTTAGATACTAGTATGTATGGGCAGAGCTGTCATGTTGCTATATGATTCAACACGCTAATCTTACCTACTAGTTCATAAGGCTATTTGTTATAAACAGTCTTTAGTTAGGTAATAGTTTTAACTCTGGCTTGTACTCTATTATAATCTTTATTTCAAATTAGTTGTTCAGTATAACAAGAGTGATCAATAGATAGAGGGAGGAAAAAGTGATGTAATTAAGAAATTTGGGCGTTTTTATAGATGTGGATAATCGGTGCCGAGAGTTTTAGTAAATTGTTCTATCCTATCCTGCGAATTTGGTTCTTTTCAAGGATGGGCAGGCCTTACAGGAAAACAGGACAAGCGTTGGTGTTTGGGTGTTTTTGTTCTTTTATTATGCCAACGGTAAGACAGCGGGGAAATTGATCATGTGTTGAATGATAGCTAAAATTCCGGTTTGCATAAGTGCTGTGCTTTAATTCCATATATATATATATACACTCCAGTAACCACGGGACAGCTTAAAGCAGTGCAGAGTGTAATTAGCTTCAGGACTTATTTCAGGGCTTTTTAATGATTTAAAGATTTTTATTTCTGCAGCTTAGGGTGGAATGGGGGAAACAGCTCCTACTGAGCTTGCCGGGCAATATTTGAGGTTTGGGATTTCTACTTGGATGCATATTGAGCTACTTTGTTTATTATTCTCCAGGACATATATTTAGATTTCTTTGTATTTGAGAAAATGTATTTTTATTTTTCAGTATAGCGTCACGGTCTTCTTGATCACTAAAGCTCTTTTCAATATACTCACTCGCATTCGCTTCACCTCACATATTCTCGAACATGGATATTGTGATTTGTGGTGGAGGAGGCGGCAAATCCATCGGCCATGGAGCTAGTGTTAAAGTTAAAGGATGGGCCCCGAAATACCAGTATGGTACATTGAATGGGATGGATGCTAACTTTGAGGCTGGTCATAGCGGCTTTTCGAATGCTCGGTACTTACCACTCTACATGCCGTCATTGTTGAGGATATCAAGGGAGAGACCGTCAGTATCGGCACTGGTTTTGCTGGAAGTGAAGTATATTTATTTATTGAACGAGTTTATGGGTGAGGTTGCCCTTCGTGGAATTGGACAGATGTTTATTGGAGGAAATGGACTTCTAAGGGGTACTAAGATTACAATTAACCAGAGTTGAATGCTAGTCGTTATCTCTAATCGATGGACTTGGGCACCGTCGAATGACACTTTACCGAACGGAAGATATCTGTTCGAAGGACGAAGTAGGAAATGTCTACTTCGTTCATCGGGGTGATCATTGAGTTAAGGTAAATGGTTTTCATGTGGACCTGCAGTCAATAGGCTCCGCGGTACCCGTGACTGGATTCGCTTAAGCGGCTGTAACCGATATATACTCGTCAGTGCCGGACTGACTGTCTACTGATAGAGGGAAAATCTTTTTAGCAGGTGCAGCGGGTTTCGTTGGTACTTTTCTGCTTAATGACTTACTACAAGTGCCTAAATTCAAATCAGTAGTTTGTCTTGTATGTGCAATGGTTGTCGCATCCGTGTTTTCACAGGTTCGTCAAATAATTCAAGAATACAATGTATGGCAAGCTGAATTCGAGCACGTGCACAAGCTGGTTTTTATTGTGAGAGAAGCCTTGGAAGATCGCAGCTCGGTATGAGCGAGGAAAGCTTCGAGAGATTAGTGATTCAGTCAAGTGTTGTCGTTCATTTTAGAACACACGTGTGTAGCCTTACTTTTTCCATCAACCGGCGAATCTACTCGGTATTCTTGAGATAATGCGATTTTCGCGAACTGGTCGAGTGAAAGCCCTTCACTATGTATCAACCATATCTGTATACGATCCCGCTCGCGTCATTACATGGAGTGTTTTTCTTTGTGAAGACGAGCCACCCCTCCGAAATTTAAGTGCAGTGACGTATAGTAAGATGGCCGAACAATTAGCTTTGTAAGAAATCTCTCTCGGCTTTCCGCTCTGTACCTATTTATCATCCATGTTTTGTCTTGGGCTATAATATCACTGGAACCTTGAACAAGAACGACTTCCTACCTCGATCGGTGAGCAGCTCTATTAACTCTGGATATTTTCTTTACTTCCCAAAGAATACAAGGAGTTTATACCTGGAGACTTTGTGACCAATTCCATCCTTTATGTATCTTCATTTTCCGGCAACCTTAGCTATGCCTACAATTTGTTCCTGAGCGTAAGGAGTCTCTCGATCTTTTCTCAACCATGCGTCTTTGAGGAGAATATGGATTCTATCACCTGTAGGGAATATCTTATCAAAATGGGTTGAGAAAGTGTTTCAGATCCAGAGAGATTCTATGAATTCGTTTTTATCCCTGCTAGAGGAAAATGTCTATCAGGAGCTTATGCTGCGAGAGCTTTACCGAGACTCAGCAATGTATGATACGGCAAATACACAAGGTAGTCTTCGGGGCTTGTTCTAGCCGGCAAAACCTCCACGCTTATATGGGAATTTGAACATGCTGTATTTGAGAATGTGGATGGGACGATGAAGGAATGAAATAGGGAGGTGACTATGCTTCGGGCCATTCGTCTTGATAGTTGGTCTATGAGGACCCGAACAAAGTAGCGAAACAAAAGACATTGAACAGTACATTCCAATTAAGTAAAGCTTTTGGTACCTCTTTTAGTAAATGTGGCAAATAGTCTAATTGCCTGTATCGAAATTCCAGACTTAAATCAATAAATAAATAAGCGCTACCGATCGTCCGTAAAAGGCTTCTGTTTGGGACGGCAGTAGGTGTTTATATGCGACTTTAACGTGAAAAATTGGTTGATTAATCCATACATATATAATACTTATAGTATTTTCTATACTCCCTTTCTAGCCACCGTTTGCAGCACACTGAAGAACACCATAGGAATGATGGTAACGGATGCGTGACCCATTCGCTCCACAATCATGAGTTCCAGCTCTGAATCTTCTTCTGATGGATGGATGAATAAATTATGTTTTCTAGAGTGGATATTTGAAGTGGTTATATTGCGGATAATAGGTTACAATATATAATTATTGGTGATAATGGAATCTAAGTATGAAGAAAAAAAGGGAAGAATACCATAATTAGTTACAGGGTGATGTCTAAGCTGGAATTACATGATATTGTTTGGTTTACTGAGCTCGATGCAATTTTTAAATTCTTCCTTTCCGTGTTATGTCAATATCCGTTTGGAAGTAGACATTGGAAGATCTTGACCAAGAATATCATGTAAACCACCTCAAAGAACCTATGCTTCGAACCCCAACGGGAGGAGGGATACCATTTCATGATGACTGCCAATCCATACTGATGATCTCGAGCATACTAACTACCCACCTCTCATTACGCAAGTAATCCTCACAGCAAGCCCCCCTCAATTCCATTCACATACCAAGAAGCCCACCACAAAGAGAGAGAAAAAAAACAAGAACAAGAACAAGAACAAACCATACCATACCAAAACACAATAAAACATACCACAGCTCACAAAAATTAAAACCATCCTTTCAATGAATCCACGACATCTCCACAATAACACCATATACACCGACCCAAATATCGAGTACTCGCATAATCGCGGATAAGAAAGTGCAATATAAATTTATACGTCAAAGGTGGAACGAAGGGATTCGGGATAAAGCGCATGTTATGATTTCTGCCTCGAGGGATCCGGATAACCATGTTGTCATGCCAAGGATTTTCGGTCATCTTGGTTCCATAGTTCTACAACATCCTTTTCTGCCGTTTATTCGTTTTAGTCGCATATATGTGTAGAATTTAGACTGAAGACTGAAGACTGAAGACTGTAGATGTTGATTAATTCTGTATGTGCTTTATTGCACATCTCGTTGGTATCGCGGTAACTGTACATATTGGTCTTTAATCTGTTGCAGATTTGAAAATGCTAGGTAGTTTTGCTTAACCAACGTGGGGTGAAGTGGGGTGGAAGGAAGCTTGGACTTGGGATTCTGAAGGATCGAGCATCGACCATATATAGGTATATATTGCTTTGTGAAGTTATTTTGAGATATTTTTGGTGGATGGATTATGGTGGAGATGTGATATCATGATTGTGGCATATCGGTCATGACGGTGCCGGGAATGATGAATTTCGGTGGTAGGAGAGTAGCTTGAGATTTCTGAGAAAGGAGGATTGCGAAAGTTTCACAGTATTTGTACTCGTAATCTTCATGGTGAAAATTGTCTTGATTTATTGATTCGTTCTTTGTAAAACCATATGAATGATGGTGTCTAACGGTATGGAGTGTGTTGTGTACCGTGGCACAAGGGCTAATCGAGGATTTGAGTTGTGAAATGTCTGTTTTGAAGATGTATTATCTCTCTCTGCTAGTTGTTAGCAGGTTCGACACGGAAAATGTGAAGCTCGACTGAAAGAAAGGAACCTAAATAAAATCCTTCAAAAGTCAAACCATCGGAGTGAAGTAACATCATTCGAGGTTGGGCTCCGACCCAGTGGATCAGCAGGAGAGCCTGAACTTTCCTCATCTCTGAAACAAGCTCTATCTATTGCAAGGCATTGTAGAGATTTGAGGGTGTACTGATGTTGGCTGTGGTCAAAGGCAAACTGGAGAATTAAGCTATCTTGTGATATGGATGTGAATTAAGTTCTCAGGATTGCGTTGAGAAAGATAATTCGCAGTTATGGAACGTCTTTCCCGTTTTGAGGGTGTGGTGATGTTACAACAGAGGTCATCAACCATGTGGCCAATTGTGTCTTAATGGTTCGGGCGAGCAGTGACTTCTTTTTCATAGAATACCTAAGAATCAGCTTCATAGTGTGAATGTACTCTTGGTTGCAACATTTATTGTATCGCAAAATAGACATCTCAAGCTCGTGTTCGTAAGCTGACAGTACTAATGCATGGAGTATGTAGAGAACACTATACAACAAGAACTTTTGGAAATCTTGTGAACATCAACGCAAGGGTTGTGATATGACGTCCCTTGTGGCAGTGCTAGTAACTGGTCTCCGTCAGCTCGTCCATCCTGAAAGCTCAAGATGAATAATACTCTCAAAACCTCAAGCTTCACAGCCCCACTGACTGGACATAGAAACACGTTCTGTGGAGGAGGGGGTGGCACATAGGGTGTAAATTTAGGTTGTTATGTGCCATGTACCAACATTAGCTTCAAAATCGTATCCTGTTCAATATTGCCGTTGCCACGCACATATCCTTGCTTTCAAAAGCTCAGGAACATGTTATTGCCAATCATCAACAGGAGTTTCCATCACCGGTCGATGCCACGCCTGTTAATTGCAATTCAAAATCTGGGGGCCATGAAGTCACTCATTTCTCATCTCGCACCATGTGTAGTAAAACCTATCGATAAGATGGTTTATGGCTAGGATTAATGAGTGACTTGGGTTGTCTGTAAAATGCCTACTGCTAACTCAGAAGGAACAATTGATCCTTCGACAAAGTGAGCATTCCCAGGTGTTTACTGTATTCACATGGACAATTTTTGGGGCTTCTGAAGCTAGCCATCTGCCGATAAATTTTCGTCAACGCAGCCTTATGGTAAGATAACCCACATCAGTAGCTAAGACACTTGGTGCATCGTGTCTTCCTCTCGCATGAAGCTGGTTGGTTGTTAAGCTTTTCCGTCACACCCGTGAGCATCTGTCTCATACCGACAGATTGGTAGAGATAGAAAAATCATGCCTTTTTGGAGTATGCATACAGATGTAGTAGCTATTCTGACCGACCAAAGTCTCTAATAAACTGCTGATTTACACTGCCAAATCCTGGTTTTATTGGGCATTCTGGCGGTGTGTCTTTTTACATCAATATCCGTAATTGAAAGAGAATGAGTGGTCTGGAATCTTACAAACCAAGGGACCGGATTGATTCGTCCTGCATTGCTGGAACAAGTGGTGGTGGTTCGGTTAGGTGATGGAAAAACAAAGGCTACATTTCCGTCCCCATTTCACATTTCAGGGTTCAGATAGGTCTTAGTTCTTAGATGACCACTTTCTCCAGTATTATAAGCACAATGTATTTTTCCATTCTGTGCTCTCTCATTCGCTGAAGAATTACGAGCCGGAATCCTATTGATAAAGCTAGTACAGGTTTCAATCTTAGGACCCTGCTAATTAGGATACGGTTAGACTCTTATCGACCGAATATCTTCTCCACTGCATCATGTACCATTGCGTCTTGTTGGCAATTGAAAATTATTCAGGGACGAGGGATGAGGGACAAAGTCGTCGAAATCGAGATGGAGTAAGTACCCAGTGTTTCTCTAGGCTACGTACCAGCATTCCATGATTTGGAGATCTCTCAGGCGATCGATACTATTGCATACGTGGCTGCGCATAGCACAATGCTCTATCCCCTTATGCTTAAGCCCCGAGTTCCACCCTGCCGGTCAAAGCCGTTAAATGTTACATCGGCAAGAAATGAGCAATATATCTATCGTGTGCCGTTTTAGCAAGATCTTACCACCCACACTTTATGGGCTTGCGCCGTCAAATTCGTGATTGTTATCTGCGGCGAAGAGTCAAATTCGAAACTAATGATATATTTTCATTGGAAAGATAAGAATATGAAAGCACCACCTCACTAGCAGGATTCATGATCTGCGGAAATAGGGGAATCAATGCTCCGTACTCCTCTATCATGCTGGTGAAGGGAGAAAATCACAATGTATCTTTCGAAACTTATCCGTCCGGATCCGAGTTCATTGGCCCACAGTGGCCTTCAGCTGACGCTCCGTATAGAAAGTAGAAGGTTGGGTACGGAAGGTATTTACCTGTTTTTGCATATTTTTGCGTGTGTCGTTACCGACAGTCTGGTTCAGTCTAGCAGGGGTAAAAATTTGGTTTTCGAACTTCGACCACTCAAAACCCCAAAAAATGATGAGGCCCAGTAGATTTACTGGTTAATAGGTTAATAGGTTAATAATGAGCTGATCAACTAAACCCATTTCAGAATCCTGTGCAAGTCGTACTTTCCTTTCCAATTCCACCCAGGAGATGCTGGATTTTAGATTTTAGATTTTAGAATTTTCCGTCTTCAACCCTAGAGAGGAATTCGTGCGTGCGTGCGTGTGTGTGCTTATGTTCAATTGTTTGTTCTAACAAACATTCAATTGACGCGGCTGTACACAAAAGCCAACAAGCCAACAGCGTCAAATGCGCTTCTTTGTACCCCCTACATTCAGCTTAGGCACATATGAGTCGTTTATCGTCTTTTAGTGCCTTGTAGCTCGCTAGGAGATAGGCAGTGTGTAACGTTCCGCAGCTCCTTTTATCTTTGAAATGAATTTCAATTCGAACGACTAATGCAGCGTCAATCACAAAAGATAAATTAGGGTTGATAAGATTTGAGACTTGAGAGTCCCGAGTCGGTTACTAGGATGTTAGAGGGAAGAAATTGGAAACAGGGGGTTCGGACAAGCAACGAGATCGGGGGCTCCACAGTCTGGGGGCCTCTCGGAAGATGGGTCATAGCTATAAACAAAAAAGTATCAATCACTCACTCATCCATTCATCCATTCATTATTACCTCCTTTATCGCCAGCATCATGCCTTGAGATGCCGTATTCCGTATGTAAGTATGGTGTGCAAACGGCATGTAGCTCATGTGGTCTCGTCCGGATTGGGCACTAATGATGTTTATTTTATATCAGCACTAGATACATGAGGAAGCTCGATGGAAAGTCTATTCGCTTCGAGATCGTTCGGAAAAACATTATTGGATCTTTAGATGATGGGATCCGTAAATTATTAATTAGCACATCCTTTTAGGCTAGGTAGGATGGTCAATTAGTCAATTGTCTAAAGACGCTAATGCACAACTAGAGTTGTGATTCTCTCAGACTGACAAAAATCCACAAAAGTCCCACAAAAGGCGCGCGGTTCGAAAAGTTGTTCGCTTCGCTTGATCAACCCATTCAATCCATCAACATATGATCTTGACAAGGCTCTACTTCCTCCTCCCCACCACATCTCTCCACCTACTTTCGCATAGGCCGCTTTCACGCTAATTATTCTCACAGGCTCTCCTTTTATCGAGCTTCTGATTTGCTCATATCCCGAGTACTTTTTGACCCCCGCCATGGAAGGGGAACCGTTACCGTACCCTCGGGATCTAGCACTTAGCTACTTTGATTCAATCACGTTACAATGAACTGGCATCCCTTGCTAGATTCGGCAAAGCATGAAACATACCCCGTCAATCGGCAGGCTCCAAAGAGGTTTTTCCACGGAAAGCTGCGCTGACTCGATTTCATGGAAACTTTAGACTCTTGCGGAAGGTTAAGCCCTCCAGTGGCCGTGGTACTATGTCGTCTGGCTGCCCGGTGGCCACAAAATATGTCCTCTATGGCTGTGTCACAGGATGTGCTTCCTGCAGCAAAGACCCAGAATTTTATCTGCTACCGAGGTACAGAAAGGCAAGGCCTGAGAACAATTTCAAACAAATACGATTGCAAAACATATTTATTTCTCTTGATCATCAAATGAAAGATTTCGCAGAACGTCCACCGTTCGTTCCGGACCCTTGAGATCGATCCATTCCCTACAACATAGTGCACAGTGCGCATAGCCTAAAATTCTAACCTTAAGCTCTGCTTTGATTATCTCATCATTCTCAGGAAGATAATGAGTTTTAACATGGGTAACAGACAAGGTTGTCTAACAACACCAGCCGCCGTTGCACGCGCTGGGGTGCTCTATACTTTTTAATTTTTAAGCTTGAAGTAGCACTATACTTAAAGGAGATAACAATAATTAAAAGCTAAGTCGGCTAAGACTCCCAGCGCTCAACTAACATTTGCTACCAAGTACCGTAGAGTTCCCCTCATAACCCGGCGGCTACCCCCTCCCCTGCTCACACGCATATCCCACTTTGTTTAGTTTAAGGCGCTACCTTGTTCCTGCTCACTGCCACATATGGTCCCCGGCCCGATGAGTGACCAGGGCTGAGTTTGCTGTGCCTCTCATTCTGTTTAGACTTATAGGTACTGACCGGCATAAAAAAGAAGTCACCGATCTTCTACTTGCTAGCAAGGCTTCTATCTTTGATTCGACATTGTCAGGCAGATCGATACGATTGTGACTATATAATTACGCCTCGCCGAATAACTTTTAAATGCTTGACATATATTCTGGTAAGACCCCGTCTCTCCTGTGTCGATCTCGTTCATCCTCTCTCCATTTATTAAGCTTTTTTACCAGCTCCTATTCCTTCTCCTACATTCTTCGAAGACTCTCTCCCTGTTGAATCCCCAACTATTTTCAAGAAGCCTCTTCTACCGCGTCTCAAGATGACTACCATGGGGGGGCCTGCCTTTGGTGGAGGCCATAATGTCCCTCATAGTGCTGGTCACTCGAGCAATAGAGCTTCAGATATTCCTATGACACCTTACAGTGCTGTACGTTTATCTTTATTATTGCACGGGTGGCAGTCTCTAATCAGAATTGTAGGTTTCATCATTTAATCTTCCGGCCTATTACGATTCATCTTTAATCACACCCATCACAATGGCACCATCGCCAAATATCTCTTCAAGATCAGCACCCACAGTCAGAGAGAGAGATATCAAATTATCACCATCCATGGAATCCCCAGGTTATCCACTTTTTTGTGGAGACGAGGACGACTTCGGGTCAAGATTTGATGCCGCACCCATGAAGCAAAAACAGCCAAATTCCAATAATTTAAAGATTCCTACCAGCGAGTCCAATTATCCCATTCCTCCTGGCCTTCTCGATCCTCACCCACACTTTGGTGCATATGGAGTTTCTGCTACCCCAAAATCTGGACGATCAGCCGAGTTGACATCTCCAAATATGAACACCAGCCCTCGAAATACATCTTCAAGTGCTATGAGTGCTGACTTACAAAATTCACGTCATGCCACACCGGATCAAAGCCCAGGAAGCTACAAAGTAAATAACTTTGCGCCAATATTGATTGCTCCCAACCCAAACACAATGCGGCCTGCAACCAGACCTGGAGAGATGCCATACAGGGACGGTTTACCATATGGTCGTCATGATTCTATGAATTCTATGCATTCCATTTCCACGTTAATGACTTCCTATCATTCGACATCACATCACCAGCCCGAGCAACAAGTTGCCCCGCTTCCTGCTCGAAGGAAGAGAAAGAGTCCTCCCACACAACTGGATGGAGAAACTAACTATTCGGTGCCGATTAACCACGAGGAACAAGTTCTCATGCAACTCTCAGAAGTCGATGGTCTTCCTTGGAAAGAAATTGCCAAAGAGTTCAATGCGAGGACGGGCAAAAGCATGAAAGTGCCAGCTCTGCAAATGCGCAAGAAGAGACTCTGCGAACGTCTCCGTATTTGGACCGATTGTGAGGTACATCCCTAGCTCATTATGTATTTTAGCCAGATCTGTTATTAATCCAGACGACAAAGAAGCTAACAAGAGGTTAGGAGCGAGCTTTGACACTTGCTTGGGAAGACTACGATAGAGCAAAATGGGAAGAAATCGCGAAAGGTATGATGAGGCACGGAGTCCAAGAGAAATGGAGCAAAGAAGCTGTTCAAAGGAAGTTTAACGAAATGTTCAATCCCGACGATCTATCATACGGACCATCAGACTATGCACTATCCAGGCATGCCGAAGACATGCAATACGAAGTGAAGATGGAACCACGAACACCATGGTCAAATCACGATGAGAGAGATAGTGAAATTCACAGTCTCACGGATGAAGAGCAAACATTCGTAGATGAGTTGAGGAGTGAAACTGCAAGTGATGCCAGTTCGCTCCATTTTCAACAGCATCAACACCAAGAGATCATGTATGCACAACAACATCAGCAGGATCATCAGGAGGTGTGGGCGGGAAACTAAGTAGGGGCTCAGGTAAAGGATTTGAGGATGGCAGATTTTAGTGTCGTTCAAGTTTTTCTACAGTTACTTGCAATTGAAGTTCTTGTTTCTGAGGGGTTTGGGTATATATATGTGTGTGGCAATCTTCTGTGGAACATTTGGCTGCACTTATATTGTGTAGGAGGAAAGTAAAATCGGGTTTACAGGCAGGCCATCAATAGAGACGAGTCTCGGGGCGGCAAACATTTGACATTATCGTCATGAGGGTTTTTCTTTCTCAAAGTAACATATATATTCATTGTATAAATTTTATCCTAGTCTCAAATAAGCAGCTCAATCATTCATTGGCAACATATATCTATCTATCACTCTTTAACCAACACAAAATTCGAGTAGTTACATGTTCATCAAAAACGCTTGAATTATTCCATAATATCATCTACAACAAAAAATACCTATGAAGCAAAACCCCCCATGAAAGATAGATTCCCACACACTTGAAAACCTCAAATCAAGTGACATTCTCCTCATGCGGGCAAGGATGCACGCGCAAACACCAAAGAAATCCCGTGGACACTTCCTTGTAAGGCTGGAAACCGACCGATTCCCGATTAATGCGAGTCATACGTACCCGAGTCATACTGGACGCAATTTCTATGCCGTCGGAACAAACAACTTGTCCTCGCTTGCTACCCGATACTTCATTTTTTCTAAAAAGACACCATGTAATTATAGAGGACCCGATATTTTATTTTATTTTATTTTATTTTATTTTATCTTCTAGGATACCTAACTACTAGCATCCTACACGCTCCCCGCAGCACTCCCAATAAGATGAATTTAATGTGTGGATTTTTCCCGTTTTCTTAGCTTGATTTTATGGACCCCTGTTACGCCAACTGTTGGAATCGAACAATTGCAACGCCGCGGCGTGGAAACCACGCAGGCAAGTAACACATAAGAACTATCATGGGCCGTGATCAATCTCAAGCCGTTTTTCCGCCGCTTAGTGCTGCGTGTTGTTGGAGCGGCAGTGTGTATTTCTAGTTCAGGGGTGATAAGGATGAGATGAGATGAGGAGAATGTTGGAGGTTGATGGTTAGATTTCTTGGCTCTAACGGTTTCTTCATCGTGGTTGTTGCATTTTTGGCTAGATTTCTCTTTCGAGTTTGTGATGAGAAGTTGGGGAAATAGATGTGTCTCTGGGAAATGTTATCTGTCATGTGTAGGATGTGGAATGTGATTTTTTGGAATGGATGAATTAGGGGATTAGCTCTTGGTGGGATGGATGGTAGAATAGGAAAATGCCTCACTGCAGCATAGGCTACACATTCAAGATTTGTAATTCGCTTTCTATTGGATATGACTTGAGCATTCATGGCCAACAGGGTGCAAGTGAAAAGCCAATCAATCATACAAAATATGGACTCACCCACTCTGTAAGGTTATCTAATTGGTAGACAGGTATACTTCATTTCAGGATAGGCACAAAAGATCTGTTAGTGAACTAGGTCTTTTCACAATTTTCAAGGAAAAAGGCCGAAGTCAAATACAATGGAAATGCTAGGATGCACATCGGGGGCCCGAGATCTCCATACGGATACCGAAAAGAATAGTCTTCAGAACCAACATATTGTCCAACTAGATAAAGATACGGCGCTGTAGATACCAAATATCTCAAATAATCCGGTATACCTTTCCCTTTCTGATACAAATTCAATCTGCTGCGCCACCAGGAGGGAACATCGCGAGTTCTTTCTGGAAGCGCGAGATATGTATAGCAAATATCCCGAAAGAGACTAGTACTACTAGAATAAACTCAAAGTGATTTTCCCCTTAAACTAAACTTCAAATAATGGCTCAAACTCGAGGTTTTTGATCAACGGACCTTAATCAAAGAGGCATAGGATAGTTAGAATTAACCCTATTGCTAATACGGCTTTAAACCTAGCAGATTATGTGTAAGAGAGCATTACAACCAAGTTATTCTTCCTAGTCATTGTTTTCAGGGTGTCAAAGCACATATTATTTACTTATTACCTTGATACCAAAATTTAGCAAGTGGATCCAGGAGAACGGCGTAGGAGGGTGAAGAAATAGATAGTCTCGGTAGTAAGATTAAGTGTTAGAGGGCGTTAAATAGGATGAAAAACGGTGATTGTCTGAGGCAATCGTATATGAAGTTTTTCTTCTGATCGCTGAGTGGCTGATTTCATATTGTCTAGCATTATCATGATGTACGTAAAGACATAGGAGTTTGACCTTGACTTTCATTTGATCTTGCGAGTAAATCAATAAATAGTATGGCATAGACCTTCTTAGTTTGTGAACTAATCACAATATCGTAATAATGTCTAGTATCCGCCCCTTGGAATAGCTTCTTCCTCTTTGGCACAAACACATTGTCTTCCTCCCTGCCCGCCCCCGAATTCCACAAACAGCAAGGGCCGACCCTAGATCATATCACACCCGGCTTAACAAAGCTTAACACGTAAACGAGTATTGTATAAGCAACGTTAACCGTGAATTTATCTCGCGTCCACGGATGCTACAAAGCCATGCTAAGAGACGCAGATTCTAGACTCTGAAGTAACAACCACCCTTTAATCTTACCCAAACTGCGCAATCGGTTTAGTGAAACTATGAAAGTGATCATAATACGGTTATACAATTGCGCCGTCCCTAATTTCGTGGAGTGAAGTGATTACTTTACCTGTCCCGAGCAATGGCCATTCGGTTATCGCAGCCGGTGCAATCTCCTCATTTTACTTGCATAAAAATTCGTCTATCATTTCTGATATCTAATGCTTACAACGAAAGGAGAAACGGCCATACAGTATTGATATCCTTTGCGCGTGAGAAGAATACTTGCTCCCCGACTCGTCGCCCCGGCCCTTAATTGTGGATTAGTGACCGTTTCTTTTTAACGAAGACAGATTTGCTTTTGAGATTTTCACTAAAGACTACAATGGGCTTGACAAATATGATCGTTCCAAAGCAGTGCATGTGCTATCTGAAGACGGCTGACCAGTGCCGGCCGACATTTGACTAACTTCGCGAATATGCGCGGCACCGAGGAGATAGGGGTTTGTGAATGTGATTTGAGGCTCTTTGGTATATAGGAACTTTGATTGGTTTGAATTTTCTGCTATTTATCGAAGTTTACATGTCCTCTGACTTAAAATCCATTGACTAACTTGGATCGCTTCCATCCGAATTCCTTGCAAACGTTAACTTCCTATTGTGGTAACAGCGACACATGATAAGGATTGATGAAATCTAAGCCCGACGACAACGCAATTCTATTCGATCAACAATTGATACTTGTGATTTAAAATTCTGTGTGACATACACAGTCTAGTTTTTGACATAAATGATCATCTCCTCTTTCCATAACCTGAACTAATTCTAACGCTATCCACTCACTTGACCTTAGTGATATTCCCGTCTCCTAAAACAAACCGGCTCATGATCTTTCGCGCAGAATAAAAAAGTATAATTTACTTCTGACACAGTATCAGAATTTATGCATTTGCCACACAAATAATGAGATTTGTGATGAGTCCGACAGTCGGATCACTTGACCAAGCCCGACGATCTGGTTCGAAGATAAGCCTTCCGATTTCTCTGATCTCATATTCGTCAATTCCTTCCCTTCAATGTACTACTTTTGCTTTACATGTCACTTCACAGCATCTGACAGTCATATTAATATCCCCCAAGCTGTACGTACTTCTCTCACCCTGACATCAGTGCACGCGCGTCCAACTACTTTTAATTCTCACATAATCACTCTGATATTACAGGACTTCCAGCCCCTCCAATGATTCTCTCCATTCCCCAGAAATACTGACATTCCTCCCACAAACTTAAACTAAATTAAACACCGAGCAACAGTGATCTCGTGTAATATCAGGCTAAAAAGAGCTCGCCTCCCTTTACAACATTCTGCAGTATAACTTCAGGCCGAGTCTGATCTCGGTCAAAACCACGACATACAGGCTTGGATAAATATGATATCGAATCACCAGTTCCATGACGATTGTCTTAGTTTGACTTGATATAAAAGTTAGAATCGGACACCTCGCGTGATTCCAACAGCGAGAATTTCGCATTCGCTCGAGTCTTGGTGTGCATCATATTTTTGAGTATAGAGATCATTCCCTGATTTCACTGGAGAATTTTGGTTCCAGAAACTCAAATTTTGGTACCCAATTTCCCTTAAGCTTCCCGAAGTGACTCTTCCCCAGATGACGAGCTGCGTCTGAGTGGTTCTGGCTCAGAAGTCTGATGCATCACATTTCCATCTCAGACACGCATTCAAGAACATGGATGTGGATAGTTCCCTCACGTACCACTTTCCTTGTCATCCTCCGATGTTTCAAACACTTACAAAACTTGAGCTATCACATTTTCATTCCCAGTTCACAAATGCGGTAGAAAGAATCACCGAAGTTCGATGCATCATATTTTGTATCCCACAATTTCATCAGAAATGGCAGATTACGGGTGTGGTTAGCTACTCCCTATTCCAAATTCATTGATGAAGGACTAGGGTTAATTTTTAAGTATGCTTCCGACGGATGTACTTGAGTATATCGCGCTTGAAAGTCAATGTGTCTTTTAATGTCTTTTGCCAAGTGAAGACCTTGTGAGCGTCTGTAAGCGCGCGTGCATTTGAGAGAAACGAGCATCTTTGATAGAGCTGCAAAGCCGCGTAAGTGAATTGGTACGTTTCTTTGTTTTTCACAAAGTGGATATTTTCTCGTGGGATATTAACTTTACAATGTTTAATGATAAAGCCTAGAGAGAGGGCAATCTTTTGTGGCTCCGAGGGAATGATTCATTAAGTGTATTCACCGCTCCCCTATCCTCCTTTGAATACCTCAAATTTTCTCCATAGATAAAAGACTCATGACAGAATTGCTTAGCCTAGTTGATGAACCGGGTCCCTCACACAAATATAAGAAGGGTTGAGAGTAATGAATATGTCATGGTGCATATGATGATAAAAGTAAATTAAACTCCGCTCTCCATTTTTGTAACAAGAAGATAAGTTGAGTATTTTCAAACATTATACCTCACTCAATGTTGAGTAGTTGGTTTGCTTTATTAAAATGTTCTCATTCCATATCTAGCAATTCATATCTTCTCTTTCTTTCATACATACATCTCTCGTCTCTAATCTTATACAGTCTCACCTCATCTCCTCCCACCTTGCCATGTACATCTTCTGTACCACCACAAATAAGTAAGTAAAGATACAGAGATACATTCCCCTTTTACAAGCGAAACTTCTCAAGGTCACACAACCTTATCAACTTTTTAACGTCACCATCATTATCAGCATCATAACCATTATCCGATTGCGTCCAATTGTATATAAAACCAAAAATAAACCATCATCCAGCATCTCTCATATTCATAATTATTATTCACAATTGAATTGCCAAATATTTGTTGTATTAATATGATATATGTACCTGTGCTGTTCATGTGTATATATATGATATATATGAGAAGAAAAGAAATGAAGAACTTGTCGGATGAATATCGTGTATTTCATTTACACTTTTGATTTTTAGAAAGGCACTGAGGCTCCTTTTATTTATGAAAACAAAAATGACCAAGATCTGCATTACTTTTAAAAGCACCAAGGAACTATCCTATCTTTATCAAGAAAAATCCTCCGATCCATCTTCTATTCAGCCTCACTCCCACTAACCTCCGGTTCACTCTCTCCTCCACCCCCTTCGTAAACCATACCCTCTAACCCATCCGTCTCTCCTCCTAATAACGGTGCTCTCTCCCCTTCCTTCCTCATAAAATGACTTCCTAAACTGATCCCCAGTACACTCAATCCATGCACCATTGTACTTCCCAATACCACAAAACAGACCACTGGCCAAACAATCCAAATAGCTTTTGTATCCTCGCTAACCGGGCCTGATTCATGAGGAAACCTTGGCGTCGGAAGAGGAAGCGAAGTACCTGTTTCGAGTTGTGCTCTCGCTTCAATAGCAAGGAATAAAGCGCCTACGCCCATAGGTCCAAAGTGGCCGGCGAAAAGAGCTTCGCGATACGTGCGAATATCGGGGATGAGAGGTTTAGTAAGGAGAAGGATTGGGATCCTGCGGAAAAGGAGGACGAGGATTAAAAAGAGAATGAGAGTCCAGGATTTGATATTTGGGGTGATGTTTGTTGGTTGAAATTGATCCCAGGGGATAATAGAGCCAAAGTACACGAACATGGTGGAGTTGAGGATGTGATCTACAATGATTGGAAAAGCTACGGTTTTGGTTTTCTTGGAGAACCATCCATCGTGCGCGAAACCGACACCGGCGCCGAAAGCGACTAGGAAATCGTCCGAGCCAAGAATTGATCCCATACCAATTGAGAGAATTGCGAGAAGAAGATAAAATACTACGAAAGATGGTCTAGATATATACTCGCGAGTGTCGGAAAATCTTAGTAGTCGATTTGCGATGCTCCCGAGTATGAGACCTGTTACAATGCCAAGTGCACATTGCCACAGCAGCGTGATGGTTATCCATTCCTTAATAGCTTCACCGGGACCTCCATGGGTGGTAAAAATCACCAAGCCGATGTATAGGAATGGAAATGAAACCCCATCATTGCATGCCGACTCAGCTGAGAGAAGATGTCGGATACGTGGAGGAACTCGTTTACTGAATCGAGATTCCGAAAGGACCGAGTTAGCAAGAATGGGATCAGTTGGCGAGAGACAAGCTCCTATAATCAGAGCTGTAGGCACAGTTGTCTGGAAAATGAAGTATGCAAAAAATGAAGTGATAGCCCAAGAAAATGTCATAACCGGACCTAATAGACAAAGAACAGATTTCCAATGTCTTTTGAAATAGTGTTTGGGAAGCTCTATTCCTACAGCAAAACATTGAATGCCTACTATCACACGAGTGATTTCTTGCATAATTTCATCATCGAATCCCCATTGCTTTGGGGTGAGTACTTTGAGTATATACGGGCCAAGAACGATGCCAAACAGGACAGCGAGAGGAGGCTCTGAGAGATGAAGATGATCGCGGATGAAGTTTGAAAAGAGAGCATATATTATCAAGAAAAGCGGAAGAAAAAGATAGGTCATATGTGGAGGAGTTGCTTCCAATTGATCCCACATCTTGAGGTTATAATGGGATATTACAGCTTCTTTTCTGTGTATATATGGGTAAGGTTTTGGCACCCTCTTGATCTGAGCTGCCTTGATGGTGAGTTGAAATTGAAGTTGTACAACAATGTTTAAATTTCAATGTTTATCTGTAAATGAAAATAAACTATAAGAAATATCAGATATTGACGTTGAAAAAATAACTTCTCCATGCTTGGCTGAGTAGGTCCAATTCTCAACATCACTGGTACGTCATCGTGGCGTTTGTTTTGCCTGGATCACGTGCTTTGTCAACAACCTCAAACAACCCATTGATCAACCAGAAGAACGTGACAAAAACAACCGAGTCATTCCTGATTCGTATAAGCATGTCTTCTGTAAAAGCAACCTCATATCTCCCCTACCATGAGCCAGATATCATTACTATCCTAGTTCAATCTTCATTCCTCCTCGTTCTCAATATCGTGAATCACATCTTCGACAATCTCATATTCTGCGGTCTCATCGGCCAAATCTTCATTGGTGTCGCTTGGGGGACACCAGGGGGGAAACTATTTGATGAGAAAATTGAACTTGTTGTTGTACAACTAGGATACCTTGGACTTATCCTCTTGGTTTATGAAGGTATCTCCTAGGATATTAAGCTCCATCAATTCACATCAGCTGATACATATACCTCGTAGGTGGGCTTCAGACTAGATTTTCCGCTTTAAAAGCAAATGCTTTCCTCTCGGCAGCTGTGGCTTTAACGGGCATTGCCGTTCCTATTGCACTCTCATTCAGTCTTCTATCTCTTGCTTCTGCCACACCGCTACAAGCCTTTGCAGCAGGTGCAGCACTTTGCTCCACTAGTCTAGGCACTACATTTACAATCCTAAACTCGAGTGGACTCACGACCACTCGTTTAGGAGTTGTTCTCACTAGTGGTGCAATGATAGATGATGTCGTAGGTCTAGTAATGGTGCAAGTCATCTCAAATCTTGGCGGAGGTAACTTCACTCCTATCACTGTTGTTCGCCCTATTGTGGTGTCTATCGGGCTTGGAGTTGCGGTGCTAGTCACTTGCAGGTTTATTGCTAAGCCTGTTACTTTGTGGTACAATTCTATGGCCAAAGCAAAGAAAGGTGGGCTGGTAACAAACATTATTGGCAGCACTTACGCCCCAGTACTTATTCACACAACAATTCTCTTAGGCTTGGTCACTGGTGCAACGTATGCAGGTACCTCAAATCTATTCGCTGCTTACCTGGCTGGTGCATCCATCAGTTGGTGGGACAGTGAACTCCCAAAGTCTATCCCTTCTGTGACTCCTGCTACGTCAAGCGGTGAAGAGCACAGGGCTAACACGGAAGGCGAAGATGAAGCTCCATCAATGCAAGCATCGCAAAATGCTGTCAACGAAACGATTTCATCGCCCGACTCGACTGCTGCCGTCGTTCATGCATCTACAGCAGGTGTGAAAACATTTGATTGTTTTTATGGACCAGCTCTACATCGCGTATTCAAACCTCTATTCTTTGCCTCAATCGGCTTCGCCATCCCTATTACTAAGCTCTTTTCGGGACCTATCATCTGGCGCGGCATCATATACACTCTATTAATGCTTCTTGGCAAACTCGTTACAGGACTTTGGCTTGTTAGACTCTCCGGTCCTATCTTCCCCAACTTTCCGTTCAAGTCTAAGATCAAGGCTACGATGAGCATGAAAGGAAAGAAAGTAGGTGGGAGAAGTACGAAAACTGCTACTAGCCAAACGGAAAGGGTACAACTACGAGACAGGTCTGAAGATATCACTGAGACGTCTAACACACCTCAGACTCCCGCTACAGCCAACGAAGGCCGGAAACGTACCCAAGGCGTTAAAACAAAACATATCAACCGTCCGCTTTCGCTCTACCCAGCTGCCATGCTCGGCACTGCCATGACTGCACGCGGAGAGATCGGGTTTTTGATCGCATCCCTTGCAGAAACAACCGGTGTATTTTCTTCCACGACCTCGATGGAAACTTCACAATCTTCTGAAATTTATCTCATCACCACATGGGCCATCCTGCTCTGCACAATTATTGGACCCCTGAGCATAGGCACACTCGTTAAGAGAGTTCGACGACTGGAACGTGATTTGGCGGCCAAAGGAGGGAACGGGCGGACAGAGGGACCATTGGGTATTTGGGGCGTTTGTTAGATTGTGAGATTTCAAAGCTCATGATATCAATAAGGGCAACTGTTGTTAGGTCGATTTACACGATGGGATCTAAAATACCTAGATACCTTTAAAATACAAGACAGATTCCAGTATTTAAAAATATCATTAGTATCAGTGTCATCTCATTCGACAATATCTAAAATTATAAGACTTACATACAAAGTATATCCTCCATGTCAGCCATCATCATAATCCTACAACCTATCAAGGTCCAAATACCAACAACACTCGAGTTTCCGCAGCACTTCTCATCTATCACAACGATCCCCAAATTCCCACTCCCAAAAAACGCCGCTGGCGTCTGAATAACAATCTATCGAGACCAATATCCTTATCCTCATCCTCGCACCCCCAACAAAATAAATCCAAAACCTATCTTCGAAGTCCCTTTCCGCTGTAAAAACCCCCCAAAAAACAGTTAGTTATTCCCTTCGTTCTCCACAGTTCACAAACAGCAATTAACATGAAGTGAGAGCGAATTCCCATTGATTAACCAGGCGTGCAAATTTAGATACCCACTTCAATTCCAAGCTACCACTCCGCACACACTCTCTCTCACCATCTAACCCAAGCATCCTCTAACTCCAATAAAGACATCAAGATCCTAACACCGAAAAAACCGCTCATAAAAAATGCCCCTCCAAATCCCATCTCCCACCATCCCACCCCTTCACCCGCAGATCCTTACGTGTTTTCCCAATTTACATCTTACATCTCATTCCATTCTACTTGATTTCGATTTATATATCTCAAACAAAACAACAATGTATAACTACAAATAAGTAAATAAATAAATAAACATATAAGATACTCACTCACTCACTCACTACACAGCAAACCCATAAAGATCTAGAGGTAATATCCCACCCATCCCACTGCATTATCGTTCAAAAAATCACTTTCATTTTTATTTTACTTATACTGTAATGATGTCGACATGGGTGAATAGAGTATACTAGCTATATCCAGAAGAAACGTAACGACTTTATGCTTGAGGAAGAGTTTAGAATCCGTCTTTTCTATATATATATATAAAATCTTATTATATATCGATACCTTTTTCCGCTGCTCTATTCCCGGAACGGAAATTAGTGCAGTTTTCGAGATAGACAGATACGGGAGCGGCAACCGTTGTGCTCATCTGTGTCTACAGTTTGAGTGCAGTCGATTCGAAACATTAATCAGGTAGCCAGAGATGAGGTTATTCTTATTTTCTGGGTGCCCTCATCGTGGCCAGAGAGACCCATCCATCTTTCGAAGATTATAGTCGATGAGTTACAAGATTCCGGTTTCGTTGTTCATATTTCATAAACCTCACTATTTTATCAATTTAAAATAAAAAATAGAAAATACTTTGTTATCAAAGTTACCAACAAATCTGTAAGATTTAATCTCTCTATGGACTTATCAATTTTAGAATTATATGTAATTCTAACATCTTAGGTAAATGCCCTTTCTATGTTCACTCTCCCTCACTTCAAACATAACCTGACAACCCACAAAAAGTGCCCCCCAAGCCGTAATGAGAAAAACGATTCCTATTTATTGAAATTAGTCTGGATACTCTGTGTCACTTTGAATAAAACATACCTGAAAAATCTTTAAAAATGCCTGAAATAATGCTCTTCAATCCATCCACTCCAACAGCAAACCCTACCAAGTTCGCTATCATCATAAACATTAAATTCGCCACAGCACCAATGCCACAGAGGACTCTGTAGTATGTGAGATCATTGAGCCACTTCTTTCGTGGGAAGAGCATGCCAGCAATAACTTCCGGTAACATAAAGAAAACGATTAGCCAACCCCATACAAGCAAGTTGAGGCTTATATCATGCCATAGTGCGACAAATGTGAAAACTACGAGATAATTGACAATCGATCGAAGTTGTGCTTTCCAATTTCGTGAAGATGAACCACCCATGGGAATGTAAATGTAGCGGATGATCCAGCGGTTATAACTGCGATGCCAGCTTCGCCAAAATTGAACAGTAGATGGATTATCGGAGAGGCAGCGAAGCATGTTCTCAGGGGGATCAATTCCATCAATAAGGGACCAAAGTCTGAAGAATCGCCAAGGTAAAAGAAGCTTCAGCCACAATACATGGAGATTGAAGTATGATAGTAAACTGAGTTGAGCTGGAGTGTAATCAGACCAGTTAGGATTGGCTTTGGAGATTGCCACACAATAATCGAAATGAAGGAGAAGTTCAATTGCCAAAAGACAGAGCAGGAAACGAATACCGTACTTAAAGGTTCGTTTACTGTCTATGCTAGCAGGGCGATATTTCGACTGGCTGATGTAATCATTGAATGTGAAGATCGGTCCTGCTAAATATAAAGGGGCATAAATCGCGTATGCGAAGTAGTTTCGATAATTGTAATCCTTATCCGACGCAGGTATTGAAACGCGATCTCGTTCGGAAAGATTGGCAGGGTCGAGTTGTTTCTTCTTTTGCGCATTAGTATTAGATGGAGCATACGACTCTTTGCTTATGGCCTACCTCTAGTGCACTTCCAGCTCCCTTCTCTTGACTCCAGTAATAATCCAAATTGAAACTGATCAACCTCAAGACAGTAAGATTAAACAAAATTTCCCATCGAGGAATGATACCCGAATAGCTATCCATCCACTCCGCCCAGCTATGCAACGAAGCTCCATTTCGAAAACCAGCTTCATTTTTAGGAGACACATATTGTGCTACCGATGTAAACCTGTATCCGTCCGAGAGCTCGTTTGCAAACAATATTCCGATATTGAAAACCCATGTTGCTACAGGAACAAACTTTCGAGGAAGTCGGGTCGCTAGACAGTAGTTTGTGTAGACTATTATGATGACTTTGAAGGCGGAAAAGCCATGCAAAGCCAACAGGTATATGAATGCGAAAATGAAATCGAATCTAAGTCGTTGCTCAAGCCTCGCATTACCTTCCGCCACGGATATGTATGTATTATTGCCATTCAGTTTCGGTGATCCTGCTCGAGTAGAGATCGGCTTGAGATACTCATAAATGCGTCTAAGGATAGGGTGGAAAACGACGAGAATCGCGAGGTACGGTACATTGGTTCGGAAATTGTAATATTGTGCATCCGAAATATCCTGCATCGGATTAGCATCTGTCAAGCCCGTCTTTTTGATATATTCACATACAATCTTGCGCCCAGGGATCCAGCCATCGGAAAGAAGGTGCTTGTATTTATGGTAGTTAGGGTCCGACGCTGAATTTCTGTCAGATTGTATTTTTCACAAGTAAGTCCAATACTGACGTCTAGATACATCATAGGCGATCCAGAACATGTATGGCACAACCGTCAAAAAGATGAAGTAATAAAAATAAAATTCCCAGGTATTCCATCTTGATGGTTGAGCAAGTGGTCTGCCATTACTGTCTGTCCGTACTCCCTCGCCCGGTTTTGAATCATCACGTTTTGACTTTGCAGCAGCAGGATCTACTTGGTATGGAGTCGAGGAAGCATTCGTGAAGCGTGTATCGATGGTATCTAGAGCATAAATGCTCCGCACAAATGAGAAGATACTCATTGCCCTATCATGTCATGGAGTCAAGCGTTCTGTGGCGGTAGGGAACGAGGTATAGAAACGGTGTGTGAGTGAGCGAGTGAATAAGAAGGCTGAAGTTATACAAGAAATTAAAGAAAGACTGAAGATATATCAACAATTCATAACATGAGTGTCAATTGTAATTAGGGATTCAAATCAACTGTGGGGTGGGGGTTTCTTAATGGATTCAGACAGATATAAGGTTGTGAATTTATTTTTATATATCTTTTGGTTCCTCGGCCCCTTTGATGGTCCTACCGGTATTTCTGTATCCGCTATGTTGGTGATCACGGAACCTCGGAGCTAAATCCAGCTTAATAAGCGATGACATTACATACACCATATACTCATGCCCACCAGGCCCAACTTCTCAAGTTCATATTAATCGACCGAGAATGCAACCCTGACACCATTCCGGCTCGATTTGGTCATAACATAATCTTCCACATATTCAAAGCAATCATCCCGATTTTGAATCGTCTTAAACTCTTGTATCATTCTCACCAGGAAGAATGCCATATCAGTGTATGCGTTCTGCTGAGCAGGACAAGTGCGACGCCCTCCAGAAAACGGAATAAACTTCCAACTGTGTTTAAACCTAACAATTCTATCCGGATTAAACTTAGATGCATCCTCGCCCCAAATATCTTTGTCTTTATGTATGCAACCATATATCAGCTCGATCTGATCGCCTGGTTGTAGTAAAATAGGGTCGTTCCCCCACTTGCCACCACCGCGAGGGAGGATACAAGTCGATAAACATGTCCTCCAGGCTCGGTCGACAGGGTGTATAAGTCGAAGTGTTGTGTGTGTGTTAGTTGAAGATCACTGCAAGGTACAGCCATTTCAACTCACTCTCGTCGATCACAGCCTGCACATATTTCAAAGACTTGAGAAACTCAAAAGTCAACTCTTGCTCTGGTGGGATAGCAGCAACTTCTTTCCTCAATTTCTCCCAACTTTCTGGGCTTCTTGCGGGAAGAAACAACATGCTAGAAGTTACCGTTCCAACAGAATCTCTAGACGCAAAGAAGACATTCATAAGTTCATTTCGAATGAGAGTCTTGTTGTCCGGGTACTTTTTAACAAGCTCTTTGAGAAGGATATGCTTGTAGGCCGGCTCATCAGTGGTTTTGATTGGCTGGCCCAACAATTTTGATTGTTTTTGGATCTCAATCTCCTCGTCAATATAACCTTCCAAGGTAGCATGTATTTTGGCGCATTGAGCAAGCCATTTCTTGTCAGGTCCAACCAGCCATGAAATCTTGTCTGTCATGTAGTTGTTTCGCATTCCTCGGAGACCCTCGTCAAAATCTTCAGAGAATTGTTTGGCTTCGATAGTTCTAGGTCTTGTAAGCGGATTGCAACTAAATCATGTGACTATGATGGGTATACTCACTCTTCGGACGGTGAAAGAGTACCAGAAGACTTGCCAAAAATAAACTCCATAGAACTATCTAAGAAAAGCCCTTGAGCGAGAGGTTGAATATCAATTGTGGAACCGTCGCGAGGAATGCGTTTGAGAAAATGTTCCATGTGATATTTCAACCCTGATAATTGCGAGACTTGTGACCGACTGAAAACTAGTTGGAGAAGTTCTCGAGATCTCTTCCATATATGCCAGTCGGTAGTAAAAGCACCATCGCCTAGCAATGGCCCAGCAGGCTTGCGGTTTGAAGGTGCGCTTCCAAACTTATCAGCTTCAGTAGCGGCGACGGTTTGGATAACCAAAGGATCTATAGTCATCCAGTGATTTCTACCAAAAAATATTGTATGCAACGTCTTTCCATATTTTGCGAACAACTCATCGTCTAGAGCCAGTAAGTTTCCGGCCTTCGTGTATTGTATTTTTTTGCTGAGGAGGTCAAATCCAAAAAATGGGTCGAGGTGCTTGTATTTGACTAGGGAAGAACATCCTGCTTTGTTTCTGGCAGACCAAGCTAGCGCTTTTATCCACAATCAGTAAATTGATGAAAGTACAATGCTCGACAGGAACAAGGTAAATAATGAAGTGGCCATTGTTTGGCTGGAACCAACGCTGTTCAAATGTTCGAAACCGTAGCCATCAAAATCCCAGAATTAAGTCGGTCGGAGGCTCGAAACTTATAGCAGAACAGAATCAACTGTTGGTGTGAAAATCCACCCCACCTCTTAAATACATAATCTTTACAACACTGCACAATACATCTCATCATCTTCTATGTTTGGCTATCATTCTAGATAACGCAAAATCCAAAAGCCGGAAGAATCTTCTCTAGTCTAGCCGTGGGGAATCGCGAAGCTTTTCCTAGGCACCTAGTGCAGAAATGAGCTCTCTAATATCCTTCAAAAGAAACCAATATTATTCCTGGTAGCACAGACTTTCACACGCATGCAGGTTCTCACATATATGACCAAAGACTGGGAATGATTCACACTCAGTTTGCACTGCCTTGTCAATCAAAAAATTTGAATTTTTGCCCACATCAGACTTGGTCACCTGTACCCTACCCGGTATATTTGACCCCTATAGGGTATCTACCTTGCCTTATAGAAATAAAGCAGGATGATTATCCTGTTAAACCCAAAAATACAGTTCTATTTTCGAATATATATTATATAATCGTTTTATATAATCATCCCAAATCTTTATTTCAAATTATATTTTATATCATTTTATAATACTTAATTATATATATCTTTATATAAAAACTAATCTCATATTGTGAGAAAGTCAGGATTTCATGCCATTCCCATAGGAGGAATCCTAGTAGTTTCATCATGTGATCCTCATTAGCTAGTTATAAGGAGAGGCCTTCACTCTCCTCTTGAAGACAATCAACTCTTTTCATGTGATCTTTTCCTGAACATATTGTCATAACCCCAAAAACCCATTGTGAAACCTATTTTATCTTTAAGTGATATACTTCGATGTAGTCTAATCAGCTTTCTATTCCTAAATCCCCCCTTTACAACATGCTATCGGGACACACGTATCTCGACCTTCTACTTTTACAATATAAAATTTATATATAATATCCAATAAGTATACTTATGCTCTTTGATATTTTAGAGGATATTTACCTTATTTTATAAAGGTAGAGTAGAGTGATCAATTGGTGGATCCCATCTGGGGTAACCCGGGGTATACCCTACCCTTTGCCCAACCCTGGCCCACATAGACTTTAGATCTGTAAATGTGGCCAAGGCTTGTATTAACCTTTTTGCACTTCTGGTAAATGGGATTCTGGGAGTAGAGAAAGATATCTTCGCTAAACGACCGCTCTTGGGCAATCTGGTATATGACTCGAGGTTCTTATATTCCGGGAATTTTGGATTTACAGAAACGTTATCTTGTTGAGTAGGTAACCAGAGTAAAACTTTGGTAGAAACGCCAAAATAAAAGCACCTCCAGTAACGAGGTTTAGAAAGGCCTAGCTTAAATTAGAATTGACAGGTGGTGAGGATAAGGAGGATAACCACCTGGCTAATAAGGATACGCTCGTATATGATCCAACTAAACAAAGATAAGTAACACACACCAGTCCCACCTCCTAGCCATTAGTGTTTCTAAGCACCTCATCAGCCATCATCTTCACGATCCCGCCATTATCTTGAGGTTGCATCCGAGTGGATCATTTTAGGCAACTTTGTGGCACAGTCCGAATGCTTATCGTATCGAGTAAAGTTATTATGATGCTTTTTTTTGGATTATTTAAACTTCGATTGTGCTTTTATTATCATTTCCTGAAGTGTTAAATCATCGCTTGATTGATTAAACATGAGGTCTCTATCATTTACTGTCGTAACTTTGGCTCTCACTTTCATCAGTAGCTCTAGCTTTGCTCTACCAACCCTGGACGGGCCTTTATCTACGCTCGCCGCGAATGCTGATATCACTCACGAAACTCACAGACATGAAAAGCTGCCTAGCACGATCGATACGGATATCAGCAATGAAAGTCAAGTATCTATTTCAGAACGACCCGAAAAGCCAATTGAAGCCCTTCTTCGAGTGCAATCATTGCCCTTCCATCATAACATCACGCTCCCCATCTCAATCTGTCTTAACGTATACGAGAATTTAGACTTGAACATCATAAACAATCCTGTCTGTCCTGATAGCCAGAAGCCTTACACACTGCTCTTCGGTACTCTTCATTGTCTCGGAAATCCTATCATTATCGAATCCTACTGGAATGGACCTAACGGTATCGGGCTATATGAAAAAGACAGTGGTGCCTTTTTAGAAACATGGTCCCTCATGTTTAAATGTGCTGGCTCCAAAGGCAAGGCACTTTCTAGTCTCCATGAACCAAGAGGTTTGCATATCCTGGACGAAAGCCGCATGCGAATCATGGTGTTACCGATCATCAATGATGATGAGGCGGGCCTTGCCTTCGACCTCCTTCGCTCGGGATCCTCGGCCCGCAAGTGAATACGCTCCGTGCGACAGTGTGTCTTTGGTCCTCTACTCGCGAATACGGCGATGCTATCCGTATCGGACGTCCGCTTGAATGCCCTACATATTAAAAGACATACGTGCATCTTTTCACACAGCGAGAATGTCGTGGTAAACATGTCCTCTCTGATGGTGGTGACATGAACGCAACGCTTTTTGATTTTGCTGAAGATTTCGAGGAGTGGTCCATTTTGTTGACATGTGCCAACTATGACTACGAAGTAGCGAATAGAAATCCAGTGATAGGCGCAGTAGAAGAACTAATAGTTCGAGATGGAAATGAAGAAATCGTCGCCTTGGAGTCGCTCAGTAAAAGTATTGCAGCGCCTACAGCACACCAGATATCGGCTGATTTGCACAACGCCACTCTCACACTAATTTACACATACATTCCACAAATCTTCCATATTCCCCTCTCAACCTGTTTCTCATCCACCGCAGATACCCAATACCTTTCCTTCGCCCTCCGCATCGTCACTCCACCTACATGTCCTCCGGAGCTGCCGAATCTAGCCACGTTGTTATATGCAGAGCAAGGCTGTAATGGTAGCGTCGAATACATGCCCACTGCCCCCAGCTATCCGCATTACAAACCGCTGTTTACTCGGACCGTGACAACACAACAGGTGAAAGGGTGGTCATTGGGTTTTCTTTGCCACGGAGAGGAACCTCTCACTGGTAAAGATTTGGAGATGGAAACGAAAATGGACTTGGTGATTCAAGGGAAGAATGTTTGGAATGCTGTGGTGAAAGTTGTGCAGGTGGAGTCGGAGCCTGGAGCTGCAAAGGAAGAAAATGAGGGATTAATGCAAAGTGTTGAGTCTGAGGTAAAGGCTTCTGAATCTAAAGATGGTGCAAAGAGACAGGAAGGCACCGCGCAAAAGGTTCTGCGACCATCAGAGGCTTCTGCTTCTTAGTTGGAGGTAAACCTTAAGCAAACCCACAATTCCCAGATATTTACGCTTCTCAACACTCACAATATGAAATGAGGTTGCAGTTTTTACTATATATTTTATAGTGTCGTTATTCTTTACATTTTTCCGTCGTCACATGTCATCTCTTTATATTTATGATGTTGGCTGGGGAGAGTCTATAATGAGATGGATGAGATTAAACGAGATATGACATCCTTGATAATATCAATATCAATATCAATACTAATAAGATTGTATTGTAGTAGATAATGGAAGAAGTATCCTTATAATAACTCCATGAGTTTTAGTTAGATATAGAAAAATATAAATAGATATAAAGTGTTTTTTATTTTTCTTTTTCCTTTTCTTTTTCACAATGAATTTGAAGTAGTAGATATATAATATAAAAAACTAATCCTTTTTGAGTTTCTGCTAAATTTTTATACAGGTTTGTTTAAGTGAAATGCATGGGTATATAACTTGTGTATATATAATACAAAAGAAGGAGAAGAAGACAAAATCGTCCACAAGAATCATCACCGCATTCCATTCCATCAACCCTCACCCTCATCCACACCCTCACTATGAACAAATAGCAGATGGCGTGCCATCGGCCAAGTTTGGGAAAATGCCATAATCCAACAACTTAAACGCATCCCACTCATGCGCACTCTCTGTTTTAAAATTCCAAAAAATCCACCCATTAGCCTTTGTTTCAAAACTTGCCAATTGAGCACTCAGATAATTCTTCATATCCGTCTTGAAACTATCGCTCCAAGTAGTGATATCTGATTTCCCCTCGCAAGAGCCTACGCGTGTGGAATTGGGGTACGAGCCATCGTAGCGGGAGCCGACACCGTATCCATTGAGCGCGAATGCACAATCTGTCATTGCAGCTGTGAATTCGCCGACGACGACCCATTTATCGCTGCCAGTGTAGACGTGGGCGTTGGAGCAGACGTAATCGACGTGTTCGGCGGGCGTCATGGCAACGAGGGTGTCGCTGAAAACTTGGTATTCGTGGTGATCGATGACGACTGAATATTGTTAGTACACTGCGCTTTTGAAAAAGGATTATGGAGAACCAACCTCCTTGTGAATTATTGTCGCTCGGTGACAAGATATTATTCCAAGTATCCGGTTGGAAAAACGCATCATGAAGCACAACCACAGTATCTGAAACAGCGCGAACTTGTCCATACCCATCCCTGTAGAACTTTTCCAATACCTCGAAATCCATAATCCAATTCGCTGGTTCGTTGAGTAGTTCGATGCCAACTACTACATCTTGATACTGCTCCTGAGCGTATTTTGAGGTGATGGTATTCAAAACAGAGAGTGTCTGTGCAACAGAGTCACCTTGTGTCCACGCTGGCGAAGTGGTTCGATGTCCGGAATTATCGAATCCATTTTGGGAAAGAGGAGCACCGTGTAGGTCTATCCAAACTTTGAGACCTGCGCTGCGTGCCCAGTCGATGGCGGCATCCATGTATGGAGCTGCACCTTGGGTATATGGTTCGCCATACAGAGCATATGCCCAGTATCCAATTGGGATGCGAACGGTGTTAAAGCCAGAGTCGGCAATCTTTTGGAAGTCGACGGCAGTGCACCATGAGCCCCACTAGAAAGATGTAAGAGATATGGTATGAAATGATAAGAAGAAGACTTACATGAGGTTGAAGGATTGCTGAAGCTGCTTCTGTTCCCAGCTTTTCTGTCATTGTATACCTAAATAAGTAAAGTGTTAGCAACTCTTCT
The DNA here is from genome assembly GCA_025389085.1 of Sclerotinia subarctica. NCBI lineage: Eukaryota > Fungi > Ascomycota > Leotiomycetes > Helotiales > Sclerotiniaceae > Sclerotinia > Sclerotinia subarctica. The sequence continues at coordinate 1,151,976 of QRFI01000011.1, read as the reverse complement.
CGAGAAATGAAAGCAGTGATACCTCAATATCATGTCCAATTAGGGAAAAGAAGAGGGAGATAAACTTACTCGTCGACTATTCCTAGGGATTGGTCGAGTGATTGAAAAATGGACGCTATCAACATTGTTAATATCGTTTACCATACATCTACGTCGGCATGGCTGCTTACGTGTAATCCATGGTTCCAGTACAAGCCAACCGCCAATATTAACTCCTCTGACAGGTGTTGACCCATATGCAAAGTCGACCTTTCTTTGATAGCTGCGATAGAATTTAGTGAAAGATGACAAGATGCTGAAGCATTAAGACTTACATCGGTTTCGAGGCCACCAAGGTAGCCACGAGGAGAGAACCAACAGTATTTTTGAAGAACATTATGTAGAGTACATGTATGATACAAATTGATTATCTGATATTCATAAAAGGAATGTGTTGACGAGATTCTGAAACGGAGAAGGAAGGGCGAAGATATAAGTCAAGCAGGAAATGGGCCTCAAATAGAGTTCCCAATAGTGTGTGAATAACGGGAGATGATATTAGAATGAATCAGATGAACTTCGTGACTATTGCTCCCTGTCATGATCGCCGCAGATAACACTCAATTGCTGATTGAATAGTCATGTGCAAGGAATATCAGAAGTCATGACAAGATCTGTAGTTCAAGGAAAGGGAAAGGCAGGTGAAAATCATACTCTTTATGATACTAGTCAAGGCAAATATGAGAGTCGTTAACAACCCCCGGGCCGTCTGCTATGCTAACATATTAACCACTCGAAACACCGATGCCGGATAAATAAGATATTTTTGGTGTAATGGGTGGTGGCCAAGATCCATCATCTTGCATGAGGATTTCGCATATAGGTACCAGTAATCGATGTGAGCCTGACCACGATTCGAACTTTCTGATCAAGGAAAATGGTGGTGGTTAGGAAGCTGGGGGTTCTGCAGACTGCAATGCATGTGGGCAGGGGTATTTGGGCCCGAGCGATTTGGCGAAATAGTCAGTGGTGGGCCAGAGAGCAAGTCCATTGGTGGTATATTCGGTATATCTCACAAGGATAAAGATTGGTGGGGACGGTGCCAAGAGAATGAAATCAGGGGAATCCACGGGGCTGTCCTTTAGTGTGATATCATTTGTAGAGAGTAGAAGTACCCTACGCAGTAACCTTACTACCACTCAGGCTCAGAGCACTAAATGGGAGTAGATCATCCCGTGTCATCAATCACCACTGGCGACTTACCGTTGTCCACATGCACGACATGTACAAGTACTCATGACCTTTTGAAAGCCGAGGGTAGAAGTAAATGATGTAGTTTATAGTTTTGTGGTGTCACCAAAATGCAAAGTGGCTTGCCAAGTGGCTAACTGCAGTCCACCTAGTAGTCGTTTGAATAAGATTAATAACAAGCACCGTAAAGTACCATTATCTATGCCCAGATGAAACTCCACACCCTTTTTGTTGATGGATTTTCTAGTTTGGAGATTTCAGGTCCGGGGGGTCATGGGGTTGGGGTCAATCTTAGGCTTCGAAAGATGTGAAACATTCTAATGGTGGAAGTAATGGGGCCCTTTCAATGGTGCGACGAACCAGTGGTAGACCGGTGCTTAAAAGCTGGACAAACTTTAGCAGGAATAATGGCTTCAAAGTTCAGGCACCAGAAAATTTTGCTTCTAGATTGTTCAATAAGAAAATAAACATTGTAGGATTCGCCTTGATGTACACATGGTACAGGCTAGAATGAAATAGAAATTTCAGTCCATTAACATCTCTCGACTCTCGAGGTATGCCCTGCCGCCTTTAAGTGTTATTAATCTTTTCGTTCCTGGAAACCGAACTTGATACGACACAAATTGGGTATAAAAGATGCTTTTCAGGTTTGGACTTCATGCGCTTCGCCCCCTCATTATCTCAACACCCCCTCGCTAAGAGATTTGAGCATGTCGCGAATAATTTTAGATATGGAAAAGACGGTACTCGGTATATCGTATCAATTGGTGAATAAATCTCTTATCATTATCTCACTTCGTAGTATTTTTCTCTACTACCCCTCTGGCGAATTCACCAAAAGTAATACCCATATCCGAGTCAACAATCTCGTCCAAATTAGGTTGAGTAAACACGGCTATAGTATTTCTCGCGATTCTTCCTCCTTCGTTTTCGCCATCTGCAACTCCTGGTCGCACACCTCTTACGTAGTGAGGGACTGCCTTGAATTTACCTTTAGTGATTCTTTCGAGAGCTTCTCCCGTCTGGAATGCGATGCAATCTTTAGGGATTTTAACCTGAACAGTTTCACCACTTCGAGACTGGATGTAAAGTCCAGCGGTTGGATCCGGAGATACAGGAAGCTCGTTTAGTGGGCTTAAAGTGGTTGGATGAGATGAGTAGGATACTGGAATCACTGGCGGGTTGCGAGTTTCGTTGATGAACATAGCCGATGTAAGACCGGTTAAACAGCCATGATCTAGATGTGTAGCACACCAATCGTCGTCTAGATTCTCCGAAGATTCCTTCGCTTCTGCCGGAAAATAATGCAGTAGTCGCGCTTTAGTTGTGGTTGAAGTTCTCACAACATGCTCAAGGTATCCACGTTTATAGTCAGGAATCTCCTTCTCTGCATATTTGTCACAAGCTCGAGCGACGAGTACACCAGTGTCAATGATAATGCGACACAACCTTTCAAAGGTAATCTGGAAACCGGGCAAAACGTTTTCTGCTGGCCATAAATTGGGACTGAGGTACTCGGGGAAATTTTCTGGTGAAAATTCAGAGGTAGGCACTGCGCACGAAAGAGATGGGTCGACGTAAAATGCACAATTCGCATAGTATGATCCTTTGAGCGTGTCCACTTGGCCATTTTTGAGAGTCTCTTTCCCACGAGACCAACCGGTAAGATATTTTGCAGCCGCATTTTCGAGCTTCTCTGCTAGACATCAGACCTTGTCCACTGTCTTCAAGAGTAAGTATGATACTGACCGAGTTGAACTTCTGGCAAGTTTCCGAGATAAGATGAATATGAGAGCAAACTATGTCTCAACTCTACAAATATCTCGGGGACATCTTTGACCAGTATAATCCCTAGAGATTCAGGACCGAAGGCCTCCTCAAGTGTTGAGAAGGAAACATTGCCTGCAATATCAAATCAGCTGAGGCAGGACAAATCTATAACGTTGAGACATACCACTTTGTAGATCTTTTAGACTTACTGTCACTGGAGAAGGGGTCATATTTAGTATATTAATGAGAAAAATGAATGAAAGTTATCCAAGATTTAGAAGAGGAACAAAAGTGCATGTGCTTGTGTTTTAATTTTTCAAGATCATGCCGTACAAGGAAGAAATAGGCAGGAGGGAAAAGCTGCAGTATCTTGCCGATAATTTACCGAGGTCGGCAGCGCCCGAATATCGCGAACTTCCTGTTCACAAACACAAGCAACAGCTTTCTTCATAGTAATTCTCAAATCTCACCACAATCATCATGGTCAAACCATTGTCTTTCAAAGGTGATAAGAAAACCAAGAAAAGGAAGCGCGTTGATACTGCCGAAAAGTTTGGAGATTCAGAAGCCTCAACCTCCCAAGCAATCGCGAAACCCCAGGAAGAAGAAGCCGCGCAAGATGATGATACTTGGGTAACAGCAGAAGCTGCGGGTGATGTCGTTGGTCCCGTAGTATTTGTTCTACCGTCAGATCCACCATCATGTATAGCCTGCGATACGAATGGAAAGGTATTTGCGAGCAGGCTGGAGAATCTGATTGAGAACAATTCCACCACTGCAGAACCTCACGATGTAAGACAAGTATGGGTTGCCAACAAAGTAGCAGGTACGGAGACTTATAGTTTCAAAGGTCATCATGGCAAGTGAGTATAATAATTCGTCTACCATAGTATCTCGATGCTAACCAGTCTTTCTCTAGGTATTTGAGTTGCGACAAATTCGGAATTCTATCGGCGAATACCGAAGCTGTGTCGCCCTTGGAATCCTTTTTATCAATACCAACAGCCGATACTCCAGGGACATTTCAGATACAAACTCTGCGAGACACGTTTTTGACCATAAAACCACTTGCAACCGCAAAGGAAAATGCTTTACCAGAGATCCGGGGAGATGCTGATTCAATCAATTTTAATACTACCATAAGAATCAGAATGCAGGCAAGATTCAAGCCAAAACTGAAGGCATCTAAAGAGGAAAAAGCCAGCCAGAAAATAAGCAGGAAGGAGTTAGAAGATGCTGTTGGTCGGAGGCTGGATGATGACGAGGTTCGGAAACTTAAGAGAGCAAGGAGAGATGGCGATTATCATGAGGCATTACTTTTAATCAAGGTAAAGAACAAGCATGACAAGTACAGCTGAAAAAAATAAACAACAGAGAAAACATTAGGGGTCAATGGACAAATTCGTGGAAGGAGATATGATAACTGACAACCGTTGTCACTCTTGATTCGGCCAACTCAGATGGCGTTAAGGTGGTATGGAGATGGGCTACTGTAGCCAGAATAGCTACAATGAATCTTGAAATTTCAATAGTACAATACCTACAGCATTATGCGTAGAAACTAATGGCAGGGCACACTCGATCAATTCGTCAAAATCCAGTAGATCATGTGATATCAATAAAAAACCATCAAATTTTCCCTTGGCCGTAGAAGTTGCACTTCCAAATCTGTAGATTCTGTTCCCCATTGATCTTGGACCGAAAAATCCAGGAATACACGATCCGAGTCTCTACGTCGCCGGCGAGAGCAGAAAAAATTTCACTCGTCTAAAATCTTTCTTCGCAAACCACAGCCAAAGCACCTTATTCAATAGGTACTTCAATATGTACAGATTTTTCGTTTCAGATATCTTTGAAGTCCAGAGTACAGAGCCAACATATATCTATGATATCATACCTGTCGCAGCTGGCCTTGCATCTATTTCATCAGATGATTGTTTGCGGTTGCTAGATCCAACTGCTTTGAATGGCCAACCATTGAATACTATCAAGAAAGTGAATTCTGATGTTACGTGTTTGAAAACCATTGGAAATGATGAAAGTTCTATTGTGGTTACGGCTGGAAGGGATGGAAAAGTGTGTCTTATTGACCCAAGGACTGGTGGGAAGGTTGGAGAGGTTAAGAGTGGTGAGATTATCTTCAGGGTTTTTTTCGTGGCTTGCTTGTAGCAGATGGAGCTCTTCTTTGCCTCAAGTGAGGAAGTAGGACTTGATATGGTAACTCATGAGGGTTATAGACATCATGAACATCTCTACATCACACGCTCTTTGATGGCCATACTGTTATCAAACGGTTCAACGCCTATGGAAAAGGTCCTAACGCTCAAACAGATCAAGGCGCCCCAATCTTGTCCTTGGCATGCTCAAATACAAACGCCATTGCTGCTGGAACAGAATTAACAAATCACCAGGCAACTGTTTCAATCTGGTAGAAGTTCTCATTATCGCTACTCAACTTGTCCGCCAGACTGATACAAGCAGGGACGCAAGATCTTTAGCTACGCCAGCCGTGCAATACGTGGAAAGTCACAGTGACGACGTTACAGAGGTTTGTCACCTTCATTTCAAACTTTGAATATGCTAGCTCATTTTCGATTCAGCTACAATTTCATCCAACTCAAGAATCACTTCTGTTATCTGGCTCTACGGATGGTCTGGTCAATATATACAATATCACCATATCAGACGAGGAAGAAGCCCTTCATCAGACTATCAACCATGGTCACTCCATACATCACGCCAACTTTCTTAGCAATACCGACATCTTCGCTCTTTCACATGACGAAAAGTTCTCTATGTATGAGCTAGTAACGAATCCAGAAGAGGGGGTTGAGGAGCCAGCTCCTGTGGTATATGGTGATATGAGGGAGAATCTGGGAGGCGAGTATGTTGCGAATGTTCTGTGCAGACCCGATGGAGGAGCTGTATTAGGCATTGGAAGTCACAGTAAGAATGAATTTGATCTTGTACAGTTGAAGAAGGGAAAGCCTTGGGTATTTGCTCCCGAGACAAAGGTTACACTTTCTGGGGCTCATGGATCGGAAATCGTTAGATCGTTTTGCTTTCTTGATTCGGTATGTTCTCCTCCTGAAGCCCTTATGTACAAGCTGATAATTTTTTGTTCTGTAGCACAGAGCAGTATTGACTGCTGGTGAGGATGGGCAAATTAAATCGTGGAGGGGCGAGGAATGATTATCTCGAAAATGTTAGGGATTTCAGATTGAAGTGTTTATTAAGTAAAAATCTTCAAAAAGTCATAAGACATCCATCTGATCTATTAGAATCAATAATATGTGATGTGCTTCTGTGAAATGTTCATTGTTAGTTTTTGTTAAATCTTACAATCAATGATGTACCGTTGTTAGGGGCTTGGGTCGGAGCTTCTGTCCTGGATTGCCGAAGATGACAGCTTTGAAATAGCAAACCAACCATTACAAACCCCCGCCAATCTACACAATCAACCTTTTCATTCTGATTGTAATTACTATGGAATCATGACCATATTTCGCTCTGCTACTTCAAAATCGAAGTCGACTATTTACCCAGAGGTCCTGGCAAGATGAAGAGCCCGAACCGGCGGCTTGTACTGCCATTATTTATTAGTAAGGTTTCCAACAATTTCCTCCGAGCTCGAGAGTTACTAAGTTTGTACATGAAGTTATTTGGCAGTTTGTTTTCCAAATATGTTTTGCGCAGGCACACGAGGAAGAGCTAGGGGCATCTCTCACGGCGGAGGAGAGTCCAAAACCATCTTTTCAAGCTCAACCATCCACAGCTCAAGAATCGCATCGAGCACCCATAATAAAAAATACAGCCGGTGAGGACCAAGCTTGCATGCCTTGGTTTGCTATCTGCTAACACACTGTAAGAACATGAGCTAGTCGACAAAGCTATACGTTCTCTTGAACGTTACGAACGATCGCATCCACGCCCTACCTCCAACCCTTCCGGAATTGTTAAAACGTTGACGCAATATGTTGTTGCAAGTCTTCCAAGATTGGTTCAAGGACCACCACCAGATGGGAAAATTCCAGCGCATCACCAAGCTCCAGGCCCAGTAGCAGAAGCAGTACAGCTCTTGGAGCAAGCAGCCCATGTCAATGACTCCGATGCGATCTATCTTTTAGCGCAAATAAATTTCTACGGAAACTACTCATACCCCAAGGACTATAGCGAGGCATTCAGAAGATATCATCAATTGGCATCATTGGACGGAAACAGCTCGGCACAGCACATGGTTGGATTAATGTATGCGACAGGAATTGGAGGAGCGGTAGAGCAGGACCAGGCAAAGTCTTTGCTCTACCATACATTCGCCGCCGAAGGAGGAAGCACAAGATCCGCGATGACCCTTGCTTTCCGCCATCATAGTGGAATTGGTGTGCCGAGAAGTTGCGATACGGCGATTAAATACTACAAGGAAGTGGCGGATAGAGCAGTTGAGTGGTATCGATCCGGTCCGCCAGGAGGTATGGCATATGTTCAGGACTCGTATCAGCTTGCAGATGACGATGGTGGAATCTATGGCGAAGGAGCAAGTTTTAGTAGTGCTGGACAAAATGCAAAGAGCGGAGGGCCAAGCTCAGATGCTCATGCAGCATTGGATGATGTTCTAGAGTATCTTGACTTGATGTCTAGAAAAGGCGACTTCAAGGCTACTTTTAGCTTGGGGCGTATTCATTATGATGGTCAAAAAGGTCTTCCGCGAAATTTGAAGAGTGCGAAATGGTATTTCACGAAAGTAGCCAAATTATATTGGACGAGAAATGGAAAAATCATCGAGAACGATAAACCTCAACTAGACAAGATTGCTGCTAAATCCGCAGGCTATTTAGGGCGGATGTACCTAAGAGGGGAGAGTGTGGACCAAAGCTATGAAAAAGCCCAGACTTGGTTTGAACGCGGTATCAAGAATGGTGATTCTGGTTCTCAGTATGGAATGGGTTTGATGTACCTGCATGGTCTTGGGGTACCAAAGAATTCTGTATTAGCACAACAATACTTCAAAGCTTCTGCTGACCAGGATTATGCGCCTGCGCAAGTTAGCCTAGGGGCTATGTACCTGGATCAAGGTACTGATAACGACATTAAGGTTGCCAATCGATATTTTGAACTGGCAGCACGATATGGTAATATTGAAGCTTACTACTATCTCGCCGACCTTATAAACCAAGGAGTTGGCAGAGATCGAAGTTGTAACTTGGCAACTGCATACTACAAGAACGTTGCAGAGAAGGCAGAACCACTTCTGACGTCCTTCGCTGAAGCGAACAGTGCCTATGAGCAAGGCGATTACGAATTGGCTTTGATTGGTTATATGCACGCGGCAGAACAAGGATACGAAAAAGCACAATCAAACGTGGCATATATCATTGATGAACAAAAGTCGAAATTGACTATACCTTCCTGGCTGGCTCTTGCGTCCACCCCAAGACCAAAATTGTTACAAAATTCGAAACTTGCGCTGCTCTATTGGACCAGAGCTGCCAAGCAGGCAAATACAGACGCTTTAGTCAAAATGGGTGATTACTATCTTTATGGTATCGGCACCGCAGTCGACTTGGAGAAAGCTGCAGCTTGTTATACAGCAGCATCCGAGTTTCCTCAAAGTGCCCAAGCATTATACAACTTAGGCTGGATGCATGAAAATGGTGTTGGCCTTGATCAGGATTTTCATCTCGCAAAGAGATACTATGATCACGCTTTGGAGACAAACGAAGAGGCATATCTACCCGTGACCCTCAGTTTGTTGAAACTACGCATCAGAAGTGCATGGAACTCGTTCACTCATGGCAAGGTCAATTCAATTATCGATGAACCAAGTAAGTTATTTAAAGCCCGAATACTGGAGACAAGGTTTCTAACATATCACAGCTCCTCGAAAGCAATGGTCATTAGCGGAATGGATTAGCAATTTCCTTCAAGATGATCACCCATACTACGCCGATTATGACGCAGATGATGCTTATGGTTCAGTACATGACCCTATGCCTGGTGGTGATGCAGATGGACTCTACGACGACATCCTAGATGATGGATTGGTAGAAAGTCTTATCATTATTGGCTTAGCAGCCGCATTGGTGTTCTTGATAGTATATAGACAGCAGAGACAGGAAGCGCATCGAATAGGTGAAGGAGCAGCTGCGAATGCCCAACAAAATGCACAACCGCTTAACGGAGAAGTTCCCAATCGAGGACTTTTCCCTCGGCCAGGTGATGCGAATTTTGACGATTGGGTGGCGGGTGGAGTGGGACATTAACAAAATAGGTGCGGGAATTTGAAAGGAAAGGATTGTAATTAAGCATGTACGTACAGTAGTATGAATGCAAATGAAAATATGAATATGAAGAAATGAGATGATGAGTTGGTGCAGTTGGGCGTGCTAGGTTTGCGCCTGTTGTTTCTTGCTTATTGATATCACATTTAAGTCAAATGACTGACTCCTCAGATTGTCACTCGAGCGCTAAGTCATCACATCTCTTCCCTGAACTCTAATCCGTCATCTTAAAGTACCTACATCCATTCATTATCCATTTCACAAATCGCTACATCTTTGCGATAGATAGCCTGCGCCGTTTAAACATTCCACAAAAAGTTTGCACTAATGTTCATGTTATGTAGTGTTGTGTAGTCAATATTCATCTCCGAGTTACCATCAACTCCCCTTTCTTTTTACTCGCTTCCTACCTTCGCTTCTTTCTTTTCACTTAGTAGGTACCTACTAACCTCCGCCTTTTAAATAACATGTTCTCATATCAATCAATGTATATTCACTTCAAAAAAAAATTAAAAAATTCAGACAACAAAGCTCTATGCGGGCCGTCCCAAGTGAATATACGTACAAATTCATATCCAGTCTGACTATCTTTCCGATCGAATCGAGGCTCTAGCAATGCTGAGTAGAAATGCGGATATCGATCGCGACTATGATGAATTCTAGCACTGCATCGTTGAGTTGTGCAGATGCTTGGGGTGGGGGTAGTGAGGTGCCTGGAATATATAGATGGGTGCTTAGTGAGAGGGGGTGTTGTTGGGGCTGTGGTTCAAGGGCCAGCTTTGGTTTGTATGTGTGCTATCAAACTCTCCAAATGCTAATAATCTAGAACAAGAATTTATATCTCCTGCAGGATACGTTCGTTAGGCTCCTTTTAAGTTTTAATTCATCGATAACTTTATGTGGAAAGCGCGTGACGTCTACGCCGCGAGGGCGGTCTACATGATGAGCTCTGTTAACTACTAGGGTTATGTAGTCGAGGAGCGCTTCTTGCTGTAAATGAAATGGACATTACTAGCATAAGAGAACTTGTTCATTAAATCCGTGTAAATGTCTCATACGAGAAAAATTCGGTGATGTGGATTGTGGGAGGATATGCGCCCTATACATTTTCGGCTCATGTCCCTTATTGTTGAGCTTCCCGTTACTACATAAGGAATTACAGGGCATGTATTCCCAGCTTACAACTGGACCTTAACTCGCATTCTGAATTTCCGTAGCAGTAGGTATACAGGTGCTGCACAACAATTGACGAAGTGTGCATCCAGAAGCCGATGAGCGGCTACCGTCTATTTCCTTTGAAGTTCCTCGGCCCTCGACCAGCAATATCGTGTACTAATTACACTAGATAAATCAAATTCCATAACTTATTCCATTCATGGTCGTCCATCAGTAGGGTATATCATTCGAAAGGTATCCAACCGCCATATCCTTGGCGGCGCCGAAAATAAACGCCGACTATATTCAACCGTCCATTGTTGCCCGCGCTTCAACACCAAACCCAAACCTAGACCCATAGCCATTTTGTTTTCATTCCCCCTCTCTCTCGCATAATTCAACCACTGCCATCTGCCCATCTACTAGCCAAGCCTGCAGTCCCCGCACCAGGTGGTTCCTCCTTCAACCTCTCTTCAACAACCACTCCCAAACTCTCAGCCTCCTCAACCAATAATCGCCGTTCCTCTAACTGTATCCGTATATAATCCACAGTTTTCTTTAAAACCACACTCTCACTTCTCCCTTGACCTTCCAGCCCAGGAACTAAATCTGCTAGTCGATCAAAGCCTTCGCGAATTGCTAAGCGCCGTTTTTGTTCTGCGGGCAAGAATAATTGTTAGTGCCGGTACTGTCAATCGAGAAGTCACTCATGGGGAATCGAGTCTAAAAGCTACGAAAGCACCTACCAGATGCGATATGATTAGCCTTCTTCTCATATTCCGATAGCCGCGGTTTCTCGTCGGCTGGATTGATACCATTTGCGGAATTGGCATTGGCTGAAGACTCTCTTGTGGGAGATGCGGACATTTTGGAGGGAATGATGTGCTTCTGCTAGAGCTTGTGTATTGATAGCTATTATGTAGGTATTATTAAAAGAAAGTCCGAAGGCATTGTTAAACTCCTTGTTGTGTTGTTGTCGTGATGAGTTCCAATACGGAAATGTGGCTGTCACATGGGAATTTGTGAGGTTGATGCCAGAGGGGAGCTTTACCATTTTAGGATTGGTGTAGATCGTTTAGCTTGTGTCGTTCGCGACATTCCTTCTCGGCATGTACTGTACCTAGTACTGTATATAAATCTGCAAAATATCATCTAGGGGGATAATCCAGCTAAGATATTTTTGCAAAAAAGACGAGGAGAAGTGATTCCTCTACAAATACGCTAAATTCCACCCTGAATGACCGATTGGCGCCGATTTATTCTAGGTAGCACAGCTGGCTGCAGCAGGAGGATCCTGTAGATTCACGTTATTGGTCTCGTTTATATTCTGACCATCACCGCCGCGTAATAAACCACAGGGACGATGTGATGGTAAGGCTATTTGCTATGATAGGTTTCCCAAGTGGGATATTTTTGCAGAATAAGTGAATTAAAACACACTTTCGAACGGAACATGACCTCCGATATGCGCTTTCTTCTGTTCCTGAATCTTCTATTTCTTCGAAACGAAGCGAGCTTCAGACGAGGCAGATGATTATGATTATGGTGGGCTTACGAACTCATGTGGATCTGATCATCTTATTCTGTTAAAGATTTTACTGGATTTGTTCTATTTATTTCCAGTAACAGCCACCCTGGGAACGCTGGTTAGCGATTCGATATTTCATCAAATTTGATTTCACCACAACTGGCAATTTATGCAAAACAGCTAGAGTAGGTACGATTATTCTCTCACTTTTGGTAACTTTTCATGCTTTCTATAAGACAGGTTCGAATATCATCTTCAAAGATGTCATGTTGTGATATCTCACTACCATATACAAGGGCTTTGTCCTTCGTCCTCTATCCACAAGCGCTTAAGTGTTACCACAATTCTGTCGCATTTTACAACAAGCCCTACAAGTGCCTATTGCCGTTGTGAATATCCTACCTTAAAATTGGAGATACTAATACTTGAAGTCATCATGTCGAGACTCAGCGTGAGACTATACCTCGCAATTTTGTGTCAAGCTATCCCCTCGAAGAAGTAGATGAAGTTTGGGGGCATTGATGAAACTGTGGATTTAAGAACTTCTCGTGAAATGAAGGATTGTCACCCTATACAAAGAGCCTCAGAACTCGACTGGATTCATACTGATATCTAGAATGTGGTGACCTTGCATTGGACGTTACGAGCGTAATTGCCGAAGACTTTTATCATATTGGAGATATACGAGCAGAAATAGTCGATATAGTTGGAAAAGCTCTGGAACTAGCTCAGGCGCCAATTCGATGTTATCCGGTCTCAGCAGAATCTGTATCGAGTTCGACATAAGCACTCCATTTGTCTGTCAATAGCCTTTCGCTTGTTCATCCCAACACATCCAAGAAGAAACACGATATACCCAATGAAGGAACAAGTGGTCCCAAGCGTCCCCGCTTAGGCAGCTCCTGAAGTGCTCGAAGAAGAATGCTTTTGCGTGCTGGTTTTACGAGAAAGCTACATAGCTGTTGTACTAAGCCGAACGGTGCCCCAAATTTAGAACTCGTATATTTCATATTTCGGAGAATGAGTAGGTCTAGGCAAGTCACTTTTGTTAAAGATTTAGTCGTTTTTTCATCTTTTGATATCTCACCGATTAATGTTCTGAATTCTTGTACTAGTCGATTCCAGAGGAACCGACTCAACATCGCACACGGAACATAGTGTGAAGGATGCTATACAGCGCTGATGGTCTATTGGTACTTCGATACTCCGAGCTTCCTTGCGGTCTTCTATCAGCAAATCTGAAGGAAGGAAAGGTGAAAATCAGTATTCGAAAATAGCAATAAAACTACCAAGGAAGATTTGTCTCTTTGAATTCTGAAATAAAAGTCTCCAGATTCCAAAACATTTTTGAACATCGACCTCTTCCGCTCTAGTAAAAGCTTTTCCTCCTTTCGTTGTGAGTAGACCATCTATCATTTATGTCGTCTAATCTGTTCAATATTTCACGACAAAGTTATCGCTGTGCTGCGCAAAATTCATCTACCGATTTTGCGGCTTGGAATTCAAAACAAACTACACATGAGTCCAAGGAATGTAGGTTCATTTACTGGAGATTACTTTTATGATAATACAATGACCACATTGCTAGATGCTGAGATTGAGGCTACTAGTCTTACAAATTATCGCCTAGTCGACAGTTGATACAGTGAGTGCTGAGTAATGAAAGTTAGGGTTCGAGGTGATTGGCACCAATGTTCGTTTCAGATGCGCCTTTATTCTAGTAGCTAGCTCGTTCACTTTTTCAAGTTTCAAATTCGATGGATTGATGTCTAACCTCTTACACATTGTCATGCAATAGTCTACATAGGAATAGAAGCGATACCTTTTTTATTTACTTACATCAGTATCCTCAAAATTCTAAATTGTTGAGCAATAGCAGATTGTCAATTCTCATCAACCTAATCATATAGTCTAATCTTGTATATCGGTTCAAAAAGGGTATATACAAGGCAGCTTTCCACGTTTCATATTTTCCATGAACGAAATTTCTTCTGTAAGATGCAAAAATCGCATGCGCCCTCAGTACGATTATTGAAAGATATAAATGCTGAGGACTTCCTAATTTATATAATCCTGACATCCCCTATATATCTTTCGCTAAACCCCGAATTAAATTCCTCTGCAGCATTCATACCATGAAACAGATTCCTCTTTTATTCTAGATGCTTGCTCGGGATATCGTTTCTATACATATTTAATTCCAAAGATACGTTGCGGATAATATTTTATCATACAAACCAAAACTTCCTCTTGTTATGGAAACAAATATTGTCAACGATGGACAAAACGCTCATTTTCATTACCGTCAAATCAATACTCAAGCCTTTCAACCTTTCATCGGAAGTCTAATTATCCAAACTATAATCTCAAATCCGATCCTGGCTCGATGATCTCTAAAGATAACTTTGATGACCTATATTTTTGCAATGGCGGGGTACACGGTATGCCTTGCTGAGTAACTGCTCATCGGTGAAGTTTACACAAAGATGTTAGGTTGGTCGTATCTACCGCTGAAGATGCTATACAATCATATAAATATGATCTAGGCTCGCTTACTGCTTGCTATGTATCCATCTTGACTAGTTCTAGTAGGTAGTTGAGTTAAGCCCAATCTCTGAAGATAACATACCCGTCTTCCAATTGCAGAAATAGAAATCTTTCTAGCTTTGTGGAAGTATCAGGTGGTAGTTGTATCCCAATCCCGTGAAATACTTTTGTGATCGGTAAAGATGAGATTGGAAGAAGGATCTGGGACTCAAAAGATCTGGCCCAGTTATACGGTTAATCTTGGGAAGCTTGTTCTGTTGGTTAAGAATCATTTCAGTCGGTTTTACTGGAGCCGGATTGCGCGGTGCTCCAGAATAGAAAATCGCATTTTCGCTCAGCATATCAGTAAAGGTTCAAAGAGGTTGGAGGTATGCGCTCTATTTCCAGAGTTGATTCATGTACATGTCTGGTGGAATTCGAAGCCATCACCAGAGAAATGTTAAACCAAGCGCAAAGGAGCTAATCTGCACCCCATTTGAAAGGAGCCATCAAACGGTACACTAATCTACATTATGTTGAATTTCAGTTAGCTCACCTTATTAGCTGCTCTCTAGTTTCTCGGGGCGGTCAAGAGTTTACGTGATGACATCATCCTTGGAGTAGTAGTTAGCTTGTGGTGTAGGCTTTGAAGGTAAAAAAATCAGAGCTGGGGGGAATTTTAAGCTATTGTTTTAAATGATTAAATGACTTTACCTTGAGTGTGCTAGGCGTCTCATCACAGGCTGCTTTCGAATTAGATTTATACATCTGATGGCATAGAAAGATATTTCGAGCTCGAAACACAAGCACAATATATATTAAAACGTCGCAATTCAGCACTCTACATTCTTACCAATATAGAATGAACTTGCAATGTGTGAGTGAGAATGATCAGTTAAATACTAGCACCAGAATTCCACCATATTGAATGAAACCTCATAAACTCTTTGCCCAGGAAGTAAAGTTAATAAAATCGTGTAGCCCCTGCCGTTGGTTAACCTGAACCATACATAGAAATAATCCCCACCTATTAAAAACCCCTTATCCACACACAAACCCACAAGGCTGACAAAACCACCACCTCCACCTAAGCCAGCCCAACCTCGTCGATAATAATATCAACTACTCTGTTCAAATAAAAATCCAAAGTTTCCCAATACCAAGCAAGCATTCATTCATTCCCTCTCACCACCAAGAAAAGAAAAAGAAAACCCCAATCATGCCCGACGAAAAATACACAGCCGTCTCAACCACCGAACCCAAAGATGCTCCTCCAACCTACGACTCCGCATCCACAAGACATGGCGCCTCCAAATCCATATCTAGCATCAAAGGCCCCTTACCACGCGGTCCCTTTCCTCTCGATATCCCCGTCTTGCAACATTTAAAAGGAAAGAGAATTATACTCGCATCTGCGAGTCCTAGACGCAAACAAATTTTGGCTTCGGTATGTCGTTACAATTTTCTAGATCTATTGTGAAATAATGCGGGATATTCGTATATAGATATAAATATATATATTCTAACACATAGATTCTAGATAGGACTCACAAATCTCGAAATAATACCCTCTCCGCTTCCGGAAAATCTCTCAAAAGAACAACTGGGTCCCTTTGATTATGTTCTCCAGACTGCCATTCAAAAATGTCTTTCGGTATACACGCACTGTCTTGACAATTCTCTCGCCAGTATTCCCGATCCCTCACTCGTCATAGCAGCCGATACGGTAATCGTCACCAATTCGGGACATATTCTCGAGAAACCTCGCTCGCAAGCTGATCACATCCGCATGCTTAAACGACTCCGCGATGAAAAATCCCACAAGGTATTCACGGCCATAGCGATCCTAGCCCCGCGCGAAGATGCGCGGTATCCGGGATATAATTGCGAGAATGAGGTTGTGGAGACGACGGTGGTGTTTGATGCGGATGTGGGTGATGAATTGATTGAAGCGTATGTGAAGACGAGGGAGGGAGTGGATAAGGCGGGTGGATATGCCATTCAGGGGATGGGGGCTATGTTGGTGGAGAGGATAGAGGGGAGTTGGGATAATGTTGTGGGATTACCGATTAGGAATACGGTGGCGATGATGGAGAAGGCGGTTTTTGATCAGGAGGATTTAGACCCCGAGGAGAATGAGGGGGAAGATGAGGAGGAGGATGAGTAAATATTCGGGGGGTTGAAATTAAATTGTTAGTGAAATTGAGGAAGCCGTGAAAATAAGAGTCTTACATATATATGATGAATATTAACATATACATAAACTTATGAAAGGGATGGAAATGGAAATGGAATATATATATCAAAATACCTAGGTAGTGTAAATACAACACCAAATGTTTATAGAAAGCCCAATCCAATTATTTACAATATAACAAAAAGCACAAGACAGCACAGTATAGTACAGTACAGTACAGTACAATGAAGTCCAACATCCATCCATCCATACAACCACTTTACTTTACTTTACTTTACTTCCTACTCAAGCCGAAACCATGTCTATGTCCATACAGGAGTTTAAAAACCCCAAGCGAAATAAGAAAATATCCATCCTACTACAATATCTATCCTATCCTATTCTATCCCATCCTACCTCATCTCATCCATCCCATCTATTCTAATCATGTTATCAAAAAAAAAACCGTTCTTAAATCCAAACTCTTTAGAATTATTTTATTTTATTTTATCTTATTTTATAATATAATATTTTTTATTTTTTATTTTTTATTTATTTATTTATATATTCTTAACTTTTTCTCATTTAGATTTTATAAAAGGCCTATTATAATGAATTAATTTCTATACTACATTCTCATAAATTATTCAAGTCATATATTCAAAAGTATGAGTTAAAAAGATCCATATGTAAAAGGCATCGTAATAATATTGAAAACACTTTTAGTCTAGCTATCTAATGACAAACAGGTCGTCGTTCTAGTAAACCTTATTGATTTTCGACGACTCATAGCATCATATCATATCATCATCCCTCGTTCCTCATTCCTCATTCATCATATCCCATCTAGGTCATCACTTCAAAACCTAAAAACCCCATCCACGTTCCTCTCTCCTATCGTCATGATCTTCCTCGTCATTTCCAGAATGCCCTTCAAATCTCATACCTCCAAATCTCTGCGCTAATCCACCAACAAAATCACCAAATTCCCCTCCACCAAATGGGCCGCCACCATTGCCACCTTGCTCTCTCTGAGGCTCTTCGTATCTTCTCTCGCCACCATAATTACCTCTCTCACCATATCCTCCACCGTATTCCTGTCTAGGAGGTTCCTGGTATCTCTCACGCTCACCCCAACCACCATGTTCTTCTCTCTGTTGACCATAACCACCGTATTCCTGTCGAGGAGGTTCCTGGTATCTCTCACGCTCACCCCAACCACCATGTTCCTCTCTCTGTTGACCATAACCACCATATTCCTGACGAGGAGGCTCCTCAAATCTCTCTCTTCTCTCTTCTCTCTCCGGAATATACTCTTGCGGTACATCGCTATCCCCATTACTACTACCACTTCTACGACGACTGTGATGTCTTCTGTGATGCCTCCTACGCCTTCTACGTTCGCTATCATCGCTCTCACTACCCGACCTTTCTTCTCTATGATGTTGTGCTTCATGATAATGACGTCCATCAGCAGTTTCTCCCTCGCGCCATGTTTCCGTCTCGACCCTTCCATCAGGACGTTCGTAGATGCGTTCGTTGGTTTGTTCATAACCTCCACCATACATAGGTCTCTGCTCGGAAATTTCTTCGTAACCCGTGCCACGCCCCCCTTGCTGACCATATTGTTGATAATCTGTTCGTCTCCCTCCACCAGGAAGTTGTTCTTGCCTGTACTCTGCTTGAGCATAGTGATCACCCGAGTGACCCACCTCAGTGTAACTTTGCTCGTAATTACCCTGGGAGTTGTACCCTTGGGATGAATATGCTTCTTCTTTAGCTCCTCCACCCAAGACTCCTGCCAAAAGACTTCCACCAAGACCACCAGCAAGAGCACCCACAATGCCGCCTAAAGCACCACCGCCAACTGCTTCTCCAGCAAATTTGCCGATTCCTGAAGATGCGTGTTCACTAAATCCTGATGATCCACCATGACCACCACCCATTGCAGAAGTTAGACCACCCATCATTTCATTTGCCAAAGGATTTGATGAAGACATCATAGGGCCCTGCTTGGACATTTTAAGTGGTGCGCCGCATCCATGACCGGTATCATGAACACCTTCAAGATGATTTTCTCCATCCTCAACTCCTTCTCTGCTCAGCTTTCTTCGATATTCTTCCTGCTCATCACCATCTTTGTTGTGCCACCATTCTTCTACAACTCTGAACATCAGTTGACGACCATCGGAAGCTCCATCTTCACCATAGTAGCGAAGAGCCGGGTGATGGAAAACACCGTGGATGATACGATTAATTGTCCGTTCAGGGTCAATACGTTCATCATCCCAACAAGAAATGAGTTGAGGAACAACCCATTTGAGAACTTGAGAAGCGATCTTGCCACCGCATTCATTGAGGATCTAAAAAGATGTTAGTGTCAATCATGGTTGCGGAATATAGATGTCATGTTTTTCTAAATTCGATACCGTAACCGAACTCTAGAGGTAAGACGGTATTGCGGTATTCAAATAGGATGGAAATGGTAGACTCACGTTGGAGAAATGATCCTTGGACAACATAGAATGGGTAGGATCAGAAGAGTAGTCATCGTGAAAAACGATCAGCTGCTTATCCTTACTGCTTTGAATAACCTCCGAAGAACCCGTGTTCAATTCAGTCTTGATTTGATTGATGATTGGAAGAACGAATGGGGCAAGGAGCGAGAAGACAAAGATGTTGATTTGTTCCTCGATGTTCTCAATGAGAGCCGGAAGGATAGGGATCTTTTCAATCGCTTCTCGAATCTGTTGCATAATCTCGTCATGCCACTGAATGATTGGATAAATTTCCTTGGCGACTTCTTGCATTTGAAGTGTAAAAGCTTCCGGGTCCTTTGGCGAGACGTGCTCTTGAGACTGTTGCGCAGCAGAAGCATTGGCCTGAAGCTCATCTGCTTTACCAGCTTGATCCTTACCACCAAAGAGCCCAGAAGGAACTGAACTTAGAAGGTCTTTCAGAAGACTACTATTACCCTGACTACCTTCTTCCATGGTTCCTTCAAGGGTCTGGATTTCGCTTTGAGTTGCTTTATCGTCAAACTCACCCATTACCGAGTGAAGGAAATCGACACCACCAAAAGTACCAGTGATGATTGGGTAGACTGGGTGCTGAACACCTGGGAGTTCGATCTGAGTTCGTCTTCCAACATGTGGAAAAACATCATGTTCACCCATCTCAATCAGTGCCAACTCGATAAAATTGCTGTGAGCGGAATAATCCTCCAAACAGTGAAGTCCAGTACCCAACAAGCGAAGTGCCTCGTATAATTCGTCCTTGTTCTTGCTTCGTCCATAGGATCTACCAAGTCGAATGGATTCATGGAAAAGCTTTCTGACGTGAAGAGCGGATGTCATGATTCCCGCGTGTTCGTTTGCAATGTAGTTCTTCATGCCAGTTTCGGGATCAATCGCAAGCTCAACTTCTTCATCGACTGGACCTCGAAGTCTATGATCATATTGTGAAGCATCAAGATTATCGGCATAATCCTTTGGGTTATCAATGTGATCTTCTGGTCGATAGCACCCCAACCTTTGAGCAGTAACTTCAAATTCTTTTGTGCCATATCCAAATGTCATGAATCCAAGAACCCAGAGTAAAATGCGAATAGCTTCGGCGGAGACGTATTTGACGGTACCGACATCAATTGCTTGAGCTGGCAGAAGGAAAGAGATTAGTATTGGATCCTAATCCGCTTGAGGGAACGCGAGCTTAAGAAATGATGAGTTGGTACATACAATAATCTCTAAGCCAGTTACCAAAGTATACTCTTGCTACCATCATCTTATCAAACTTCTTTCCACCACAAGCTCGCGACATGACAAGTGAAAGAAGGGTATCTTCAATATCTCCATGACGCCCTGAGGATCAAGTCAGAAAAGCTTCCCTTGCACAGGCCGCATAGGTATGAACTCACAATTTATTCCTGAAACTTTTGAAACCGATGCAATATTTCCAGCGCCAAAAGCATGAGCTGGATGTGCTAAGAGTAGAAGGACTGCGAAGGAAAGAAGTAGCGTCGAGCTGCTGAACGAGGGCATATTTGCGACGATGTGTTGGAATAGTTGTTTAACTTGCAGAGGAGATCACTCGAACACAGCAAGAGCAACACGAGCAGCTAGAAAAGAAAATGAACATGAGGCGACGAGTGGACCACCAGATTGAAGGCTTTTGAGGGGTCAGTGCCAGTGATGTAGCAAGTAGGTATGCCAAGCCGAGCTGTCGTCAGGTTTTTGGTGGGGTTTGAATCGTTTGACGCGAAATTCGTTGCACGCCAAGTTAAGATGATCCAGTAAGAATGAAGTTTTGTGCTGATCCTGTAGTCAGCTGTGAGTGGGCGAGAGAGATTGTTTAGGATTAAAGAGTGATTGGAAAACAAATTTGGAGTGCGTGTCTAGCAGCTATGATCTAATCACCACCACGATGATAGATGCACCGAACAAACCGGAGGTGCGCCGCCATTGTGTCGAGCGTACAAGCTTGGTAGTGGGTAGTGAAGGCTGAGAGAGGCAAGAATGGGAAGTGAAGACGTTGGAAGGTTGTTTGTATTCCGGTACCTATGTTACAGTGGTAGTTTTAAAGCGCGTGCTGATTGATGATTGGGTGAATGTACCCTCCCAGCGTGTTGAAATCTTCAGGCAGACCCCATATTGGAATTCTGGCAAACCCTACCAAACCCTACCAAACCCTACCAAACCCTACCAAACCCTCTACCACACCCTCTACCACACCCAAACACCTGGCACAACACACAATACACAATACACAACACCTGTGAAACCTTAAAGTATGCCAAGTAACATAGGCTGTTTAGGCTTTGTCGCTCTATCAATTCCAGAGAGATATCCGCAGTCATATGCAGTAAATACACAGTAATATACATATACTCAGCATGTCCTCAGCATACACAATGTAAATGCCCTCTATCGAACCACTCATCAACTTATCCTTCCCACGTCCACATCCCTTTACCCCGAGTACGTTCTGAAATCGGTCAAACCAATCTCAATTTTAGCGATTGATTGTAGCACACGACACCGCAATCGGGCGGAGCTTTCAAGGCTCGTAGCGCCGAGATCTATGCCTAGCTAGGTAATTTAGTGAATGGAGGGTAGGAGTGAAATTCGCGATTAGAAGGCCCCGTGCTTCCCCGTAAGAGTCCGCAGTGCCAATATAAGCAAGCAATGACGGAGGAGAGAAGATGCTTCTTCTTCAATTGATGTAATGTTATATCGATCATGAGGTATGGAAAGGATTGTCAAAACAATACAATCGATTCTTAAGATGCGAAAGGCCTCATAAAAGAACGAGGTCTATCAGAAAAGAAGTACTCCATAATAATACCACATCGTTCTTTTAATCGCTGCTGTAAAGGATCGACCCTGGGTCTCGCAGTCCAAATGTTCAGTGTTCGATTTAAAAATGGCGGGTGTTTACCCCTACACGCATGGTGGAAAGAGGAAAAGAGAAGAGAGGAGAGAAGAGAAGAGAGAAAAACTTTCACTTCACCCTACCCCACTACTCCGTGCGTAGGTAGCGGTACTTGACTTTATCACTTCACTTCTACCAAACGAGAAAGAAAAGAAAAGAAAAGAAAAAAAGTTGGTGCGGCACTCCCCAGTGATCCCAAGCCCATAACTCGCTCTTAAATATTCTCCTTTCCCGCCCATCCGTACCAACGCAACCCCCCAACCAAAACCTCAAAATACTTACTTCTCAGGCTTCGAAATCAGCAACAACAGCCTACAGTCCAACCCCTTCATCAACACACATCACCAAATTCATCAAGATGGCACGCCCAAAGAAGGTAGATGATAAACCAAAGGAAGCTGCCGATGGAGCAACTTTACAAATTGATGTTGCAAGCTTTGTGAGAACTAGAGATACTGTAAGTTTCCCTCTTTATTGATCCTTTTTTTTCACATTCCTTGTTTCAATCCCATTTCGAACTTTGATCGCATTCTTCCATCTATTCACTATTTCCCTCCATTCACTCTCTCCTCCCTCCCTCCCTATCAATTACTATATTCCCCCGCCCGCCATTGTCTATCCTCAACATGCGATTCAGGTAGCATTCAACAACTACAGCTGCTATATATCCGAATCTTACCATTATCGATTTCGCACATCGACGCGACTCTCTTGCGCCTATTTTCCCGTTGAAAATCTTCAACTCCAAATCTATCGAACAATCTCTTCCATCACGCGTCAATAGTGTTTACATACCGCTTTCGCGTTTCGATACCATGGCCACCCCACCCTCCCGCCGGCAAATTGATTGGAACTTGTACCTTTGTGAGCAAACGCTAATGTGGTCAAAGTTTATCGGTGGTCTCGCGACTTTACAAGAAGCTATTCAAAGTGTCTCCTCCGCCTATATCAAACATACCAATGCTGTTCTCGGTGAACACGGTGCAGGTTACGATATCAACACGGCTCTCTCAAAGCTGGGTGAGAATCCTCTCCTCGGAAGTCTCGGTGCTCTTCAACGCGCTGCAAGTCCGGTTATAGTAAAGGCCGTTGAAACTGCTCCAGAGAAGAAGGAAAGGAAGAAGAGACAACATGATCCAAATGCGCCAAAGCGTCCTCTCACCCCATTCTTCCTCTACATGCAAACAGCTCGTCCTATTATCGCAAAAGATCTCGGTGATGTTCCCAAGGGAGAGGTCTCGAGCGAAGGTACGAAAAGATGGACTGACATGGCTCCCAAGGACAAAGCGGTAAGTTTTACCCATTCGATCCACTCTTATTCACCACTAATGATATTTACAGCTTTGGCAAGATGCTTACAAGGACAATCTCCGTTTGTATAATGCGCGCATGCACTCCTATCGCAGAGGTAACCTTACTGCCAAGGAGATGAGTGATGACGCTGCTGCCGCATATGCTGATGAGAACAACATTGGCGCAGATGCCTCAGCAGATGCTCAACTCGTAGGAGAAGCCAGCGCCGGAGTTACAGCTACAGTTGAGGAGGAGGAAGATGCAGAAGGTGAACCTGAAGCCGAAGCCGAAGCCGAAGCCGAAGCTGAAGTAGAGAAATCACCAACCCCCGCCCCAAAGACACCAAAGGCCAAAGGTCGCAAATCGAAGGGGAAATCCGAAGTCGCCGAAGAAATCCCCGCTCCATCCTCCGCTTCCATCGTACCACCTCAAAAGGAGGCAAGCCCAGCCAGAAAACGTAAGCGTTCCGGTAAAAAGGGAGATGAACCAGTTGCTACCACAGAGCAAGAAGAGGCAGCCATTGAAACACCAAAATCTGCACCAAAGTCTAGAAAGAAGAAGACCAAGACCGATGCTTAGTTTGATTGAATAGGATCTCAACTGTTAGTATCTTTCTTCAATAGAGGATTACATCTGATTGGATAGGAAAGCTATCATATCCACTTTCAGTATCTTTTCTTCCATAGAGGATCAGGCACTTGTGCGTTACATGATTCTTCTTTGCCTTTTGTGCAAGGGAGTTTCTAACATAACATGGATATCAATTCCTTTTTCATACACCTTTTGTCGAATGTTTGATGGATGTGGGATAGCTGTAGGATGTCTGCGTGAATTCTGTTTATTTGATCATGGGTTTAAGATTACCTAGCAGGTACAATATGGTTGCCAGGAATAACCTTACTTGCTAATGAGCGGATCGGGAAATGAAAGTAGTTCTCCCAATGAGCTTTGTTTGGTCTCAATCGCATTGAGAGATATGCTATGATGTTGTTAGTTGAATGAATGAATAAACACTTGATACTTTATTTTGTTCGTTTGGTGAATGGTTGGAATTCTTGTTATCCTATACCTCATATATCTTATATATTTCACATGCGTTATATACGTTATATACGTTATATACTTCATATACCTTATACCTCATATACCATCTATACTCCTCGTTATTCAAATTGTAATGTGTATGTGATATGATATAGAATGATTAGTGATATGATATAGAATGATTAGTGATTAATAGTTAGGTAGGTAGGTAGGTAATTGACTAAAATAAATGAGTAAATAGATTTATTAGTAGGATGTCGGGATAATGGATAATGGATGTTGGATGGAAGGGGGACGGGG
Source organism: Sclerotinia subarctica (assembly GCA_025389085.1). Classification (NCBI taxonomy): domain Eukaryota; kingdom Fungi; phylum Ascomycota; class Leotiomycetes; order Helotiales; family Sclerotiniaceae; genus Sclerotinia; species Sclerotinia subarctica. Next base: position 1,127,246 of record QRFI01000011.1, on the reverse strand, counting down.
GACGGGGGACGGGGGAATGATAGGGGAGGAGGAGATTGGGGGGGGCATGATGGAAATATTTTATGTTTGTGGAGGTTTTTAGATGGTGGTTTGGATTTATGGAGGTTTTTAGATGCTGGATGCTGGATGCTGGGAGATGGATGCTGGGAGGTAGGGGGTAGGGGGTAGAAGGTAAAAAATAGAAGATAGAAGATATAAGATATAAGATATAAGATATAAGATATAAGATAAAAAGTAAAAAAGAGAGGATTATCAATATAAAAAGGATTAAGATTAACTTTTAAAATTTGTCCTTTTGATAAGATCTTATAAGATCTTTGTTTACTCGACTCGAGTACATGATGGGGTTTATGTAATTAGGTGGTGAAAATAAGTATTGGGAGGGGTATTTTAGATTTGTGGTTTTATTAAGGTTTTGTTTGTTTGTGTGTTTGTGTGTTTGTGTGTTTATGTATATATATATATATTGAATATTGAATATCTTGAATTATTAAAATATAAAAGTGTTGAAATATCGAAATATATCTTAAGCTTGATATTATTTGATGTTATATCTTGTGATATTTTATATGTAGTTTTATTAGATAAGACGATGAAATATTTATTTGATTGGATCTCGAGATTGAAATCGGTAGTCATTATGGAAAATTTAGGTGTAAGTCGTTAGAGCATCTTACCGGGAAGTTGGATGGGTATGGGAATTGGGTTTTCTTGGTGCTTTGCATCGATATCTAGATGTTAATACTAGTATGTATTGGAGAGGGAAGAGATTTAGATGAGGATAGAGATGGGATACGGATATTTGGATTATGTCGAAAGGGGGGAGGGAGGAAAGAGGAAGGATCTTGTGGATGGGATGCTGGGGTAGATTGGTAGATTGGTAGGTAGGTATATAGAGATCATTTTGAAAGTTAATTGCTAGATGCTTTCTGGATGCTAGATTTTGTAGGAATGATGAATAGTGAATAATGATTAAATAGAGGAAATTCGATAAAGGAATCTAGAATACATAGAAATTATTACATATATACTGCAGGTAATTAAGATTTACAATGCCCTTAAAGCATATACTAATACATCACACCCTGTATCTATATCTCGAACTCGATTTCGGGATGCTAACTATCGGCCTGAGTAATTAGATGGTTTCATAGGTATATTCATTATTAGTGAGATCTTATGGTGGATGTATTTAAGATTAGGTAGGGTTAAGTGTAAGTAAGCCTATATATAATGATTTTGTTGTTTATATTAACTTATGTATAAAATGTAACCTCACCTAGTAAAAAACCGGGTAGGCGTTGGATTGATAATAAATTAGTACGTTTCACGGAACGAGTAACCCAGCCCAGCAGACCCAACCTATAAAAATCAACCTAGTTGACGTTCTAACAACAACAACAACTTCATCCTTTAGTCCTTTTAGGAATTTATCGTGGCGCTGTTGGTTTTGAGTATTACGCTAGAAGGGGAAAAAGACCGATGACAGATGATAATGACCAATTAGAAAGGTGGAGGAATTATTGGTTTACTCCATACTTTTGAGTGTATTGATCCTGCGTGTGTGGGTAATTTGTTCTTGTAAGTCTTATGGAGGGTAGAGCGAAGAGCAAAGAGCAAGAGCGAGGGCGACAAGGATGGTGGGAGATTAATGGAATAATGGAGAGGTTTGTGGTAGAATAGAGGATGGAGTATGGAAATGGAGATGGAGATGTAATTGATGATGGATGGGCCATCTACGTACTCGTCATACGGGATGATGATAGCGGTTGAGACCGTAGGATTGATATGTGAGATCATCTTTAATTCAATGGTAGGAACAGTGTGGATAATATAAGTACTTTATCCTTTTCCTCTTTTCATTCTTTCTCAACCTTATCCTAAAATACGACTTCTTGTCAGTCATTCTTTTATAACATCTTATTATTTGTGCGAGTCGTCTTTGGGTGATACTACTCTTAAGTAGTTCTTTTTCTTCTTACATTCTTTCGGGCAGAGTATGCATATCTGAGTTACTATTTTCAAATCATCATTATTGTTGCAATCATGCATTTGTCATTAATTTCCCTTCTGGCTTCTTCAAGCTTGGTTCTAGCAAGAAATTTACCTAGGAACTCTCTTCACACAAATCGCAATATTATTGAATCCCCTGGTTGGTCTCTCCAGGCGGAGACTTGTGCGGTAGGAAGTACATCTTGCGGGAGTATTGCACCTGGAGCATGTTGTCCATCAAATATGGTTTGCGCCAAACCTGCAAATTCAGAAGTTGCTGCTTGTTGTCCTATCGGTAAGATATTCCACTCGCCTCCACATTCTTGGAAATCTAATATATATTGAAAATCAGGTGAATGTCGCAGCGTCATTGAAGCAGCTCCTAAATGTGCAGATGATAGTTGGAATTTATGGGCTGGGCTGGATGGAAATGATTTCTGTTGTAAAGTGGGCTTACTTGGGGCTTATGATCATATTTCTCATAGAGCGGGAACTTGTGTATCTTCTGTTGTGGCTCCTACTACTGCGGCGGTTCTGGTAAGTTGTTGATGGTTTGTGATTCGGTTGGAATTGGAAAATTTACTTCTTTGCAGAGGTCTACTGGGACGGGTCCTGCAATAACCTCTATTCCTACGACTATCACTTCTGCTCATATAACATCGACGATTGTGCGAGCGACTAGTAGTATTTCAAATATTGCTAGCAGGATATCTTTAAGTGCCGCTGCAACTTCAAAGTCCGCATTAAGCACTGCAGTAGCAAATTCTAATGCAGCAGCTGCCGAAAAACCAGTGTAAGCATCATGTTTAGCCATATTAGAGATATACTAATCTGACATCAGCTTCTTTCACTACATGGTAGGAGGAATAAATGATGCTCATTGTGAGCAAGATATCATTGATGCAATAGCTTTAGGAGTCGATGCTTTTGCTCTTAATCTCGGTAGATTACCATCCACCAGCAACACAAACATAATCTAATCTTCGAATCATCTAGCCGTAACTCTAGATTCTAGCAATTCATGGGCAACTAACACAGTCACATCCCTTTTCAAATACGCTCAAACTCATAACTTCAAACTATTGTATTTACATTCTCCTTCAAAGTAAGAAATTATTAACTAATATCCACACCCAGTTTCTCTTTCGACATGACAGGCTTTACATCCCCCTCTCAATTCATCCCGATCCTCAAAACCTACGTTACTAATAGTGCCTACTACACATATTCCGGCCAACCATTTGTCTCCACCTTTAACGGTGGTACCTCGGATTTTAATTTTGGTCAAGACACCGTAAACGACGGCTGGAAAAATGAGCTACAAGCAGTAATGTCCGCATCCGGTCATCCCATCTACTTCATTCCCTCCTTTCAAGATGTAGCTGCCTCTTCTTCATTCTTCACTGCCGAGTATCCTACTCTGAATGGAACATTCAATTGGAATTCCTGGCCCAGCTATACAGCAGGCGATGTACCCGTTAATACCATTGACGACGTCACATATCAAAACGCAGCAAAAGCTGCCGGAAAAGGATTCATGATGGGAATCTCCCCCCTTCAATTCAAACACATCGACAAAACGCAAAACTGGTATCGACGCGGCGAGGCCAATCTGGAAAAACGCTTCGATCAAATCTTAACCCTGCAACCCGATTTCATCGAATTCCAAACCTGGAACGACGCAGGCGAATCACATTACATGGGAAATTCATGGCCGGAACCTTTAGTCTCAAATAGTACACCGGAAGCCCTGTCGAGTATCGCATATGATCATAGAGGTTATTGGCAAATCCTGCAGAGTTTCATCGCCGTGTGGAAAAGTGGTGCGACGAGTACGACGTCTATGGTTCCAACGAATGGGAAAGATGCCCAGGGGACTTTTTGGCACCATACGCTTTTAAAGGCTGGCGATTGCGCTGGTGATAAATTGGGGTTGGGGAAGCCAGAGGGGATAGATGGCGTGGAGGATAGTGTTACGGCCGTGGTGTTGGTTGCGAGGGGCGTGCAGGGTTTGAGGGGGAGTATTAGTGTTGGGGGGAAGGTTTTAGGGACGAAGGATTTGAGTGCCGGGTTTAATACTATGGTTGTGAGTAATATTTCGACGGGGTCTGTGGAGATGAGTGTTGTGGATGCTGGGGGTGTGGTGGTCGTTAGTGGGAAGGGTCCCTTGGATGTGGTTGATAAGGCGGATTTGTGTAATTATAATTTTCAGGTTGTGGGGTTGAGTTAGGATCTGGGATGGAATTTGAGGAATTCTGTAGTGTGGGGATGAATGGATGGGGTTGGCATGAGGGGTTGAGAGGGAGTTGGGAGGGGAGTTGGGAGGGGAGTTGGCGAGATAAGCGAGGGTGATCGTAGAACATGGTGATCCCACCAAGGAGATCTCTATCTATCTTCATTCAGACAACATGAAAAATAAGAAACAGGTGAATTGGATTCTTATCAATCTATATATATATATATTCTTTCTGTACTACTATAACATCAATTTACAATCAAACAAGAAGCTTAGTATCAAAAAGCATTTCAATAAACGATATAAATAAGGTTTTCAATTATTCAGTATATTGTAATCTTACTAGTAAATATTTCCTTACTCGAGGATTGAATGCTATCCTCGGTAGTAACTTTCAACTAGAAAGAAAAGACTTGAAAGAAATTGATAGAAAAGAGATTAAGAGATAAGAATCTAAAGTGAGTGGACATTTTAATTTTATTTAGAATTTGGAAGTTACCGATTTGGTAATAATAAGGTCTTAATGTTGCATGAAATGAAGTAAGATTCTTAGATCTAGATATTTATTAAAAGATAGTACAGAAGTCGACCAGTCGAATTCCAAGGGGTATCCGAATCTTGCGCATCTATGTGCTCGTCCGTTTGTCATCCATCTATCCGTACAGCTATTCATCGTCCATCCATCCATCCTTAGTCCTATCCTACACCCATTCCGTCAATCAATCAAAGCCTCATCCTGAATACAACTCATCACTTATGACTCTACACATCATTCTTCCCCGCCAAATTCCTAATCCGATCTCTAAACCCTACCTTCTCATCCTCAAACCCACTCTTCTCAACATCCCCTGCAAACTTCCCATCCATAATCTCCGCACTCCCAGAAGGAACCCCCATCATCTCCCTCTTCAGCCACTTCTGAATAAACATCTTAACCGTCACGACCGTCGTACCGGTTGTAAACGTACTCGTAACATTCATCGCGGCGCCAATCAACACCACATCAGGAAGTTCAACCGTACACAAACTAATTCTCTGAATATCTACAAAACCCGTCACGAAAGCGATATTCGCGCCTCCTAGCAAAGCGGTAAGTACAATACCCCTCGTTAATCGTAGCGCTTTGATGCTCTCGTTGAATTTCATCTCGAGGATGAAGGCGACGAATGTGAGGGCGATAACGATAAAGCCGATGATTCCATGGGATGTGTTTCCGTGCGGAGCGGATCCGAGGAGGAGAATGCCGAAGATGAGCCCACCGAGGGAGAGAGGGAAAACGGCGAATACCCAGATGTAGAAACGGGTTTTGGGGGCGGAGGCCCAGATGTGGGGACGTCCGACCATGGTTGCTATTTCGTTGCCGGAGGAGAGGAGGAGGGCGAAGGGGATGGCGATAAAGTAGATGAGAATTAGTAAGAAAGCTGCGTTGGGGGTTAGTAAATTTATTTATATATTATGAGTGAGAATGAAGGGGAAATGAAGAAAGAAAGAAAGAAAGAAAGAAGGAAAGAAAGAAACATACCATGCGCCACAATTAAGATCACCAACTTAATAAGCGGAACCCCATTAACCTCAATATCCTTTGCTGCCGGATTAATCTTAAACTCATTGCCCTGACTCGCAATTGTGAAAACCGTATCAGGTAACATGATCGAACTTCCTCCAGAAGCAAAGGTGGAGGGAATACTCCCGCCAGCTTGTAAGCCCAACAAGATTTGTACGAGGCCCCCGACACCCTGACATGTGAGAGTATCGACACCTTTTTGAAGAAGGGTATCAAGGGACGTCGTATTTACGCCGCTGACAAGCCCGGATGTGATGTCGGAGATATTGAGGTTAGTGTCGGCATCGACTCTTTTGTCGAGTTTGATTTTGGGGAGTGTGGGTGCGAGAGGTACGGTTCGGCGGATAACAGAGGAAAGTCTGTAGGAACGTGTGCGCATAGCTGGGGAGGAGAGATTGCTTGCGGGAGCATTTGAGGAGGTTATTGGTGCTGGGGCTTCTGATATTTTTCCAGGCATGGACATACTCATCCCCAGCATTTGTGCAATCAAAGCAACACCTTGACCACCCAAACCCTGACCAAAAGAAGTTGCCACCCCCCCTGTCGTATCATTGAAATCATCCGTTTTGAAAATCGGTGTTGCTGCTTGCATCATAGCTTGGGTTGAATTGGCTCCATTGAGAATTGCTTGGAAACCTCCCATGGTGGAAATACTTTGACCAGCACCATCGACAAGACCTCTTGCGAGACCTTCGGCTGCCTTGGAAACAGATACACCTTGCAAGGATGACATTAATCCTCCGGCGGAGGAGTTTGAACCTCCACCTAGAAGAGATGCTGCTTTAGCCTGAAGACGTGCAACCGTGCCATTTGCAAGGAAGTTACTGGTGAGACCGTATGAGAAATCTCTTGCAGTCATAGCGATACCTCCATCCATCGGAGTCTGTGCGGTTGAAGGATCTTGCAGTCCAAGCCCCACAGCAGCACCCTGTCCAATACCACTTCCAGCTCCCAATGCTGCCGGGCCTAGCATGGTAGAAATATTGGTCATGGACATGATACTCATGAGTTTAGTCTGTAAGGTTTGCAGGGTTCCATTCGCGAGGAAATTAGTGGTAAGTCCGTAGGCAAAGTTATGCGCGACTTCTGGACCTGCAGCGTCGGCCCCGGTGGTGGGAGCAACGGCTGCGTTTGAGAGACCCAGGCCCTGTGCAGCACCAGCACCCAATCCAGAGCCGGCTCCAACAAGGACAGGACCAACCATGCTGGAAAGATTAGATCCGGACATGGCTTGTGATGCTAATTTCTGAACATCTACTGCGCCAAGGAATGAACTTGACAGTGATTTGGTGAACCCATATGCAACCATGTCAACATTGAGCCCGGAGCCTGTGGCATTGGTTCCTGCGGCAGCAGCTTCAGCAGCTCTTTTCATTTCCATTTTCATGGTGGTTGCTGTGTTAATAGGTAAATTAAGACCTTCTGCAGCACCTTCTCCCAAACCTGTAATACTATTAGGATCAATTATCATATGACATAGACAAACATACCTTTTCCAGCATTAACAACTGCAGATTGTAGCATGCCAGTGGGTAAACCACCCATTATTTTCGACATATCAATGTTTGAAAAAAGAGATTGAGTAAGGCCACTTCCAAGGTTACCAATAATCAAAGGAATACCAGTTCCATTGGGAGCAGCGACAGCTGATTTGTTGAGCCCCAAACCACTGGCCGTTCCTCCTCCCAGACCAGTCCCGAGAGCGGCAGAAGCTGCTCCTGCACCCTGAGTAAATGTCGAAGTGTTTAGACTTCCCGCGAGGGCATTTGAAACTCTGTAGCACCCAAATTAGTAAAACAAAGCATGAAATATAACGAATTTCACATATTTTGATCGAGAGTTTGCTCACCCAAATCCAAGATTGTCGGCAATAGCGTTTATGCCAGATGGCTTTTGAGCCGAAGTCTGCTTAACTCCATTGTTGATCTTGAGACCACTGGTAACACCTCTTCCGACACCATCACCAAGAAATTGCGCTGGCGCGGCCAGCGAATCGGCAGTAATGCCAAGAAATTTCTCTCCGAGTGACGCGATAATTCCCGTGAATCCACCTCCTCCCGCGGCACTCTTCGCTCCACCAGCACCTCCTGCCGCACCTCCTTTCGCTGCTCCACCTGTGAGTGCTGAAGCAAAATCCTCAAAAATTCCTCTGGATCGCAAATTGCTTCCACTATGTGCTTGCTGTGTATCCGCAGCTAACTTATGCAAATCATTGCTGAGTGCCTGTAGGGAGGCAAGGTGATGTTGGGCGCTTACAGAGCCCAAGACATCAGCTGCTGTCTTGAGAACTGTTGCAATGTCTCCCCCTGCTTGCAATTGACTAATATCTACGGCTTCGAGAGAAGCAATGGTGGAAGAGTATTGCGAGATAGGATGGTTATCGGTTTGAAGAAATGACCGAACATGGTATATTCCCCACGGTAGTAATAATATAGTATTAAAGAAAAGTAAAATAGAAGCAAAAATTACGAAAAGATTTCGCGTCCAGACGCGCTGCTGTGGTATATGCTCAACATAACCCATGATTAAATAAACGTAGTAAAGATCCAGTCACCATAACTTCCCGGCAAGAGCACAAGCAAAGAAAAAGTCGTTTGCAAGAAGATGTGAAAATCAAGCGATGTCCATCTCGTATTAAAGGAAAAGTTTGTTGGGGATTGTTGTGTGTTAATGATGAACAAGTTCCACTAATGAGTCTCCACGATTAGCACGTCCATGTTCGCAACAGTCTACTTTGGGAAAAACCTATCATGATGCGCGAGGCAATCGTTGTAGCATGGTTGTCTTGACTAGATCTGCTGTGGCTAAAGCTTGGATTAGGGGTGAAACAAAGATCGGCCTAGGGCCTAAAGGGCAAGGAAACTATATGGCATACACCTGAAGTATGACCAGTTGACATGTGATGAATAATTAAATGAACTATAATAACTCATCGCCTGTTCATATCGATTTGGTCTTTGCGAAATACTGAGTAGGGCCAGCAATTGAAAGTATTATTGTCTAGGCTATCCATGTGGATGAAATCTGCATCTCCTCGAAGAGGATCACTATCCAAATATTACAGAATTACTTGTGTAGATTCAAGAGAATAGACTCCTATTTCATTTGAACTTGCAGGAATTGCTGTCTGTCAAAGACTTCTCGTCCCATGCAATGGTACATCATGGTATACATTATACATGCCCTCGATTGTTCCCCCCACATCTATTCACACATAAGACGGAAGGTTCTACACACAATGATTTCATAGAACAAGTGAGATCGTGTCAGGTCCTGATAATACCGTCAATATGAAGTTATTTCCAATTAGGATTTATAAATGTTCCCCAAGCCCCAATTCTGCACCGCCCAAATCATTCTTACAACAAAGAAAATCTACTTTATTTTCCAGATGAAGCTTACAAATTAAGCCACGTTCAAGTAGCATTTCATCAGTAGGCGCCCTAAGCCGTTCTTGTTTCGAAACATACGTACGTGCCTTTGCACGGTCGGAGAGTGAATCAAAATTCGCTTCACCATTTGTTTCACTCAAGTACTTCTCCGCATGGCGAGACCCGGGTTCTTGACGCAGGGATTGTTAGAAGCTATCTGAATGTGACATTTTGATCATGTCTATTTGCAAGTAAAATCTCCATACGAAAAGATTTCTCATTGTACCGGTATTCCCTGACCCGACGACTTTATTACCTAAATAGTGATTGTCGTTGTCATGATTTTGAATGTCCAGCATCTCAAACCGTGATAAAGTTGTTGCGCGCGGGCCAAAATCAGAAACAAATTATCGGCATTTGAAATTGTTCCCAAGGCTTGTGCGTGCTTGGAATTATGAGTAATAATTCGTGGTCTCATAACCTTAATTTATCCGAAGATTTCCCCCCGGCTTTTGGTATAATATGTATGTAAAACGAGTTAAAACGAGAGGAGATATTTGATATTACAACGTCTTTCTGATGGTACACATACTGTCCAACCTAAACAATCATCGCAAAAGTACGACGGCAGTAGTTGCACGCGATTTTGAGGATTTCAATGCTTTCCCAAAATATTCAAGAGCCAGTAAAGTAATCTTGATATGCACTCCACAACTCTGGGTTTTGATGTCCGTCCGCACCAACGGCTCCTAATCCGAAAATGAATTCATTCCAATGTGCATTTGTAAAAGCGTCCGGAATATTTAGTGGCGATACCATATTCGTATCCATGGTGGTAGGAGCCATGGGTATGGGAAGATCGAAGCCCATTGAAGCGTATGGATTATTTCCACTTGGGCCAGCTTGTTCAATCGTTGATGGCCGATGGTAATTGTTATTTTCTGGCATGACTGAAGAAAATTCGGGACCCAATCCGGAAGGTGGACTGTAAATATTAGTTTCGGAAAAGGTTGGGGTGGCTGCCGATGCTTGCGATCCACTGAAGGCCCTTTCTCGCCTCCTTTCTGCTTTGGCTCGTTTTAGTAAATTCTTAACTGGTCGCCAAATCATTCCATCCTTTGTATCCGCGACATATTCACTCCATTTAATATAATGATGTTCAATAACCCCCCAAGCTTCATCAGCAAGAGGACCAGTCGGTTCAGCACAAAGCTCAGCTAGAGCCACAGCGATCGCATGCCATGGGACGTAGGTTTTGAAAAGCCAAGACCACCCTTCACAATCCTCATGTAGCTGCAACTCTTCACTCAAGTTCAGGAATGCCATGGCAGTGCGCAGAGATTGTCCTCGAGGAAGTACTCGATACGTTGATTTCCTACGCTGAAGCGGATATTGTGTAGACAGCCATAATTTGAGAGATAAAAGTCGTGCTATGCGACAAATCCACCAGGATTTAGGATCTGTGGGATCACAACCTGCAAGATAGGTTGATTCGACCTTATCAGTAAATCCCTTGATCATCTGTTCTTTCTGTTCCGTGCTCCAGACCGGCGCATCCTTTTGGGTAGACACAAAATTCATCTTCAATCCAATTGCACTGACTGTCATTGTAATGCAAGGAAAAGCCATGCTGGTAAGTCCTATCGTATCCACCACAGGAGACTTAGAAGTCGTCCCGAAGTCCTCATCGTTTACGTTGGCAGGCATTTTCGTGTCAAAAGAGCCATCCGTGATCATTGTTTCACTACCTCGATCTTCAGAAGCTCTAGTATCGAGTACAAGTAACGTCCACCATGCTCTTCTTCGCATCTGCACATCGAAAGGTTCGCCGGTAGGGTCTCTGTGAAGTCCAAGAGCACGAGCAATGCGAACTGCCAGACCAATAAATGTCCAGGTCGTTCGACTTCGATCATGAGAGCGCATGGATGCCTAAAATATATACATAAATAAACTAATACAAAATCACCGACCAAGATGTCTAGCAGAAGAAGTTTACTTACAATATAAACTAACAAAGCTTGTAAGGTAACGATTTCCACACTATTTAAAAAATCCGATTCCTGAAGAGCAATCTCCGTCGAAGTTTTGTACCGTGCCACTAAGATGTCTTTTTCTTCGTCAAGATGCTCGAGGCACTCTTCATTTGTCATGCTCGTTACCGCCGCAAAGCAAAAAGAACACGTGATAGCTTGGAGACTTTTGAACTTATGTCGACCAGTATCTTGGTCAATTAGTCCGGAATCTGAATGTGTCGTGAGGTATGCCGTTGGTTCATGCATTACAGTTATTAAAGGATGAACATTTTTGAAATAAAATCCAAATAAAATATCGCGATGACGGTCGGACGGATACGAGATTGATATGTTCGAAGAAGTCACCCTAGAATCAAAGACAAACAGCGAAGGAGAATCATACTTGGATGCGGGCGATGTTGCAGTTGATGCAGAAGCCTCTTCTTCATCGTCGCTCGGGTTTTCGATGAGCTGCTTCAATCCATCGATTTCTTCACTTAATCTCGTCCAGAAGCCGTCATGAGTATAAATTGATTCGGTCTCCTGGCGCTTTATGAATGAAGCAAATTGATGATCCATACGACCCAGTACTAAGCCAGTCTCCTGAAGCTTGGGGTGATTACTTGGGGACGTGAAAGAACGATGAGCTCGCGTTGCTGGTGACGGTTCATTCGATCGGCTATTGTCTTCTGCCGGACTGGCATCACCGGTGAGTTTTGTGGCATCAATTCTGCTCACCAAACTTTCGAGGTGAGAGATCCTTTTCAACAGCTCAGCATCACGAGACTTTGGATTACTCTGTCTCGGCCGAGGATTGCGGACGCGGGTAGGGAAGATACATTCCGTACCAGATGCCTGACTGTGAGTTGGTCACTGATATCCAAAAAGGATTGATGAAAGAAAGAGAGAACACAGTCTACTCACCTGACACGGGAGACAAGGGCTTGTTGTTTTGTTGCATCTTATCTTACGTCTTCTACAGTTCGTGCAGCTAAGAACTTTTGGTGGTGGTTGAGGTTGTTGAGCATTTGAGCTATTGGCGGCAGAAACGAGCGGGCCACTCGTACTCATGATGAGGATATTTATTGTAAAAGAGTTGGTTGATACAAATAGATTGATTGACTGAACGAAAATATCACCCACAGAACTTTCTTTTCTTTTTCAAAACACAACAGGCTGGTGGTAATCCGTCCTATAATAAGTGTATCACTTGGTGATGTGATATGAAATCTTGAAATTAAAGTGAAATAGAGCGAGGCTGAGTGTTTATGCAAGATTCAAGATTCAAGATTCAAGATTCAAGATTAAGGACGTTGAAGAGGTGTTTTTTTGTTGTTGTTGACACTTAATACGTACATATACTCCTGATTCCATGCAGGCACATGTGTTGGATTAGAAAACCCAGCTTGATAAGCTGCAAACGTCAATCATCGGGGCTTTAAAGATCCGACTGCCGAGACGCGGTGGAGAAATACTAACCTGCTCGAGTATATACTATGGAGCAGGTACGGAGTAGAATTTTATGTTTCTTTCACCATGTACTCTGTACTAGATCTGTACGTACAAAATACATTACGGCGTATTGCAAGAGTGTATTGTTTTAAGAGCAGATTAGGGGTACATCTACGAATACGATGGAAGCTTTGTCGAATCTTTCCTTCCATACAAGCGATACAAGTATGCACGGAGGCATTCCCAGCCCCATGGTCCCCAACATCAACAAATATATACGTATAAGGTTTACAGATTATATCCTACTTCGGATGTTCTAACAGAGCCGTGCTTTTATCTCCGCATCCACTGCTGAATTTACATCCGACGCCCGTAGAAACGGATATAATAGATAAGCGATTTAGCTCCGTACAGCTTGAATCCAGGGGCATATAATGAGAGACTTTACTCGTACGACCAGAAAGCATGTAACACACAATATGTTCCTTTTCTACCCTGCTTCAAATTGGAGCGGAAAATTTCTCCAAGATGTCAACGAGAGTAACAAGAGTATAGATCTTGTTAATCTATACTGTCTTTACTCAACGTATATTGAAGCGAGCAAATAAATAAAAATTAGTTACTTCTGTATGAATCGATAAAAAGTAAAACGACAGAAAATATTTTATTCTATCTATCTCGTTGGTTCAACCACTTCCCTTTGAAGGTTTAGCCCCACAAATCTAAACTATAATAGGAGCATCTAATATGCTTTCTGGCTGTACGAGGAAGAGACCTTGTAAGCAGAAAAGTTTAAATCTATTTAATCTTTGAATTGTTAACCAGATACTCGATCTAGAACATAAAACTACGACAAGGTAATATTCGATGGAGATATCGATTCCTTCTACACAGGAACAGGTCTGGACATCCCGACCCGAACATTCAAGTGTCCAAACTCTATGCGCAGGGATTCTCCAGTCTGCCATACAATGAGTTTATGAGAGGCCTAAAGACTTTTAGGCTGGTCAAGAGTCGAGTCTTCCTTGGCAGCTACGGGAGTGTGCAGGACACAGAAGTGTGGGCAAGGGACATGAGTGCAAATGTTGCTATTGGTCAGAGAACTTATTGAGATGTACGAAGTAGGGGCACATTGCTGTGACCATTTTTAGCTCCAGGCACTGCTAGTATGAAATACTCCGTTGAGTCATAAGGGGAGACGGGTGAGGCCATGGCAGCTATTTATCCCGTAATCTCGAGGAAATTTATGGAGCTGGCACCACAACGATATTTGGTCGGAGTGCTGTTAGTAAGGTTATGATGAGAAGCCATTGGAGGCTTACTGTAAATCTTCTTTCCTGACGCACAATGTTAAGAGCCCACTCATGCAGCGCATGGAGGATCTTGTACTCCTTTTAAAGTTTTTTTTTTGGTGCGCACTTGTCCGTAAATGAAGAAGCGTGTCCTGCCAGCAGTATTTGCACAGATCTTTTGAGGGGCAAAAGTACGGAGCATGAGTCAAAGATTCTGAGCCCAGTTTACCCACAATTCGTTCTTAGCGAGGTGGACTACTGTATGCAGACGATTAAAACAACGATATTGGTCTCATAAATCCAGATAGATTCAAATCGAAACATAGATGGGCTCCTACGGATTCACATCGGGTTCTTGATCGCACTTTTTTTATGAGCTTATGTTGTAAGTGTTGCTCTCATTTGCACGTCTCGTCAGAACTTCACTCTTGGTAGGGAATGATAAAACGAGGCCTTGGAGAACGTTGAATCAAGCAATCTGCCTGGTAAAGTTTGGTTTGCCGCAAGGTATCTATCTATCTACGCATGCGAGTTCCCTTAGCCTTCCTGCAAGCTGGTTTACAAAGCCACGGGCGCTAATGCGATATCACGATCAATAGACCGCAAGACAATGGTTTGAATAATGAGGGTTCTATAAGCTTATATGCTGGCTGGAGTAGCAGCTTGATAAATAACAGAATCCTGCGCCCGATGTTATATCAAAATCGACAATTTATAGATTATTCTGCCGGGCGGTGAGTAAGGTTATTTTTGTCGCACATACCTATGAAAAGTTGTCCCAATCTCCATCCTTCCTCACAAACCAGAATCAATTTTGTGAAAGTACATTTATCAAGAATAGGACTCCTTAAGAACTTATTTCCTGTGTGGAGGATAAGTGGGAAGATTTACACCGGAGAGTGAGCCGAGTCTTTACTGGTAAACTGACCTTTTCTCCCTACACGCTTTTACCACGAATTCATTCCGCTTTCCACCAACCTATACATTTCACATTGCAGAGAATTCTTTAGCTCTTAGCTCCCAGCTCTCGGCTATCTATACTGCTGGGCTCTTCACTTCCTTCTCCAAATTCTATTCGGGTTCGTCATGCCAAAACTCACCATCTTCGAAGTCACAGTTTCAATCCTCAATCAACACTACAGCTACATCTAAATTCATAAGTATTCATTCAATATTTGTTTCTCACCCAAGCTTTCAAGGAGAACTGTATTCACCAAAAGCATATTCATTCCGTCGACATCTAATTCTATATACAAATCCTCTAAATGACAATAATCCTGTTCCCCCCAATGAGTCAATAACGACAAATAAATCATATTCCATCAAGCACTCAAGTTTGTGGGAAACCCTGCAATAACGCGAATGGTACGTGCTTCGGGTTCTTCGCCATCTGTCCAATCCACCGCGGCAAATCCAGCGCGGAGCATGTGTTCTTTCCAAAGCGACTCAGGTGTTACTGCATGCTCTCGACCATCCTCAAATAGCCACCACCCCTCGAACAACCCAACAGCAATATCCAGCCAGAACATGTTCTGGGTAATCTCGACCAATGTTACGACACCATCATCTCGGAGAAGCTTACGGATCGTCGTTAATGATGTGGTCAAGTTTCTTGTCGCGTGGATACAATTCGTTGAGATGACGACGTGGAATGAGTGAACCCAAGATTCTTTTGGCTCTTTCTCGATATCCAATATCGTAAATTCCATCTCAGGACAATCTTTGAATGTACGCTTGGCGGCTGCAACGAGCGATGCTGACAAGTCTGTGAAGACATACTCGAAGGGAATACCTAACTTCTGCAGATGGCGAACAATGTACTTAGTTGTACCACCTGTACCAGCTCCGACTTCCAGTATGCGGAATTTACCAGGTCCATCTGGGTTTGCCATGGCTTTCTCAAGGTACTCACCCAGTGCGATCGTGCCGGAGCGTACAAGAGGCCAGTTCTCGTAGAGATCGTCGAGGGTTTTCTTGTTCTCTTTGTTACCGAACACTATTTGGAGACCATCCTTCTCACCAGTCAAACACCCCGCGAGCTCCTTTCCAACAGCCCCAGTGATTTTATGCACGCTAGCGTGGAGTGGGAATGCTGGAATGATCTCTTCATATATGGTCGATGCGGGCGTAGGATCGACAGGCTTTGATGTGCGAATAAATTGGCCTTGATCATTAACTTTGATGAGTCCACCATCTTCGAGCACCCGGTACAGTTGGCGCACAAGTTGCTTGTGCTTAGACAAGTGTGGAATCATGGGAGCGGTATCTCCAGCTTTGAGGGCAGACATATCGCAGCCTAACTTGGCAAATGCTTCAACGACGTATGCTAGCACAAGCGCAGCTTCACGTGGGTAGCATTCCTTCCAGAACCCCACAGCTTTGGTCTGGAAAGCAGCCCTTTCATAGGCGTCTTTGTTTTCTGCGAAGAGCTTCTGAGCACGCTGGAACGATGGCGTTGAGTCGCCTTCTGGGATAGCAGGCGATGCGCTTACTTTGGAAATGCCATTGACTTTTGCTTCGACTGGAGCAGAAGCTTCAACAGCTGCGCCTGGGACGACTCCTAGGGCAGAATCGATATGGTCACACACAGCCTTGATGTTTGGAAGGAAAAGGAACGTGTTGAGGTCAATTTCGAGGCCGAAAGCAGATTGAATCTCATTCAAGACTTCAGTAACCAAGAGGGAATCGATTCCAATCTCTTCAAGTGTCGCATCAGGAGTAAGTTCATCCATTGGAACATCTGTGACATTGTGCAAAACCTCCAGTATTTTTGGTGTCCTACTAGACTGTACCGGAGCTCCAGCAGCTGCGGGAGCGGCGGCAACTAATTTGGGAGCAGAGGCACCTGCTGGTTTTGGTGTAGGGTTGGCACCCGGTCCACCCATATTGACACTCCTGAGCGAGCGTTGCAAGACGGATACCGAAGTTCGTGTGAAAACGAATCCGATAAATGCAATCACAATTTTCTGCGACTTCTTATCAAAAATATACACATCACTAACCGTACGCTCCTCGGTATCTTCCGTCAAGAGCGAGTATGCGATCCATTCTTTTGCAGTTATATCGAAACTACCTCCAGTAACAACGCGATTGATTCCCTGGCAGAGTAAGACGTCTTTACCACTAGGATGGGCAAACCAATTGACTAGAACTCCGGCAAATTGCATCATTCCGTCAATGGTGGGCGTGTCATATAGAGCTTCGTCAGGAGAAAGCTTAGGATCTAGCTCTGCTGCAACTTTTCCTGCGGCCTCGTGGCCCTGGTATGAAATGCTCTTGATACCATGGTACATCTCATCGAAGAAAATAAGTTTCTGCAGTGCGCGATAAATGTGTTTACCCTGCATCTTCTCTCCATCTTCACTGCTCATTATTTGGAGACACCTCTTGTATCCAATTAGAGCACTCCATTGCATGATTGTATTGGCCAATCCAGAATCATCACGCTTGTCGAGTCCTACTCTTCCAGTAACGTGAATCTGAGATCCACCACCCTCCTTTAGCTTACTGGAATATTCGAAATCCCAATAGTCTACGCCTGGTGTAATGCGGTTAAGTTTGATATAGATGTTCTTCTTAGCATCGAGACCAATTGGTGCGCCTTTCATTGCCATTGAATCCATGTTAATGACGTGTGTTTTGAAGCTCGCACCATCTGTTAACATTATAGTAGCGCGGGAAAGCAGCTCGACGTAAAGAGATGCAGGCGCGAGGGCTTGGTTGGAGGCGATATGGCCGTTCAATAGATACATGTAACGCGGGCTTTCGGGATCGACAAGGAAAAGTGCTTCTTTCTTGCTTGAATCAGAGAATTCCAAGAATGAAATAAACTGATGCGAAGGGGGCATTTGTGCGATAGGGGCAATTGATGTGACAGGTGCTGAAGGAGCTACCTGGTCAATGAAAGGAAGCCAATGCTTGGTCTTCTCAAATTGATACGGAGGAAGACTCTTGTGCTCGAAATAAGCTCGTTGACTTCGGTGATATGGCCAGAATTGAACATGGATGTCAGCTTTCCATAGTTCAACTGCAGTCTCTGCGATAGAAGAAACGGCACTTGGACCGTTCAAAAATGAGGGACAGTACAATTGCTCGCCTTCTCCATTAACGCTGTGTTTCACCAATGACATAACAGACGATCCTTGACCTGCTTCTACCCAAATGCAAGACTTGAACTTCCGAGCAAGTCGCTGAACTGCCGAGGAAAAGTGAACGGGCTTGCGCGTGTGTTGTGGAACTAACCACGCTCCTGGTTCTTCAGAATTGTGCTCTTCAGTTGCTAGCTCAATGGGGATTGTAGGTTTCTTCCACTGTAAGCTGCTGGCAAGTTTCTCAAGACCTGGTAGTATATCCTCGGTTAAGGCCGAATGGAAACCATGCGTGACTTTCAGTCTCTTGACACGAAGCTTTTCGTCACTAACAGTGGTCTCGAAGGCACTTACAGCTTTGGTCGTGCCCACAACTACGTGGTTTGTTGGATGGTTAAAACAAGCGACCTCCAACTTTCCGTCGGACGATGAGGCATTGAATTTCTCCAGGGCACTCTTGACCGTCGCTTGGTCTGCTTGGACAGACAGCATGGATCCTCGCTCCTCACCCCAGAATTTGCCGATAAGCTCTGCTCGACCAACAACTAATTTCATAGCATCGCCAAGAGATAAAGAGCCCGAAATGCACAATGCAGTCAACTGACCGAAGCTATGTCCTACCATGGAGCTGACATGCATTCCACTGTCGATCCAGGACTTAGCGGATGCATATTGGGTTGCAAAGAGAACAGCATGAAGAGTTGGCAAGTGCTGAATGCTTTCACGTTCATATATAACTGGAAATATGCTTCCATGGCCGAGTTTGTGCAATTCGAAATCGCATGCATCTAGATGGGATTTTAGGAGTGTGGATTGCTCCACAGCCTCTTTTGAAAGACCAATAAAATCGCCCTCCTGTCCGCCAAAGACCATGATGACCGGACGCGAGGTAGGGTTGGAGTTTTTCACTGGCGTTTCAGTGCCTGCTATAATACTCTTGAGTAGCTGCTCCAGATCGTCTAAATCAGTAACGGCTTTTGTAATTGAGTAGGCAAGCGTATGGTTGGCTCTATCTGTCAAGTTGAAGAGAACGTCTGAAAGAAGATGGGCAGTATTCGTAGAAGATGATCGCTCTCCTTCTATAAATGTCACAAGCTTTCTCGCATACGCGACCAAACTGGATTCCGAAGCAGCAGATAGGTAGAAAGGCTGCTTTCCAGTAATAGTTGGTCGTTCACTCAAAGTCTTAGAAGACTCAAGCTCAGCTTCACGGACAGCAACGACGGCATTACTACCTGCTGCACCGTAGCTGTTGATACATGCAAGCTTCGAAGATGTCTTCCATGGCGTGGAAGTCTTTGCAATAGTCATCATATCTGGTTCAAGCGCCGGAATCTTTGGGTTCAAACTGTTGTAGCTAGCTTGCCCCAGGATGGTGTTGTGCTTCATCATGAGAAGAACCTTGATAAGTCCAGCGACACCGGCAGAAGCCTCTGTGTGGCCAATATGGCCTTTGACAGAGCCAAAATGGAGCATTTCTTTACGATCAGAGCCACCAAAAGCATCACGAATACTCTGGCATTCGATGGGGTCACCAACTTGAGTTCCTACAGATATATTATTAGATTGATTTCACTACTTTTTGGAGGGACATTCTTACCGGTGCCATGAGCTTCAACGTATGTGACGCTAGAAGAGGGAGCGTTTGCCATACTAAGCACCTTCTTGTAAACGGTCGTTTGAGAAGAAGAGCATGGAACAGTGATATGAGCATCATTGTGATTCTGATTTACAGCCGATCCAACAATCACACCCAAAACGTGATCACCCTCCTCAATAGCAGCTGAGAGAGATTTGAGTACCACGGCCGCAACTCCTTCTCCACGGCAGTAACCATCAGCAGAGGCATCAAATGGTTTACAGCCACCGGAAGGGCTCAAGAATCCTGCGGCAGCCAGATTCTGATAATCGTAGGGACTGCTAAAAATATTCGTTCCACCAGCGATTGCACGCGAACACTCTCCCGATTGAATTGCTCGACAAGCAGTATTTATTGCTACCAGAGATGAAGAACATGCAGTATCAATCGTCATGGCCGGACCTGAGAATCCAAATTGATGCGCAATTCTTCCACTAAAGAACGCGCGCGATGTTCCCAACATGGAGTATGCATTTGGTGGATGGCATGCAACATTATCATAATAGTTGTTTGCTACAGCACCAATATAGCAGCCGTAATCGTTCGGCTGGCTCTCACCAGCAGGGCCGAAATGACCCGCAGATTCCAGAGCTTCGTACACAACTTCCAGCAGAACTCTCTTCTCAGGATCCCAGGAGACGGCTTCGCGTCCTGATTTCTTAAAGAAACGGTGGTCAAAACTCTCCGGGTCATCAATGAAGTTTCCCCAGAATTCAGTGTTGCTATGGTCGGCTAGTCTGTGGCTGTGAATGTTCAGACGGCCGGCGGGCACTTTTTGAACCATGGAGACGCCTGATGAGAGGAGGTCCCAGAATTTATCCACGTCATTGGCGCCGGGAAATCGACACGACATGCCAACTACTGCCACTGAATGTGGTGGATATTTTGCTTTTAGCTCCCCATTTATACCATTAACTCCGTTAGTACCATTGGTGCCATTAATGTTGTGGATACCGTTGACCCCATTGATACCGTCCGTGGTACCGTTTCTCTGTGAAAGACTCAAAGGTAAAACACCCTCCTCGAAAGCAAACGTAATGACATTTGGGCTATCACTTGAAGAAGCGCCCAAAGTGTTCCGCACAGTCGTGTACCAGTCAGCAGTATTGAGGAGGATACTCTCAATTGCAATATCAGTAATTGAGACGTCACCAGCTATTGGCTCCCCAGTGGTATTCATCCGTAAAGGGGCTTTAAGTTGAGAGCTTGCAGGATATTGAAGACCTTTGGCGGATTGTGCGAAGGCTTTTAGCTTTTGAGCTGCCGCAGTGTGGTCGGCAGCTGAGTGGAATCGCCCGTTGATATCTACGGTTTTGGCACGAAGACCAGCTTCTTTCAATGCTTCTGTGAGCTTCTTTTCGTCTTGTCCTTGGGCAGTGACGGTGACGCAAGTGTTGTCGGTAATACATGAGATGTAAGCCTGTATATGAATGAGCAATCTGATTCAAAGAGGACAATTTTAATGGGAGCCTACGTGTGAATATCCACTTAGTATCCCTTCAAGCTGAGCTTTCGAGAACTGACCCTGCTTCCATCGAACGGAGAGAGCACAAACTGGACTCAAGGACTCCACAGACATAACATTTTGATCAATGTACGCACCGATGCACATTGCTAGACGCAAACTAGTGGCGGTATTCACGGCCAATTGCTCCTCATTTCCAGATAAGTCAATTGCTGCAGCAGTAAGAAAGCCAGTGCAGAAGCCTTGAACGCCATATTTTTGCAGAGAGCGAAGTGTGTGCTTGTAATCAGATCCAGCATCTGTGTTGTCCATGTGTTGGACATACAAAGTGATTTGCAAAAGAACTGCGAAAGGTAATGCAGCAACATTAAGAAGCTTATCTGCTGGTACGGAAAGTTTCCCTGACTTCAGCCATTGCGAAAGGGATTCGATGGATTCAGCTGCCGGGACCTGCTTCAACGAGGTATCTGAAGTAGTCAACTGCCCAAAAAGCTTGGGCAGGTCTTTGAGTGTGGAATTTAGAGACTCGCAGAGATTCTCATGGCTCAGCAAGACCTTTTGGAGTTGATCCAGTTCTTGCGATGCAGGAAGGCGAGCCTGAGGGCCGCACAGGAATAATGTCGTCGTTGAGATAGCCATTGTGTGCGGATTTTTGAAAGATTTAAAAAGTTGTATAAGGTTGTTTCTTGATTAAGGAAATAATGAGTTACAATGCGCCGAGCAGCAATATATAAACTTCAAGAGTGAGATTCCAATACAATTCGGCGCATGCTACTGGTTGCTCAAACACACACGTATTCTCATCATGTGAGTTTGATATCAGAACTGTTGATCTACCATAAGCCTAGTGCATAGTGGATACCGAACACATAAGCTACCTGCAGTGAGCCGGGTATTATGCACATAAGCAAGAATCCTTCGACAGCACACTGCCGTTGAAGCTGCATCTCCACATATTACGGGTATTACATGGTAGACGGGAACTTTTTGGTATTTTCCTACTTCGGGCATGGCAATCAAAGAAACGGGGAGCTGGTAAGCTCATCAACGGATCATCTATCTCTACGTTACACTCAAACACCCATCTACACACGTGAGTTTACAAGCTTGAGCTCCACAATCTAACAAATATCACCAGTGGGGTTGAAATACGGAAAGATGTTTCATTTGTGGTAATCCAGCTTATTTACAGGGGGGAAGATTGAATGTTTGACTGCCTAAGGTATTACACCCGTCTGTTTGCTCATCATCAGAATCTCGTTCGAAACAACGGCAACATCTGCAGCCCGGAGTACCACACGATGATCACCATCCCACTCTACCAGTCGAGTTGTCCCCGCCTTACAAAAGTCTTTCAAAAGCCGACGATGATTAGCAATGCCTGGGTCTTTCAATCCATGAACATGTAGAGTAGGAAGTGTCAGAACATGATCCGATCCTTGAAGAAATGAACCGGTGACTTGAGCAAAGGCCCCAGTAGTCAACTCATCAGCATCAGCCAGTGCGAGCGAGTCCGTAAGCAACGGATCCAGCGCAACCAAAGGAGCACGACCGGCCAAAAGGATGGCAAATTTGAAATCCGAGCCAGCTTTAGCCTTGCCCAGCTTCTCCGCTCGAAGCTGTTGACGAAGCAGTAAACTAGCAGCAAGTTTGGCGCCTTGACTGAAACCCATGATAGCAACCCAGTCACCAGTGGCACCAAGGGCGTCATCGCCATCCATTGCTTCTCTCAAAGTCATGTCAAGCTCATCACAGATGACTTCAGGTCCAGGATTAGGTTGCTCAGGTCTCCATCGTAGCCAACGGCGAAATGGCTGTAAGTGAGCGTAGGTGGGTAAAACACCAGGATCGGCGGGCGATAGATAGGGCGCATCAGGAAAGACGAGTCTGAATGTGCCGTTGAGAGTTCGAAATAGACCCCGGCATTGAAGGCGGAAAGCTTCAGCGTTGACCCCCCCGCCGTGAAGACAAAGGATGCGGGGCAGATGAAGGTCGCCTAGGGTGACGGTTGAAGGTATGTCGACAGTCATGTTGAAGATAGTAGTATGTTTTTGATGGGATTGCTCTAGTGTTGCTCGTCTGGAACACTGGGAACACAAACGTGCATATATATACAATAGGGTTAGCGAATGCGGATGTAACCTTACTAAAACTCCTTAGGGAAAGAGTACTGGCCAGGCAATCCAGCGTCATGGCTATCACAACGCAGTGGATACTTCATGCTTTATCAGGCCTTAGTTGGCCGTAGCAGAGACAATATCGATGTGATGATATGAAGCCCATCAGCATAATAGATACAAGGATTAGAATCCTCATAAGCCACCATCGACATTGACTTTGGATAGTTCCCAATTTATCGTGAGCGACGACACAGCCCACCGACATTTGACAATTAAAACAAGTGAGATATATGAAACTCTTCAACGTGCTGCATGCATGGCTGACAAGTGCATGCGCTCCCCTGATGCCAAGACTGAATGGCAAACAAGCTTATATTCACACAGACTCTTGTTAATTATCGGGTATGTACCCCAACCGCCATGTTCTTCATCAAATGCAGATTGATAGCTCGGCTACTTGGCCACGCAATTGCTCCAACGCCACCTCAGAAATAAGCACCGTGTGAGTCATATCATCATGCTCTGATATCTCCCAACCACCGTTATCTTCAATCATCCGTCAAAGATGGGATGATCAACGGGCAAAGAGATTCACACTTCTTGACGAGGATGCATGCACAGCCTCCTTCATATGTTTTCGGCGTCTAATCTCAAAGCCAACTGTCGGACTCACGACTTTCTTGTAAGCACTTGCAAACTTCAGGACACTTCCTTGGAGAAAATGTAGATGAATGAAAGATTTATGTAAATTGGATCATGCCAAGAATGAGAATCGCTACTCTTCTGCA
Organism: Sclerotinia subarctica; assembly: GCA_025389085.1. Lineage (NCBI taxonomy): Eukaryota > Fungi > Ascomycota > Leotiomycetes > Helotiales > Sclerotiniaceae > Sclerotinia > Sclerotinia subarctica. The sequence goes on along the minus strand of QRFI01000011.1, from coordinate 1,103,227 downwards.
TCATTGCAAGCGACGTAAATGCCAGAATGGTATGTTATCACAAAGCGAGGGAGACACTCCAATACATCAAACGGTAACCAATCAAGAGTTTTGGGGATTCAATTAGTTAGATTGAGCAGATAATGGGAACTAAAATGTCGGCAGCGGTCAAGGCGCCGGGAGCTTGGCAGAGAGCGTGGGGCGTGGCGCTACATGGAATTGCTGCTGACTTTCTACCCGCCTCGAGTAACTGTTTTTCTAGTGGAGTCTCCATAACAACTTACAGCCAGTTCCATTGGATTGAATTGAATTATCAGATCGTCGGGGAGATGGAGCCAATAGACTTTAGTCCTCGTGATGGCAAGACCCCTCAAAACCCCTCAAACCCGAGGCCTCGGCATCTGGCACAAACTAACAGCTGATCAGTCAGAATTGATCAACGATTCAAGTTTAAAAGCTTTCATGGTTTCAAATTGAAGCTAATGAGCGACGCGTATGATATCCATGGTTTAAATGAGAGATTATTGGAGTATTGACGATGATACGAAGAAATGCGGCTTTGTGGATATACGCGTCGCCCTGTCCACTTACATCGTATTCTAGGCCGAACATCTGAGTTATCAAACAGCTATATCCGTCTCCCGCCTCACGTCAGATATGTTTCACTCACCAAATTACCTGGATCATGTTATCCTGTATGTAAGCAGCGCAATCGGAACACTGGAAATAATGGTGCTACAGTCGGCATCCAGTCTTATTACCGAAAAGCGAAGCGCGATGCGATTCATCTGAGTTCATGGAAGAAATAGCACACAGCATGACATTTGACATGATAACACGGTTACATTCTGTTATGATCAGATTAAGCTTAATTTGAGGTTGTTGCGTACCCCTGTTGTATGAATAGACGGCTGCAGCTTTGTTTTAGATGAGACCTTATACCCACTGCTTTGTACTTATATTCGTGGATGAATAAGGAAGTGGGTGCTAAAGTGGGTTTGAGGCTTATGAAATGGGTGTGTCATCCATATAATTTCAAGACAAAACAAATCAGCTAATTTTGTCTATCTTTACCTATGCAGACATATTGACGTTGGGAGGCTAATACGTAAACCCAGGGAACAAGATCACTGCCGTGTACCTGATATAGTGTTTGTGTTCACGTAAATTTCGGCCACCAGACTATTTTACATTCGCTTCATGAATCACAGTCACAAAACTGCACAGTATAATATTTTGCCGTTCAAACAAGCTTTCTTACTAAGCCTTCAAGGTAAGCCATATTCTCCGAAGCTTCTTGCGGTGATCACGCCACTAATCAAAGCTTACACGATCAAGCTTTCTAGTGGTGAAATTGGCTCTTCCCATTGTACGCTAAAAACAGGTACATGGAGTAGATGGAGTCTGGAACATAATATTTCCTCGCTAAAATCTTACATCCATGACGAAATGCAAATGCACCCAAAATGATCATGTGGGGAAAAAAGGAGTCCGAAAAAGTCCGACCCCAGTCAAAATCAACCACTAACAGCATCTCCCGAATTTCAAGCCTTTCCCGAACCGACCTCCTGTCGCAACAGCACCATGGCTGGTTTCTTGACGAAATTCTGTAAATCCGCTTTACACTCAATACCTTCTTTGGTCTTCAAAGCAGCATCCCGCGCTTCAATACTGGCCCAAGTCACGGCACCTTCGTAAGAAAATGGACTATCGTCGGGCAGTTTCCATAGTGTCCAGGATATGATGACTGATGGACCGAGTAATTTGGCGACTAGTGGCATGTGAACATTGAGGTAATAGTCGACGTCTAATTCGGCATCGTGGTCGTAGAGATTCTGCTTCATATTGAGTATTTTTTTTCCTATCTATCGAATTTGGGATGCTAAAATCACCTACTGTGAAAGTTACGGGCATTTTGTCAAGTGTTGATTTTTGGTGGGAAATGGAAATGTTCAAAGAAAGCTTGGTTCAATGAGGGGATATTGCTGGGTAAAGGTACACACACATATCTTATCATAAATAGTGCTAGTTCAATGCTAGTGTCAATGTTAATCATCTAGCTCCGGGGAAATTAAATTATATCACTCGCATCCTTAGACTACTACAGACTAGATGAATCATCGGCATCCACATACCTCTTTATGTCCGAGTCTCACGCATTTGCACCAATCATAACTAGATTCGGCCAGCTTTAACCGGCTAAGATTGTCCAAGCGCGGGAATAAACAAATCAATAATCTGATTTGATATGGAAATAATTTATTGGGATAGTTTGGACAGTTTAGATAGTTTGGATGGTTTGGATTGGCTGAATCGGAGAACATATGAGTCCGGAGTAGTTCAAAGGGATGGAAGGGGTGGGGTCACATTTTCTCTGATTTTAATCCTCATCTACACACGGATGTATCTTTCTCCTCTATTTCTCATCCTGCACTCGACGAGCAAGCTCTACTCACAGTCTCATACAATTTACACACCCACCTTGCGCCTTTAACTCTCGTACTTGCTTTCGCTTGTCCTCTATCTTGTCCATTGTCTAACAATTATCATTTTAACATTCCCACTTCCATTCCTGCTGCTCCATACTGCTCCTCCATACTGCAGAAGCTTCAGGCTCAATTCCACCATCATGCCTACCAACTCATCCGTGAAGCGTGCCCTCGCCGCCATCGAAAAAGATCCCTCCAAAGTATTAGGCGTCGCATACAATGGCAAAGCAATCACAACCAAGGAATACATTCCCCGCGCTGGTAAGTTTTAAAGTTTTCCTCACGCAAACTCATGCCAAGCGCCAAGTATAGTCTAACCAATCACCTCTCCACAGGAGCTCAGACCGCACCCGAGCTCTCCTTCGCGGTGCCCGATCCTTCCGCAACCTACATGATCGTGATGCTTGATCTCGATGCTCCTTTCCCTTCCCTTCAAGTCCTGGGTCCTATCCTCCATTGGATTCAACCCGGCTACAAGGTCGGCGCCAACAACGTCTTGACTACCGATGTCCCTTTCGTCGCTAACTACATCGGGCCTGCTCCTCCGCCAGGAAGTGATCCCCATCGCTACTCATTCTATTTGTTTGAGCAACCAACCGACTTTGACGGGAAGAAATACGCACCGGCTAATGGCAAGCCGCTCAGCAATTGGTACCGCATGCGTTACGATTTGGATAATTGGCAAAAGACGGCCAAGCTTGCCGAACCCATTGCTGCGAACTTTTTCTTGAGCAATTAGATACCCTGTTTGGAGCATGTAGGCTGTTTGGAGCATGTAGGCTGTTTGGGCAGCTGGGGGACAAATCCCGCTGAGATGGAGGTTTGTGCTGGTGCTTGCTTTGTGATGGAGGGGTTTGGGGCAGATTGTCGTCGTCTTGTCTTTTTTTTTTTTCGGAATGAGAACTGAGGTCTCTCGATAATGTTTATATACCTTAAATGCATAATGCATGATTGCTACTTGAGCTTCCTTTTTCTATAAATACCATTATATACCACTATATATCTTCATTTCTTTCTAGCTACAAAGAGCGCATGTTTCGATCGCGACGTGTTTTTGACTTTCTCATTGCTATGAGTAGGGGAAGAAGACTTGCGTGTTTTCCTTTCATGTTTCCCACCATTAGACGCTGTTTGAACTTTGGTTGAACTTTTGGGTTCTGTTGGACTCTCTCATCTTAAATTTCAAATCACCATGTTCAGCGTATGAACCTCATCTTGGGAGTCATCGATTCATGCACCAACTTCACTTGAAAAATTCACGTTTCTTAGAAGCAGCTAATCAATATTTTCAATCACGATTTATTTAATTTAGCACTTTCTGCTATTGGATAGGAAAAATGGAAAATATTATCTAAATAGAAAATTTGGGCTTGGCCATGGTCTAGGTAAATTATCTGTATCTTCTGTGGCCTCTTTACCGCTTTCTTTACCCCAAAAAGAGATATCCACAATCCATCCATGCATAAAAAGAAATTTATCCCACCGTTAAATCTCCCGCCGCAAATTTACTTTTCGCCCTGAGCGCTTCACCATATTTCCAAAGTAAGTAGGGTGCTGGAACACCCAATGCAATAGCCACAAATGCAAGGAGACTATTTCCCCAACTGTATCCCAACGCATTGTACATCGCAGGCGCGAATAAGGGGAATCCAAAACCGGCAAGACTACGCAGGACCAAGACGGCTGCCATGCCGCTTGCAGCATATCGAGTATAGGCGTCAACAACATATGATTGCATGGTTTGGATTCCGGAGACGGTACCCATGGCGATGAAGAAAGCTCCGATGTCAGGGAGAATCCAATGCTGGTGTGTTTGTGCTGTCCAGCCGTACCAGAAGAATCCGATAGGTAGGAGGATGGAACAGGGGATCATTACTGGTGCGCGGAACTCGGGGATTCCGACATTGTTGTTTCGTCTTTTTAGTCGGTTGTATGTGAAGTCATTGATTCTAGCTGTCATTTCAGCCCCCATGAGATATCCAAGTCCCAGAGCAATGTAATTGAGACCGCCCATCTCGGTTGACATGTTGTAGTATGCGGGGTTGGTAAATAAACCAGGGAAAGATGAAAGGACGAGATATGTGAGGCCGTAGAGATAGGCCATGTAGATTGCTATGACGATGATGATGGGCTGAGTGGCAAGCATGATAAATGGTCTCGCGATCGATACCCGGACGTTACTTAACCAGTTATCTGCTGTCACTCTGGGTACATCCACACACCAGCTATCATCACCGGTTTCTTTTCGGAGGTTCTGAGCTTTCTTCTCGAGCAGTATGGGTGCATAGGTCTCTTGTAAAAATAAGAGACCAATGAGTTGAATGGCCAGGCAGAGAAGAGACGATGCCCAAAATATCCATCGCCATGTAGTATTTCCAGTGATAAATGCACCCGCTATTGGACCTACAGCGGGCCCCAGGAGGGGAGCAAGAGAATAAATAGCAATTGCCCGACCACGTTGTTCCGCATGCCAACAGTCTGCTAACACACCACCGCCAATACTCAGAGGAGCCGAACCACCAAGACCAGCAAAGAATCGACAGACGATCATTTGCGGTCCTGTTTGAGCAAATCCACAGGCAAGGTTAAATATCAAGAAGAACAGATTCGAAAGTTGAAGAACGGGTACTCTTCCGTAAAGTTCAGAAAGGGGTCCGACGACCAGAGGGCCAAGAGCATAAGCGAGGAGGAAGATGGACAGCATGAGGGCTCTAACGGCGGAACTGTGAACATTGAGATCTCGACCGATATCTTCCAGTGCGGGTGCTACCATCGATGATGCGACGGGAGAGATGAAAGCAAAGGCGGAAACCACGGTTGTTGCAGCCCACTTTCGAGACATGGGCCAATCTTTTGGATTTTCGGGATCGCTGGGTTTGTCCCATTTGACGATTCTGTCACTCGATGCATCAAAGGAAGGCAAATTAGACTTTTCTTTGGAATCTTTTTCTGTCGTCATGACTGTGGGTAGATTTGAAGCCTCATTGCCGTTGTAGGAATGGAATTCATTATTTGGAGAGACATTTTCAGCAGGCTTGTTGCTGTCAGCGATGTCATTCGACATTTGGAGGTTGGACATTTTCAATAATTCAAAGCATAAGTGCCAAGAAAGAAGAAAGGATGTGAAAATCAAGCCATCACAAATTCAAATTCCAACCATCCCGCCAAATACTGTTATTCCTGTACATACTCGTAAAGGATGCACCACCATCGGACTGCAGAGTGCTCCGAAGGTCGAAGAATCAGGTGTACCTCTATTATTTGAATGAGGAAGTCCACCAATCGGTTACTATAAGCTCGCATAATATCCATGACAAATATGTCTAATCACTAGTCGGGTAATGATTTTCTAATAACCGCTTGATTATTTTACTCCTAGGATGGAAATAACGCGGATATGTAGCACATATATTTCCGAACCTGGTATCTGGTCGCTTACAATAAAAACTATTTACCTACTCACTTATCCAATAACCCTTTACTTTACAATTCTTGCAATGGAGGTTTCTTGCAATGGAGCGACTTGTTATAGACTACAGCCGCTTTTGTTATCTAGAAGGCGAATACCATCGGAGAGCGTTTTCATCTATCTTACAATGACACTATTCCTTTCATAATATAGTTATGAAAAGCCATTTCCTATGAATTCTTCAAAGTCTCCACACGTGAAGCCACTTCATCATAATCATCTACAGCTAATGGCATGAAAAGGCACGAAGGATGAGTAGACGGCAGAAACACTCGAGCTCCACTCCAGACACTCCACTCACACTAACCTATTGAATAGGGTAAGCTTACATGAAACAACGACAAAGCTTTGTAGGAAATAGTTGAATCATTCTGATACTTTCTTTTGCAATCTTTTCTGTCATCTGGCGAGATTACACGCACTGATCCAATGACAATCTAGGCGGCGATAATACTCCTTCCTTTCACTTGATTAATCAATACATGTCAAGGTATCGCGGTGTCTTGATTTTATTAGTGCTGTGAATAAGAGCTAAGTTCACAATACGAGGTAGTCGCTTACCAACTTGCTAAGCTAGTGGATATATATCAACAACATAGGTATATAGACGGCAAGAGCTTCACGTGAACAGCGGGGCGAAGTAATCGACCAGGTCCAACTTTGCTTGCCGGTTCCTTCACCCGGGGGCATGCTACCAATCTCACAGCTCGCGAAAATACTCAGCAAGTATGGAGAAAGACCGGTTTGTGATGAGAGAACGATACAGGAAGGAGGCTTCTAGCAGCTCATCAACCATGCCGCCTGTTTTCAAACTATTGATTTCAGAACAGCATTTGAATCCTTCGTCGTTGAATGGAATAAGCTGACGATATCGTGATTGCTACCTGATTTCAAGTTTCCTCTATCTAAGTGGAAAATAAATGTCTATAAAGGCACCAGAAATCATGCTTCTATCTCATCCGTTCAAAACACAGAAATCTGCTATCCTGCTACCTCTTTTCAAAACTCCAACAACAAGATGCTTCAAAAAACCATTTTTTCAGCCATCTCTTGGCTCGCAGTTGTCCCTCTCTCTTCTGGTTCGCCCACTGGCTTAAACATGCGAACTGCTGTTCCAACCGCACAAAGTGTCAAGACCATGTACCAATTCCCCAACGGCACATGGCTGGAGAATCTCGCCGTCAGAGAGAATGGTGGTGTCCTCCTCACTGAATTCGACTCTCCTCACCTCCTCTACGTAGACCCATTTGCACTCAATCCAAACCACGCAACCATCCACACATTCTCCGCTCCAGCGACGGGTATTGTGGGCATTGCCGAGCTCGGAAGCGATATATTCTACGTCGGAACCATAGGATATAGCTTCTCGACCTTTTCTGCTGCATCAGAGAGTGGACAGCTATGGAAAGTAGACATGACGAATTATCCCACCTCCGCACCCGTGACGCACATCGCGGATATCAAATCATCCGGCCAACTAAACGGCGCAACTGCCTTACCTGGCACTACCAAAATCCTCCTAGCAGACTACGTCAAAGGATTAATCTGGCGAGTTGATGTCGATTCTGGCGCCGTGGACATCGCAGCAAATGATACAGCGCTGGCCGCAAGCGGAGTCAATGGAATTCATGCTCCTGGAAACGGATACCTATATTTCACCAACACGGCCGCAGGAAGTTACGGAAGATTCGCGATTGATTCGACGGGCACTCAAACTGGGGCCGCGACAATTCTTTTCCAAAATAGCGAGGTGGCTCCTGATGATTTTGCTCTCTATACAACGGAGAGTGATACTGCGGCTGTTCTGATGGATGGTACTGGGAATCGTATCGTCTATACTTCGGGGACGAGTGATTCTTACTCTGTGATTGTTGATCTGGATGGTCCTACTGCGGCGGCTTTTGGGAGGAAATCGGGTGATACTAATACTTTGTATATTAGTAGTACTGGAGGGGATTTGGATTATGCGGTTAATCCTGTTCCTGTTGGAGGAGCTTTGACGAGAATTATTCTTTAGTGAGTTTAGAGTGTTTATGGTTGAGTAGAGGTGAGACAGTGGGATAGAAGAGGATGTGGATAGATTTAGAGCTTTTTGACCGCAATGGTTGTACATATACAGAGCTTATTAGGCTCACTCACTCAATTTCTTTTTCGATGAGTCGAATTAGTTGGAAATTTTCAGAGTTGTGTAGTTTTCAGGTTTTCCGAGGAGAGTAATTTAGGGTTCTATTAGATTTATTATTTGAATATATATATATACATATCTTTTGATTAAAATTGACTTTAGGATTTAAAATGATAAACAATGATAATTATAACTAATTATTTAGGAACAGAACTCAACAAATTCAAGCATTTCTATATATTGCTAATGGTACACAATATTCTAAATTATATTCAATATATATCCAAAGACGCTATCACCTCACTATAATGGCTATGTGGTAATAGGAATCACGCCGTATACTACTCTCATCACTGGCACACTTACTCACGCCCCGATAATTTGCTGCACTGAAGATATTGGGCCTGTCACGAAGTATAAAAATCTCATTCTGATGATCAACAGTGAAAATTCAAGTTTCTGATTCTTTTTCTTTTGATCAGGACGGGAGTGAATGACTGGCTTCTATTACATTTTTACTCATTTTCACGGAAACTAGTATGTGGTTTGGTTTTCTATTTCGGTGAAGAAGCAATAGAGAGACATTGTATTAACATTTTTGAAGTTGCAGGTAGATGAAGATCGAGGTGTGGTTACTGAAAGAAAGTGAATTACTTTTATCTCTACATTCTTCTACACTTTATAACAAGTCCCTGAGACCTAATCTCTCGAGACCTAATCCCTCGAGATCTCAGACTCATTTTCTTCCCACGATCTAAATTTATATATGTGTATAAGTCCCAAGAAGATTTATAGTCAATCGAACCAGTGAACAATGGCAAGATCTCTCTACGTATCTAGAATTTCTGGTATATATCCACAATATAGGCTTTTCTAGATATATGTCAATACAATAAAGAAACTTAGAATTCGTCATCTAGATGAATTTAGCGAGGAAAACTTATCAACAGTACAACAGGTATACGTACTCGAATACTATAGAATATACACAGTGGAATAAAATCGCCATAAACAATCCACAGAGAAGACAATATGATAGATGTAGATCTCTTAAGTAAATTCATCAGCATTACCTATACTAAGGAAACAAACTCCACCCCCTAAGTAAGCGAGAAACTAGACTTTCTTCCATTCTACTCAATTTTAACTAAAAGTGTAGCCATACAGAGTAAACACCAAACAAAACATCTCATGCCCTTTAAAGATAAATATATATTTCTCATCCGAACTACTGTCTCCATTTCTTCGCGAACACGATTTAACCTATTCCGTACAACGTTAACCTCACAATATCCAACAATCCAGATTCACTTCAATACAACGCACCCACCGTCCAAACCCAGTACATTATCTTCGAAATGGCCAAACTCCCTCTCTACCTTTCCCCCCATCCCCTCTCCATCTCCACTCATCCAGTCCAAAAAACACCATCCTAAAATCATGAACCGCTAAGCACTCTAATCCCTACTATCTCGTCGTTACATCATGATCACCCTCCGATCGATTAGTACCCCCAGCCATCCTCCTCCACGCCCACGACAAATGGAAAGATCTAGAGGGGGTTATTTCAGAAAAAGCTTTCCAGACATCTTGGAGTCTGTTTCGGAAATATGAATCTGACTCTCGATCCCCATCATCATCAACATCACAATCACGATCCGAATCCCAAAATTCGAGCCAAAACCAGCCGCATGATTGACTCCAAGCTAAATCCCAAACCTCGTCTCCAAACAAAGGAGGACGCACATTACAAATAGATATCCACAATACTAATCAACATTCCCATTCCAACTTTTCCTCATCATCACCGTTACAGTCACAGTCACAGTCACAGTCACAGCCACAACCACAACCACAGAAAAAACGCCGTATAAATACCCCCTCTCCCTCCCCCGCTCCAATCCCAAAAATCTCCATCTACCCACGTCAACCCCCTCATAAACATCACCACCCCAACCAACAAACCCCCTCCTCACCCCGCCAAATTAAAAATCCTCCACTCAAACACCAAGCCAAGAGCAAGATGAAGATGAAGATAAAAACACTAGAGCAGACGTCTTCTCCCTCTCCCTCTCCCTCTTCTACTAATACACATCATAATCATATAGTACAAATACAAGCCAAGCCAGGGATATCGAAATCGAGAACGATAACGATAATATACGCAAGACCTCTAAATCCCACACTCACATACTCCCACTCCTTAACCCCCCCCCCCCCCCCCCAAAATTGTTTTAGCTCAGATAATCACGAATCATAAAGAAGAGCAGAGCAGAGCTAGCTACAGTTTATAATTAATCATACAAATTTTAGCGCTTGCTCCGGTGTACGATATCTTGCATTATATACCTTATACCTTATACCAATTGCACACATTGCACATTGTACATTGCAAGGAGATACATCATATGTATATATGTGGTAATATGATATAGAGAAGTAGAGAAGTCGAGGAAGAAATTTCCAAAATAAATTCAAGAAGATGATATAAATAAATCGGGGCTAATCATGAGCTCGAGGGAAGCGAGGTAGTTGGTTAGGATTTTTGGGGTGGTCTGTAGTAGTGGTGGTGATAGTGGTGGTGGGAATATTGCAATTGTCAGAGATGGTTTTTATTTGTGTATAAGGTGATGAGGGGGGAGGGAGGAAGGGAGGGAGGAAGAGAGGGGGTTAATGAGGTTGTAACTTATATTCTAGGGTTTTACTTACTTACAAACTAGCTAATAATTGGGTATTTTGTTACAGAGAAGCTATTCTTTATAAAACAGATTTTCTTTACGGGGGTCATTTTGACGGGATATTATATTATATGAATTTTGCTATTACTTCTTCCACTAATTATTGTAACAGTACCAACTGAATGATAACCTTCATATAACATCCATGATCTATCATCCTTCAAGCAAACCAAGCTCATAAACAATATTCGTTCGCATCTATGATCTTTACCTCTGACTTTACAAATCACCCATCAAACTCTCTAATAAACATAGGCGTTCTGTCCCAATGGCAACCATTCGGCAGCCTCACAAATGATATGCACTCCATCAGCCTCGACTCTATAATTTTCCGGATCTACTTTCATTTTTGGCATCTGGTCATTAAATTTCATATCCTTCTTCCCAATCGTCCTACAATTTTTCACCGCCTCCACACGGCTTTTCAAACCATAGGTTGCAATTGTACCCGAGGAAATTGATGATTCAGACACGAAAAGAATCGAGGTGGAGGGAACGAGGGGTGCAAACATTGGGCGAGAGATGATGGGTTGAATAGTCGGAATGGAACCGTTGGGATCACCCTGTTAATTTTGTTAGCGAAAATTTGAGGATAGAGGGAATTGGGTTGGTTCACCATTTGAGCGTAAGCAATTAAACCACTCTTGATAATGGTCATGGGTTTAGTTCCAAACCAAGCTGGATCCCAGACGACAAGATCTGCAATCTTTCCAACCTCCACACTGCCAATGATATGGCCCATTCCTTGAGCAATCGCTGGATTAATGGTGTACTTGCTGATATATCTCTTAACTCTAAAATTGTCTGCACCAGTGCCCATATCTTCTCCGAGTGCGCCACGTTGAACTTTATTTTTATGGGCTGTGTTCCATGTTCGCATGATAACCTCCCCACAACGACCCATCGCTTGAGAGTCAGAAGACATCATACTAATTGCTCCTAAATCATGAAGTACATCTTCGGCTGCGATAGTTTCGGCACGAATTCGAGACTCTGCAAAAGCTACATCCTCAGGAATGTTCTTAGAAAGATGATGACAAACCATGAGCATGTCTAGATGCTCATCGAGTGTATTTTTGGTGTAAGGTCTCGTAGGATTAGTGGACGAAGGGAGGACATTCGCATGTTCAACAACACTGATAATATCGGGTGCATGACCGCCACCAGCACCTTCAGTATGGTAAGTGTGAATAGCACGATTTTTAAACGCAGCGATGGTAGATTCAACAAAACCTGACTCATTTAGAGTATCGGTATGAATCAAACATTGGATATCGAGTTCATCGCAAACCGTAAGACAAGAATCTATAGCTGAAGGTGTAGTGCCCCAATCTTCATGTAATTTAAGGCCACAAGCTCCAGCAATAACTTGCTCACGGAGCGCAGCAGGATCACTGTCATTTCCTTTACCAGTAATTCCAATATTTATTGGTAAAGTATCACAAGCTTGAAGCATTTGTCGCATATAATTCTTTCCTGGTGTGCAAGTTGTAGCACTGGTTCCAGCGCTGTTCAAATATTAGATAGTATATCACGAACATCTTCACTCCACTTACCTAGGACCAGTTCCACCTCCTAGCATTGTAGTGATTCCGGATGAGATAGCTTCATAAACTTGTTGAGGGCAGATGAAGTGGATATGGGTATCAAAGCCACCGGCAGTAATAATTTTGCCCTCACCAGCAATAACATCCGTACATGATCCGACAATCATATTCGGAGTGACGCCGTCCATCACATCAGGATTACCAGCTTTACCAATACCTACTATCATACCGTTTTTAACACCAATATCGGCTTTATAGATACCAGTCCAATCGACAATCAAGGCATTAACAATAACAAGATCCAGTGATATGTCGTCAGGTACACCTGTAGCTTGACCCATACCTTCTCGTAAAGTCTTACCGCCACCAAACTTACATTCATCTCCATATGAAGTTAAATCCCTTTCAACCTTGATCCAAAGGTCCGTATTACCCAAACGAATAGTGTCACCTACCGTGGGACCGAACATTATTGCATATGCTGTTCTATCCATCTCAAACATATCGATATATGCAGCATCTTTAGTTGGATCGGGAGCGTGTGCGAATCCTGCTTTTTCAAGATTGACTAGAATCTCATCGACGCGAGAGAAATCTACTTTACCAGTAGCAATATGATTTCCACCTCGAATGATTTTGTTTCCACCAATTTCAACCAATGATACGGTTTTAGTATCTCCAGGTTCGAACCGAACAGATGTGCCAGCCGGAATATCGAGACGATAACCATACGCTTTGATGCGATCGAATTCGAGTTGGGGGTTAGTTTCAATGAAATGATAATGCGATCCAATCTGCGAACATCAGTAAGCTGTCATAAATCACAATGGTTTGACTCACTTGGATTGGTCTATCACCCTTACTTGTCACCCTCAACTTTGTTCTCTTCCTTCCTTCATTCAATCTCACCTTACCTTTTACAGTAACCAAGGCACCAGGACGTTTGGTGGACTCGTATTCCGCATCTAATGGCAATGGGAAAAGATCCATATCCGGAATTGGCAGGAAACTTCCATAAAGTGCTTTTGCCAAATCTCCATCATTGGTACTAATGGGATGATGTACCGTCACCAAATATGTTCCTGTTGGAAAAGTCCCTTCGACCATAAGTTCTGTGAGCGTTGAGCAGACCGCTGGTTGAACATGACGACGCCCGAGCATGGTTGCGCCAATTGACATGAGATCTGCGACTGTATGATTTCCATCACGGATGAGCTTTGAGATCGTCAGTTCGTACTGTTCTTCCTTCTAGGGAAAAGGTCATCAGACCTCTTGAAGATTGTTTGCTATGAGTGCCTAGAATAAATTAGTTACATCACGGCAAGACTTGGAAAGATTAGGGAACTCACAACTGCTTCGGAGTGATTGAGCTTCACTCCTCGAGCAAGTCTTCTTTGTGCTAGCAGGCCCAGCTGCGAGATAGCAAGCTTATCTATCTATTTTGTCGATCAAAAATGTTAATCTTTGGTTGCTTTTACGCTGCGGCGATAAGACTCTATACTTACTTCTTTTGGTATGAGATGCATTCTGATTCTACTATAGATCCCCCCTTGAATTGAATATGGACAATTGCATCAGGCAATGCTTTGTCGATACAGAGATATGTTAACGTTTTGGAGCTTTTCAAATCTTAAATTTTTTATAGGGACTTGAAGATAAGGATACCCCTCGGTTCCCTGCAGCTGATAAGAGGAGCTTATGACAGGGATGAATGTGTCAGTGAATCTTGGCGAAATGGAGATTTTGGAGCATCAATTGTTGGTAGATATACCTCATGAATGAATGAATGATTTTGATCATAAAACGAGAACATAAGGGTACGTAGGTATCTTAACCACAAAACCACCTTGTACATTATGTGGCAACTTTTAGACGAGTTTTTGCATTTTCAGTACAAGTACTACCACAAAGGTACCTTAGCGCACAAGGCAATCTTGAATTTTATCGTCGCCTCGTATTTTCTACTCATCTTCTTAACAGTGTCCCACGAATTTTTTCCATCAATTCCATAACAAACGCCAAATTCCTAGACAACCAATCCGTGGTTGATAATTTTTCCTTCAACTCCAATTCCTGAATCAGCCCTTAGTTCCTTGTCCCTTCACACGCACGGTGTGTACATGGTATAAAACTCCGAGTGTGATAGAAGTACCCACGCCAAGCTGAAATGCACATTAATTCATTAATATTTACAGTTAGACTCCTTAAGAATAGCCAGGAAAAGCTCTCGACAATGCTCGACGCCCTATCGTGACTTGTTAGCTTGGAAAGAGGATAGAAGTCGAGAAGCACGTACAAGGTAATTGGTGCCTCGTTTGAACCAAGTCGGGATCTTGTATTGCAGGTTGTTGCGCTGCAATCTCACGGATTCGTTGTTGGGCCCTCTCTGGTCGAGAAAGTCCATCCTGCGACACCTCAACTCCCAGTACACTGTTCGCCTGTGATTGCGACCGTATTGCACTTGTCATTAATGGTACTCCTGTGGTAGCTGGTGATCCGAAAGTCATTTGTACGTTATTTGTAGGGAGTGTTGAGATGCTAAACATTCGCCTTTTGAAGCGAGCGCCCAAGTCCCGGGCAAGAAACCTTGGATGGCCAGCCTCCACATCATGGTTCTCCTCTTGAATAGTGATTCGAGATCTCAATCTTCTCATGTTCCTTTCCCTATTGGTCATTGCGTTTGTGATTTTTATTGGGCAATGTCCAACAGGCAAGACACTTTTCTTACACATCGGACATAGTGAACTATTGTTGCTAAGAAATGGGTCTATACATTCTGGATGAAAAATGTGGCCACAGGGCAACTCGCGAATGAAAGTAGTTCCGCTTTCAAAATCATCCAAACAAATAGGACAAGTAGGTTGAGAAAATGGTGCAACTCGTTGAGCTGAAATGGAGAGTGAGGATTTTCCGAGGTCAGATACAAAAGCCGGAGACAATGCATTCAATGTCGAATCATCGCAGAATGAAATCTCGTTTTCCTCCGTCAAGATTCCCTTGTCAGAAGAGATTTCCTCAGCCACCCTTGACCTTCCTTGCGCAACATGGAGCTGCTGCCAACCACAATGGTAGGTGAATATAGGCATTCTTTCGATGATTTCCTGTGGTACTGTAAGACGCTTGATACCCAGTGCTTCCAAGTTCACCTCCCCAGTTTCCACGCGTCTCCGTAGAGCCCGCCTTCGACACCTCTGGAGATAGTGCATGGAGCCTGAAGTGATAGCCAACATGATGGCGAGTACGGCCGCAATAATCAGCAGAAACTCCCATAGACTAGGCAAATTTGTGCCATGAGATACATTCAGCTGAGTATACACCCGTGCATAATCTCGAGGGTCGACGCCTGGGAAGCTTGATAGCTCATGGCCATATGGCACGTCCGTAAGGTTTCCAGAATATAGACTTATTTGGTGCATCATCCGGGCCCCCACGCTTCCAGGAACGGCATATACCGGATATTTGTTTGTAGACTTCCATGATCCACCATCGCCAAGTCCCCACAGTTCAGAACTGACTGGTGGCGGTTTAGCTGTACCGTTATCTGGCTGGTAGAAAATGAAAGCTCGTGCAGGGTCTTTTCGTGCTGCAGCTAAGTAGCCTTTCGTACATTCTTTACTAATCCAAGGTGCCAATGCAACCAGTGTGAAATCCGTTGCGGGAAGATTGGCTTGTCGTGTAGCATTCGAGGGGACATATTGTTTTGAAATATTGTAGCATTCATTGTCCTCGTCGAGATCCGGCACGTAAAGGAAGCCACCTATAACACCGGTCGCATCGGCATTACGAGTTGATAATGTTTGAATATTATCGGAAATGGATTCGGCATAGGAGATATTTGGCTATTAACTTGGAATTAGAACAATAGGCTCTCCCTAGCATATTCATAACATACACTCAATTGAGAGATAACACTCGTAAGCTGATCATTTGTGGCTAGGTTATTCCATCCTTCATCAGGGAAAAGTAGACTATGATGCGGTCAGTAAATAACAAGACCTTGAGCTGCGTGAAGTAGCGTTTATCGATCGCATTGAATTGAAAGGGGTAGATGGGGATCGACGTCGACAGTGATGGTAAATGGAGCCATGGACTGTTTGACTGTTTTCTTGGTAGGAAACACGATCTCGTGTTCAGGAATCGCACAAGAAGCGGATGAAAGGGACGAAAGGGACGAAAGGGGGATTGAGAATTTGTTGTACACATACACGAAATTATCGACTTCTTTCAAAGCTTTCATAAAGAATTGTTAGTTAAAGATGGATATAAAGATATAGAGATATTTATAGAAAAGAAAAGACATAATGAAGGTATTATGGGGGGCCAAGAAGGTTGACATCTCGGCGCCAAGCACCAAGCACCAAGCATTTGTGGAAAGCTGGGGGAAGGTAATCTTGATTTGAACACGGCACTGGGAAGTCTGGGAAAAACTTACACATTTTCTTGCTAATAAACGTCGCGCAGGATCTATTGCACCGGGTAAAGACCCTCCGGCAAAGGGAATAATTGTTGGAATTACCATAAAATAGAATTGTAATGTTTAGGTTTAGGTATCTTTCGTGAATTTAATTGTCGACCAAATTGTTTGAAGAATTTTGCCAACGAAAAAACCGAGGATATATTTTCGAATCGAAGCACTGTGCTATACTATACTATACATACCTGCATGCCTTACCTACCTACGGGGATTCGGAAGGAAGAGAGAAGAAAATTGCCAAGGAGTCAAGAAGTCAAGAAGCAAGGGAAAGCAAGGGAAAGCAAAGCTGCATGGGCGGCTAGCGAAAAAGCTTGTTCATCTTTGCTCCACGATGACATCCACGCTGATATCCACAATGTTCAAACCCCAAGTACTCCAGCATGTGTGCATGTGTATGGAGTATGGCGTACCATATTAGGTATGAGGGAGTCCTGGGGTCTCCTATGACTGGCGCGTAATAAGATTCTCCGATAATCATGTTGCATTCTTGGGAAAAAGAGAAAGTCGAGAGGGGTAACTATTGACGGTTTCCTATGATGAATACCTAGTATGTCTTACATAACCATGCACCAGAACTATGTAACCTTGACATACGATATATCGACCCATCTTTTATGTACGCTGTCTAACAATACCCAATACCACTCTCATACCTAAAAGGATACAGAGTAGAAAGAAAGAATGAGACGCTGTCATTCACATGCATTGTACTCTTGTGCTGTGCGGGACTCATACAGCGAGTGTCTAGATGACTCTAGAATCTAGGTAGATGCTAGAGAATAGAATAGAAACACAGCATCACAGCTTATTGCGCAACAAATCTATTTTCAACCACTTCTAGACTTGGGAGATGTGATGAATTACCTACACACGGTACAAGCTCGTATCTTGCGTCCGTCCATCCATCGTGCAGTATGCTCTGTGCTCTTCATGTTGATAGCGAACCCTTCCTGATAGATTTTCTTTGGATTATCTTCAATATTACGACTTACTACTGTCTCAAATATGTATCAACAACACATATTAATGCGCACCAAACCTAATCTTCCCATCTCAGCAAGCCATTTTTAATGCAGATGCAAAACAGTGGAGTCTTATTATTATTAAAGAAAAGCTTCCGAGCGAACCTTGTTCATCCAATCAAAAGACCTAGCCATTTCTTTTCCTTTAGTGTCACGTGGTGATATGAGCACGGAATAACGATCCACCTAGCCTTATCTAACTGGGCCTAGCTCCCACTGATATTCAGCCAAGCAAACATCACTACTAACTCTCAGTACTGACAAGAACGTACTGGACCACGTCCTTGCCTCATGAATATCCAAATCTCCATGTCCAGGTGTCGTTCTCGAATGCCATTGATTGTCACCCAATCTTATAGTTGTGTTAAATCAAACTGCCTAAAGGCCTCCGAGGCTCAACAAATCCTACATAATAAACATACAGTTTGATTACAACACCGTCCTAGAGTCCTGAAGTCCAATCCTGCTACATAATTCATGCGCTCGCGCCTGCAACTTCAATCAAAATGCCTCCCATGCCAGGCCAAAAAGGAAAAAAGGGTCGAGATCCGCGTCAATCTCGAAGTCGAAATACAACACCAAGTCTAGTTGGTGCATCGAGCTCGGTCGCAACTCCCGATGCCGGGAAAACTCCATATACACAAATCCCAATCAATATCCTTCGAACTTCTGTCGCGGATGAGATTGCCGAGCAACATACTTCCACTATCCCCAACTCAAGAGAGCTTGAGGCTCTCATGCAACGTATGGAAAGACTGGCCTCGAGCGTAGATGAACGTGCTGCGGTATGCGACAAAGGGATGCGAGTTTTGGCACAATCAAGGAAGGAGAGAAACGAGGAACTGGAAATCGAAAAGCGAGACGAAGATTTAAAGGAGAGAATGAAGAGAGACTTGGCTGAAGAGGAAGAGCGCGGAAGACACAAGGCACACAAGATTAAAAAAAGGAAGGATGTCAGTAGTGCCAGAGAAGAACGGCCATTGACACATGGTGCCCATGGTTTGGCGCCACAAGATGGATCTAATCTTGGTACGTTATCTGTTGATTTGATACATCTGTCAACTAATACTGCATCAATTTTTACTTGATCACCTTTGCTTCTTGCCAATGTCGCTAATAGAATTCACTCGCAGAGGTTGCCGTGCCTAGCCGAGATTATACACATAAACATCATAGAAAATTATCAAAAGAGAGAGACAATGATTCAATCAGTTCGTCGCTTTCGCCACCTGCCCCAGCAACACCAACAGCAGGTATGAATGCCGATACAAAACAGAAAGATGCTGTCGAGGATGAATCCAGTTCCGATGAAAATCAACCTCCCCCAGCGCCAAAGATTCCCAATTACCAAACATTCGGGCCGGATCCCTCCACCTTCCCAGATCCAACAGTCTATGAAATTACGAAAATAAAACCCGGAGATCCTAGGATGAGCGAGGAGGAGAAGAAAAATGTTTATTCTGTGGCCGTGTATCCGACGAGTGATCTTCATGATCTTATCCCGGGAACGCCACCAGACAAGGATTTCAGCAATGCAAAACCAACAAATCAAGTACAAGCTAATACCTTTGCGACATACCTGGAGCCATATTTCCGGCCATTCACGGAGGAAGATCTCGCGTTTCTTCGTGAACGCGGAGATCGTGTGAATCCATTCATTATACCTAGACGTGGAAAGAAACACTATACCGAAATCTGGGCGGAGGAGGACGGCGCTATGTCAGTTGACACACCACATCAAGGACGAGACAAATTGCCTCCAAACCAAGCTCGTGGAAGCATTGATGATATTGATGATGCCATAGCAGAGACGGATCAGGTTTCTGCTGGCCCAATACTGTCGAGATTGTTGGCAACCTTAAGACCAGAGAATCGAGCACCTCCCTCGGAGGATAAACCTATGATGAACGGCATAAGTAATGGCGAAGGTAGTTTCAATGGTGAAATGAATGGAGACATGCCGGAACCAAGTCAACACAGCGACACATCCCCCTTACCTCCTGCAACTTTCATGCCTGATTCGGCATCCGAATCGTGGAAGAAAGCAAATCATCCAAAGCTCGATCACGCTCAAGTAGATGAAAGGATTAAACAGGAGCTTCGCCACATTGGATTTCTCCCACCCGACACCGAACCCGATTATGATGCTCATTATGACGACGAAATAGCCGCACGTCTACGATTTTTACAAACCAAGCTCAGGGAACAGTCAATTATCAATGGAGCACGGAAAGCTCGATTACAGGAAATTACGAAGGAACGTATGGCTCACCAAGAGTATCAAACTATCCTCGAAGATCTTGATGGCCAAGTAAACGCAGCTTATACCAAACGATCCCGCACAATAGGAAAGACCAAGAAGAACAAGAAATCTGGGGGTGCCGGTGGTGGCAATCAAGCTGTCAATGGTACTGCTGGTACGGCAAGACCAGGTCTCGGTGACGTGACCAAGACTTTGATGGAAAAACGACAAAAATGGATCAAAAATATTGGAGCTGTATTTGATGATGAGCGGAATTTGGGCAAAGTACCTCGTTCAAAGGATGAGGGTAGCTCGATATTTAAGCCTGAAATCATGGCTGAATTCATTCGGAAGGAGAAAGATGGGTGGGATGAAGACGGAGATGAAGAATAAGCTTGTATTATGCAGTATCCTTTATATGGATCGGATTGGCATGGGTGTTTCGGCAAGGTTTCTTCAGCTGCGTCAAGGCTTATACAGGCAGGAATGGAGTTCACGGGCGGAGTGTTGCATTCGTTTTGCAGTTATAGCGCAAGGCTCTTATGAATTAATGGATTTCTTTTAGATCACAATATCTTCGGATCCATTTATTGTAGTGGATGAGTTTGTAGTGATTTCTTAACTTGACGAATGTTTAGGGAAATATCTTGCCTAAACTTCTGAAGATATGAAAGATTGGCTCGGAATAGTACATAAGGGTCTTGGTAAAGAACCTGTGAGTTACACAGATTAATTACTTTATGTGCAGGTGCATGTCTCTTGTCCAACTTCAACGGCTTGGAGTGGGTGGTTGCATTGGATATTCCTTTTGTATGTTGCTTTCTTTTCCTCTGCGTTTGAAACAGTGTTTGCATGGAAGTATGACAATTTTTGAATTTGTTGAAGAATTGAACTTAGAAATTGAAGGGAATAAGTGATGAGGGCTGGACTTGAGGGTGGAATTGTGGTTTGGGGGTAGTTTGACGTTATGGAGACTCCTGAAGAGGGACCTTGTGATGTGATGGAAGATGTGTTGTGGGTATTGAAAAGCCATTTGAGGAGTTCGGATAGGAATGAAGAGGATGAATACTGAGTACTAGGTGAGGTTCCTTGATCAAAGCTTACTACCAGGTACTTACTTGAAGGTCCAAGCAACGAGTTGAGGCTTTTCAATGCTGGAGTTTAATTCGGGCATTCAATTTTTACTCGGAAAATGTGATGAAGGGTGAACAAGAAGAATGAAAGATCTTATCTATAGAACGCCCTTTTGATCAGCGAAAGTGATAGCCAATTCTACCCTTTCATTTTCAGAGTGGACAATGGACATTGAGGTTTCACTTGCCACTTTACGCTGTTCAAAATTGAAAAGGGCCTTCTTGGTTGAGGTTTTAAAAGTAGCAACGTTCCTACCGTTTTCAGAATAACCGAAAAATAAAAATTGGAATACGCAAACACACGCTCCTCTCAAGAACAACTCAGTTTTCCAACTGAAAACGACTCATTCCAATTGATTGTTAAAAACTCCCAAAATGGAGTCTTCTTATAAAACACAGCAGAATTTGATGGCCAAAAAGGCAGAGGAAAAGGGCATTCCGACTTCTGAAATCACAAACCAGTTTCAACGAATACTGAGCCAAGTCTACCAGCAAAGTCCCAATTGTGATGAAGCTTGGGCATTGGGAAAAGCTGAATATCTTGTTGTAAGTAGAGACTCCATTTCTTTCCCTGAAGCATGAATCCTTCCAAAAATTAATTACTTCAAGAAGCAACATACTAACAATACGCTCTAGTGGACAAAGTCCTGTGAGTTCTTTCTGCCATGAGAAATAATGCAATGGTCAAGTTACTTCTAATACAATTCTAGTTCCAAACGATCCATGGCCAGGCACCCCTCCAAAGACAACGCTACTTCCTTTTAGTAATGATACATTAGGGTCAGAGTCCGGCGAGGTGACCAGTTCGCCGGACGAGGTGGATCCGTCGAGTTTACCAAGCAAGCCGGAGCCTACTTTTTCACTGAAGGTCGAGGAGGTGCTGCTTAATGCAGCTGGTAATGCAACTATATTGGTCGCATACAAGGAGGCTTTAGTGAATATGCAGGAGCGATATCCACACGAAAGTCTGGAGTGGCAGCAGTGGATGTCAGGAAGCAAGGTTTGGTTGTCAAATTGTAAGTATTCACTTGGGGATTAAAACGTGCCACTGTTAAATTATCCTTTAGTTCGCCAACAGGGTACCTTTCCCTGCAATGAGCCACCTAGATCATATGTCCTCCGCTCTTCGGATACCAACCAACTTCATGCTGGACATCCTCGCCATAGTGGCGAGGAATGGGCCAGGAATGGGCGGTCTGGTAGTAGCTGGCGGCCGGAGGAGGCTACCAGTCGACGTAGATCTAGGTCGCCTCCCATTGGACCCAGCGGAAGAGTCGCTTATCGACAAACTAGGTACCAACAGAGTGGTGAAAAGACAAGACAAGGTAGGACAATCAAAGTCGAAGAATCACCAAGACATGACCGAACAATAAGAGTTAGAGAACCATCAAGAGATGGTAGAACAAGAGGGAATGGAGACGGAGAACCATTGACCTATGGGCCAAAAGAGGATCAGATGCAAAGGAAAGCATATGCTATGGGTGGTGATGATTTTCGCCATACGTTCTTTCGTGCTATGCAAAATAGCAGAGATATCGTAAGAGTCAGCCATCCTGAGTACGACCGTTCTCAAAAGCATGTGAGTGTCAAGCTTTTAAGCGTTCTAAACCTTATACTGACTTCATACCTTAAAGTGGCTTGCCGATCGGATGGCCTGGGAGAAAGTTTTTAAAGATGAGCCATTTCCCTGGTTAAATGATAAGCCACCAGGAATCCCTAAAAATTCTCTGACCAACGATAAATTAGCAGTAAAGTATGCCAATTTTTCCATGGCAACTCCACCAGCTCAAGGGGTTGTCAGACAATCCAACGTCAAGACTATAGCGCCGGCTGGAAATAGTCCCTTGGTTCAACTGAGACCTTCTCATAGCAGAAATTCGTTTGATCAAAAAGAGACAGCTGGTGGTGCTATCCCGGTTGGGTCAAGCCCTGAGATGCCAAGAAAGCTCCTAGTGGCACAACCAAAAGGGGTGATGAAGGCTGTCGGCGACCAGTTCTCGGAGAAAAATAGGGCGAGTCTAGTTGAAGGCACTAGAGAAGTGACCATTAGAAAGAATACCCTTCTCCGTGCTCTCTTAGGTGACTGGGACGATTCATTTAAATCTGTTCAAAGAGGTCTTGGAGTAACAATGGAATGTGAGTGCTTCTTTTGAAACTCAAGCCAATTTTAATTACTGGTCTTCAAATTGACAGTCTTAGATAATGATGAAGGTTCTGATCATCTCAGTCTCATCATTGAGCCATACAAACCGGGAGACTATGCAGCATTGGAAAAAGCTTACCAATTTCTTGAAATTTGGAAGAGACTGATATACTCTGACCACCTAGTCAAACTTGACCATTTTTGGGCCCAGTACAGGAATCATGACAGAACGGATTCTGTAAGTGTCCTCTAGTGCGATCTGCATCTCATTGATTCAATCTTTCTTCGGCATCCAAATTCTACATTCAGTCAACAGCATGCTACAGCCCTTTCATCTGAACTTTTCATTCTTCCAATCTTACTTCAAAATTCGGTTCACACTGGTCTAATTGCATTTAGGTTAATCCTGAGCCCTTAATATACGTCAATGGCAAGAAGATACCCTGCCCAGGGAAATTCGGCGATCTCTGTGACTTCTTCTCATATGAGATTCAAATCTATCAATCCAACATGGCTATGTATACCAACACGGAAAATGCACTTGCCTGCAGTACCCTCTTCGAGGCTAAGCCATTCAGCATTCATCTCACTAGCTATCCACTTCCGGTAATGCTTGAAGTTGATACCAAGACGAGAAACAAGATTCTAGATGAGCATGATGCCTTCCTAGAAGAGTGGGTCCAAAGGTCTTTGCAAAAACGGATGAGCTTATCGGACATGAGCAATGACTATGCAAGAAGGCGCGATCAACAACGCATGGATATGGACCTGGATCTGGATGAGTTGTTGAAGGAAGGGGCAGCAAAGGCTAATCAGAAGCCTTGATATCACATGTAGCGTCAGCGAGAGTCTTACGTCTCACATTCGTTCTTTCATTTGTAGGAATCTAGCGAGGTAGCAAGTAATTTACTTATATTCGTAGAAGAAACTTTTATTCGATTTAATATCACAGGATTATGTGTGGTAAACATGCATCCTCATTCTGCTACCGAAACTTGAACATTGAAAAGCCCGACATAAAGCTTCTCTTCCATTCTGGAATGTGCTCTGCAAGATCTTACAAGTGAGTGCGAATGCGGGGTTCCTTCACGTGATAGCCTGTCTTAGCGCGTTATTCACGCGTGTGCCCAAATCAAAGCTCCGAACTTCTTTCAAGATTCAAGATTCAGGATTCAAGATTTGGTCGATGTTCTCTCAACGTGAGAAATTTCTTCTATATCTGATGATCTCGAGTATAAACTCTTCAAAATGTCAACATTTGGTGGGTATATGCCTGAGTTTCCAGACATTCGTGGTAAGTCAAAATCAAAATCAAACCACACAGAGTTGAGAGTTATCATGAATCAGATATGACGGCAGGTCAAGGAAAGAACTGATATTTTCATAGTCGATTACTTCCGCCAAATTCCAGGACGTACATCTCCGCTAGCATGCTTCTTGAGTCATGTTCATAGCGACCATCTCGTTGGACTTGACAATGATCGTGTTAAATTGCCCTTCGTTTACTGCTCAGCTGCTACCAAGGAGATCCTTATCAGGCTTGAGAAGAGGAGAGATCGGTTGAATCTGGCGCAGGGAATTCTGGAGAAGGGGAAGAAAACTTATAAACATTTGAAGAATGTTTTGAAGCCAGTTCCATTGGAGACTCCGACGATGATTGAGTTGGCGCCAAAAAATGAAGTCAGGGTTACGTTATTTGATGCTAATCATTGTACTGGCGCAGTGATGTTTTTGTTCGAGAGAGAAAATACCGCAGTCTTGTATACTGGAGATATTCGATCGGAACCATGGTTCGTCAATAATTTAACACGAAATCCTTTCTTAATCGAGTACACTAGCGGCATGAAGACTTTAGACTGCATTTATCTCGATACAAGCAACATTGGACCAATGGAATTTCCAACAAAAGCCGAAGGCCTGAAAGAATTGATCGGAAAAATCAAAAAATACCCGGCAAATACCAAATTTCATTTCGCAGCTTGGACCTTCGGATATGAAGAGGTTTGGGCTGCATTATCACGAACGCTAGATTCACAAATTCATGTGGACAAATATGAGATCAAATTATACGAATCCTTGCGACAGGAAGGATCTAATGGCCAACTACGCTTTCTGGCACCCGAAGGTCCTGTTTTGGCAGGGTGTGTTGTTGGGAATAGTCCAAAACAAGGTTGCTTGACAATTGATAAGAGCGTACGAATTCACAGTTGTGAAAAGGGAATGGGTTGTTCTCTTTATGGAGAAGATGATGTTGTGTTGATTAGACCTATTATTTCTCGTCTACCATCTGGAGTTGAGGTAGAAGAAATTGGTATTGGAGGTGGTTGGGGTGATTTAGTACCAAGATATGAAGTTGCTATGGATTTTGATGATGTCAAGGAATTGTTAGAGACGGTGTTAGTTTAAATTTCCTTTATTTTTCGATTTGCACTAATAATCTACCTAGTTTCGCCGAGACAGATGAACCTATCGTTGAAGATATTCGACGGATGCTTCTTGCCGAGTTATCATCTACAGCAGGTGCTATATCACTAGATGTCATATCATCTGTTAGTGATCAAATCTTCTTGGAGCATCTTGGTGAATCTCTTCTACGAAAGTTGGCTCATAAATCCTCTAAAGTGCATGAAGAAAAAGGTCTCCATGCTTCGCGAGACGATCTCCTCGAGGTAATCACTTTTCCATACTCACGTCATTCCTCATATCGTGAACTTCGTCATCTTGTTGAAATATTCAAGCCAAAAGATGTGTATCCATGCACTGTGGATGAAAAGAATTGGAGTGAAGGCACGTAATCTCCTCTATGGCGTTGAACTATATTTTTTGATACCACTTGAGCACTCCGATGGCTTCGAATCAGACTAACCACCTTACAGGAGTAAGCATGGAAGAGCTCTTTGGTGATCATTGCTCTGCTTCAGTCTTTCGACATGACAAGGAGATGCGACAAATGATGGCTATTATTTTTGCCGAAATGAACATTTCAAGTCAACAAACGCAAATAACAGTTGAATCTAAATCTTCTCCGATGCCTAGCGGTCATTTTGAGGAATTAACATTAATAGCAGCTAGGTGGGAGAATAAAAGTCGTCCTTCTACACCAATTCCATCTCAGAAAAGTTTAACTAGCACCAATGGGAAACTGTGGTCGGAAGAAATACTTATCTCATCCCCATCTCAAATAGATGTAGCTAGTATCAGTCAAACACCTGGATACACAGCTACAAAATCAGGTTCGAGTTCAAGTAGTCAGGTATCAAGACGAAGAACAGCGATAGAGATAATTAGTCCACCGCCATTGAAGCGTGTACGACTTAGTCAAGGCTCTCAGGTGGATGACCCAACGTAAGCTCTCCAGTTTTTCTCTCGTCATACTCCCAATTGCTTTTTGTGTGACAATCTTATTTTTGTTCCTTTTCCACTTCCTTCTATCATTTCGATTTCCGTTTCTCTCTGGAGGTCATCCTTGACTAATCGCTGATTTCTGGGTTTTGTAGGTCATCAAAACCCACTTCAACCCCTGCCGCAGTTGGGGAACAACGGGGTCTAGAGTCAATTGACAAACCTAGCGAAGACACTGTTGACTTAGAGTTACCACTCACAACCCTTATGGAAAAACTCGACACTATCCCTGTACTATGTGAAAACGCAATGACAGCATTGATGAGTCTCCAGAATGGCGATCTAGAGATTGAAACATACATCGCCCAGGAATTGCCAAATCTGAAATTCATCAATACACAACTTTATCAGCTCGTACCACCTTCAGTACTCTCAGCCCTTCACATGACTATGCTGTCATTCTCTCAAGAAACCCTTGACATCCTATTGGAGTTCCAAAGCAGTTTTGAGGGTAATTCAGGCGTGCATGTAGACGTAAATACATACTTCTGTCGCCAATTCTCACCTCTACAATACCTCACGCAAGAGTTCAAACAGATCACACTATATTTGGCACAACCACCCAGTCAACAAAAGCGCTGGGATTCTACCAAAAGCTTAGATAGCATGTCTAGAATCTTTCAACCTAAAGCTAATAACGACAAAGATATACCCGGACATGGAGATATTTTCACTCTCATGGATGATAACGAGTTAGTGACAGACGATGGCATTGAGGATTGTAATGATCATCATACCCCAAACCATGGCTCGTCTCTGATTGCAGCTGGAGGAAATCACTGTGGCAGCGAAAACTTTCCTTTTCATGACCCTATTGATAATATCACTCGATGTGGGGATTGTGGTCATGAGATTTGGTTGGATCAAGCCGAAAGATTCGAATGGATGCCAGGTTTCTGCACGGGTTGTGGCGTCGGACCTAATCCCTTTTATGAGAATATTGATTTTCCGGGAGCTCTTCCTCGTATTTTCGAAGAAGAGGATTATGGAAGTGAGGTTTCTTCCCAGGAAGCTCGTCTCTTAATTGGGGATACACATCTTGACTACCAGTCCTCTGCATACGATACTCAAGATGAAGATTCTCAGTTGGTTCTTAATGAAGAGTATGAAATAAATAGCTTTATCGATGATGATGAACCTGATTCGGATTCGGATTCAGAATCTCACACTTCTGATCATGGAAGCGAAGTGGATTATAAAGCAGCATTTCAAAATCTTCAGAAAGATTTCACTGAGCTTCAGAGTAATTATTTTGCTCTAGTGGATGAATACTCACAGTTTAAGTATGATATGTTGGGTACTACTGAAGAAGATGAGGATGAGGATGAGGATGAGGGGGAGGATGTTTTGATCAATGAATATGGTGCGCATATTGTGGATGTGGTGGTTGCTCAGGGTGATCATGTGGTTATGGATGTGGTTGTTTCGTCGTTCAGGGGGGAAGATAGTCAGAATGTAGGAGAAGGTGGAAATGTGGATGTGGATGTGGATGTGGGTGAGCATGAGAGAGGGGCAGATGGTGTGGATGTTGGTGGTGATCATGATGATTCAGCGGGTGAAAATCTGGATGGAGTGAGCACAATTGCGAGATCGTATACCCTTTCGGGTTTGAGAGGGGTGAGTGTGGAATTGTGAGTGTGGAATTGTGAGTGTGGAATTGTGAGTGTGGAATTGGGGTTGTTTGGGGTGTACGATCGAATAGAGGGAAGGAGATGTATATGGGATGGTGATGGTTGGTTGCTTTGTGGTTATTTGCTTTTCAGTTTATATATATTTTGATACCCGGATTTGCTTTGGCGTTGGCCTTTTGCTGGGATTTGGGATGGGATGGATAGATGAGGAAAGGGTAAGATGAGATGAGATAGGGGTATAGATATAGGTGTAGAACTGAAATTTTGCAGATATATATTAATATCCATATATGGTTAATTTGGATGGATGGGAAAGAATTGCTTCAGCACTATATAGTTTATTAGCGATTGCTTGTATGAAAATTTAAAGACGAGATTTAATTATTGATTGTGTACTATTACAAGGACGAAGAATAATGAATGAGGAATGATATAATCTTATATGTACGGAGGGAATGTATCTCCGTAGGACTCTCTGATCGTGTACTCGTATACTCGATAGATACTCTATAAGATTATATTTATATATAGTAGAGGTACTAGATATAGAGTTTAAGATTTTCTATTCCGAGACATTTCTGTTACCTACACCGCCCTCCCCCTCTCCCTCTATCTAACCTCTAGAGATAGAAATGTCAAATGTCGGAATGTCGGAAGGTCGGTATCTACCTAGATACCTAGTTGATGATGGTCTATATATTGGGATTTTTTGAGTTTTGATGATGATGATGGTGATGATGCTAATAATAATTGTAACACTAACACTAACAGTGATATTGATAATGATGATGAATGGGATTTTAAGTTTCGATGATGATGATGATGATGATGATGATGATGATGTGATGATCTTTTTTTTTTTTACATACTCTAGAGTCTCCTCTCTTCTATTCTACGTAAAGTGCGGGGCAGGTGGATTACATATGTAGGTAGGTAGGTAGGTATCTTAGTTCTACAGGTACTCGGTAGTGTAGAGATCGCCGAGGCAAGCTTGCAAGCTTGCAAGCTTGCTTGGCGCAGCAGCAGCAGCAGCTTTCTTTCTATTTCTATTTCTGGGTTTTTATACAGACTGAGTATAGAGTAAGTATTACACCGAGTCGAGTTGAGTTGAGTTGATGATCTAGATCATTATGTATGTATGTATGTATATATGTATGTATCTGTTTGTTTGGGGAGATTATTATAGAGTTTGTATGAGTACTTACCTATACCAACTATAGCTTACATATATTTATATATTTATTTATTATTATATGATTTATATCCACTATGACCTCGAGGGAAAGAAGAAGAAGAAGCTGTAAAAATAAGAGTAAATACCTAGGTACTGTAGATAAAATATACTCTGTAAATATGTCGCTTCGCTTGTTGTATAAAGTATACTCTACTCTATGTACTCGAGTAATTGTTATGCATTATTTTAACATACTTCTATCTCAGCAAACTAGGTAGGTAGGTAGGTAGGTATAGATGAGATGGGAACGGAATCAGTTCATTTCATTCCGGGTTTTATATTTGTTATTATTAATGACGGATCGGATCGGATCCAATCCAATCCAATCCAATCTTGAAGAATGAAGAAATGATAAAGGGGTCTGTCGAGAGGCTACATAGATATCATGTCATGTCATGTCATGTACTCGAGTAATATAATATAAATGTAATGTACCTAATGTACATGTACCGCGGAGCTAGGTACGCATGGATTAAATTAACAGAGAGGCAAATCAAAGGTCAAAGCCACATACAGAACAGACAGGCACAGGGGAATTTGCTGGCTTCAGCAGAGCAGCGTTCAGAGTACTCGGTATATTATTATTGTTTGTTCACATTCACATTCGCCCCCATCTCCATCTCCATCTCCACTTCTCAGCTCGTGATGGGTTTGGTACCTTTGGTTTGTGAGAAATCACGGACTTCATTGGATGCGAGATGATGTGCTTATTCATTCATTGTTGTTATTCTTACTTGCAGCTTTCCAGAAGGCTGGTTTTGGGGTTGGTCGAGGTTTCGAGGTAGGCGGTGGTAGGCCTAATATGGCAAGTACGATGATTATGGGCCTACTATAGAATCATAAGTTGTAGCACCAGTCATAGGAGAGCCCTCTTCATACCTACAAGAATAATACTTTCAGCGGATGGATGAGTGGCGTGGAGTGAGTGGATTGTGGATTGTGGATTTGCTTGGGAGTTGGTCATTAGTTTTTTTGGTGGTTTTTGCTCGTGTTTATTTTGTTTTTGTTTTGTTGATTGCCCAGGTGGTGTGTAGACTGGAGGTTGGTTATTCGTAAGGTTATTACTCGAGTACTAGTAATAGTAATGAGAGAATTATTGGGTAGAGGTTTTCTCTGATGTGGAGAAATCTGGTTCTGGTGCTTGGAAGAGAAGGTCGGGCTGTATTCATAATTGATGATTGGGTATTTCAACCCTACAACCCTACAACCAAAAGATGTTATTTCAAGATTTACATGTTGAACCTCGTGATTGGATATCTCAAGGTGCGGAGTTGTAGTAACGTTGTCCTACTCCAATTCATGCATTTTCACAAAAGCGTGACTATTGGGTAGCAATAACTTTTCTCCCTGGTCATTCGATGATTCGAGGTCAGGGAAGGAAAGGTAAGGGAAGGGAAGGTAAAGAAGAGAGATGTTTATTAATGCGGGATTATGTATCTATCCTTGCTTGCCCCGAGGTGGTATTACGTTGCAGGGCTGGATCTCAAGACCCAGTGATTGGATCTTATGACCTGCAGTTTAAGTATTCTTTTTGCGGAGCTGGGGGATGGTGAGAAAAGACATGATCCAGGGATTTTGGTGAAGATGGAAACGGGCATTGGTGAGATTTGGATGCACAGAGGATGGGTGATACAGTCACAAGGGTACGGGAACGAGAGCATATTTGTGGAGTCTCATGCGAACGGTATGCAGCTTGCTCTTTATATCTCCGGCGACAGGAAGATGGTTTCGTAGAATCGTAGGAGGAAGGTCGTCTCTGTATGTGCGTATGAAGTACGTGGAGGATGTGGAGTACGTGGTCAGTTCCTAGCTACGACTCGCGAGTAACCATGTTGAAAGCTAGGAGAGACCTGCTTTTTGTATTGTGAGACTTACATGAAATGACCGAGTATGATATGAGTGTGCGTGTGTGGAAATTTATGATAAGGTAGAAAAGAGAGTGGAACATGGAACATGGAATATCGACGTGGTCAGTAGTTGGTGAACACGACAACAGGATTAATTTCTTCAATCAAGGTTGGTGAAAGTTGGGTGCTTTAGACGGTTGCAAAGTAGGTCGGATTCCATATGTACTTCGTATATTATACACAACAAATACCTATCATGATGAGATAGATGGATGTGAACACCAACAACAACATCAAAAGTTACTTGTTACTTTCATCTATTGGAATTAGTTGCACGATAGGAATATATCTGACTTTAGTATCTACTACTAGGTAGGTATTTACTATGCAAGTATGTAGTGTCTGTATGGAGAACTCCAACATTCAACCATTCCATTAACCATCATCATCCATTACATTCATCCACCGGATCTAAACCACCTACCTATCTAAGGACATACATACATACCTAGGTACATATATATATATATATATATAGTCTACAGAATTGAAGGTTCAAGGAATCATTACACCTTTGTACTTTTGTGTATTCTTCAATAACACATTTATATATATCTGTCGATCCATCCATCTGTTATTTATATATTTACATCTATCCACCCATCCATCATTTATATATTTGTACATCTACATCTATATATTTATATCTATCTATCCATCTACAAATACCATTTATATATATATCTATCCATCCATCTACAAATACCATCTACATCTCCCACCTCCCATTTACCCTCTTTTATCCATCGACCTGATCTTCAAACTTAAAACCACGGCATTTCCAAACTGCTACCACTGCGCTGTAACTCAGGTGGGGTTCAAAAGTTAAAAACCTTCCCAGCACATTTCAAGCATTCCCCGGAAGATTGGGTTCTGAGAATAGAAGCATATCGACGAGGATCATTGATTAATAATTCGATGAATTAATGAAAAGCCTGCATAACAAAGTACAAGGGTCAATCAAAAGGATATCGACGGTGACATATACACACATGCGCACATATACGCACATATACGCACACATACAGAACGCATATACACACACACGCATATACACACACATACGCACACACACACATACCGACTCGTACATATAGATAGATACATCTTCGGGTTTATGGAAGAAGGGATATTGAAATCATAGGACTCAGCCATTACGCAGTACTCATACTTTCGACCTCGTATGATTTTCCAGGTTTTTCGCAAGATTTATAAGAGGGAATTGATACAAGAAGTGAATTGAGAGAAAGGAAAGGAAGGAAAGAAAGAAGGAAAGAAAGAAAGAAAGGGGTTAAAGAACGACAGACATCATATTCCTCCTTTTTCTCTGATCAATATCAATTACTACAATCAATCAATCCATCAATCAATCCTTAATTTAAAAGGAATTCATCATACGGTACAGAGTACAACTCAGCCATTCGACATCAAAATAACGCATCCATCTCTCCTCGTACCTCCGACACCACCCTTTGACTTTCTCATCTACACCAAACCATCCAGAGATTATCATCTTAGGGATTCCTTGCTGGGGAGTTTGATGTCTTTCGCGATGATCTAATTTCTACCGAGTACATTCCAAAGCAGTCCGCCAGCCCCTACGTCCTAGGACCTGTATCCGGAGTCCCTGGGTATTATTCGATATTAAGGAAGAGAGATTGGAGTCCAGAGTTCGAAGACCCGATCTTTTTATTTATTCTGGACCCACGGGTTGCGGGTTACAGGTTACAGGTTAC
This sequence comes from Sclerotinia subarctica, assembly GCA_025389085.1. Taxonomy (NCBI): domain Eukaryota; kingdom Fungi; phylum Ascomycota; class Leotiomycetes; order Helotiales; family Sclerotiniaceae; genus Sclerotinia; species Sclerotinia subarctica. The sequence goes on along the minus strand of QRFI01000011.1, from coordinate 1,069,956 downwards.
GGGTTACAGGTTACAGGTTACAGGTTACAGGTTACAGGTTACAGGTTCCAGTTTCCAGTTTGCTCCGTCCAGTACCGGTCCAGCTTTACAGCATTCATTTCTCTCTTTACAAAGCACTAAACGAGCTACGAAGCACTAAACGAGCCACCCAGCACACGAAGCGAAGCACCGAAAGCATCGAAGCATCCATCACCCACTGACCCAAACACTAGAACACCAAGACATTAAAATACCAAAACACCACCCAAACAAATCACAAATCACCTCATTTGGGAGATTATCGACACCCCACAACCCTAACGTAGTAGGCCGCGCTAGGTATCTTCTGCTTCTTTACCTTCTGTACCTTCCTTACATCCCCTGCTTTACCACCCATACCTCACCATACCTCACCATACCCACCACCTACACCCACACCTACCCTACACCCACACCTACACCCATACCTACCACCTTACCATACATCATTGTCATAATACTCCTTTCATCATTGTTATCCACTTACTTCCACTTCCACTTCCACTTCCACCGCCAGACCTTCTTTTAAACTTTCTTCTTCTCTTAATCGCCCCTTCGAAAATTTATTCATTTGCTTAAAAATCTCTCTCGTTCCTTCAATATTCAGCTGGAAAGTCTAAAAACGTTAAACCCATTCAACATCTTTCCTCTGCAACCTCAATTCCGCCCCTCCACTTCATTCCTACCTGTGCTCCCTTCTTCCACCAAGATATCCTCAAGTTGTACCACGGCAAGGGCAATTGAAAAAAGGAACAGGCAGACAGGCATTCCGATACGACAATTCTTGTGTCTGAAATTCATCCAATCTTGGTTCAATCATCATATCATCGACAACGCCAAGTACAGATTCATATCGGGAAATCCGTGAATCGTTACACATTGGATATCATACACAATTACAATTGGTCCGGAATCATCACACTTGATCAGGAGAAAATCGAACTCACCTAACACAGCTTCACCACTACTCGTAGGTTTTGTTGGTTGAGATCCAAATCTTACTTCATCGTCAAATTACACAAGTTGGGAAAGAGAAAGGCGGCTTTCAATCCTTCAGTGCCTAATCATCCTTCAAAGGATATTCCTGGTATTTAAAGCTGTTACAGTCACGCCTCTTTATCAGCTCCGACACTGCCACGGTCAATTGTCAAGGCCTGCCTCGCCATAAAACTCAGTCTTACTCTTGACGTACAATCGCATCCTCAGTCATCATGAAGGGCCGCCCTATTGATCAACTCGTTTACGAGTGCATGTTTCCAAAACCAAAAACGGGTGATCCTCAAAGTTTCCAAGCCTTTCTGCAGCGAAGTCTTGTGCCTGAAGTTCGCCACGAGACTCAAGCATTCTATGGTCACTTAACTTCGCAGGAAGCAAAGTACCCAGGTTTAGATTATTCATATCCGCCGCATCGAGTTCGATTATCGAGATTCCCATGGCACAGACGACTATTTCGAGCCTTTGATAACCTGAAACTGACGAATTATGAGATTGCGACTTTGACAAAATGGGAAGGTACGCGTTGGGCAAAGGAGAGATTTGAGAAGGAGCAAGGGATTATTATTAGGGATACAACTGGTGATGGAATTGAGGATTGGGTACCGCCGGAATTGAGGCCTGTAAGTGTGCGAACTGCAGTGCCAGGAGATAAAGGAGAAGAAGAAGAATTGGAAGATGACGGAGAATTGGAGGAGAATGAAAGGGAGGAAGATGATGGAGAGAGTGATAGTGAAATTACAAGCGTGGGAACGGCATTAAATGAGAGATTGAGAGCTGCTGCTGCTCAAAGAGAAGCAGGAAATTTAACTGCGCCAATGGATGAAGAATGGGAACAATGGTTAAAGGATGCAGTTGAGAGAGGAAACATTGACGTCTCCAATACCGAATTGAATTCGGATGCCAATGTCGTGGGCGCTGGACCAATTCCTAGTGGATCACAAGTCAGTGCTCCACCCTCAGGTCAATTCACGAATCTTTCCAGAGGATCGAATTCAAATATGTTATTTGAAACAATCGATAGAACACGCAGTCGACCAAATACCTTTGCTGATTACTATCTCAGCACCAACTCACATCTCCGTGTATCACCAAGACCTAATAGTCAAGGTGCTCTCACTACAGTCGATATCGTAAGACGAGAGGTAGAAAGATCAATGGATATGGAACGTCGAGATATTCGATACGAATATGCCACGAGACATCCAGGTTCTACTTCGTAAAATCATCTTTTATCTACTCGAGATGATTTGTTCTACGAATCTACATGATCCTATTCTACATGAACCAAACAATTTTCTTACCTCTATTATTACATCAATTATCGGCGTTCAGATATCCTACATACCATTCATCATATTTTCATGATTATCCTTGGGGATGGCGTTCTCATCATATGATTGGTGAAGGGGGTAGGCAGGATAGGCAGGATAGGGTGAAGATTTCGGTGGCCTCTATTGTTTTTAATGTGTCTTGTTGTTATCATTGAGATTCTCTCAACTTTATTTTACCTACCTATCTTAGGTACCTAGGTAGTTTAACTTAATATCTGATCATGATTGATTGATTGATTGAATTAGATGAGATGATATGAGATGGAATTATTTCTAGGACTCTTTACATACATTACTATTCAATACAAAACAATATAATACAGAACAAAAAACTTGATATGGATCTAAATTATCTTGTCTTGTCTTTTTGTCTTTCTTTATGGTCTAAGGTTAATTAGGTAAGTAATTATTGGTGATTTTTTATATGGTTTGTTTATTTGATTGTTTGTTTGTATTGTTTATTTGTATTGATTGTTTGTTTGTATTGATTGATTGTTTGGTTGGTTAAATAGGTTAGATGAGGTTAGTTTATAGAAGAGAGATGGGTATGGGTAAGAAGGGAGTGGATGGGAGGTGAGGTGAGGTTAGAAATAAGTATAGGTATAGGTATATGTATAGGGATAGAAGGGATAGGTATAGGAGGGATAGGTATAGGAGGGATAGGTATAGGAGGGATAGGAGTGATCTTATATTCATCATCTCTCTTTTCTTGTTTCTTGTTTCTTGGGCTTGGGCTTGGGCTTGGGCTTGGGCTTGGGCTTGCGATGGATGGGTGGATGGATGGATGGGCTTGTGGTATCTTTTTGCGTGGTTGGTGGTGATGGTTTAGGTTTTGTGTGGTTTGAAGGAGGAGGTTTAGGGAGGAGTTGTGGGGAGGGAGGAAGAGGAGGAAGGAGAGGGGAGGAGGAAGGAGGGTTTATTTATTGGAATGGGTGAGTAGGTGGATGAATACATGGTATCTTTGGTGATTAATGATATTTAGGTTTATATGGAGTTGAGGAAGAATTAGAGAAGAAAGAGTAAAGGAAAGGGAGGAGGAGGGAGGAGGGTTTATTTATTGGGATAGATGGGTGGATAGATGGGTGGATGGATGGGCTTGATTTGCTTTGTTTGGGTTTGGTTTGGTGGATATTCATTCGGTGGATATTTCGTATTGAGGGGATAAGTGAATAATGGATGGATCGATGGAGAGTGTAGGAGAGTATAGGAATTTTTGAGTATAATGTGGGGACATGGAAGGGAAGGGAGGGAGGATGATAAGTGGGATTTTTTAAAATAGATTGAGGTGTGGAGAGGAGAGAGGAGGAGAGAGGATAGTGGAATGGATGGGTCGATGGAGACTAAGGGGTGGTATAATTTAGTTTGGTTTGGTTATGATGTGGGGAAATAGAAAGGAGGGGGAGCAGGGGAGGGAGGGAGGATGATAATTGGGATTTTTGAAAAGAGATGGGGAGGGGAAGGGGGGAGGGGAGGTATAGGGGGAAGGAATTGGGAGGGGATGGGGATGGAGAGATTTACAGAGGAAGGGTGGTAATATGAAGGAGGGATGAAGGAAGAGAGAAAGCGAAGAAAAAAGAGAGAGGTAGCTGAGCTGAGTACTATAATTAAACAATTATTATTATTATCATCATCATCATCATCTAATCCTAAGCCAGAATCTCCTCTTCTCTCCTTTTCTCTCCTCTTCTCCTACCTTCCTCAAAGCATAATACCATACATCTTATATCTTCATAACTTCTTATTCGTATCTTTATATATATCATTCTATAAAAATTTAACCGCCTATCCATAATTCGAATTATAATCAATAGTCATCGGATCCAATCCCAGATCCCAGATCTCAAAGGATATTTTAACCCGCTTTCTGTTTTCCATCTCTAGACAGAGCTACAGTAGCGGTGGGATTTTGGTTCCTGGAGGGTCATATATATATATATATATTAAATGATTAAAGAGCTTGGAAGTTTATTCGTCGGTTTGAGGTTAGGATTAGGATTAGGATTAAAGAGTACTAGGCGAATATGTTATATAATAGGTAGTATGCAGTATTAGAATAGGAAGGTAGATGTATACAGATGTCTTTATATAGATATATATTAGCTAGATTAATATATATATGCATATTGGTAGGTTAGTAGGTTAATGGCCATGGAGTAGTTTGAAAAGGGGAGGTAACAACTAACTTGTGGGACTTTTCTGGTGTTTGATTAATGGATAATGGATGTTGTTGTATGAATTTGGGTCTGGGTTTGGGTTTGGGTCTGGGTTTGGGTTTAGGTCTGGGTTGGCTTGAAATTGTAATGTAAAGGTTTGTAGCTATAGGGTTTTACGCATGTGGCTGTTTGAAGGATTTAGAAGGAGGGGGAGCTGGAGGAGGGAGGAATGAGCTATATAATTATCTATAGTAAAACATCACCCCAACATAACAACTCAAGTAAGCATTCTCGATGTATATATCAAGTATTGTCGTACCCAAAAATCTCAAACTTCATTCTTTGCTTTCTACCTTCCCTTCCTGAACCTCATCATCCATGCCCCTATACTATCAATAACTTCACAGGTAATTACCTGTATTCCAGAAAAGAAAAGACGACAAAATATCAGCTCGACTGAACCGAATTCCAGCTTCGACATCCCAGCAGCAAAGCAAACTCTCTCGCTAACCCCTTAATTCTCCTAACTTCTCCCTCTTGACTCCATACAGCTTCATCGACTTTTTTATCCTTCTACTAGTACATCTAGCCGAGCGTACTTTAAAAAAAGCAATATCACCTTCAACGAGCTGAAGACGAAATCAAAGAGAAAGCATTTCCTTACCCGCTAACCCGATTTTGAGTTTTCTATTCGCAAAGGCGCGTCGTATAGGTAAGATTACTTCATCAAGACATATGTTAAGATTGGTAGTCATTATATCGCATCGACACTCCCCTTCTCAACGCTACACCGTAATTGCATTAATGAAATTAAAAAGAGAAGATAAAGACACCTTAAGCTTTCTAGATAAGACTTACATATATACTCTACTGAGATAAAGAGTCCGTGTGAGTCTGGCGAGATTCCACTACATCTCCGGATAATTTCGATTTAACGACATCAATATCTTCCAAGAACAACGCAGAGAATTAGAAACCTATCAAGGAGAATCCTCAAGAGATCTTCATTTCAATTGACAAAGGTCAAAGGTCAAAAGCATAAGAACACACATAGATAGATAAATATCCTATCCAAACCCAAAGATCCAAATATCCAACGACTCCTCCTCCAAAGCAACTAACCAGAAATCATCCAACGTCAAGTTTGCTATCTAGGAATTTCAGATGACGTTAAAATGTGACTCGTTATTCATATCCCAAGCTGGATACACGATAAAGTACTGTGGGCTATTAATTAACATGATGTGAATCGCCTACGATATGAATGCTATATATGCGCGAGAGCATACTTTGATGGCTTTGCACTTCTTAGAGGACAGGACAAGACAGAGAGTTAGAATGGAAATCCTAAGAGTAGCTCTATCTATTCTTTTCCCAGAGAGAAAATGTCAAGTAATTCTTCACATAAGCAAAGGATAGTGATTTCGATTGCTGTTCCTGCTCGTGTTAGCAGGCATGGAGCTATAGTCCTTATACTACTTCATTTCTTTTTGATAGTTAGCTCGGGGTGTAAGAATGATGGTTACCTAGGTACATCAGTAGACACTCAATCTCATCAGGCATTTGTGCATGAGTGCGGTAGATTTTATAAGATGTTATTTTCGTTCCCGCCATTTATGTAGTGAAATCAATTTCCTAGAACGCAAATCTCCTATCCATATATAATAGAAGCTCAAGGTTTTATTGACTTAAAGATTGATTGATTTTTAATATACAAACTGTATTCTTTTTATGTCCATGTCAGTACTGGAAATTTCTAAAACATTAAGTCTCCTTTAAGTTTATTTATTCCATTCTTCCCTTATGCACCCCGTCCTTCCGTCCGTCTTGTCCGTTCTAATTCACCCAATTTCATGCCAAGTGCTACACGTACAATTCCATCCCATTTCATTTTTCCAAACCCCATATCTTCCCCGTACCATATCCGGGTAACGCCTGAAACCCAACTACACCCATTGACTAATTATCCAAAAGGTATGACCACTCTGGAATTTCTTTGATAAGACTCCACATATATTTCTCCACCTTGGTAGCACACTTTGCATACGGAGTCGAATCGTTGTTGTATTTTTTACAATTGGTGTAAATCAACATTGCGTCTGCGATAAAATCTTCCGGTTTCTCATACAAATCCTGTTCAAGCTTCGTTTCCATGGTTTGAAAGTCCATCGGATTCAAAATTACATCGTAGTAATCGGCTACATCATTAATGTTGACAGGTGAGATGAATGGCCAAGATTGGTGATAATTTTGAAGAGAACTCAGGAGTCTTTGTAGTTGTGAGAAGTTTGGTCCATGGCGAGGTTGACGAGCTAATTCGTCCATGGCAGGTGTCCAACCCGAGGCGCGAATAGCTGGGATAGACATTGGATCTATTTTGCAAACGCCATTCTTCCATTGTTTGGGTGGTGCGTGAACTTCGTCTGATTTGCTGAAGGCGAGAATCTTTGCATTAACTACCTCCTTTTGTTTCAAGATCATTCGAGAGTGTTCGAGGTAACGGACTCTTGGGAGCATCTCGCATTGCATAATTGTTCCACCTTCATAATCTTTGATGTAACCCATCCAGCGACTTTTCTCCAAAGTAATTTCTTTAGTGAATCCCTGTTTCTTAAAGTATCCAATGGCATAATTATCCGCGTAGGTGAGGAAGTACATGACGTTAGAGGAAGCCTTGACGTAGTCTTTGAGATGGTTCATGAGATGTGCACCATATCCTTTGACCTGTTGATCAGATGATATGGCACAAAAGACAATTTCTGCAAACCCGCGATCATCAAATGGTCGATATGTAATTCCTCCTATTACTTCCAGTGGTGAAACTTTTACCAAAGCAATCGATAAATGGTTTCGATCATAGACTAGACGAGCAATGTATTCTTTTGGCATCTTTGGCAATTGTTTTTGGAAAATACCTTTCAGTCCGGAGAGGATTACAGTGCTTGCGTTCGTATCATCATTGTTGACGACTCGAAATTCGATTTCACCCTCACGCTCTTCAATTACCGCGGGCTAAATTATTATTAGATAAAAAAGAATGATGTGGAATTGCATCAGAGGACTTACTTTTTCTGGAAAAGGTACGATGTTAATTTTGGCAGGATGTTCTGTATTCATCTTCTTTAAATGAGCGGACAATTCGGCTTCATTCATTTTCATCCTCTTGGAATCAACAGGAGTACTAGGTGGCTCTTCTGTAGCCTTTCGCTTTGGAGGATTTTGAGGATTTGAACCCATGGCTGTAGTCAATTCACTGGAAGTAACTTGTGATGTTGTATCTTGAAGTGCAGTATCTCTTTCGGTTGAAACTTCTGGGCTTGAAATTGACAGTTGATTGCTTGTGTTCTGAAGTGTTCGAGTTTCTGAAGTTGATTCTTCTGATGTCGTATGTTTTTTACGATTAGCTATCCGCTCGATGCCGAGCTGTAAGCTCCGAGTTTCTGATCTCAGAGATTGTCTTGGACTTTCAATATATTGAAGATCGCCCAAGTCGATTTTTAAATCTTTGAAAAGTTCTTTTGAGGGAGGCATGTTAGCAATTTTCGTTGATGTGTATAAGAAATGAGGATTGACTTACTTTGAGTCTTGGATGTAAAGATAGATAGATGATTAAAGTTCAATAATATCGTTGCTACTTGCTGTTTGGAATTGGTCTTGTAAATTGAAGTTTATTGTCGCTTCTGAATGTAGTGAGAGAGGGATGTAGATGGAATGGGAATGAGGAATGAGTTATGAGGGGAAAGAGGAGGTGGAAACATGGAGAAGTCGATCATCGAGATTCCCTGTATTATGTCATCATCTTAGTGAATGGCACCAGGTGCATTAGTGTACCGTGCTAGTATCGGTGGAGCTTTTTCCGACGCTAAGCCATTCCAGGGTGTGAAGCCAGATTTGTCGTAAGCTTGGAGTTGGAGGGAGCTTTGTGGATTGATCGAGTGCTGCAAGTGTACATAGCAACAACTACAACAATAACAAAGCACTCAAGTTTCTTTCAATTGAGAATCAATCCCTCAACCAATCTCCTAAGTAACAATCAAACCTTTCCCATAGTCGATTCAACACTACCTACTGCCGATAACCACTCTCAAGCTCATCTTATGGAGTCCTCATTACACGGAGTTTGGGAAAGTGCCGTTGGCAATCCCTTCATCCCTACCGTTGGAAAAGATAGCCAATTCTCCTTGGGATTCTCGTTATTGTGTATAGGAGTTCTTCTTTCTGGATTGTTTGGACTCAGTATGCGTCTCGATATCAGAATTTCAAGCTTGTACTAATCATTCGCTTTAGATCGATCAGCTCTTACTGTACCTTTACTTGGACTTCCTGCTTCAGCAGCCATTGCGTATGTTATATTCAAAATTCTCTCTTTTCTATACACAGACTGATATCAAGTAGGTTCGGCTCGGTTTACATGATTTGCGCCGTCGGAGTTTATGTTTAAGATACCCCTCATCGAAACGAACATACTACGTTACCACATTTTTGTACAATAGCTGGATGGTAGAAAAAGCAAAGGAATTTAATACAATTCTCATATCAGTGAACTCGCAGATTCAATATCCCACTTTCTCTTCAATATTCATTCATCCATTATTTTTCTTTATTTCCGCAATGTCGACACCATCTGCTCATGACGAGCCAGTAGTGCCCATCTTTAAAGCCGTCTCCAGTTCTGCCCGGCAGCTCTTTCAATTACTCAATACAATACGATTCGCACCTAAAGTTCATGTTCAGATTAGTACCCAAGGCATTCGGTTCGCGGTTGAAGAATCAAGAGTAATGCAAGGTTAGCTTCCCTGAGTTCAATGGATGTAGTTCTCCTTGTAACTTTTTTTAGGAATCGTATTTCTGGACAAAGCTCTGTTTACTACTTTCAATTGCACTCTTCCCGAAGAAGACCTCGAAGAGGATCAAGAAGATGCATCTTTGAAAGATTTACCTGCCTTTCAAATATCGCTTTCCGCCTTACTCGAAACTTTACAGATTTTCGGCGCAGCAGATGCCGCTTCACGATTTTTCAATCCAGAAAATGAAGGCTACAATAGTAATATCCGTCCAAATCGTCCAAATGCATTCAGCAACCAAGCCTTGGGAATGGTCGGTGTATGTCGTTTTTCTTATGCCGGAACAGGATCACCTTTTAGTATTATCCTTGAAGAAGCTGGGGTTACTACAACTTGTAATCTCAACACCTATGAACCAGAAGACATTGAAGAAATCCCATTCCAACGAAATGCAATGCGAGTCAAAATCATTATGCAAGCTCGTTGGCTTTTTGATGCCATTCAAGAATTGAGTTCCACAACTCCAAATCGACTTGATATTCTTGCTCTACCTTCGAAACCTTTTATCAGCTTATCAGCTACTGGTCATTTGGGTAGTGCTAGTGTCGATTTTTCTAAAGGGAGAGAGCTATTGGAAACTTTCGCGGTTAAAGAAAGGTGGTCTCAAAGTTATCGTTTTGATATGATAAAAGCTGCGGGTGAAGCTATGAGATTAGCTAGTAAAGTTAGTGTAAGGGGTGATGAGCAAGGTGTTTTGAGCTTGCAATTTATGGTCGAGGTAGAAGGTGGTGGTGTTAGCTTTGTTGATTTCAGATTTGTGCCATTCATTCGAGGGGAAGATGATGAGGATGATGATAGTCAGGAGGAGGATGATGATGAATTTGAAGAGGAAGGTGATGATTAACAGTAGCTAATCCGAACAATTACAAGCAAATTTCTGGCAGTATGATCATTGCAGTATTTGATGTGTCGGTTCCTCCCAGGCCTCAACCTATCTGCATTTTGAATGTCTCATCACCATTTATGATATGGATTCCAACCGTGCTACTGTCATAGAGATGTAGGGAGATAATCAGGTAGGCTCCGGCAGCAACTCACAATTCACCTAAAAATAGTGAATATTCTCATCCGAGCCCGTGAATTCGAGGTCACAGTACTAATAAGCAACTTACGGCAGTAAGGAAGATGTAAGCAGTAAGGAAGATGTAAGCGGTAAGGTTTAAGATTTAAGAAGACACATCTCTTTAAAACAAGTTTTACTTCGTCGTGAAATAATTCATAAGCTCGACTTACCTACATACACATACACACATACAACACTTTCCACAGTGTAGTATTTTATCTTCCAACTTTGAAAGACCATCAATTTGCGAAATTACAAGGATAGATTAGCTGTCTTCTGTCGAAGTTTTAGTAGGTTAGTCGGTCAGGTAGTCACTCAGTCACTCAGTCACTCAGTCACTCAGTCACCCACTCATCCCATAATGACATCCCACGACAACCTCATAGGTATCAGCCTCGGTGTGGCAGCCACAATTCTCGCAGTCGCAGCCACAACTATAGCACTTTTTGATTTTTACAAAACTTCATATAATTCAGGTATGAAAAATGGTGCAGAGTCGGAACGCGAACGTGTTGTTCAGCAGTTACTGAGATTGGGTCCGCGGAAATTGGGGAGGATTTGTGGGGATGTGGGGGTAAGGTTTAGGGTGCGGGATGGGGGAGGGAGGGGAGGGGGAGTTTGTTGGGGATGTGGATGTGGACGTGGATGGCGAGGAAGAAGATGTACGAATTATCGAAGAGGAAGTTATACAGGATATAAAAAAAGAGTTAAAGATCAGATAAAGAAAAATCAAATGGGAAAGTCAGAGAAAGTCGATGTCAAAAAATCAAATCGAAATCGAAGTCAGGTCAAATCATCAGAGTCGAAAAGGTCGAAAAGATCAAAAAAATCGTCGAAGAAATGGAGATGAGAAGGATGGAAAGGAAAGGATGGAAGGAAAAGGAGGAAGGAAGACCGAGAGATAGAATCATAGATAGAAGGAGAAAGATAGAAGAGAAGAATGGAGAGAATCTCACGAGGGAAAACGAAAGCGCGAACCTCAACGGTAGCAAGAAAGTTATGATGACAACTACAAACACCACGGCGGGTGTCATCGCGGGAACGAGATTAAGATGAGATGAGCTCTTGACGGAAATGATGGTGAAGGGTTTGTGGTGGTCTTGCTACCTACCTAGGTACCTACTACTTATTGCTTTATTCTCTATCAGGTACATGTTATGGATTGATTGGGATGTCAAATTTTGGACCGAGATGGATGGAGTGAGGGCGTGATAGGCATTTTGAGGGGGAGAAATGAAAATATCTATCACATGTAGATCCATCCATCTATGAAGCTAGAAAAAAATATTATTCTCTCTTTCTGTACTGCATGTATCTGTGAGCCACTCTTTAAACTCCGAAAGTTTAAAAAAGAATAATGTTTTAATATCATCCTAATGATAGCACATATCTGGTAACACTACTGAAAGCTTTGCTCCACCACTCTGGCTAATATCTCATCATATCCACCGTGTTTCTGACCTATTTTCAAATTGAAACTCGCGAATGTCCTCACTATTCTCTTGTAGCATTGTCCAGCCAAGGATGGGTAACCATTCATAATAGGGGAATATTCTACCCTCTACCCCCGATAGTCTCTAGCTACGCCAAGGCAATGTTACATAAAAAAAATGATCCTACAGATGCCATAATAACATTTTGGGTGTCTTATTGAGCAACTACTATTTGCTCATGTGAATATGCGAAACGGCCATCAATCACTCAATCAATCCATCTTTGTTGCTCCCTATCATACCCAATTACTGCCAAATCCACATTTAATGTTCTCAGCATCATTGCCATTGTAAATTCCTGTATTGTATCAGTAGTAGATCAAGTCAAACATAAACAAACTTACATCTTCCTCTCCAGGATTCTCTCCAGTATCACCAAGACCCGGAGCTCTCTGTGCTTTTTCATTCTCCGTCTCAGGATCAATGCTATACTCTGCATAAATGTCTCGCTTCTCTTTGACCTTACCATCCTCATCATCGTCATCAGAATCGTCATTATTATTGTTGTTTGCTTCATCCTGATCCCAATTATTTTGATATTCCTGCTGTCTCTTTTGCATTTCCTTCCAAGCTCTCGGTCCACCCATTCTACTCCATCACAACCTATCAGCACAAGCCCTGCAACCTCAAGGGTAGAGTGACGTACCTATTAACCCTATCTCTAACTTTCCCAAACAACTCTTCTGCTGCTAATCGACTCGCTCCTTTCCACTTCTCACACAGTTCTATCAACTCTCCATCAATCTCTCCATTTCCATCCTTATCTTTAGCTTTACTATCCCTCTCAATCTTCTTCGCCTGTTCTGCCGTGTCTAATTCTTCTTTGACTGCCTTCAGCTGTTTCTCCAATTCTCTTTGCTCTTTGAGTAGTGGCGCAATATCTGGATCGGCATTAAGAACCGCTGGGGAAACCGGTGATGTGAAGGATTTCTTGACGCGCGTCACTGTATTTGGAGATGGAATGCTCACGACCGGGTAGGAAATTAAAGTCTTGGAAGATAGAGGCGTAGAGGCTGCTGAGGCGGCAGTAGAAGCGCGAGTATTTGGAGGGGCTTTAATGAGGGGTGATTTGAATGGTGTCTTGAATGGTGAACGGAAGGGTTTTTGAAGAGTATTTGCGGCTTCAATTCGACGACGTTTAGCAGCTGGGATAGACATCTTTTAATTTTAACTTCAGTTAGTGCTGTTGGTAGTAAGTGATTGATCAAGAATTGTGAAGCATTTTTATTGTGCAGTCTCGGATTATGATTGCTTTCTGTAAGGTTCTTGAAGTTGCAGTTCATGAGAAGAAAGCTGAGGGAGAGCTCGGACCTCATAAAGTTATTGCTTATGGCAGCAGAAACCTTTTCCAGTGGCATCTAGGTGGGTAGTAACTACTACCTACGAGGGATTCACGGTAAGATTGATTTGTTCAATTTGACATAAAAGGATGTAGTAATCGAGGTCATAGCATTATTGTTTGTTTCTCACTGAGATCCGGGTTACGATTATTTCTTGATATTTTACCATTTTAACATCTTACATGTAGCGATGGAGCAGTGATGAAAACACACCCCTAAGCCCCGAAGGATTAATAGTCAACGTTTTTAACTGTTCTTCCCATGTCTTGCCATCCTCCAATATGAGATCTTTACCTAAGAGCTGCCGAATATCCCTTTCCGGGCTCAATCCGCCCTGTGGGATACCTGATAAGTCAACTGTGACAGTCTTGTTATCAACATTTTGGTTGCCTATGACGATTATTGCCCCGTAACGTTTCCGTTTTGCTTCGGATATCTTCTTCTTGAGCGATCGTGGGCTATCATCTAGCTCAATTGGAATTTCAACGGAGTGGCGCGATCTTGGGAATAAGTTGTGATGTGATTCATGTGCTAGTAGGTTTTTGACCATTTTCGCGTATTCTACAACTACCTCAGAATCATTAACCGTAAGGACAGTGACTTTAGAAGGGTTTAACCAGAATGGCCAACGACCATTGTAATGTTCTATTAAAAGTGCCATCATTCTTTCGACAGACCCTAGGATAGCTCGATGGATTAAAACCGGCGTCACTGGTCCTTGCTTAGCCAACAGAATAGGGTCCTGTGTAATCTCTCCCTTTGCCTCAATCTCTGGTGCGGGGGCTTGATATTCTAACTCGAAACGCTTTGGTAGCTGAAAATCAAGTTGAATCGTTGCAGTTTGATGCTCTTTTCCATCAGAATCTTTCAAAATGATGTCAATCTTTGGTCCATAGAAAGCTCCATCCCCTTCATTTATCGTCCATTCTCGACCACTGTTATCCAACGACTGCTTTAATGCTGTCTCGGCATTATCCCATTCTTCCTTTGTTCCGATGTAGTGATCGCTTGGTCGAGTAGACAATAACAATCTATAATGCGTGCCAAGCCCCAATGTCGTGTACGTCATTTTCACAAATTCCAATGTTCTAGAGATCTCCTCCTCTATCTGTGAAGGTCGACAAAATATGTGCCCATCATCTTGGTGGAATCTTCGTACCCTAGTTAGCCCGCTCAGAGCCCCAGATATCTCGTTCCTGTGCAACGGACTGAAATCAGTATATCTAATCGGCATCTCACGATAGCTTCTTTGCTTTGATGCAAATATTAAGCAATGACCCGGACAATTCATTGGCTTCAAACCATATTCTTCATTCTCTCCCTTTTGACCCTCGATTGTTTCTCCTGATGCACCACGACCAATCACTGAATACATATCTTCGGCATAATTCTCCCAATGACCCGATTTTTCCCATAATGACTTTTTGTATATTGTAGGTGTTATGACCTCTTCGAAGCCGAAATGTGAATATTGTGCACTGAGAAATTCGGTCAATGCTTTGAACATGCGCGCACCTTTAGGAAGGAATAGAGGTGAGCCGGGACTATAAGGAGAAGTAGTAAATAGTTCTTGTTCGATTCCTAGCTGTCGATGATCAGCTGCTGGAGTTGGAAGGGTTGTGGTAGGTTTTTCGACTTTCGAGGTTGCTGATGGACTTTCGCAGGATGCACACGAACGAGTGAAGATAACTGTTGCATGGTTTGACTTCTTCGGGGCCCAATATCGAGAGCATTGGGAGGTCGATTTGACATTCAATCCATTCTGGAACAGTCGTAAGGCTCTAGAGGAGACCATCACGATAATTGTGACTCAAGATCTTAATCCTGAGGGTTCCATTTATTCAATCAGCTTCTCGAGAAGTTTGATGAAATTGTGGTCGGTGGGGTTAATCACGAGTTGACGCGTCACAATGCTACAACGCCATCATGCCACAATTATGCCAAAGGCTGAACGTGGCTTCACGTGAAGCCTGCAGGGAGGATAATAAATAATAACCCTATATATAAGATCTTACATTTTGCTGGGGCTACGATAGGTGGGAAAGTTGAGAACAACACAATCATGAGACAACGTCATCTATTTATTTATTTATTTATTTATCCCCAGAGTAACCTTGTGAATCAGAGTGAATGAACGTCATCTATTTATTTATTTATTTATTTATCCCCAGAGTAACCTTGTGAATCAGAGTGAATGAAGTTACTCTTGTCATTTCCAATATAAACACATCTTTACCACATTCAGCTCTTCTAAATCATCTCTCATCACATTCTTTGAACTTCTCGTCGTTCCACTTTGTACTTGCTACCGTGCTACATATATCCTCCCGGTTACCAACATAGTTTAACCTTATTCTTATTTGCATCACTTTCATTGCTATCATCTATCGTCGCAAACGATACGATCCAGAGCAAACCTAAAATATCAAACGTCCCTTGCACAATGCGTGGTGGGAAACCAAACTTACAACTTGGTGAATCATGGGTGGTAGATGGTCATGACGAGGAAATAGATGAATATTTGCCACCAGTCGAAGAAGGTTACGATCGTCAAGCAAGAATTCTTACTCCACGAAGATCTACCAGAGGTAACAACCGATCCCCGGATCCTGAGTTTGTGATGCCTCCTCTAGACGCAGAAACTCTAGAAGCTTCATGGTCTCAGAGTGAGAGCACAAGTAGAAGTCCTAGGCAGTTTCAGGAATCCAAGCGAAGAAACTCGCGACATGATACCAGCCATGAAATCCCAAACATACGATTAAGGACGCAGCCATCTCATAATAAATCCTCTTTCGCCTCTTCCACCACCGAATTTAATACATCCCACCGACCAAATTCCGACGCCAAAGATATCATCACCATTTTCTTCGATCATACAATTACGGCTTTTAAATGGATCCTAGAAATCCTAAAAGGTGCTCTTAGACTTTTGCGAACGCCCCTATCTTACTTACTTGCTATATGCATACTCTATGGATTTTCTCTAGTTGCTAGAAACCTGATTACAAGTTCCATCTATGCATCATTATCTCCTATTTGTTTTCTCCCAGGTTCATCATTGTTAAACTTACCATTCTGTTCTACCGGCAATGGCGGTCCCGTCAATAGAGCGAAAGTGCCAGTTGAGTTTGAACAAGTGATGATGGTTCAGTCTCAGTTTGAAGACATCTTAAAGGAAAGCGCTGGTGGAGTCTCGCTACCATTAGATATGAAACGTGGGGAGAGTTTCCTTAGGGATCTACGTCAACTTGTACGATATAGCCAACTCAGGTCAAGGTAAGCAATCACTCGACGCTTCTAACTACACGAGTCATTTCAATACAACCCTTGTAGCCTAAAGGAATGCCAAATAAGTTTCGTTGCAGGAACTGAATGCTAATACTTCCAATTGTAGGAACGAGCTCGTTCTGGAATTCGATGGATTCATTGACACGGCAAAGATTGCATCATGGGACCTTACAAAGTTCAATAGTCATGTGGGTAGAGCGGTAGATAGTGTCATATCTATCACGCGTTGGACCTCACGAGTTCTTGATGGTATTCAAGAGCGCGAAAGTTCTCGTGGTTTGATCGGAGCCTTTGTTAATGACAAATTACTTGCACCGTTCCAGCCTATCAAATTTTCTGAAAGGCTCATTCTTGATCAGTATGTGGAGCATACTCGAGCTGTGGAAGAAGAAATTGCCCGATTGGTCGTCGAAGCACAAGCTCTATTGCTGGTTCTAAATAATTTGGAAGATCGTTTAGAGATTATCCACGGAATTACAGTAAGGGACGGTGTTCAAGTACAAGCTAGCAAGGACGAGACCTTATCGGAATTATGGGCATGGCTTGGTGGTCATCGAGGCAAGATTAACAAACTGAATGGCCAGCTCAATTTGTTGAAAGATATTGGGGACAGACGTAAGATTGCTTTAGCTCATGTGTCAGGAACTCTGATCAAGCTTCAACAGATTGGTTCTGGCCTGGAGGATTTGCGAGAAAGGGTAGCCGCGCCAGAGCTTTTACGTGACAGGATCGATATACCCTTGTCCGTTCATATCGAACACATTCAGCAAGGAATAAACCGCCTGGAAGATCAAAAACTTATTACGCAAAAGTCAAAGGATGATATCATGGAGAGAGCGAGAAATCGTAATGATGTGGAGGGAAATCTTATTGATGGATGACGTGTTTGGCGTACTATTGCTCATGCGTAACCGGAATGCGTTATTGGACATGTCATGTACATTTAATCCTTGTTTGGCCGTTTGAAGCTTATGACTTTATTTGCGTGGACTTCGAGTGTCAGTGTCATGTTCAATATTATGGGCGAGCTAGAAAAAGCTTAATGGTTTGGCTCCTTTTGGTATACTAACTAGTGGGTTGCAGTTCAAATGGTGCCACTAGCAGCTGGGGAATTCCAACAGCCCCACACTATTTTCCACATTTATATAATCTACACCACTTCCCAGATTCCATACATTAAATCTTGCCCACGTACTACGTTCTTACATTTCCATGTCTTGTCATCCAAAATTTCTCGCCTTTTTCGGCTATTCTATCTTTTGGAACTTTTCTTTCCTCTCAAATCTCTATATTTTCCATCTTCCCTTTCTTCGATATAATCATCTGCCTTGAGCTTATCTGGAATGATGACTACCCATGAGGAATATGGGTCAGAGGGGATTGAAGGTGGTATCTTGAGAGATACTCCCCCTTCCTCCTTGATTCCTGATGACTACACATTACCGGGATACAAGCTTCAAAGATTGCCTGTGATTTCAAGTGTAATTTCACCTTCACACCCTCGAGCGATCATTCCGGAACTTCAAGTCATTGCCTCGGAAATTGAAATACTTGACGAACAAATTCATTTCGGCCTCCAGACCTCAAAGGAACTCGCCGAGAAAATCCTATTCGAAGAACAGCATTTCCAAGAAATTAAAGAGATTTTCGATCATCGACAAGGAGAGGACGTCAAATTTCACAAACCAGCTCTAGAATCATTGGTTATAGAGCAAGATCTTCAAAAAGATCTGGAGCCCATTTCACAGGATTTGAGTTTTGTCCAATCGATCATACCTAAATATAATCATCAATCAGAAATGCGAAAACTCAAAAAGACTATCTCGCAAACGCGATCCCAAGATGGCATTGAAACCGCATTTGTCCATGCGAAGGATGATCTTTATCCTCGAAAGGTAAACGGGTTAGGTGGGCGCCTCAAGTTAATACCCGTGTTTCAGTTCTCAGAACGTGTTACCAATTCGAATGAGATCACTTGGAATGAGACAAGGATAGTACTTTCTAAAGATCTGTCAAGGGATATGTTGAATCACTGTGTCCTGCGAATTGATCATAATGATTATCTACTCAATGACTGGAGGAATTTTGCTGACCTGCCCACGGAAGATCAAAGTCTTGGAGTTACAGGATTTGACTTGGTTAAGAATCATTTGCTTCATGGAAGGTGGGTATGGATCACAAAGGAAATTGAGGCCTGTCGAAGGAGTATCATGGTTGAACGGACGGCTCATCTTTACGACGCTCGAATGATATACATTTTCAGCAAATATACGGAAAATATGCCTTACCGACCCCAACCCCTCAAAATTTTTACTACATCCAGTGATCGGATCTGGAGTTGCTGGGAAAGAATAAGTCACGGAGGCGATTTGCCACTATTGGGGGGAGTGCTAATCTGCTGGGCTTATAGGGAAGGTTATGATGAAGGCCAAGGTGGGCCACTCGCATGGATAAATCATGCGGACAATAATGACTTGGCTAAGTTTCTCCGCCTGGAGAATCATAGTCATCACAACTACAGGACGGTAATCACACTCGGAAAGAGACCAGATCATTCTCCACCTGTCCCAAAATTAGTCAGGCAAGATTCTGGTTACTGCACCATCGAGCCGCTCGATATTCTTGGTGAATCATCTTCAGAGCCTTGTCTTCAAGTTCAGTCCAAATCAATTGATGGACGTAATACAATCGTATATGTTTCCCATCTGAATCATTTACCTGGGTGTGAAGAGAATAGAACCCCAGGATTTCACTGTAACTGTCCGGGTCCTTCTCGAGAGGAAGGTCATGAGGTTCGGGAAGACGAAGACGAGGACGAAGAAATATTCTGCAGAAGACGCAGAAAGGAGCTGGATTTACCTGAACCCAAGGCGAAACCCAACTTCCAAAAACGTTTTTCTAAACCTTCATTCTCAAATTCTACTTTGAAAACGTGGACGGGAAAATTGGGCAGACTTGGAAAGTCGAAGGATGTTTCCGATAACACCTCAAGGGCAACAATGATTCAATGCAATGTGTAAATTGAAATTGGGTGTTATAGGCGTTGGTTATTGGATTTGTGGAAGTTTACATTGAATTCTTAGTCAAGAAAGAAAAGCTGTGGGTGATTGGATGAGAATCTTCAAGTTGTTTATTTTAATTTCTAATTTTGGAAGTGAAAGAGAGGGAACCTTGGAGGATTGAGATTCATGCATTCAGGATGAGGTACAATTGGTATGGCTATATAGTATATTTCGTAGTAATAATAGTAATATAAGTTTCATCACCTCGGGTATTTAAGATTTATAAGTTAACAATGCATTTTGAGGTATATGAGTTACTTTTACAATTGATATATATGTAAGTTTCGAAAAACTTGACTGGAATCTTGATGTTTACTCCATCTGTGTGAATAGTGGCATATACTCTAGAAAGAATCTTATACATACGAAGGGTGGGAAAGAGAAAGGATCTACATTTTTAGCTATGGATACCAAGATTTCGCTCTAATTAATCTGATCTACATCACCAGTAGATCAAACGGTCAAAACTTAGACTTCCCCATGTGGTTGTCTATTTAACCTTGGTATGCCAGTGTCGATCTTCCCACCTCTATGAGTAATGGACGGTACTAGTAACTAGGTAACTTAAAATAAAGTGTGTTATGCGAATCGTAGATTTGTTTGTAGATCGTATCTATTTAGTTGTAGATACTTTCCTGCTTTTCTATAGCGTTTCTCTTATTTATCGTTATATATCTAGGTGGTATCTCAGAAAAGGTATAGTGTGAGGGATTAGGGGAGAGGGGGTACTAGCTAGTTAGTTTGAATTGGAGATTAGAAAGTAGAAATGGAGGCTAGTATGGAAATAGTATATAAGTTATAAATGAATGGATTTTCATACCCTTAGGAGTACGGTTTAGTACAGTGGATAGCTTAACCATTATGATAATCCACTTTTCTAAAGTCGTGTTGGAGTCGGGAAGTTTGGAACTAAGTTCTAACTACTTTCTGTTATCTTGACACCTGCATATCGGGGCAATCATTATAAAGCTAGAGAGTTGATAAGGTTAATAACGGCTGATATTAGTCTGGTTTAGCTTTTTGGTGGATTGATTACCTTGTATATTAGTATTTCTTGTGATCGAGCTTTGTTGTTTGCCAAGTATGATGGGCCAACTACTCAAGTATCAATAATTACTATTATGATCGCTTCATATACTAATGGCTAGAGAGGAATCTAGATCCCCGGGACAAATAGACTAATAGGAGGTTAACTGATCAGTCTTGGGAAGAATATTTATTGTTGCGTGTCTGCTTCATATGCGATTGTCCAATTGTCCATCTTTTGTACACACTTTCCCATTCTTTGATATGGGATTTTGATATCATGACGTGTTTTTGATGAGATAGCTATTCGTACACTATACAATAAGTTGGTTCTACCATTTAGTACAGATATCAAAGTGTTTTGTGACGTTCGGCTTAAGTATTGGGTTCTCCGTAGCTGTTGCTTCTGATGAGGAGCGATTCCACATGCTGCTGGAGTGTTTACTGCAAAGGGAGTTTTGGGGCGATACGTGATCCTACCAGAAATCCCATTGTTTGCGTCTAGTTTCGACCTTGCCTTCTCTTGTACCATGGTTTATATACCATTAGGGACTCGGGTGGGTAGAGAGAATGGTAACCTTTAGTTGTTCAACCTCCAATACGGAACTTTGCATCTCTATTCTCATTTACATCTCATTCTACCTTTCAGTACGGTGATATTCTTCAGCTCTGAAGATTTAGTTAATTACGAGTAACTTCTCTGTGATTCTGTAAATTGATTGTTCATAACTGTTTGGTGCTCTGGCAGTTGTGATGTTGATACGGAGTATTTGAAGTGTGGCTGTGGATGTGGCTGAATTTGTACGATGATATGTATGCGGTGGGCGGCCGCTAGGGGGTGATACATTCACATGGATTTGTAAGCAATTGAAACAACGTTGAACGTTGCCATTATTAACTCATCGTGAATAGAAACCAGCTTCATACATTATTTCTTCAAACAAACTCTCTATTCTTGGCGTTTTCTCCATGAATGGTTTACTACGAAGCAAAAATGGTTGTTGGACCTGTCGTTTGCGCAAGAAGAAGTGTGACGAACGAAAACCATCACCATGTTCATTATGTGAATCTTTGGCGATTACATGCTACGGGTATGGAGCAAAACCGGAGTGGATGGATAATGGGACAAAAGAGAAAGAAATGGCGAATAGTATCAAACAAATTGTCAAGCACACATCACGTCGAAAAAGTCGGCCAGTTGTGTTGGACACAGGTCAGAATAACGGCGAGAGTAGGGAGTTTTCCGCCTTCAATCTCGCACAGAGGTCCTTGACTCTGTTTTCAAAAGGGAGTCCCACTGTTAGTGAAGATGGGGGTCATAAGAAGACATCTTCAGAGTCTTCTCCTGCTCAATCAGCACATACTACATCAGTTGACACTTCCATGGTAAGACCAAAGAACAGTGAGCATTTATGAATGATTAACGGAAAATAGGCCCTAATTCCAGGCAGTGGAAACATTCTTCTGAGTACACTTTCGGCTGCTGGTGGTGAAGCCGCTTTACTCATGCATTTCTTGGATAATGTCTTTCCACTGCAGTACCCTATCTATAAGCCTGAAGTGGCCGAAGGAGGACGAGGGTGGTTACTTTCGCTTCTGTTGAAAACCAAACCATTATACCATGCATCAATTGGTCTCAGTGCCTATCACCGCGGTGTCGTACTTCGTGAAAAAAGCTATGGTGGATGTACAAAACCTAGTATAGCTGAACAAGAGGGCCACCTTGCGATTTGCCTGAATGAGTTTCAGAATGCAATCAGATCCGCTCAGGATAATGCCGATTGTAACTCGGCTGTTCCTGAAAGTAGTCTTGGGATTATGGCTTGTGTTGTTCAACTCATCTTTTTCGAGGTAAGTTTCTTCTTTTTGGAGTGCATAGTTTAGTCAAGCTTTACTGAATCTCACAAACAGCTTTTTGGTGTACGTAAAAGCTCTTGGCAAATTCATCTACGTGCTGCTACGGATTTTCTTGGCCAGAGGTACCGTAAACATGCCACCGAGCTTGGCTTCATAGTCAATGGTGAATTACGAACGGCATGTGAATTGACGAATGGCGAATCCTCCATAATCTTCTTGTTTCTTTCGGGAGTGATTATGTGGCTAGACATAGTATCTTGTCTAAGTACAGGAAAGCCACCACAACTCCTTGACCTTCACCCCATGGTACTCGGCGCGAAACCTCAAATTAAGTTGGAGAAAATTATGGGTTGCAAGAACTGGGTTATGACAGAAATAGGTCGTATTGCTCAACTACATGAATCCAAACGGAACGGACTTCAGAGTGGTAATTTTGATGCTCATTCATTCAACACTCAGGCCGATGATATCAGACAAACCATCCGACGTGGACAAAATGAGCAGTTCTTGTCAGAACTTCGCATTACAAGTCCAAACTCGACCTCGCATGCCAATACACCAATCAGCCCTATTGAAATCATCACGCGAATGTTTATTCGTGCCGCTCGCATATATTTAGAACTTGTCGTTGGGGGCTTTAAAAGGGTTGAAGAGGATTCGGACTTTTGTGATATTGTCGCTGAAGTGATGATGATTCTTTCGAACTCGCCACGTGGAGATTCGTTTCGCGCCATCGTTTGTCCTTTATATATCTTTGGATGTGTGGCTAAAGCAGAAGACCGAGACATTTTCAGAAACATGTTCTCTTCTCTACCTTTGAATGATCCTTTCATGTATCATCGGAGTACTATTTTGCCTCTGCTGGAGAAGGTCTGGTCTCTCAAAGATACTCATTCAAATGATGTGAGCTGGGAAAGTGTCCTGCAACTTTCGGAGGATAAGATAATACTCATTTGAACTGGAAGTTTTGCATTTCACCCCTTAATTTTAGATCTATAAACACCTGGGCATGTAAATGGTTAATTCAGTGCCCTTCAGTGTATCAATGTAAAATGAATATGATATTTGCCATATGAGTGAATTTTGACAGTCTTGACCCGAAAATTTCGACCTCGCTACCGCGTAGCCACACAGATAATATTCCCACTTTCCAAATTTCTCGGTTTCAAAAAAACAACAAACTACCTACAGTGCGGAAATATCCAGCAAGATGAATAACTACAATTTTAATAATGGCCGTAACGGCAACAATTACAACAACAACAACAACAACAACAACAACAACCGATGGAACGATCGCCAAGAACGCAACCAGAACAATCGCGGCTACAATAGCGGCCCCAATTCCCCCCAAAATGGTGGAAACAGCTGGAACCAGAACATGCGTCCAAACTACCCTAACAACGATGAAAGTTGGTTTGGGAGCAACCAGATGTATGGTGATTTTCGAGGCCCACCACAATATGGTGGATATCTGCCCAACTATGGTGATTTTCGAGGCCCACCACAATATGGTGGATACCCGCCCTTCAATTATGGTGGTTTTCAAGGTCCAAACAATCAAGAAGACTATTATCAATTTAGACAGAACAATGGCCCACCGATGGGTTATGGTCCACGCTACTGGAACGATAGTAGGCAGTATTCGGGTCCTCATCCAAACGCCCAGCACTCATCACAAGATGCTAGATCTGGCAATGGCCCACCGATGAATCAAGATGGTGGCAGACAGCCTCAGCAGAACAACAAGAGAACTCGTGATAACACGAATGATGATTCTGAACCAGCTGCCAAGAAATACAGGAATTTACCAAAAAAGGAAACTACCTGTGGAAACTGCCAGACAATCGGCCATCGTGTTGTACACTGCATTGGACCAGTCGCGATCGTAGGATTTATTATGGGATGCGGATTTTGCAATGGTGGTAACCACATCAGCGAGGAGTGTGAGCTTTACGACGTCACAAATTCAGAAGACCGAGACAGATTGGCGATAATGTGCCTTGAAGACAGAGAAAACCTGCCACCATTGGCTTGCACGGTAAACCCATTGAAGCACAGACTCGCCGGTCCAGGGCAAAAATACGAAGACAGGGGTCCATGGACTACGGATACTGCCATTGAATACCAGATGGCACACCCTACTTACTGGCAAAATCACACATACAAGGAGGGAAATAACCAAAAGGAGTCACTCTCCGCAGAACAGGACTATAGATGGGCAATGGAGGCAGAAAATGAGGGCGATGTTTCAGACTTGGCGTACCCCAATTTCTGTGCTGCGATTAGACCAATCAAATTCTCCGCTGCTTGGAAACCCGCTGCGGTCACACAATCCAACCAGGGAGAGAGAGGCAGACGAGATGATCCAGGAAACAATGGGCGTCGAGATCGAAGCCGGGGAAGATCACAAAGCCGTGGAATATCACGAAGCCGGGGAAGAAGCAAGTCAAGGAATCGCGGAAACGAGAGGAGTCGGAGCCCTCGAAAGTTAGTCAGAACCATTGACACCGATACGGCTCTATCCGTCGCCGCCCCGCCAACTCTAGTATGCACAAACTGTGAGGACTCTACGCATGACGAGAGCGAATGCGCCGCAGCCTGCGGCTGCTGTGGTGAAGCTGGCCATCAGCTAGACGCATGCCCTCGAATACAACTCAAATGCGTTTGTAAGCCTGCACCAGGACATCTCATCCTCGACTGCAAGCTACCCTGTAATGCATACTTATGTATTGAAAACAAGGGAGAATCCGATCATTATTTGTTCAATTGCTCGAACAAATGCTGTGTCTGCGGTGCTTTTGGGCACGATGGCAAAAGCTGTCTTGAAGCAAGAAATGGCTGCAAGGTGTGTAGAAGTCACGACCATATCACAGCCATGCACACTGGTGATGGCAATGCCTTGCACTGTACCCTGAGGGCATGCCCAATGTTCGCATGCGAGAAACACTGCCAAAAATGTGGCTTTGAAAACCACAACACAAATAAGTGCACGAACAAAGTTTCGGGAAATGTTGTTACTTGCGCGGGCAAACATAGCTCGAATTTGGGCGTTGCCACTCACTGCGCTGAGTGTGAATCCAATCGGGAGGCGAACAGAGCCAGGTTGTTGAAAAAAAAAACTATGATTTTGGAAAGGGGAGGGGCTTCGGGTTTGGGGAAGGGGAGGGGTTTGGGGATGGGGGGTAGGAATGGGTGTTAGAGATGGGTGTTGGGGACGGGGTTGGGGTTTGGATCGAGGGATTTGACCCAGCGGTGGGAGTTAGGGATGGGGCGAGGATGAGGTTAGAATTGGGCTATGATGGGGTTTCCAGATTGTATTGAAGGATAGAGCTGATGGATGGGCAGTGTAGGGTTAAATTGTAGCATAAGTGTAATCTTGACTTCAATAGAAGGGTGGCTGGATTGTGACAATCACAATCTCATGTGTAAAAGTAATTCGCGTTTGATGAGTA
This sequence comes from Sclerotinia subarctica, assembly GCA_025389085.1. Taxonomy (NCBI): domain Eukaryota; kingdom Fungi; phylum Ascomycota; class Leotiomycetes; order Helotiales; family Sclerotiniaceae; genus Sclerotinia; species Sclerotinia subarctica. Next base: position 1,044,030 of record QRFI01000011.1, on the reverse strand, counting down.
TATGCTTACTCTATTTTCCACCTATCCTGGCTTTCTTTTGGTGTTACTAGCTGAGTCCGCACTTTCATCGAATCCGTCAGCGTCATTTTTCTCCACTGCAAGCCATTTTCCATGAACTACATATCTTGGTGCGCCCTCGAATATCTTCAATTTGCGAGCGAGTGTATTATCTTCATAATTTTGAGATCTATAAACTGCAGATTTTACTATGCCACTTGGGGGTATATTTGTGGAGTTGAAACCAAAGATATTTTGGGTGTCCAAGGCCGAATATCATTACAGTGATTTGAGCCTGGCAAGGAAGAAACCCGACCGCCAGCCCACATACTCAGCTCTTGTACGAGAATAGACAGAATGAAGTATTGCAAGAACCGCTCTGTATTTTCTGAACCCTTCCCGTCTCCTTGTTCAGTCTTGCTTCAACAGGAATGCACTTGGAAGTACAAAGAATTTCATACGTCTATACTATTAATACTTGACGCAATTCCCTTTGGTAACTTCAACTAATATACACAGTGGAAGCTATTCCCATAATGTGACCATCCCGAGCCGAACCCACTCCCAACGTGCCGTTCGCTTCACTTTTACATAAGGCTTGTAGATTTGGTAAGGCTGAACAAAATGCATTCGAGTCGCAACTCTTCCTTCATACTTTATTCCTCTCGCAACAACACAACAATTTTTTTGAATCCATTACCAATCATAAAAGATGGAGAAAATAACGTTTCAAATACCAAAAGATATCTGAAAAGAATACAAAGACATGATCGGACATCAGCGTTATCTACTGACAGTAGCCCGTCCATTCCATGGTTATAACGCGACCGGACCCGACGTGAACAAACTTCCTGCGAGTCGGATACGAGCACTCGTGAATAGCAACAATAACAGAGGTGGTACATATGGAATCGATGCACTCCTTACTGTCTTACGAATGGTTCTCTATTATCACAGGACACTCGACCTTCCTCCTAACACAACTCCAAATGAAAAAATGTTTGAGGAAATGGCGTGGAAGACCATGGGTTGGGTCCGCATGGATGATCATCTTATGAAAGAAGAGATCATTAAAACATTGTTGCACATCGATGCAGTCACTCCAGATATCATGAAAGGAGTCGATCTAACATTTGAGGCACTCTATAATAGAGATGACCTGAAGAATCTCCTCAAAGAGAGCAAAGTACTTCAGGTGATAAGCCGAATTTATATTACGAGGCCAAAGGATAACGCTGACGCGATCTGGGAAAATGGCATGTTGAATCCGGAAGATCTCCGACGAATGAATGATCTAAAAACTGATGGAGAGGTTGGAATTCCATCGTTACTCCAAAATATATTTCACCAGGTGGGAGATAAAAAATTAAGGTTCTTCTTCAACCTACCAACCCTCATATGCGTCAAATTTGAACCAAAAAAATGTAGCGACTATCATAACCATCACAAATTCACTATCAACCACCAGGTTGTGATATAGAAAGAGGACGGCCAACTTCCGTGGCTTGTAGCTAAGCAAGATTATGTTTATCAACTGGTTGCTTCGGTCAGGCTATCTGGTGAGCGATACGACAAGGAGGGCATGAAGGTTGTCGATGATGTCCGGACATACTGGATCGACGGCCAACCGATCGATTCACGAAATGTGGCTGTTGCAGGGAATAAAAAAGAAAAGCATATGGAAACAGAGTATAAGGAAGCTGGGGATAAGAGATGGAGTATTGGAGAACCAGGCCGATACCTTCTTTTCTATACTATCGTCATCCTTGCTGATGGCGTACCAGACTCTGTCCTTGAAAAGAAGTTTCCTGAATTTGCCCCAATGTTTGAGGAGGAACTGGAAGAAAATGATCAACCAACCCAGCCTGAGAGATCCCCTAGAGTTTCATTCGAAACACATACTCGTGTCCATAAATATACTGTTCCTGGATCCGATGAAGAACTGGAATTTCCAACGCGTGAAGGCGGCGAACCATCCAAGCCAGTGATCAAGACTTCGGAAAAGTCCCCTGAAAACAGAGGACCCGTTGAACGAGCACCTGCCGAGCGAGCAGCTGGCCAAGAAGAACACGACCGTACCGCTCCAAGCTCTTCACCATACGACATCATGGCTAGAGGAGAACACAGCTTCGAAGACCCATAATCAGAATCATCTCACCCAGACCAAAACCTCCAAGATCGGGGTTCTCAGGATTATGGACGTGGGGGGATGAAGGGAATCATGGGCGTGGTGGTCGTGGTAGTGGTGGTAGTCGTGGTGGACGATGTCGTGGACGTGGTGGGGAGAGTAGCGGTCCTTCCTGCTCTGATTTATCGTAGGATGGAGGATTTGTTTCGCATGCATCTGTGCGAGTGGTCAGTAAATGCTGTTTAGTTTAGAAAACATTTTGAGCAAATATGGATGAGAGAGAAAGGAGTAGATCGATGGGTTGGGGCATGAATGGGGTATGCTTTCGGGTGTCTGTATTTCCATGAATTTAACACCCGTCACCATAATTTACTCGTCTGCGGCCTAGTGAGTGACATGACGTGAAGTACTTACTTTCTGATATCAGGTATGTATATATCTATACTCGAGTAAAACTGGGGCACATATACCCTAGCTCAGTCTCCATAAATCCAATAGAATCGAACTTTTAAGCATATTTATGATTGATAATTTCTGCAGGCGAGGACTAAGCATAGAATAGTCATTTTGGACTTTGTCTCACCAGTTGATAATTGTTCGAGGCACAGTCCGCCAAGACTACACATAAATTGCCATATCTGCTATCTGTTGTGGATCACTCATTAATCAATTTGAATGAGAAGTGGATAATGTTTTTATGATATATGATGGAAAAGGGAAAGTTTTGATGCTTGGGCAACTTCCATGAGTTCAATGCGGTGCTCATGAACTAATGCCCACCAAACACGTGATCATCGAAACTTCATATGTCCGAGCGGTGGTGATAGGGACGCACACAGTAACATACAAACATCCCGTCTTTGCTTCTTTGCTCGGAATCGTGTTTCAAGTGGAATTTGACAACTTTCAGCAAAACTCATGTAATACATTTGTAATCGTTCGGGCTTTGTGGGGGGGGAATTCCCATCGGAATATACTTCCTGACAGGTAAATACCCATTTTCCATCGTTCAGCTTATTATTCTGAATTCTAGATGAAATTTCCAAATTTGATAGTGGGGGTTAAGGTTATCGAATTATTCATCATGACTAAGAGAAGGCCAAATTAATGATAAGCGTTTACCAATTTATTGGGGTTGGTGATCAACTATGCAGATTTTAGGTCAGGGAACACCTAACCCTTACCAAAGGGCTTAGCACGGCTCAATAAAATGACTAGCATATGTAGATCATCACTGCGGTATGATCTCTGATTGGCTTCCACCTGTGGCACTTCCTCGATACGTCAAACCTCAAATTTAATTTACTAAGCACTGTCCTTCTGCTTTTCGACGAATATGGGAAAAGGTATATAGGGGGGTCTCATATCCTAGATGACTACTTCTACTCATAATTACAGCACTTCTATAACCTCATATCTTCCACACTTTATTGAGGAGCATCTTTATCTCGATTCTCAACTCACATCATATCTAATTTCTTGAAGCTAATTGAAGCTACCACACCTCGAGATAATGGCGAACCTTGTCAAGAACATTCTCATCCTCGGCGGATCTTATGCCGGAGTCAGCACAGCACATAGAATCCTCAAGCAGTCAGCCAAAGCTGGAATCGCCATCAAGATCACATTAGTTTCACCAAATACTCATGCATACTGGAACCTTGCATCCGTACGAGCAATTGTACCTGGAGAAATGCCAGATGAGAGAATTTTCTCTTCCATAGCTACAGGATTCAAGCAATACCCAACTGATAGATTCGAGTTTATTGTCGCTACTGCTGAAGAGCTGGATGTGGAGAACAAAACAGTGGTTGTTTCGGGGGATAGTGGGAGATCAAGCTTGAATTACGACACCCTTATACTTGCCACTGGTTCAAGAACTAGAGAAGATTCTCCTTTCAAAGGCAAGGGTTCCTATCAAGAGACACTTGCCTCCTTACATGAATGGCAATCCAAGGTCAAGAATGCATCTTCTATCTATATCGCCGGAGCTGGGGCCACAGGTATGTTCTTCCTGTACGATTAATCAAGAATTCTAATTCTCATATATGTGATAGGTGTCGAAACAGCTGGTGAGCTAGGTTTTGCATACGGATCAGCGAAGAAGATTACTCTAGTAAGTTGACCACCGAAACTTGTACCTCAGAACCCACCCAAATTGCTAACTTCTAATCCCAGATTGCAAGTGGCCCAACTGTTCTTGAAGGGACTCCACCAAGTGTCTCAAAAACTGCCACCAAACAACTACAAAGCCTTCATGTTGACATCAAGGTCTCTACCAAAGTTTCTGGCTCAGCAAAGACACCAGACGGAAAATACGAACTCACATTCTCTAACGGCGAGAAAGTCACCACCGATTTGTACATTCCAAGTATGGGTCTCGTCCCAAATTCTTCATATATTCCAGAAAAATATCTCAACCCAGCAGGTTATGCAAACGTGGACGAGTTCTTGAGGCTAAAAGGAACTGAAGATGTTTGGGTTGTGGGTGACGTGTCAGCTGTTGAGCGACCACAATATGTGAATACTGAAAAGCAAAGTGTGCATGTTGCGAAGAACATTGGATTGGGATTGAAAGATTCCCAGCCAGTAGGTTATAAGGTTGCCGAAAAAAGTTAGTCTGCTCCCACTCCCCCTTAATCTCGACCCTCGAGTTACCGAGAATATGATATACTGACTCTACTATAGATATGATGGCAGTTACAGTTGGCAAAAAAGTAGGCACAGGTCATATGGGAGGCATGAAACTCCCTAGCTTCATGGTCAACATGGCGAAGGGAAAGACTTTATTTTCCGAGAAATTGGTGCCTATGGTCAATGGATCTTCATTTTAAAATGATTCTATTAGTGTTAATCGCTCTCTTCCTTTGGAAGGGATGAAGAGTCAGGCGTTTTGGGAGATAGAAAAGGGAGATACCATTTATTTTCTACTTATTAATATCTATATAATTATATTTGTTGAATTCTTTGAACTATTGAATATCCCGGAATTTATAATTTACAAGTTTTTAATTAAAATATTCAAATACTTGAAGTGAAACTATTATAATATTATAAAAAAAAATTTCAAGTTATTTAATTTGATCGAAGGAAATATTAAAAAGATTTAAATAATAATTCTATTATAAAAAAAATTTATTTTATTTTGATATCTTTTCTAAACTCAGTTTTTTATTAAAATGTTATATAAAAAAATATACAAACTTTTATATTATTCCTATTATTATATAATAATAACTTAATTATTAATAATAAAATAATAATATTAAAGAGATGAAGAATACCTTTTTTATATACAAATAAAGGTATTCATCACCTGATATTATATTATTAATAATTTACTTTTTATATATAATATTAAAAGAAAATATAATATCAAATAATGAATATCTTTATTTATATATAAAAAAAAGTATTCTTCACCTCTTTAATATTATTATTATATTATTAATAGAAAGATAAAGAACACCTTTATTTGTATATAAAAAAGGTATTCTTCATCTCTTTAATATTATTATTTTATTATTAATAATTTACTTTTTATATATAATATTGTAAGAAAATCGAAATATTATATTAATATTATTATATTTCTATTCTTATATAAATTATAAAATCTCTTTAAATGAAATAATTAAATTATTATTATATTAATTTTTTATAAGAGTTTCGGAAACTCTTTTTCTTATATTAAAAAAGGCTTCGGAAATCCCTTGAATAATATTATATTATATTATTATAAAACCAATATTATTAAAAGAATTTTGAAATTTCTTTTTTATATATTAAAAATTGTTTTAATAACTTTTATTAATATTATAATATTAGTCTTTCGAATAATTAAAATAAATTAATATTCTATACTAAAAACTTATTTATTATAGAATATTGTCACGGGTCACCTCTGGGAGTATTCAGAAGCTTTACCACCGAGCCAGGAAAGCTCAAAAGATTAGGGGGTAGAACTAGAAGTTCTACCTTACTCTCAGATATATGCCAGGCAATCACGTGGTTCCCTCAACCCCGTGACAAATATTATATAATTATAAAGATTTCGAAATCAATTTAATTTATCTAAATATATTATATTCCGAAATGAGTTAATTGATATTTAGATAGGGAAAATTGAGAGTATTTATACAATTGAAAATGATTACACTATTGTTACAAAACCTCCCAGTCCAATTCGATCCGAACTCGAGACATTCCCTATCCATCATCTCCACCCTCTTCAACCTCTCCACCCTTTCCACATTTTCTACCCTCTCAACCCTCCACATCCTCTTCACCCTCCACATTCTCTCCATCCTTTCTACTCAACGATCTGAACTCCAGTGCTTCAATAGCTCTCTGCGGCCTCATGACACTTCCGGAATGATCATTGCAAATAATAGGCTGTGGATATTTATATACATATCCGGCATCAGCATCAGCGTAAAGGGCATTCATTTTAGCAAGATTTATTCTGACTAAGTATGCGTACGCTTGACTTCTAAGCATTTTCAACTCAGTCACTATCGCCCGACCTATTTTGCCTTCTGAGTTTATTATCATTGGCCTATTCGATTGCTGAACAAGTGTATAATCTTCATCATGTCGATACTGTTGAATGTCGCATTTTGCTATGATTCTTTGGATCAAAGTTACATCCCGGAGGCCAGGAATGTTTTCGCTGTCTGAGGCTTCAGATATCGGCTTACAGCGTACCTCAATACTCCGATCAGGAGGAGGGACTTCCGGGAGAAATGGGACATCTGGAAGATTCTGTCCTTTTGGACTAGTAATAACTTCGAATGGTTCGATTCTTTGACCTTCTTGTGGTCCAGTCGGTACGGGAGATTTATCTCCTGAGACTACGTCCATACCGAAGGGCTCGTCATCTGCCACAACCTGGTCATCTAAAGGCTCTTCATCTATCATAACCTGGTCATCCTCCTGATTCTCTTCATCACTGGAAATTTTGCTACCATGACCTAGATCGTAGCCTGATTCTTCGGCGTCATCGGATAAGTTATTATCCTCAAAGATTTCATCTCCAAGAGGATCGCTCAAATTGGACTGTTTCTCCAATCTGAGTTGCCGACGACGTTGTGATAACACCCAATTCTTCTTCCATAGTTTGACTTGATCAAGAGAAGCTTCCCCTTTCCTATTTTTCAGAATTTTATTTTCATCAAAATATTCCTTCATAGATGATAGGCGGTGATGAGAATTCTCGCGGTTATTTCTATACGAGTCCCATGCCTTGATAATATTTTTTAAATCCCTGGTACGTAGTTGATATGTATCTTCGTTCGCACATGAATTCTTTGAAATCTTCCTAGGTTTCATCCCAGAATTGGGTTGTACAATATCCTTGAGATGCTCGTGAAAATGGAAATGTTGCGGGAAATGTTGAGGAAAACGATCACCGAGGCTATCTTTGAATATCCGCTCTTGTCCACATGTAAGTTTCCCGATAATGCCTGCGTGTCTGAGGGTTTCAAGTAGCTCGGTTGTCTCCATGTCTATAAATTTTGACTCGAAGGATTTAGGAACCGTACATCGATCGCCACACCTGAGACGTAAAGCTTTTGTCAATAAATATTGAATGGAACCACGTCTTTTCGCCAAGAATGGCAGAGTTATGATATACTTGAATGTATCGCAGAACTTCGCGGTCAAGTGTATCGTATTGAGTATTTCACGACCATCTTTGCCCACATAATGTGGGAGGTCTGCCCTTGATATGGTGACGTTGGGAGGAAATAGTTCCTCGGGACCAACGCTAAATAACCTCATTGATCTTCTCCATAGAGCAATTTCTGTTTTCGGTAGACTATCCAGAAGAGTCTGATCATCTTCTGACCAGCTCATTAGAAGGTTTGACTCGTCATCCAAAGTCCAGAGGTCATCAAACACAACGTCTTCATCTTCACCTGGAACTTTCTCAGGTTCTTCCAGAGGGGATCTGGTCGTTTTGCCTCTGCCTCTGCCCTTGCCCTTGCCCTTGATCTTCGACTTGTTTCCTTTAGGCTCGTCAATAAATAGATCATCACTGCTATCATCGCTGCTCTCATTATCTCCTTCTAGCGGACTGTAATCCTTGGAGTTATCTTGACCAAATTGATCTTTCTTGCGACGTTTCGCACCGTTCTGCTCTGCTCCTGACGATTCTTCACCATCTTGATCTGAATCCTTTGGATTTGATCTTTTCTTTGGTGCAGGGGCTTTCTGCCTCGAAGGAATCTCGACGGTTAACCGCCGCGTAGAAGGTTTTGATGGTTGTCGGTGCATTTCTCCATCTGAGTCCGAAATATGAGGAGAGCTTGGTTGCTCTATTATTTTTGATGTCTTCTTGGGTCTACCCCTGTCTCTAGGCTTGGAATTAGACAAATTTTTATCCATTGTGAAAGGTTTTATGGAGTGTAAATGTCCTATTCAGTCACTTGAAATTATTTAGGTTTTCTTTGGGGGTATTGTGCATGTATTGTGAAGTTGCCCAGGTAACGTGATTTATTTCGCGACGTTTTTCGCGACTCCTCCCCAGCTTTTCACCTTATTCAAGAATTTTTTACTTTACAACTTACATATCCCAAACATTCAAACAAAATGGCGACCTACGTATCCAGAAAATTGACAATGTCCAAGAAAGCAGCGGCGCAAAACAAAGTAAGGTCTTTTAGTACTTTATATTACAAGATCACAAAAGATTTCGACTCCGACAGCACGTTCGACTCTCAACCTGACGAAAAGCTTGAGAAGATCGAACGTGCTGTTTGGAGCAAATTTCGTAAGTACGATCATCAACTTTCAATGGATAGCATGCCAACGTTTATATATAGTTGAAGGAGATTTTCCTACTGCTGCTGAATGCGAGCAACCGATGCCAACGATTCAACCACGGAGAACATTCGGACAGATGTCGTGGATCACAAAGCCACCAATTCAAGCTCTTCCATCCAATCCTTCGACTGCAGGTAGAACTGCTGCAAGTCAAACTGGCGAATCTGCCAAACCTGTCGGAGCCGAAAAGGTATTTGGCACCCTCTTTTCATCAAAACTAGCAATCCCAAAATCCGAGCATTCTTTCCCCAATCTCCTCTTATTTTAGCATCCGGGTCAATCTTGATGTAAGCATCTTGCATAGATTTAATGTAATCACTCTTCGATTTCGAGTTGATGTCCATCATCCGGCGCCTCTCTATCTTATCCTCAACTTCGTTGTACTTTCCAGTCAAACTTTTGTTCCAAATCTTGCTGTAGATAAAATGAAGATGTGGAAATTCCATGAGACATGCAAAATCAATCATCATCAAGCTAATAGTTCTTGATTGTTGTGGCAGTGTGGCGAGCATCATCCTCGAAAGACCTGTAATCAAAGGAAATCGAAGAACTTTCCAGCCTTGCTCCGTTAAGTAAATGCCATATATACCATTTTTAATGGTTAGTTCGACTAGACCGAACGACAAAAGCTTTTCCTGTGCCAATTTGACCAAACAAGGCTGTGGATACGTCAATAAATTCATGGAACGTTGGTAAGGATGCTTTCCTGGAAAGGTGCCATATAAAAATAGAATATAATCAAGGCAGTCATCTACTTCTGCATCTGGAAGTCGATATTTCTGCATGCATTGTTCTGCTTCTTCTGAGTACACATAGTAAACGGATGTGTATTTCTCATATCCGTTGAGACGTTGAAGAACACTATATTCTTGGCTAAATACTTCGGCTCTCGATAATGGGATATTCTTCCATCGGTTGTGTTTCAATACATGATCATACAACATTGCCCCACGCAATCCTGTGATGAAGGCAAGGTCCAAAAAATGAATGTTTACGCCAATTGTTGCAGAATTGGTCGCAAAAATTAACTTCGTTCAACGATAAACGGTGGCTTCAATCTGATGCTTGTAAGAAAGCTGCTCGTGCAACATGAACACTTTGGAAAATAGCAGCTGCTTTCTCTCATTCCAACGTCAATACATCATTTCGGCTTCCTCCACGCCTGAAACAAATACCACCACGCCACGCAACCATCTGTCGTTACGCTCTTGTCCTAAATTCTCATAGATCTGGTCGGATAAATCATATATTTACCGTCTAGATTATCGTCCGGACTTTAGACAACAAGACTACTGGACACACTACTAAAAATGACACGAGATTTCCTGCTGAACAAAAAAGAGAATAGCTAAGGAACCCATCCAATTTCTTCAATAGCCCCCCTAATCCATATCCGGTATTCCTCGTCTAATAAACCATAAATCTGAGCAATCAGATATTCAGACCAACCTTTCATCCACCAATGTGCATCCAGATATTTCATTAATACAGCAAAATATGCATAGATAACGAGGGCAGGGGCAGTCCGCTGTCGAAGAAGTGACATATAATGATCGGATACTCGATATGGCCAAATAAACAGATCAGCCGATTCAAAATTATCACGACCCACTTTTGAGAGAACCGCGTAGGACTTTTGAAGTTCATTTATGCTTTCAATGTATGTTTCCAAATCATGTGGATCGAGATTAGATGCCGTCAAAAAGTCGGACACGTTGACGAGATCTTGATTTGGGGGATAGGAACTCGGTTCGGTTCTCAATTTATCACGTCTTGCTCCAGCACTGAACATTGGCCTTAGACTTCCTTGATAAATTTTTTCGTGTGCGTGATCTGTTATCGCTCTCACTCCCTTCAGCAGTGTTAGCCACTCCGATACGTTGTTCTCGCCGACAATGAAGAAATCCAAAGATTTCCGAGGACTTGCTAGCATGTATACTAAGGTGATGGAGGTAAATATATGTAGCACAGTACAATTATCATCATTAACATCATCCATCATGGTGATGGCACTAGCTAATGCATTTTGATGATGAGATAAAGCTGTCGAGATATAAAAGTCTCGTTTTTCAGGCTTATAGTAAGCAATATGAAGAGCCGCGATCGACAAAATACCCCGCATCACCATTTCATGAGAGTAGGCAAGCTGTGGGATATTGATTCGCCATAGCGTTACGAGAGAAGGATTCGAGACCACAGTCATACATGTAGATGTAGTGTAATGGTGGAGTAGCTCCATGTCAAGGAGAGTAAAACCCGGTGCATGACCATCGAGTATTGGGATTGAAGGTAGCGGTAATTGATGAGGAGAATGTGATGGTCCAGTAACACTCATAGGGCTGAATGAATTCGTTGGTGTTCCATTGAGGCTAGGATTAGGAGACGGGGCTAACGCAGTGCTAGTTGTCATGATATCACATGACACGGAATGTTTGATGCAATTATTACCTATATCATGGTTAGTATATGGAAAGAACATTCAATGTTCAATAGTCCAGACTACTGGATATCAGGAACATTCATTATTCGGAATGCCTTACATGATGGCTTATTTTCATCACACTAAAGCAATTATTAGTTACACTTGCTTAGATCGAAGGAATAAATAACGGGTATTGTACCTTAATTTTTCTGGACTTGCAAACACGACAACCCGTCCGGACCTTCCTATGTGGCTTACGTGATGTCGTTTGCATGATTATACGAGATCTAAAAGGTGGATCTTATCTTATCTTATCCTGTATTGCTTTGGATCCCGGATACGAAAATAATGAAGCAAAGGCAGCAAGGCAGGCAGCGGTATGAGATCCGAGAACGCGGAGCCTTATAAAGTTTTCTGATGGCTGTCGATTATGTTTAGATGTACAATAAGAATGTTCGGGCTGGAATCTCAAGCTTGTCGGGACTTGATTGATTGGGAGAAAGTCGACATGTAGCTTATTAGCTGGGCGGGAAATGAATGTGCGTGTTGCTGGGCTGTGGTTTGATGATGGAATGAAGTTGTCAATCTAGAAGCGAAGTTATGCGAGAATGCGAGATCTATCTTTGTATGTATGTACAAGGGCAACATTAAACGATCCAATTAGACAAACCTCTTTTACTCCACCCAGTGACCCAGCCGCCTTTAAATTATTAATAACTACTAGGTGGACCAGAAAATTTATATCAGGTCTGCAAAATTGTACCGTAAATCGACAATTCAGGAAATATCAGAGAAGGCATTTGACAAGAAATTATGCCTTAAAGCTCTTCCAGAAAAGAAAAAGATTTCATCTCAAATGCATTGAAATATCCCGGAGAGTGAAGCATCGGTCTGTCAGCCAAGGAGTACATACCCACTCTTCACAAGCTCCGCCTTCCTCGCATGCATATGCGAATTTTTCCGAGAGCGAGAAACCGAGTAAACGATATACGAATGCGTATACGCGAATGCGACTCCAACCAAGAGCAACGGAATACGAGACTGTAGATTTTCAATCAAGCTGCATTTTTCAAGAACCACATATATTATGGCTCACTTCCTTTTGTACAAGATGTATTTCTCTTCTTCATTGCATTCTCTTCCACACATATTTTTCTTTATCCCTTGAAAAGTACAACCAACTCAAGTGTCTAAATTTGATATTTTATTCTTTAGTCGCCTCAAACTTCAAATTCATACACAACCTCCTGACAAACTCAATATATAAACTATCATGTCAAGCGATAGCGCATATCTACTCTACCGCTACAACCCTTCAACGGCCGCAGCCGTCATTTTCATACTCTTATTCATTAGCACCACCCTCTGCCACATTTATCAAGTAATCACCAAGCGAACATGGTATTTCATCCCATTCGTCATCGGAGGTTTATGTAAGTTCCCATCCCCTAAATCTTCATCTTTACATACTAATCTAATCCCAACAGTTGAAATCCTAGGCTATGTAGGCCGTGTATTGAATTCTCGGCAAGCCTATAATGAATGGAGTCTCGGACCATATATTATGAATTCACTTCTCATCCTTCTTGGCCCCTCCTTCTTCGCCGCATCCATCTATATGGTACTTGGTCGCATCATCGTCCTCACAAACGGCGAGCAATATTCCCTTATTCGAGCTCGATGGTTAACCAAGATATTCGTCACCGGAGATGTCATTTCTTTCTTGATGCAAGGAGGTGGTGGTGGAATGCTCGCTAGTGCCAAATCACTTTCTGATACTCAGAGGGGGGAGAATATCATCACTGGTGGTCTCGTTGTCCAAGTTCTCTTCTTCGCCTTCTTTATTGTCGTAGCTGGTGTTTTCCATCGCAGAATTACGAAGGGAAATGGTGGATCAGAGGCTTCTGCGGTCCCTTGGCAACAGTACTTGATGGTTCTATATCTCGCTAGCACTTTCATCATGATTCGATGTGTGTTTCGTATCATTGAGTATGCTCAGGGAAATGATGGATATCTTTTGTCAAGGGAGGCATTTATGTATGTCTTTGATGCTACTCTCATGTTCATCGTTATGGTTATCTTTAATATTCGTCATCCAAGTGCTATCATTCAAGGAAAGGGTCAGCAATACCATGCAGCAGCTCCCACAGGAAGTAGGGATGGTTACGCTATGGAGGATAGAACTCCTTCCTCAAGCAAGCATCACAATCGTCAATATACTCGAGAAGAGGTTTAGGTTGGAGGTATAAAGGGAGAAGGGGATGAAAAAAAAAACTTAGTGGGATGGTCTTGACTGGCGCTCGGAGATATTGGAGAAGGATTTTCACCATCCATACAGTATGATGGTAGCTATCAATTCCGGTTGAACATAAAAGGTTTATTTCTTTTGTGATTTGTTTCATTTGTGGTTTATTATTTTTTTTGTCACAAACTATTTGCAACAAGGCGTTTTAACATGGGATCTATATAGGATGTAAAAGTACATCGAGACTTAAATAGTATGAATTAAACGAACAATGATACAAAAACATTAAGAACTGTCAGGATAATCACCATGGTTTTATTTGTTCTAGTGAATCTAGTACTCCTTGAGTTTGCTTCGTTAAATATTTTAACCCCTTAACCGACTTTGAATTTCCAAATTTACATTAACAAGGGGAACTTGACAATTATCTGTACATTATACCTTCACACGAACAAGATGAGGCAACAGGAATATTTTCCCTTCTACTCAAATACAATTTTCGGCATATACTGATACTTCCAGCCAAACAAATTTTGCTGGTTCGAGAAACAGAGGGACGTGAAGTTAGAGCATTCTGAAAATTGATTCATGATCCGCCATATGTTTCTTTAAGATAACCACAATACGCCTTGAAGGCTCGATGCTCTAGTATAATCTAAGCCATTACAGACTACACGACCAAAAACATAGACACCAATCAGACTACAGGGGAAGACCCAGCTTAACGTTCAGATACCACCATAGCGCCTTGCACAATTCAACTCTAGACTGACTATCCAATGCGCTCATAAAAATCAAGTGCTTAATAAAGCTTAAAAATTTTTATTTAAACTTTATAATTTCAATTAGTTAGAGTTATTAGCAATAACTGAATTCTATACATGGTAATCTTGTAGACTTTCTTTGCATTTATTAGGTGGTCCAAGTGTGAGATTACAGGGCTTTTATAGTAATCTTACTAATATTCTGTAGGGCCATGTAGTCCCAGAGGTATGTACACCGTAATGTCCTGTAATTTATTCAATTGGGAACCACTCAATATTAAATTCGAATATATTAACCACTAACGTGGTTTATCAGCGAGCGGGCCATATCACCGAGCGGGCCACTTTTACCTCAATTTATATCTTTCAACTTCAATACGCGATTTATCAACAATATATTATGGAATCAAATAATCAAGAAGGTCGAATACTTTTAGCTATCGAAGCTATCAATAAAGACCAAAAATTAAGTATTCGGAAGGCTGCTAAGCTATATAATATCCCGCGTACAAAGATTCAGCGCAGAATAGACGGTACTACCCCTCGTATCGAATCTCGAGCAAATAGTCATAATTTGACCAAATTAGAAGAGGAAGTGCTTATCCAGTATATAATCGATATGGATGAGAGAGGGTTTGCACCTAAATTAAATGGTGTAGAAGATATGGCGAATTATATCCTCGAATCGCGGGGTGCGAAGAAGGTTGGAAAGCTCTGGGCTCATCGCTTTGTTAAACGATGTCCAGAATTAAAGACGCGTTTTAATCGCGTTTATGATTTTCAAAGAGCTCTCTGCGAAGATCCCAAGCTTATTGAAGAGTGGTTTAGATTGGTATCGAATATACAGACGAAATATGGTATTGTCGATTCCGATTTCTACAATTTCGACGAAACCAGCTTCATGATGGGTATAATATGCCCTGGAATGGTTGTAACTAGTGCTGAACGAAATGGCAGAAGCAAGGCAATACAACCAGGCAATCGAGAGTGGGCTACAGCAATTATATGTGGCAATGGAGAGGGTGAAACTATACCTCCATTTCTGGTAGTTCAAGGACAAGTTCATCTTTCCAATTGGTATACCGAAACCGATTTTCCTGCGGATTGGGCTATTAAACCTACTTCCAATGGATGGACGAATAATGAGACAGGCCTAGAATGGTTAAAGCATTTCGATAAACATACTATTCGTCAAAGAAAGGGCAAATATCGAATGCTAGTATTGGATGGGCACGAAAGCCACGAATCAATACCTTTTCAATCATATTGCAAATCAAATGATATTATATGCCTCAAATTACCACCACATTCAAGTCATTTAACTCAACCACTTGATGTTGGATGTTTTAGCGTACTCAAACATTTATATAATTCTCAAATTGAGGAGTTTATCAAGGCACATATCAATCATATCACTAAAGTTGAATTCTTTATAGCTTTCAAAGCTGCATATCAACAATCATTTACTATTCAGAATATGAAAGCTGGTTTTCGAGGAGCAGGTCTAATACCATTCGATCCTCAATCTATACTTTCAAAACTAGATATTAGGATTCGTACTTCTACTCCTCCATCTACCTCCTTGGAACTTACCAACTCCTGGATCTCTCAAACCCCTCATAATCCAATTGAGGCTCTTTTACAATCAACTTTAATAAAAGCTCGAATAACTCGTCATCAATCAAGCTCTCCTACACCTATATTTGAGACTGTACAAGCTTTAGTTAAAGGTACAGAGAGATTAGCATATGAAGTTACACTTTTGAGTGCTGAGAATCGTATGCTTCGAAGAGCAAATGAGGTATTAAGTAAACGTCGACGCGCTAAAAAAATTCAATTACGTAATGGAGGAGTACTTACTGGACAAGAAGCTGAAGATATATTATCACAACAAGAGGTTGATAATCAGATTCAATGCGATGCGTGTCAAAATGGGGGAAATTTTAATAGGGAATCATCTACTAGTCGATGCTGTAGTAAGTGTGGAAAGACTGGTTATAATTCAAGAACTTGTCAGAATAGTATAATAGATCCTAGATTATTAGATTCTTGATAGTTTCAATCAATTGATTTAATTGTTGTTAAATAATATGGGTTTGAAATGATAAATTGAGGTAAAAGTGGCCCGCTTGGTGATATGGCCCGCTCGCTGATAAACCACGTTATAAGTAGACTGTTTAGGCCTTATCTAAGCAAAGACACAAAACTCCCAGGGACTCGAATAGCGAGGACTACCCTGGAAGCCCTGCAACCACGTTTGTTTTCAAGAGGTCTTCCATAGATTCGGTGGTAAATGCATGGCTAAAATACTTCATTTATCGGTTTCGCTGCAAAGCTGACTCTTTATTTGGACATCTTTCTTAGGTTACTCCCTCAAACTTTAACTTCTCACTTCTCACTCCTCACTCCTTCCAAAATGCCTCAATAAGACCAGCTACTTCCTCCGGATGCGTTCTCACAATACCATGTCCCGCTCCATCCACCAGCTTAACATCTTTCTTCCAACCCAGAGCACCTAATTCCATCTTCACAAATTCCGGTGGAAACACACTATCATTTTCTCCTACAATCACCAGAATCTTAAGATTGCTATTCACCAATTTCCGATAGGATTCATGTTGATCGAAAACATTCCCATATCTGAAAATGCTAACCACGCTCGCTTTATGACCAGCATGATTTTCTCTCTCCCATCTTTCTATTGGTTCGGATTCTACCATTCCGCGCTTTAATCGTTCTTTCCAACCTTCCTTGGATGGATCATCTTCTTCGAGCTCATCTATTATAGTGTGCTCATTAGAATCATCTAGCATCCAGTCTCCGTCGCTCAGCAACTTATCCCACCAACCACTTCCATTTTTTCTCCAAAGCCCTGCTCCAGCTATGATTGTTGCACTCTCCGCGATATGCGGATGTAGCGCTGTGAACGTAGCGAGAATGCTCCCTCCCAAGCTAAACCCTATAATATGCATCGTGCTCCATCTCAGATGTGAGAGAAGGTCAAAGATTTGCTCATGCATCAACGCCGCGGTATGTGTTTCTAGCGGAGTAGAAGAATTTCCATGTCCCCATAGATCATAGATAACAACATGCGATCCAGACAATGTGAGGCGTTGAGCGAGTGGTGCCATACCAATAGCGCATGTTCCGATACCATGAATCAAGAGGACTCTTTTTGCAGTTGGTAAGGCTTCAGGGTTGAAATCATAATAATGTATTATCCCCCTAGATGACTGGATATCTTTTCCTGGAGGAAGTATCCCGACGAATTCTTCTTCAAATGCTTTGGCTGATGGTGGTGGGATATAGGGGAGTCCATCAACGAGAACGGGAGACGGTAGTGAAAAGCTCGTCATCTTGGATAACTCTGTTCCGAAAGGTGATGATGAAGGAGAGTGAAAGTAAACGTGTAAGGTCGAGAAAAAAAATGGGGGCCATGCCACTAGTGTATTCCACGTATTCGTACAGGAAGTCTCATACGCGCTAATGGCAGCCCTCAGAACCTCCTCAAAAGTAAGTATTCCTCATAAAATCATAAGACTTGAATTTAAACTCATAACACAGAGTTAGGAGTACTTCATGTCAATAAGGTATCAAACTCTTTTTCGAACCAACATGGCACAACCCGCACCAAGTCTGTTCTGAAGAATCCTCTTTATTCAAAACTCCAGGAGTTTTTCAAATCGTCGAACGATCGAATATGACAAACTACGATGAGGATGATCTTGAGGAGTTACTTCAACCGAATTACGCTCGTCGAGCTGTCGAGATCAATTATGAGTCGGGGCGCGTGGTGGAGGTATCTTTAATTTCTTCATTTGATGTTTCCATTGAAACCAGAACAGTGGATACTGATACTTTGTTTGAAAAATCGAACCAAAATTAGACTTACCTCTGCGCTCAAACTTGGAAGATATTTCTAGTAGCTGAGGGTGGTTCTGTATTCGACTTTCTGCGTCATCTTGTGCGCAAGTTGTTTCGTGAGCAGCCAAATATGTAAGCCCATGAGCCCTCGAATCATGTCGTTTAACCGATTCGAATGACTGCATCATTTTTTTGTATGGTTCATTTCCCAAATCCTTCCATATTGTAACGACGAAGGCATATCCACGGCTCTCGAAACGGTTGAAACCAAGACAAAATTCCGTACGGCATTCGGAACATCTCCCTTTTTGTACAAAATCCCCAAAGGTAATTTTTTCCACCAGTTTTATATGTGGACAAATTTGAAGATTGGAGGGCCCTACTGCGGATGTTGCAAACCGATTGGTGCTTCTGCCTTCGAACGCTGAAGCAGACAAGTTCTCAAGTGACATCCATACCCATTGGCGACGATGTATCAAAGATTCACCAATGACTCGAAAAACGTCATGGCACATTTGTACAAGTCCTTGTTGACTGGTGCTGATGAATGGTTTGAGAAAGGAGGAGTAGTACCGCCACTTTAAATCACTAAATGTCGGCACTTCCTTAGTAGGCGCGAAGTATTTGAACACATATTCATTTTTAGATTCCAGAAATTGAGCTATACGTTTTACCTCCCTTTTTCGTTGAGATATATTAGTCTTTCGGCCGTCATATTGATATAGATTCTTCGCTGCGCGGAGTCTATGGCAACAAGAACAAGCAACAACACTTGACCAGTCGGTAGCTACCAATTTTAAAAGTGCATCACGTTCCTCAATTGACGAGAAAAGCCGTGGCTGCCAGAGATATTTATCTCCGAATTGGGTTTCGAAAATCGTACAGGTAAGAGAAAAAGCGGCGGCGGCGTGCGGAGGAAGGTATTCCAATATAGATAATAAAATCTCCGATGGAATGTTTTTAAAACTGGACGATGATAATGCATTTGGTCTATTGGACCCACGCCTTAAAGAACGAGGATTCATTCTTTTGAAGCATTGCATGGCTCCGCTCGATTGCCCTTTCATATTTGTGGATATCGAACTTCGAAGAGGACTTGCGGATGGGCTATAGAAATGGATAGATATGGATATATTGATGCTCTACGTACGCATAAAGTCAGTGGGGTTTCTTAATCAATTTAAACTAAGCTCGTAGCATTTGAGGATGATAGGCCTTACATATTATAGCAACCTTAAGTTGCTTTAAAAATGTGAGATGTTCTACTAGAAGGAGATCGAACTTTTGAGCTGATGAAAATTTCAGAATTGGGTAAAACGGAGTAGTTGAGAGAGAGATTATGATGAGAAAGATTATGATAAGAAATAAAAGATCTGGAGAGAAGAAACTGAGGGTCAAAGGTCGAAGATCAAAGGTTTATAACTGTGATTTTGTAGTTTATCAAAGATAGAAACATGTAAATAAAAAAATAGCCATGCATGTGGGAACTAAACACTTAAATGGAAAGGAAGAGAGTGGTAAGAACAAGTTATGAAGTAAATCAATCACATCAGTAAACGCTAAACAAACATGACATCTGCACTTGCTCTAAAAAGCCCTCTAAAGCTGTCAAGCTAGACCTCAAGCCAGATCTCGATCTCTACTTAGACCGAGAGGGGATAGAGAGCTCTGAGGCTAGATCACGAACAACTTAGATCGAGACGCTAGCTATATTCTTAAAAATACAAGCCTTCTTGGATGAAAGGTTAGGATTGGGTAGAAGATAAGATGGGGGGAAAATAAGAGCAGGAAAGAATCGCATGCCCCGATCTCCCAATCCAAAATCACCAAACAAGTACTATCTCTAGGTAGCCATCACTAGCATCCTATAGCTCTGCACTTACTAAGTACAACCCGAGTCAATCTTGAATCGAGATCGAGATTCTAGTAATTATCAATATAATGCTATCAAGTACAAACGGTAGACATACCCACCCAGCACAACATCTAACGAATAGCGGGGTTAACATTCACGTTCCTACATTAATAGATATATATCAATCTTGAGCCTCTTACTTACTAAATACATTCATCCCTTAGTCATCAAACACGAAAGACGGAAGAAAATGATAATAGATATAGCTAATATATAAGAAAAGCAAAAAGAAAAGAAAAGAACGAGAAGATAAGGTAATCTTGAATCTTTGGGTATCAGTATTTCAGTATTTGAAGTATAGCTAGCTTACTCCGTAGATCGACGAGTAGTCAGATGCATGAATCGGAACTACTCCCCGTCACCAGCACTTAGGTTAGCTAGCCCACAAACCCCACAAGCCCCACCATACGACGAAACGGATCTCCCAACCCCAAAAATCTCTCTCCCTCATCTACTCCCCCCAAGTCCCCAAAATTCCAAAAAAAAACCAAACCCCCCAAACAGACAAAAACAAATGACCAGACTGGGGCACGATCCCAGGACCTTGTCCGTGTTAAGGACACGTGATAACCAACTACACCATCCGGCCTTTTAGTATTTCTTTTCTTGTTATTTCCAGGGGCTAATTACAGCATACATACTTACTATTTCCGCTAGCTGTGCTTTGTGATTTTAACAGTGGGGGGTGATTTTGATAAGTGTGGAGAACGATTAAGCGAGGCCGAGTGAGATGCTTATGAGTAGATAGGCCGGCTGGATTGAATTGAATAATCGATTAATATACCTACCTTCCTATTGATATATGAAGTATGAAGTAAATTGAAATAAATTTCAACATCCACCAGATCCTCTCGTCAACTAGAAGGTGTATATGCTATACTCATAAACTTGCATATATATATGTATGTATCCCACACCATCGAATCACAAAATCACTAAACCAAAGCTAGAAGTTCAATAATACATAACTTTAGAAGAAAATTTTCCTTATAATTAATAATTGTTTCATATTCCATAGAAGTAGTAATTAGAAGAATGGTAAAGGGCAGTGTATATATAGCCAGCCCCTGGTA
Source organism: Sclerotinia subarctica (assembly GCA_025389085.1). Taxonomy (NCBI): domain Eukaryota; kingdom Fungi; phylum Ascomycota; class Leotiomycetes; order Helotiales; family Sclerotiniaceae; genus Sclerotinia; species Sclerotinia subarctica. The sequence goes on along the minus strand of QRFI01000011.1, from coordinate 1,022,797 downwards.
TCTATATATATATATATAAAAGGAAAAACTCATTTTTTCATCCACCCACACATACGCCCACGATCATACAATTGCCAGGTTCATATCCCAAATCTCACCTCAAATATCCAGTCAGAATTCAAAACAATAAATCTCCTCATATCCTTCCCATCATGCTTCATAGATATTTCGAACTATTAGCTTCAGTCGTAGTTGTAGTTTCACTGCCTGTTTCTATCCTCATTCTCAATTCCTGGCTCCTTAACATCGATGGATTTTCTGCTCTCCCTTAAAAAGTTCACCTCTGAATTATTCTCCGCCTCCAATTCTTCATTTCTTTCCTTCTCCTTTTCTTTCTTCTTCTCCATCTTATGTATAGCTTCCTTGGTCAAATCTTGCTTAAACATCTTCTCCAAAACATCCTTCTTCCTAGTTCTATGATCTCCAACACTGATAAGTACACCAGCTGTAATATTCACTGTAATACTACAGCATAGAATGACCGTTGTTAATGCAAATGGTCGAGTCTTATAACTGATTGCCCAAGTACATGTACCAAGAGCTATTTGAAGAAGGGAATGACAATCCAAAAGAACGACAACAGCGACAAGTAATCGAAGAGGGAATGCGTGATGCGTTGCGGTTTCGTGAGGTTTATAAAATGTATGAGATCGATTGAATTTCTTTTGATGATGTTGAAGTTTTTTTTGTTGAGCAGGGTTGAGGACTGATACTTCATCTTCGACAATTTGATCTTCCAGATCTTCAGGTAATATGGCTGGTAGGTCATTATGATCTTCTAATTTTGGTAGAGCCTTTTCTTTTCGGAGTCGCCACGTTAAATGATGATAATGAGCTATATATATCATGTGGTAAGTGTCAATAGCTCGAAATGGAGCAAGTCCATCACCCATGATAGCAAAAAGGGCGACAAGAACATTGTCAATAACGTTTATCACGTAAAGACGTTTACTTCCAAGGTTAACCCAACCAATTAAGAAAAGGACCCATGCTAATCCAAATAAAGTAATAAGAGTTGCATAAATGGTAACGAAAAACCCAAGAGCTGTAAATGTTAGTCTAATGTATACCATATAATCGGAGGATGAAGAGACATACGCTGTCTAACATATTGTCCAAATCCCTTCATTGCTCGCTTAAATCCTTCCCTCCTTGAATGTAACAAATGTCGTACATGATCATTGAGTTCTTTTTTATCCTCTGGTGACCATCCATCCAAATTGATGCCTTCCGGAACTACCGCATAATGCGGGGTTTCTTCATCTGGATGCGATATGGATTCAGTGAGAGTAAAAGCTCCAGTATCTCTACTCTGAAGTCCAGGCCTTTCCGGTCGAGGGAGTGTTTGCCTTGATTCGTTATTTAGCTCCGGCTCTTCGGCTATCGGACGTTCAGCCAAGTTTGTTGGACGACGAGAAAGATCATTTGTTGGACCACGGGCAAGGTCATTTCGGGAAAGATTATATGTTGGATTACGATTAAACAAGTTCCCAAGTGATGGAATGAATAAAGAGTTCTGAATATTGGTAAGACTGGTCAAGGTGGAGATTTCGGGATCTGGAAAAGTTAGAGATATTCATAGGTGAAGCTTGAGAGATACGAACCAACAAGATCAAGAAAATCAACAAGATCAGTGTCGTATTCGCTATGAGTAGTTGGTACTGCCTCACTAACTGTATGGGAGTGTAGTAAAGGACCAGGAGCGTCATTGACCGTTCTATTTTCACCTGGACGGATTGGGTGGAGAATCGGACCCTCCTGTCTTGTGGCAGTGGCCTCTTCGATGATATCCGGAATATATGAACCCGCTCTCACTCGTGGTGGACCAGCATTCGTAGCTGATTGAGTACTTAACCATGCTGGACGTTGTGGCTCAGAACTACTCCGACGCCTGTTTGATGTATCAACGGTATTGCCGGCGGAAGGTGGATGGTTGTCAATATGCGGAGTTGAACTATTATTGATCTGCCAATTCCTCCGGGATGTATAATCGTAAGGTAGATTACTCTGCGAATTTCCACCACGAAGATTGTTTGTTGATGATAATCGTCTAATTCGAATACTTGGCCGCCATATTGTTGGTGGAGGTCGTTGCAGTTGTGGACTATCGTTCGTTGCCTGGGTATTCGGAGTGTTTTGTTGTGCGAGTGAATTCGCCGATGTACGTGCTGTAGATGGACCAATACTTCCTCTTCTGCTATTCCTTCTCGAATTGTTTTCAGGTATTCCGGGTATTGATAACGTTGGCAATTCTGTTCCGGTTGTTGTTAAAAAGTTTGAATCCTCGTTCGCGGATTGCCGGCGCGATTGCATTTTTGCTTATCTTTTGTAAATAAAGGAACTCGAGATTGAAAAAACTCCCCAAAGTTTTCCTTCTCTTGGCCCTTTTGATTCACATGAAACAGACGACAAACTTGATATCAGGAGATGAATAATTAATCCAGGGACCACGGCACGATCAAGTGCTAAAGAAGGGTAGCGTGCGAACTTCTCGACGTTCTCGTCCTTTTGGCGCAGTCAAGGGAAGAACCAAGTTCTGGTGATGGAGCTAGCTAACCCACCCTCGAGCCACCAATTGATCAAATTCAAGTAATTATTAAAGTTAAGTGGTCTGCGATGAATATAAAAATGGGTCTAGGAATGGGAGATCGCATACGACCGGTCGGTACGTCATTTAGAGGGCGAGGGACTTGATACTGGAATGGAATGGGGAATGATTATGGAGTTCCGTTGTTCTACCACTCCCTCGAGAAGAATTTAAAAAATTATTCCAAGATGTGCTTTCGGACGCAAGACTACAAAATCGAGCTGAATAATCCATAAGCTGGTGAGCATACGACAGATACCAATCATTTTCATTTTCCACACAATCTCCGGATTCCCGGATTGGAATGATCAAAGATCGTTGGGAACTCACAAACTGCCGTACCTCCTCTTAAAAGTCGAACCAATCAGACTCTGAACTTCTTATGGAAGCCGTGGAGAAGGCAGAATATTGTTATGGCGTCAAGGGTCACTGCTGGACCCTTATGCGAGGCTAAATGACTTCAACAAGGCTGATGAATGCCTTCTTTGCCGTGAAAGGTACCACGAGCCTAGTAGGGAGTATAGATGTAGCATATATATTGCTTATTGGACCCTATATTGTCTTGTGAATCTGGGGTAACTAATTTCCTTAGTCACAGGCCTAATATTCATGATCTAGGATCGCTCGGGTTTCAAAACACCATCTGGAAATTTAGAATAACCAATCGAACCCTTCGGAGTTGATAGAGTCGAATCTCATGTCTGTGTGAGACGAGTCTTTTGGTATCTAGAAGTTTGTGTCATGAAAGACTTCAGCAAATACCCGCAGGAATATGTCTTAAAAACTTCCTTCTCGGTGATGGCCGTGTCGACAAATAAAGTAGTCTCACAACGAACGGGTGGATCGAATTGGTGGCAGGGTGCAGACATTAATCTTGAGGCGTGAGGAGTGAGAGGACAAACATGATATCACTTGTACCCGATCAACATGATCTTTCCATCTTGTACACTCAGCCACGATAAGAGCAAGACATCAAGATGTGTTAATGAGGCGTGATGGGATTACCTTTTCATTGCCGATTGAGTTGAGGATTTGGAAGTTCTTTTGCAATACCAGCAAACTTGATCTACCTCGTGATTTGAAGCACCTCATAGAAGCGAGGATCATCCGAGGATAAAGCGCCTTGAGATGGGTAGATACTCCATCATTCTCATTCTCATGATACATGATCCTGGAGACCCAAACCAGGTCCATTAGGAAGCCTTTGGGCTGAAATACGTGGCAAAGGTCTTTTCGCCATTTGCCTTCTGATAAGTATTCTTGGGAAGGTTCGTACCTGCATAGTAAGATATCAGATGAAGAGTAACGGCGGAAGTTGATGAATAGAGGGGAAGTAGTTTGATGGATCAAAGCTGTGCCGAGTAGGGAGGAAAATGAAGGGAAATGAAGGAAATAAGTGAAATGGCAGAAATTCTAGAATCATTTCTGCATTTTTCTCCACAGTGGATACAATAATGGTTCTACCCTTGAGCTCGATTGCAGCACCAGCAGGTATCATCACTTAAAACGGTTGAATGTGCATTGAGGCGTTGATGCTGCATTCAAAGAGTATCCTCTTTTACTCCATTCAAAATAGGAAGGGATGATCAATACTTTGAGAATGATGTCAATGATAAATTCACAGCAAGTCTTCTCTTCTCATCATGAGAAATCTCAAAATTTCTTCTCTTGAGATGGCCTATTGGAACATATTGCCTCCACCACTTGTCCATTTCCTCGAATCAAAGACAAGGTCGAGGCCATTTTGAGGCTGTAAAGTTTTAAAGTATTGGAAGAATGTGTGCTCTTAAAAATTCTCGAGGTCTACGTGTACGGCCGCTGGCAATGAGTATCCACTGTTTAGTATACCTGACCGAGCAGGATTCGGAGATTTATATCCAATGGATAAGATGATTTGTCGAATGTAAGAATTGGAGAAACACAAGTCCAAGTAAGATCTTGAAGGGTTGTGAGACGTTTTAGCAATCGTAAATGGGATGTCGGAAACAATAATATGTTTGTGTTGGTTCATATTCCTAGGCCTGTAGCTGAATGGATGTTTGAACTTTGAACTTGAAGCAATTGTGCCTAATACTGGAGCAAACCCATGATTACCCATGATTACCTACCCACAGTTGATTCTCATACGGAGTATATACTGAATGTATCAGGTCATGCCATCTACAATAATGGCCCATTCCACTTTGAAAGGTAGAAGGTTGATTTTTTGGCTGATTCAAATGTAAATAAGAGGATATAATCCATAGGTGGGTAGACAAATAGCTGAGTCCCTACCTAGTACATTTGATGTAGGTTTGATGTAGGTTTGATGTAGGTGGTGGGTGTAATTGATCCTCTCTGGTCTATCCACGGGTCACACATTTGAGTAATACAGCAAGATGTAAAACCTCACGATTCAAGGGACGAATGAAGCTTTTCACAGCAAACACACTCTCCCACAGATGAATGTGGCGGTGGTAAAGGTGGTGAAGGTTACATGGAATAATATACTCTGTGCGGAGTCATCGAGTTATCGAGTTAAGGACATGCCTCCCATCTCCATAGTACTCTGTACTCTGTATAGTAGTAGATACGGAGTAGATACCTAGTCCACCATCCAGACCCGCAAGGATGATAAAATGCGAATGACCCTTGAAACCCGAAACTTTCCAAAGAAGATGGATGGCGGATAACTAACTGCATCTCGGGCTCGGCTATCATCGAGTTAGACTGAAATAGCATCATTGTTTGTCTCCAATCTGGACGGGGAGTGTATGGTGATGTACTTACTAGTACTAGTACAGTACACCCAGCATACCCAACCCATTACCGTACCACATAATTTCTATCGCTGCAATATATTGATCTCACGTCTGCATCTCTCCATTTCCATCTCTCCATCTCCATTTCCATCTCTCCATCTCCATTTCCATCTCTCCATCTCCATCTCCATCTCCATCTCTCCATCTCCATCTCCATCTCTCATTCCCTCTGTCTCTCAATCTCTCTTTAACCTTTGAAACCTTCTACAAAAAACAAATAAATACTCATTCTTAATTCTCACATATGCAACACATCATCATGGAGAAATTGAAACGTCATTCTCATTCTACCAGTGGGAAAGCTACCTGCGAAACCATTCCCTTTTCCAAAACTAAAAGAGATGGGAATTGGCAATCGGCGGCTCTTACCACCTGCTTACCCTCCGATGGTTCTATCATTTATGATGAACATCAAAATATCTTAACGGGGAACAACATGATACCCTGGCCAAGTATGTACTCTGCACTCTGCACTCTGTCATCTGCCATCTGCCATCTGCCATCTGTTTAATCTAAAGATATCCATTAACATCATCTTCCAGGTATCGCTAGCCATGTCACACTAAGATCCGCGAAACCGATAACAATCCCATATCTACCCGCTGAAATTATCAAAAACATCATATTCCAAGCCGACGACTTACAATCATTAAAGAATTGGTCGCTAGTTAGTTGGGCATGCAATGATATTGCTGAACGAATACTTTGGTCAAATATCACAATCAATACCTCCCAATTTTATGATCCAGCCTACCCCTCAGACGGACAAGACCCTCTTCAAGTCCTTCGTCATGAAAGTTACGAAAGACGAAATAACACACATTTACTGCCGAAATGGATGGGAATGAAAAGAGGAGATCTAAGAGTGCCTTCAATTGTTTCGAGGCTTTCAATGATCAAAAACTTCGCTCTTAGGACAGTTTGGGATGTCGACTCGCGAGATTTGCCCCAAGGTGGTTCGAGAGAAGATTGGAGGATTCAAGAAGTTTATAGAGATTTATTTCCCATGATGGATAACCTTCATACGCTACGAATTGACGGTGAGGTCAATAGAAGAACCTGGAATTTACTACTCGCATTACCATCCCTTCGAGAATTAAGGATATGGCGAACTACGACAGTTGACTCTCAAGCTCTTCTAGACCGGTATCATCCGGCAGAAGCCATCAATCAACTCTCCCAGAAGGATAAACAAGAGCTAGTAGAGAACATGGTACTAAATTTCCAAGGTTTATCAAGACTAACAACTTTCGAGATTGGGTTGCTATCACCTTTGGAATCGGCAGCCTTAGGTGCCGCAGTGAGGGAAAGCAACCTTGAAGTCCTTCACATTGCTGTCACTCGTGACAATAGATCCTTTAATGATCAAGGAGCACTCACTTTGGCAAGATTTTGGGAGAATCTTGTACCCAAAGAAATCAATGATGCTTCACCGATTATTCAGAATACAAATATTGGTTTCCCAGCATCTATGCGTGAACTGGTTCTCGAAGATGACGCACACCTGTCAGTCCAAACTCCATTCAACTGTTTCAAATATGCTAATTTTGTATGATAGTCCTATTGCTCCTCCAAAAATTGTCCAACAATCATTCCGCAGATGCAGACAAAATTTGACAAGATTTTACTTCGACTTTTTAGACGAATCTTTACTCACTCACGTTCTCAGTTGTTCTTCCGAGAAAAACCCCCTCTTCCCTCGCCTAACCCATCTTCACTTACCTTGGCCCGAGTCCGAGAGGCATGATTACCGCCACCCTCGTGCCATGAGCAGAGTCATGATCCCCTTTGTTGAATCACACAAGCCTACGCTCCAATCCTTTCAACTTCTTAACGCGGCCGAAGATAACCGACTACTAAAGTATGAAAATCCATTAAACAAAGTGCTTAAGGAATGGATGTCCATCAAGGAGATTCGGCTGGACTCAGAACATACTGCCGATCATTATTACAATGTTCCTAGAGGACAAGAATGGACTCGACCTGCAGATTTCCTATCTGTCGATGGTGGGGGTTATTGGGGTGACGATCTTCGCCGGGCTAGGCTTGATCGATTTGATCTTACTAACATCGATGTTGGTTTTAAATCTTACCGAGCATGGCATAATATCAAAGTTCTGGTCCTGAATCCTGGGTTGTTGTGGAATTATGGCCTCCTTCCCGATCCACATGATAAATCTAGCCCCCGACTCAGATCAATAGACCAAGATCATCTTTTGGGTATGAAACATCTAGCAGAGTCCGAATGTGAGAATTTAGAACTTGCGGAGAGAATTTCTCGAAAAATGGGGCCGAATCTTCGTGTACTCTCAATTCGTGACTGCAGATTCTGGATTGAGAGATATGGTGGACCAATCTGGCATCTCGGAGATGCTCTTGCGGATTCTGAACAACGTCGACAGATTAGACGTGCTTTGGATCAAAGGGATTGGGACTTTTTATCGGAAAGATCTACTACCGATACTCAAGAAGCTGCCAATACCGCTACGTTCCTCAGGAACGACATTTATTCTCCAATTCAACCACCTTTAGGATCCATTCCACGTCCAGTCTCTGCTGCCTCCATCATCAGTGACGCTATGACCGAATCGGAACATGGTTCGGAAGATGAAGATGAAGTGATGAATTTCGGAAGTGAGAATGGAGATGAAGATGATAGATCCGAAGATGGGTCTATAGCAGCGGGATCGGAAGATGAGCCGGAATTTCATGCGGATATGCCTTTGTTAACTCATACAACGGAGCCAGTTGACGACACAGGACTTGATGCAGATATGGCTTTGTTCACACACACAGAACTACCATTTTACGTTCATAATGGAGTTTTTAGGCAGTCTTTATCTGGACATTTTATATGAATAAACGATCACGAGGATATGAATACTGGGCGGTAATTCTTTGACAATTTTATGGCATGAAAATGGAAGCGCATAATATTTTCTATACATGGCTAGCTTTGGGAGGGTGTTTGGGATAAGGGAATAGGAGTTTCGGAATTTTACTCGAGTCTATTCTTCAGCTCGTCAGATACCCAAATCGGTTTCGCGTATTGCATTGAGGGATTCTGGTCTGGCTCGACTTTGTCTACAGCGTGTAGCTTCTTAGGGCTATTAGCGAATATATGCATTTTCTTGTACATAGACTTATCTACACTTTTTGGTGTAAATTTCACTATCCAGTAATGGTATTGATTTAAAATTCATATTGGAAGTTTCTTATTTTGGTTTTTGGTTTTTGGAATATTCTCCCCCAAATGCGTGACTTTTAACCTCTTTTCTTTCTTGAGGTTGGCTCTTGGCTTTTGACTTTTGGAAGAACTTAGAACAAGGGATGGGAAAGATCGTGCTTTTATGTTCTTATTCTTATATCCTTTTGAGTCGTCTGGAGTGTGATGTGCGGGGTGCGGATGGAGAGTATAGAGTACAAAGGATATATTTCTATATATTTTGTTATAACGGGAGGTAAGGTTCTCGTTTGGAGCACTAGGAATAGGATGGAAACGAACAATAGCGAAATAAAAAAAAATTAAAACTTAAAAGTAGCAATCTCTCACAGGAATGTCAGGAAGCATAGGACCTGGAATATGAAGGAATGCATTCAGTGCATATTTCATCGACTAAAGAGGAAGTTAATTTTACATCTTACTCTTACTCTTACTCTTATTCTTACACTACGATACTACGAAAGGAGAACTCTAGATATATATTATATACTCGAGTAGATAGATAGATAGATAGATAGATAGAGTTCTACTAATAAGATAGATTACGAATTAGGCCTATTAGGCTATCTATTAATTAGCTCCATCCACCCTTCCTCCCTCCCCCCCCCCTCCCTGTCTGCTCTCTAGCTCTAGCATCACAGGAACCAACCGTCCTTGAAAAAAACAGAATTGGGAAAATTCAAGAGTAATCATACCCCGCATGTAAAGTATCCTTCCTATCTATCCATCACCCTCTCCCATTCCACCCTGCAAACCCTCCAAACCCTCTCAAAATCCTCAAGATATCTCCAGACCTCAAGAATTCTAAACGTACCACCACCAGATACCCGCTGAAGAAGTATCCGGGATGAATGATTACATGATCTGTATCCCCCCCTCCCCCTCCATTCCCAAAAGGATATATTTATATTTTGGAGTTACGATACGATGCTAACTAAGCAAGTATAGTTCTGTTGCTTTTGACAAGATGAACTTGGATCTGCCTCATGAGTAAATCAGGCTCTTCGCATGGGATTATGGAAAAGTAATAGTCTGCTGGAGCACAGTTCAAACATCTTTGGAGAAGTAGACAATTAATAAATTATTAGAATCACTTGAGTCTGCTCTATTCACTTCGTCACCCGATACTTAACAATGTAGATTGACTTGATAGATTCAAGTCTAATTCCCCTAATACTTTGTATGTATGCTCAGACTCTCACATAATATCTATAGCAGAAACAAATATAGGTTCGGAACCAAGCTGCATTAACTCCATCTCCAGACCAACTATGTCATGTAGAGTTTTTTATGCTAAGCTCTAACTAGCAGCCAAACGCCTATTATACAGTATCATGTGGAAATCGTTACAATTCTTCATCAACATCCATGTCCTGTGGTGCGTGCCCATTTGCTCCATTCTTCTCCTTTGGTGCAGATGCCTCCTTGTCAATCATCTGTCTTGAAACTGAAACAATGTTGTCTTCAATAAGTTTTTGTCCAACATCCTCCAAATGTTTCTTCGGATCAACCTTTCCAACGTATCTAGTCTTCAATTGATCTTTAGTCATTTCAGTCTCTTCCTTGACACGCTTCTCATAACCTTCAGCAAGTCCAACTAGTTTCTGTAATCGTTCGGTGTTTCGAGTTCCCTCAACTCGGAAATCATCCATCTGCAAACCTTCAGTCCATACATGTTTATGCAAATTCATCAACATATTCTCTTCCAAGGCAGTTTTGCGGTAGTTGATTCCTATGCTGTAGTAATGTCTGTTGAGGCCGTGGATAAGCGCTTGGATAGAAGGTTTGTTGAGATGCCCTAAATTGGATGTACTTTGGCGAGGTTCTTGTCCGAGCATGAGAGATTGTGGATTGATTAGACGGAAAGCATCAATAACGACTTTGCCCTTAACGGATTGAATAGGATCAACAACAACGGCAACAGCTCGAGGTGTCAATTGCTCGAATGATTGTTGTGTGTTGATATCTACAGATGATAGCCAACAGCCAAAACCTGGATGTGAATGGTACCAGCCAACAACAGTTTCGGGTCTGCAGAAGATAGTATTAGAACCTTGGTTCCTGGGGAAGAGAAGAGTGTACGAACCGTCCTGTCTGTCTCAACATATCCATCATTTTCGTTTGGAATACTGGATCTACCGCCTCGACACTAACGCCTGTACCACTTTGGGGCATTGCAAATACATCCACAACTCGAACTGTGAAATCATCCACAAACTCCCCCAACATCAGACCCATAACTTCCATAGGTACACCAGCTCTGCCATGTCGCAACATCTTCAGTAGCGCCAACGAAGAGATATATACGGTTTCGGAGTTATCGATCAAATTTGAGTTATCCTAACAATTATGTGAGGTTAGTATCAGTAATTTCACTAATATTCGAGCTCAGTCTGCTGAATTTGGAAATGGGATAGCTTACAGATCCAGGTACAGCAGAATTCATGCCTCCCATACCTCCAGCATTGGCCAACATGCGATTTAATCTGTCCATATTGAATTTGTTGATCTGTTATTAAATGTGAAAGGGGTATCTTGGGAGAACAGAGGATGAGGAAAAAGGCGAAAAGTGTCAAAGTTACAATGGTGTTGTAAAGCTCCAACTCAAGGCAGCTTAGAACGCGCATGAGGTTCAGTGAGTGGTAAAGTTATTATGTAATCAAGATTTTAACACATGACTGTTCAGCCTTGTCATAATCTTCAGCCTTGCCAAATTCTTTGGAGACACTAGAGTAAATGTAGAATCGTAGCTTTAATTCTTCCTTGATAAGATTAAGCTCTGACAATCTGAGTGTATTCTATATACCTAGTTTGGGAATATCATGAAAATTGATTATCCAATTCTAATGATATAAATCTTCTTGAGTTTGATTGTTTTAAACAAAGTCGTTTTGTATTGTACCTTATCCTTCATCCAATGAGCAATAGGGTGTGTTTGGAACATTTGGTCATCATTGGTTCAAGCGCTCTTGACTTTCCTCGCTTTTATCCTCGTCCACCCTCCGCCGCCTTTCCCAATTATTCTTTCTTCCTCAGCCTTCACCACCTTCACCACCTTCACCCACAATTATCTAGTTTGACCAACATTTACTTCAATTACACAAGCCCATTATCAAATTTTTTAAGGAACTTCAGAATTACTTGTTATTGGCTACGATCACAAGTTTATCCAATATGTCGAATTCCTTCGCGCCTTTAGATCCGGTGTCGAATGGGCCAAGCACCAAAAAGAGGGTGGCATACTTCTACGACTCAGATGTCGGAAACTATGCTTATGTTGCAGGTCATCCTATGAAACCTCATAGAATACGATTGGCACATAGTTTGATCATGAATTATGGAGTTTACCAGAAAATGGAGATTTACGTGAGTTGCGATTGAGCAAGCCCCTCTTTTGAGATTCTTATCTTGTCTCTTACCTACTCTGCGAGGGCAAGTAGAAGAACAAGCATCAAGGCATCTCAAGGGACTCGTTCCTGATTATATACTGACAATACTGGCAGCGAGCCAAACCAGCAACCCGGCACGAAATGACACAATTCCATACCGATGAATACATTGACTTTCTTCAGAGAGTTACTCCCGACAACATGGATTCTTTTGCAAAGGAACAAGGAAAATACAACGTTGGAGATGATTGTCCGGTCTTCGATGGACTGTTCGAATTCTGCGGAATTAGCGCTGGAGGTAGTATGGAGGGTGCAGCCCGACTGAATCGTTCAAAATGCGACATCGCAATCAATTGGGCTGGAGGATTACATCATGCAAAGAAAAGTGAAGCAAGTGGCTTCTGTTATGTCAATGGTAAGGGAATATCTCCTTCGTAATTATATACCTATACTGATTTGGTTTTAGATATTGTCCTCGGCATAATCGAGTTGTTGCGCTTCAAGAAGCGAGTTCTCTACGTTGATATCGATGTTCATCACGGTGATGGTGTCGAGGAAGCCTTTTATACCACGGATAGAGTGATGACAGTTTCATTCCACAAATATGGCGAATACTTCCCAGGAACTGGTGAACTACGAGATATTGGTGTTGGACAAGGCAAAAATTACGCAGTTAATTTTCCACTTCGCGACGGTATCGATGATGTTACTTATAAATCCATCTTTGAACCTGTCATTCAAAGTGTAATGGATTACTATCAGCCAGAAGCTATAGTCCTTCAATGTGGTGGAGACAGTCTTTCTGGTGATCGCTTGGGATGTTTCAATTTGAGCATGAGGGGCCATGCAAATTGTGTTCAATTTGTCAAGAGCTTCAACAAGCCCACATTAGTGCTTGGAGGAGGCGGGTACACTATGCGTAATGTTGCGCGAACTTGGGCGTTTGAGACTGGTGTGCTAGTTGGCAAGGAGATGGATCCCGTACTCCCTTACAACGAGTATTACGAGGTATGTTTCCTGCCATAGCATTGTGAAAATATCTAACATTGACATGTAGTATTACGGCCCCGATTATGAGCTTGATGTTCGAGCCTCTAATATGGAGAATGCTAATTCGAAAGATTATCTCGAGAAGATAAAAATTCAAGTCATCGAGAATTTGAAGAGAACTGCTCACGCCCCATCTGTGCAAATGCAAGATGTACCCCGTACTACTTTAGCCGGAGCAACCGACGAGGATGATGATATTTTAGCTGATGCTGATGAAGACGAAAATATGGATGTTCGTCATACTCAGCATCGCAACGATAAACATATAGCCCGGGACGATGAGTTCGATGAAGCTGATGAAGAGGAAGCGAACCTTGCAAACGGAGCATTTGCTCAAAATGGCCGAGCAAAACAACGCAATCACACTTACTCGGATGTTGATATGGATAGTGGTGTTCCTACCCCAGAGATCGAAAACCATGACGAGATTGAAGATGCTCCAATAGCTGTCACTGAAGCCAATGCACAAGTAAATGCGGAGCTCATGGAACAAAAGACTCAAGACGCAACTCCTACCGATACTCTTGAAGTGGGCACATCGAATGCCCCATCTCGCTCAAACTCGCCTAAACCGGTTGTTGACAATGAAGGCGATATTGACATGACGGAGCCGCTCGATGCCCCGGCAGCCTCAGAGAAATCTGAAAAATCACCTGCATCTCCAGCAGCCTCGGTCAAAGCCAATATTGCTACGAACATTGAGGCAGTCGCTAGTAATGCGGAAACTGTGCCTGAGGCAGTCTCCCTAAAAACAGAGCCTGTAATATTGAAGCAGGAAAGCGACATTGAAAGACAAGATACCGATATGACAGCAGAAGCAAGTGAGAAGTTTATCGAGCAAGCTCAATCGTGAATAATTTAGGGATATCGACGTCGTCCCAAGCACAATTTTCTTTATTCGATCATGGAGTTTCATTGGATTTCAGGGGGGTTTCAAAATGGCATATTTGCTTCTAGGCCTTTGGCTGAATGCTCTTTCGCTGGAGGGATTCTATATGGAGACATACACATACCCAAAGACGATCGCCGGTCCATTCATTTATCGTATGCAAAACGGACATGTCGGGCAATCTCGGTGCGCTTTGATATTGGATGATGATCCTGAATCTACAGAATAATTTACTTTTCTAATTCTTTAGTCATTTCTCGAGGGATGGCAAGTTGAGCATGGCGTATATGGCGAACGAGATAAGGAACTTTCGTGGGGCGTAGAACTTCCGGAGACTAAATGTTCTATGCAGACGGGATACTTCAGCTGAAGGTTTGTGGGTTTTCTGGATTCCGTTGCCTCTACTCCGTGGATACACCAATACTTTCGTGTAAATAGGATTAAAATGATTTCAAAATGTTCGTTTGTAATCCCAGAGCCGCGCATATACGTCAAGTGGCAAAGGAATCGTAAAATCGTGAAGCAAAAGGAGACACTTTGAGAGCTCATGACTTCCGCTGTAACATATTTCGTGGTTTATTCGAGGAAATCAATTATTGTAGACCAGGGAAATAAAACTTCATCTCCATAGAGCAATAACATTTCAAAAGTTGCAGCTTTTCCCTTCACTTTCATGAGATCGGGTTTCTGAGATTCCTTGCGCGTAGGGAAAATAGTGGGTCCGAAATTTTTCTTCGCTTATGCAGATTAGGGTTTGCACCAGCCAATTTTTCGCAATTCAACCTCGAAATAATATCAACCCGACGACAACCTCTAATTCGACAAATTACATTTTCGACCCTTTCAGCATACCGGAAGAAACACCGTCGAGATGGCAAAGATTTCGTGAGTCTGCTTTTTACACAGTTATTGCAGGTGGTGGGTCGATTGAGCAAAAGAAATGCGCCGGAACTTCAGCAAGGGGAATGGGTGAATGGAATTAAATTTGGGAGGGGGCATTGAGGATGAGGATTGAATTGTTGAGGCTATATGACAGGATTTGAAAATTTGACCGAACCGAAAGCTAATCTGATCTTGTTCATAGACGTGGAGCCCCTGGTGGCAAGCTTAAGATGACTCTCGGTCTCCCAGTGTGAGTTTTCACTCCAGTTCTCACAACCAACAATCTGCGATATCGAACACACAACAACGATTATTTCTGATTCTGCGAACCTATCCTTATTCAAATTCGCAATACGATGAAGCTCAAAATACTAACTAGAAAATAGCGGAGCCGTCATGAACTGCTGCGACAACTCTGGTGCCCGTAACTTGTACATCATTTCCGTCAAGGGTATCGGTGCCCGTCTTAACCGTCTCCCAGCTGGTGGTGTCGGTGATATGGTTATGGCGACCGTCAAGAAGGGAAAGCCAGAATTAAGAAAAAAGGTTATGCCAGCTGTTATCGTTAGACAGTCAAAGCCATGGAAGAGAACTGATGGTGTTTTCTTGTACTTCGAGGACAATGCCGGTGTTGTAAGTGCAGGATTTTATTCTTATATATTCCGGCGGGTCATGGGTGGTGTACGATTTAAGGGAATGGCTTTTTATGAGGAATCGCAAGGGGGGAGGGCTGGAGGATAAAATTATACATTTGAGAGATGAGGGTAGAATAACGGCTGACAAATTTCCTACAGATTGTCAACCCCAAGGGAGAGATGAAGGGATCCGCCATCACTGGACCAGTCGGAAAGGAAGCTGCTGAATTATGGCCAGTAAGTTCCAACTTCCCAACGTCCCAACTTCTTTACCCTTGATTCTCGGAAACTAACTATATCTACTCAGCGTATTGCCAGTAACTCTGGTGTCGTTATGTAAAGAGGCTGTTATTTTTTCGGGGTTCTTAACGTCAAATGGAAGGAAGTCATGGATGAATGGGAGGGCGTTGCATCATTGCTTCTTAAGCTTACTTCACTTACATACATTAAGACCTGGCGGTCGGTTATGAAAAATTGATTCAGCTTCCTTCCAATACTGCGAGACTATGGACGAATTTGTGATGATGTGCTTATGATTGAGTTGGGATTGGGAGGCTGCAAGTGATACCAGGTTCGGATGCGAATAGAGTTGGATGAAATCACAGGACGATCTCGAGTTTCGATAGTGTGAAAAAATGAGCCAATGTGAATTTTGGTTCGAAAAGTTTCTAGGGAATATGGCAACAATTCAGCTCTCGGAATTTGGATTCACTTCTACACGGGCTAAATTGAAAGGTTTCAGCTGTTCCCCATATCTAGGAGATGGCTCGATTTAATGATGATGGACTGCAACTTGCCATATTGAAATGCCCTAATTCGCAGAGCACCAAATCACGAAACCTTTACCGAAGGCGACAGTGAGGTACAGTATATATGCTGAGACGATGTATCGTGTAACAAAATCTGCCATCAGTTTATCTCTATCCCAAAACCTCTACCCATGTTATGCCCGGCGGCCTAGATCTTCCTACCCAAATGTGAAACAAGAAAACGCTATAAATGCAAATAACAAGAGTAATACTGGTACAATTCACAAAAACCTCCATTCTTCATGAGACGCTCATCCATGTTTTATGCCCAAGCTCCAACCAACGCCATTAAACAACTCCCACCCAGAACAGCCACAAATGCCTCCCATCTTCTTCTTCCCTTGAGAATTCCATAACTCTTATCACTTAAAAAGTCCTCGGCCAACAATTGTACCAAGCCCGCAAACAGCAGCAACCCACTGCTAATAGCATTCATGAACCCCACCATCAAAAGTCCAGCAGCGGAATGCGGATCGTACAAATTATGCACAATTAAACCAATAGCCTGACCAATGGGCGTCGTGGTTCCATATGCAAGAACCATGAGCCAGGGGCGGGGGGAAGAGGTGGGAAAATTAATCGCGGCGATGCGAGATCCGAGGGCGAGTCCTTCGAAGGATTGATGAAAGGCAATGGCGACTAGAAAGACGACGAAGGGAGGGCCCGTGGCGACGGAGATTGCCATGCCAATGAAGATCGAGTGGAAGAGGATACCGGCTTCAAGGAGGAGACATTGTAGTATTTGACGTTTTTGTGAGTCTTCGGCTGAGACTGGGGAGGAGGTAGTAGTTTCAGGGTCGTGTGGAGAATGGGTAGGAGTTTTTGTGAGGGGATCATTCAGTTCATTGAGTTCAAGGTCGAGGTCGGAATCGTCGTCTGAGATATCGGCTTCTTGATATTTTTTATGCTCGGAGCTCCCGGTAAGACCAGCTTTAGGTGTTGACATTGGGAAAGGCGAGACTCCTGCGACGAGACCTTCGGATTCTCCCATATCTTCTAATGCGATATCTTGTGGCCGATGATTTAGACCTATTTTGCCTAATCTGCCATTCGACTGCTTTCCCTTCTTCTTTGCGCTCCCATTTCCTTGCATCCCTTCATCTTCCCCACCGGGCACAACATCCCAATTCCCTCCATGTGAATGAGAATGGCCTGCCCCTCTAGTCGTTAAAAACATCTCCAGCCCTACGACTACCAATGCACTGAACATAGCAATAAGACCTGCTAAAGGATGATATCCATCGCTGAAAAAATACGGTAGACATGGATCTGTCAAGGACATGAAAGCTGTTGGTAATAAATGCACGAATGCTGTAGCTATCAGAACCCCGGTGCCGAAATGTTGAGAAAGAAAAATAAATCGATTCGGGCCATCAGATTTCGAGGACCGCCGAGAAATTAGGGGAAATCCGCATGCTGTCAAGGAAGATCTTGTTAGATGGGACAAATGGAAGAGGGTGTAATGACATACCGATTGTACTTAGGACGAGTATTAGCACGAGCGCATATACATGCGCAGACGTATTATAACTGCCCTTAACCCCAGATCCGCAAACAGGTTTCTGGGCGATCGTTCCGGATTCATCCTGTTGTTGTCGTCGTCTTAATTCGGCCAGGAGATGTGATGTAGACCAGGACGAAACTAGGTCATTCGTTAGTTGGTCGCATTGCAGGGAAAGGGAAGAGGGTAATCTACCATCGCGATTGACGACCATCTTGAGGGTTTCAATGTTATAATATCAATATAGACCGCAAAATCATGGTGTGCGGAATGTATAGAGTCTAAAGATTGGTTTTGGTTGGAGGTTCGAGTACTTTTTGATTTGGTCGGAGTGAATGATGTTCCGAACGCCAAGGTTAGAGAGTGTTTTGTCTAGACAGGGGAACAACAGATCTTTGCAGTTGGCTTTCATCGAGATGCTTTTGCTTATGATGATACTAGGTAATCATCAATTCGAGTGACTTGAATGATTAATTGCAAGTACAATTCTGCTGCGGTTTTATCTTGATATTCATGGAAATCTTGAGCTGGATGGTTGCGATGGCAATGTCGATCTGGAAATACGAGTTTGTGTTGACGAGGACAACTGCATTGCTTCCGTTCTAATGGATGAAAGCCTACTCCATAAGATGTCTATCAGCTCATTCTTATACGCGTGATCTGCCTTGAGCTGGGGAAATTTTGTACTCTCAGCAAAAGTACCAAGTTTCCTCTGTAAGTTGAGGCCAAGATTCAGAAACGCTATTTGGGGCGAGTATAGGGGATCATTGAGCCTCGAATACTTTGCGACTCCATTATGTGAAGAGCCTCATACACTCCTCAGGAAGGACATTCATTTATCAGGTCTTCAACTTTTGTATGAGTACAATTGGTGTTATGATCATGGCGTCTTTTCTGTCGGCAGTGTCAGACCAACTGAAGACAGGATACATCAACCAACAGAACCGGAGTCCGATACCTCACAATATAGGTACTTTTTTTTACCCCGCTCCTCACCTTTGGATAGACACCAGAGAGAAATATAGGGCTGAAGTTAAACATAACATCCCGTGTGTATTCACTCAAGTCTAAAGACTTGCCTTACCTACTTCCTCGCCGTCGCCCTGCTTTCCATTGTCAACTTCCTTTCCCAACAACCTTCTTTCCGTCGAGAATCTCTGTTCTGACCGACAACGACAATAACTCACTGAAATGCCTATCCTTACTCCCAAAGCCTCCATGGCAAATTGAAGTAATAATTAGGTTATTGAAGTCCAATTCTTCCACACCAGAATCCAAGATTGAAGGTCAATAAGTTCTTCAGTTCGATCTATTCTTAAACAACCTCACCATCCTCCTCTGACGGTCATAGCATCACTGTCAACCAACCCCTTCTTTTTTGTCTTTAATCTTACATAGTATCTACATATTTAGCCGTTTGAATGCAGGACTCATAGCACGCACACGTATTTCCAATATTTGCAGCCCACACTTTCACCAACCTGAGTTTCTTCGGGCAACCACCTAGTCGCTTAAGAACGGCGGCTTTATTATCATTTTCCAAGGCCAAGAGCCCCGAGGTTCAAATCATTATCCATCACAACATCGCACGATATCATTGCCCATCTTGAAAGCGTAGTCTCAAAACTGAGCGTCATCGTCTGGCTGCGGAAAAAATCTATACACGGTCCTACCAAGTTGACCGACAGCGTTGAATTTTCCGCCTGAGGTTTCTTATATCGAACTAAATACATAGTCGTCCAATATGACTGACGAGCATGAAGATGTCTTCGACGATGCAGACGCAGTAGAGCTCAATGAAGGCATTGATGTCCTTCAGTACGCATCCGCCATTTGTGATACAGATATTGAAGGTAAGATTGCGACCATTTCTGCTTTGCTAGATTGGCGCTGATTATGTAGATCCGATAGTGACTGGTAGCTTCTTTGGTGGACTGGCATCAGACATGGATATGAATGCGTCGGGTGATGATGCGGACGCTTCAGGCGACCATGAAGATGACGAAGATGCTCTCAAAGACACAGAAATCTCTAAAAAGGGTCAAGAGGACGATACTTTGGATACAAATGGCCAGGAGACTGATAACCTCCCTGATTTTCAAACTCAATCTGCTGGACCCAAGCAGAAAAAGCCTTCATTCGCAAGCAAGTACTTATCCTACAGCATTGAATCACTCATCGACTTTTTGCGAAACCCCGTTAATCTAACTCCACAAGAACTTGATTTCATCGCACAGCTACTGAAAAAGAATAAGAGCCCGGTAATTTATGGCGGTATTCAAAAGAAAACTCGCCAAAATTACGGTTCTGGGAAGAAGGCCTATCATCCAAAAAACCCGGCTGAGCTAGACAAATTCTTGCGCCTCACGACACCACAAGCAGATTCTATCAAAACCCACCAAGAAGAGGAGCATGGATGGGCCGTTCTAAACTCGCAAACTCATCAATGGTTATGCGCAAATTGCGGCTGGATTTCCAATCTTGCGAGTAGTAGATGAAATGCATCATTACGATGTGGTATCTCTCTACGGCGACCAGGAACTGTACGGTATTAACTTTTTTGAGAATGAGTACCTCGTTCCATACTGTGTCGTTCCTGACGCTATCATCCAGACATACAAATGGCGTGATATAGAGAGCTGGATGAATAAGAGAAAACGCAGCTATGCTGATTGGTACGAGACATATGCAGTTCCGGCATATCTAGCACATGAGAAGATGCGCGTGGGAATGCTTGAGGCGAACCCGGACATGTACGTGGGTGTTGAGTCAATCTTCGTGGACAACAAGACGGTCGAAGAACTAGAAGCCTTATTTACTGCTCCTATCCAAAATCCGCGTGCTCCAAGAGCAGTTCAACGGGAACCAGGATCGAAGGACGTTGACGCATCTACTTCTGACGATAACCTTGAATCTAATAACAAGGAGCGACTCTAGGTCTTTTCCAAGAAAAACCTTCGACGCAGCGACATAAGTAGCCTTTTTCTACACCAAAACTTATTTTATTTCTGGGAATCGGCGATCAGTAACATCAACACTATTTTTTATTTCTGCATTAGCGCAGTAGTCAGTTTGCACTGCAGGCTAGACATATCATCGAGCAGTTTTGATCTGGAGCGTCATATCTTTGAAACTTTCATGGGCATCTTTATCTATGATTTTTATTAACCTAACTGGAAGTTGGACATACTATCACAATGGCAGTCATTTTTTAAATGGAGATTCCATGCTTTTGCAAAACACTTTCTCCCAGAAGTTCCCATATCTACTTATGCTCTAGGAGTGAGGCATCAGAATTATAAAATGATTTCAATGATCGAGTGATCAATATTCTAGGTCATCCAAAAACATATTCCAGTTGCTTTAAAACGTGGGTTATCTACATATTCGAGCCTACCATCAGAAACATGGGGGCAATTTAAGCATTGATATTGTATAATGTGATTGTGTAGACGTGAGGTATTTCACGATGGATATATCTTGCGATCAGTTTGGGCGTTTCTCCCTCTTATTTTCATTTTTCCTGTCACCAATAATCCCGGCCTCACAGATATTACTTAAATGATTTTGTGATACTCCTGGTCTTGTCCATGCCGACTACATGTCGCTTTGAGGAAAAGCTTGACAAAAGAATTTGCTCGTTCTTCCTTCCAATTTCCCAGCACAATGTACAGGATTGATATCATTCATCAAATTATCACGAGGAAGTCGAATTTATGTTGAAGTTGCGCGATGCCATAAATTTGATTTCTCAAAATTACATGTTCCTCAGACGGTAGTATTGATCCATATTCTTATGTCAAGGTGAAGCTTTCTCCGTGCCCATTTCCAATCAGCCACAACTCAACAGGAGCGGTGGAGCGTCGTCACCACCCCGGACCTCAATATTCAAAAAAACACAAGAACTTCAAATCTATTCTAAGTTCCACATTCAATCATCTTCCTCAGCGTTTGTGAGTTTCCTTCAATCCCCAGATCTATAGGTTTATTTGATCGTTGGTGACACCACCATTGAAACAAACGCTCGTTTTGGTTGCAAAGCCTGGTAGCAAGGCGAATCACTTGTATTTAATCACCAACACCTAATGCTATATGCATGTGCGCTGCATACTGGGTCTGATAAACATCACTAGCCCCTACTTCGAGGATTGCGGCGGCCAATTTCAGCCTAGTGGTTCAGGAGCAAAAAACCTGTGAATCTACCTGACTGCTAAAACTGCGCAAGTCATTTACATGAAGGGATCAAGGGAAACGAGGTGGGCTGTGTGATTTTCGGTGTTGATACTAGCATCGGAAGATTCATTGATAGAATTTCATTGATTGATGGACCCCTTTGTCTTGGGATTCTCGGATAATTTCTATTCATCCAGCAACATCTTTCAACCTTTCAGTTTGGCGAATTACAAAGTTTCCGCGTTGTCGAGAAATATTCTAGAACACATCAAATGGTGACAAATGGCATTTTTTAAATAGAACAATAGAAGAAGTTACTTTATGTCCATCGAGCATCGGGTAGCTTCGATATCTTGATCAAAGCATTTTTGTTCCGGAGTTTGGCTACTCATTGCTATTTCGGATCGTATCTGATTCTATATGCCTTAGTCAATCCTCATATTTTAGTAAAAGATCCATCTCATAACGCGCCAATTCTGGGTGATTCTACCTGTCATAGGCCGCCACCGACATTGAACAGATCTCCATAATGACTCATGAAGGATGTTTCTATATTCATCTCCTTTCAAAATGAGAAGTCTCGATCTCAATGAACCCTCCCTAAAATCTCCCTAAGATGTATATAGAGTCCATAACCTCCCACCAACTCAACATCATTCTATTCTCATCGATATCTGTTCTGGCAACCAGCTATTTCCTTTCCCGCTTGAAAACATCTGTCTTCAAAGAAATGATCATGACATTCAGCACAGTTTACCATTTTTGGAAATAACTAGTTCCAAACTCTAAGAATTGCTAACGAAGTAATTCGATTTCTTACATCCATCTCTAAGCGATCTTTGGAGTGGGTGTGAATGGAACAAATTAAAACTCGCCTCTTGATAAAATCAACGGACTCTATTGAATCGAGCGAGGCTTTTCTGGCCATTCAGAGTTTGCCACACTAAAACTGTATTAGGAGAGGTTATCAAGAGACATGAGTTTATTACCTCTCAAAATACCTCTAATAAACCTAATATTTGAATGAGCCAGTTGATTATGCAATGCACCAGTTTAGAGGGATAGTAATGCTATTCGCAATTGAGCTGGTTCACCCACAAGTGTTCTTGACAGTCCCGCCATAATATTTTAAGGAATAGATAGGGCTTACAGAAGATTGACGTTTTTAAAACGTATAGGGATTCAAAGCCTATCAAAAAAACTTTCAATATTATTATCCGTGGAATTTATATAGTAATTCCAACTATGATTTGGATATTAGCTAGATGATAAACATGGAGAATAGCATTACCATCAAAGGAAAAAAGGAACGATAAGGTTTAAAATGGCGATGGTAAAGTTGAAAATGAAGGCAACAATAAGTTTTAGCCTCTCCCCATCGAAGGCAAATGATAACGAACTAATACATCAGGAGTCATTTTAGTGTATGTACTTACCTATTGTATAATAAACTTGAAATGGTATGAACTTAAGTCATTTGTGAATGCCTCCATCTTTACCATTTTAGGCATCGACTAACTCACTTGACAAACAAGTACATTTCGGAAGGAGCTAAGTTGATCGGAGTATGTCAAATTTGCTAATGGCCCAGAACACACTCAATTAATTTCTCTAGCCTCTTTGTGGCCTCCCTTTGTGACTAATTTAGCACTCACGTTCCTCTTATTTAAAGGATCTCTTCCTCCAAAAGTCTCTCTTCCTCCAAATGTCTCTCTTCCTCCAAAAGTCTCTCTTCCTCCAAAAGTCCCTCCTCCTCCAAAAGTCTCCCTACACCTTTGCAGTCTTTCTACAACATTTCTAATTTTATATACTCTTCATCAATATGCTCTCCAAAGCTCTCATTATCGTCATTGCTATGAGGTTGGGCGCCTCCGCAGCTCCAACTCCGGTCACAGAACCTACTGCTGGAAGCCTTGTCGGACGAGATGTCCCTTACCAAATGTTCACCGGCGATGGATCTCACTGGCCTGGTATGAGTGCCTGGACCTCTTTCGATACCATGTATGTCTCTTTCTTTTATCAATGAAAACAACCTATCCCATACTAACACAAATTTCCAGGTGGGCCAACTCGCAAGCTGTCATGACTACCTCTTGCACACAATTTGGTGGCGCAGCCAACAACTCCCCTGCCGAGATTGCTGATATCAAATATGCCATCAGCTCTGTCTCTGATTATTCGGGCATTGACCCACGGTTCATCCTTGCAATCGTCATGCAAGAATCCGGCGGCTGCGTTCGTGCTCCCACTACGTTCGAGGAAAATTCAAGCCCCGGAATCATGCAAGGGCACAATGGTTACCACAGCTGTAACCGAGACGGCACGATAATGAACCCATGCCCAGCCTATATCATTGCCGGCATGATCAGAGATGGTAGCACCGGAACCTTGGGACAGCCCGGCGGCGGTAATGGACTGCAACAATGTTTGGCGCAGAGCAGTTCTCCACACACTGCTCAAGGTGCCTATATCGCGTCTAGAATATACAATTCTGGCTCTTATGCTTGGGGAACGGATCTTGGAGCGCCATATTGGGGTACTAGCTGTTATGCTAGCGATGTTGCCAACAGACTTTTGGGATGGGCTGGTCCGACCACTCCTTGCGCCTTGTCCAACCCAATTCACTGAGAGCTTGATACTGTGTACTAGGTGGTTGGTGACATTTCTATATGATTAGATTTGTTTATGATGCCTAGTACTCTAGTTCAGTATTCGAATTTCTTCCTGTCTTAGCGAGGTTTTTTTTTTTTTTTTTTTTTCATAGATTCTATTAGATCTTCCAGCTTTTGTTATTACGTTCCCAGAATGAGAATGTAGTGGAGGAGAAAAGTTGATTAGAGGCATGTATACATGTGTCATGGACATCTTCTGCGAGAGTTCTTTTATGTTTGACTCTATTTTTACTGTTGCTATATATATTATACAGGGCAACACATAACATAGAATAGACTGTATATAAAGGGAAAAATAGAGATTCATAGGTACCTTCAGTCTGCTTTTGTAGCGCTAATCCACTTTTGCTGCTATGTGATATATATGTGATGCTGCAGCACTGATGTCCACCAGTCTCTTTAGTATTCCTCCAACAACTTTTCGGTGTAATATCCGCAATGCAGATCAAAGTTATGTGATATGAAATGGTGGGAAGACTTTGAAATTCATGGCATAGCACAGAAGAGTAAACAGATATTTTTTATTATCCAGCTGGTATGCATAACATGACTAGCGCAAACCAGTCAGGGTACACATTTGATATCTTTCTAGTCTCACACACATCTCATATTTCTTATCAACATTTCAGACACTTTGATTTATTAACTTGTCTGTATCTGGCGCTCGTTTAGCACGGGATGAGTAAATTTATACAAGCTCCACCGGCATTTTCACTCGTTCCGGCACCTAAAAAATGATGAATAGCCATGGTAAGTTGTGAAAATATGTAAGTTGAAAATACCTTTAAAACGCCCATCGCAGCTGTCAGGCATTACTACCAAACAATCATGCAACACTGGCTCCCATTGCAAGATCCCCTGGCCCTGGTTTTCTTCCATAAAAGACAACTCTAGAAATGCGTTAGCCCCTTCATATTTGCCTCCAGTATGCGACTTCCAAGCTAAAAGAGAAAACAGAGAACTTACACATCAATATAAGAATGAATCCTCCTATTTTTCACATCCTTCCTAACATCCACCAGGAACAGCTCTACCTGTTCTGGACTCCAGCCCAAACCTGCCGTCAAATTTCGCATCGTAATTCCCTGAATACCATCCAACAAATTCTCCTGCGTCCACATCGCCAGCAGTTTTTCCTTTTCCCCCTTAACCCACGTATTACAAGGCCAATAAAAATGTTTCTCAACAATATCTACGAATCCCGCTTCGGCCATCCATTTGCCATAGTGTTTTGAATTGGTTAGTTTACGACCGCGACGCTCGGCCGCGAGACATGATACTCGGCCCCATTCTTCAAGGGCGGTACCTGTTATGGAGGAATCAATGCCGAGGATCGGCATTTGCGGGTCTTGCATTTCCAGGTAGCCACCTGGACGAAGGAATTCGTAGGCGGAGCCTATTAAGCCGGCGGGATCGCTAAAGCAACTTAACATGGCTCGACCGTGGATGTAGTCGAATTTGTGAGAGTATGTCCAGGGTTCTTCGGCGTCATTTACTTCGAAATTACAGTTTGGAGGCACGCTGGGAAAGTTTGTTAGTATTGGATGTACAGTGGTGAATTGAGGTGGCTCATTACTATATTGGCTGAATGGGACTGAGGTCTGTGCCGATAATTTGAGCTGAAGGATATTGTTCCGCTAGAAATGACACATTTAGTCAGGGATTTCCGTCTTCCACAAATAACAGATGATGATAAAGAAAGAGTAGACTTACCGAACTCAGTTGCCCACAAACCAGTTCCAGTTCCGATATCTAAAACGTTGTGGAGTTCAGAAGGAAGGGGAGCAAGATGTAAAGCCCCATCAAACGACAAGGAAAACAGGTGATGTTGTAAATCTGAAATCATTAATTAATGCATCTACATCACCCATATGGTACGTCATACCGTGAGTGACTTACCCAATCTTTCTTGCTCGGCATCATCGTTGGGGAGAATATACTCTAAACACATGTCAGCCACCGGACAGCTTAATCATTGCAAAGGCTGTTTAAACTAACTTCCCGATTTATAAGCATGATACGTCCGACCGTTTTCCTCAACATACTTATATATACTTTCTTGAAGAGAGGCAGTAGAACTTCTGTATCAAGTATCAACTTTTCATGTGGATCATTTCATTGTTAATAGGCAGTCCAACTCACATGAATGACTCGCCCATACTAGAATCTGCATCGCTATTATTTGCAGACTAATCATGTATCAATGGATATCTCGCGCAGATTGGAATCTCGCTGCTCACCTGTGAACCGGTCTGAGAGTCTACCTCTAGCTCTGGCGTATCGGTCGTTTCTGTTTCTGTTGCAACGGCTCCATCATGGTGATGCAACGGTGTGTGTATATCATCCGTATTATTTTGATTGGAATGCATGTTACTAGACGGAAAGTGCCCTCCCGAGTTCACAGTGATTGACGGTATTGAACTTATATGATGCTCACCAGGCCCTGGAACCACTGGTTTCTCGTTTGTAGAGTTCGGTCTCAGTTGCTCACCTGGGGTATCATTAATTGGTTGTGATTATTGATCATGACTCAAGCCTGCATTCGGCTCCTTGATATTTCTCAATAAGGACTTTGTGCTTATTATCAAACATCTGCTTATGTCATTCCGTAATCGAACGATTTGCTCCCGGAATATCAAGAATCTCCTCAAAATCGACGAGATGGTACAGTACCGAGAACGTATCAAAATCAGATGAGCCTACCAAATTCAATCAACCACTTTTTACAATAAACTCTCTTGCTTATCTTTGCTTCAAACACTTGACAACTTGTCAGAGCCGCTCGAAGTAAGCAAAACCGTAGGATTTCAGAAAGGTTGCTGCTATTCGCGGCCGGATGAACCGGTAATCCTTCCTTGCTTATGCAGCCAGTAACAGCCATGGCTCCTTGCCCACCCACGTGCTCTTCTGACACGAGGCCCTGCAGTGACTGAATCAAATCTTTGTGTATCTTTGCGTTCTGAGATGAGTATGTTGTGGAATACCGGTTCAACTTTTGCTTGTACAATGTTTAGCTATAGGGGCTCAGCTCATGGATCGAAAGGCAGAAACAATGTTCTCAAGAACCGGGATAAGTAAAGGAAGACAACTTCTTATAATTAACGAATCAGCGTGGGTGCACTTATCCAGATCTCCACAGTGTCACATGACATGTTCGCAGTATTTTTGCCTACTTTTACTAATTAAACCCTTTACTGAGCTCCTTTCACACCGTCTCAACATTCACCGAAAGTTATCAATACGTACCTACGTAGGTACATATATACTTCACTACATTCCTATACTCAAGAATTATCTGTTCGATCCCACGGGATTTCTTTCGAACCTTACAGATGAAATCAAGTACTGAAAGGTGTTCCTTGCTTGAATTGATCAAGGGACAAAAATTACACATCAACAACCTTGCAATGTTCATTCGACGACGAGCAAATGGAACAGGAAAATTCCACCACTAGGATAAAAGCACGAAAGTTAATACGGCTTAGGGAATATCTATGTTATTGTTCGACGTCAAGTCAATTAAACTGTCAAAGGCAACAAAGCATGGTATTGAATATTTACAAAATTAAACTATGTACTGGAGAAGCTTGAACTTTTAAACCCATCTATCATTATTTGTACACAGGGGTTTTTTTCCCCCGAGAATTGAGATGAACAGGGAGTTATATCCAACTTTCATGCCATTTTAATCTTCTGATAGTAGTCACTTTTGCTCGATCTAGTAGATCCACGAATCAATAGAAGCTTGATTGTTTTCGAATGCCATGGTAGTTCCATTGTTAGACCACGTCCTGATGGCAAAGGGCAAATTCTCTGTCTTTGTCGCTGGAATTCTCCTTCGAGCACGCTGGCATTGAGAGTAGGTGGTGTGTTGCCATTGTCGACTCAGCCGATCAACACGGCAAGATTCGTTTGAGGGAAACGTGCATTTGGTCGGTAGGGATCGATATCGCGATGAGCTCCCCCAGGGGCGACGAAAGACCAATTACAGTCAACAAGGGCTTCACTGCTCTCATTGAAAGTTATATTGGGAACTGAAGGACTTTGCCGCCTGTTGCATGGAATGGGGTAATATCGGGCCACGTGGTTTGCAATGTATCCTCATATAATTGCCATCACAATCGGCGTAGATCCAACCCCCAAGGGTATCGTGAATAACGTTGTCGAAGGCACCAACATCAATGGCACTGCCATGTAGGAGTTCAATGAAGCGTGCTGGGGATTAGATCCAAAGCCAATGACAGGTAACTCCCCGCTATCAGTTTCGTCATTGCATGCAGTAGCCGCATCATAACAACTTGTAGATGGCTAAGATACGTACGCATAACGACTCTGAAAATCTTGGAGACTATCAAGAATCTTGGCTGCAACTGCCATAGCTTGAACCGACACGTACCATATTGTACTGGAGTTAGAAGCGAAGAATATTTGCCTGTAGAGGCGGCGACTGCAGCATAGTAGTATGGCCCGCCTATTATGGAGTTCAGAGATTGAAGTTCAACTTACAAAGATCTGCACGCGCAACGATACCATCCGTTTTGCCATCCATAGATTCACAAGCACCAATTGTAAATTTCATGATCTTATCTAACTCATACAGAGGAGCCTAGTAACCAAGGGTTTTCTCAACCACATTGAAGTAATGTCCACTCAACTTACTGCTTGATTACGATCTAACAAGCCAACATGAAAAGGCTCTTGTCATATAATTTTCGGACCAGGCAACCAGATGGAAGGGAGCATCTGAAATGGTGAAGAATGGTGAGACACTTATAATTCGACTTTATTCTATTAATAGTAAATGATGCTTATTTATCAGGATTCCATTGAGTCCATCAACAAAGTAGGCTGAAATCGTCTTGGCCATTATGGGTAGCCATTGACGGCTATTAGCACCAGTGATATCATGTCCACCATTTTTGCACCCCACGAAAGGATTTTGACAAGCCATCGAAATACTAGGGATGCAATTGGCAGCCATTATCACCTCATACCATCCTATAGTACAGCGGACAAGCGCTTATCTTTTCCAAAAATATATGAAATTTGTCCTGGGTGAGTGTTGAAACTCGAACTAGACATCCGAGATCTGAACTCGGGGATTCGAGAACATCATTAGTGTGATAAGTGTCTATGCTCCGTCGTTTATATGGTGCAAAGAGTATAATAAAACTCATAAGTACATTTACCTACCGGACACACATAGCTTGACCTATCCTACATTTCATGGCTATGTCATTGAACTACGAAAAACCTGAATGTATATATGTGGCGAGAGCATGGGGAAACGACGACTACTATTATATCAACTCGCCAGATATATAGACACCAAGTCTCTCTTCCTTTTATGTAGACCATTATCTGATATAGTTATGACGACTAGGCTTCCCTTGTTATTTTTTGATGAGTAATTCTTTTTTCTCTTCAAAATCGCTTCTAAATATTACTTGAGCCTATCCTCTATCCGCATCTCTTATGATCACCGGTAACGGGAAGGGCTTACAGTCTTTTCATCTCTCACACAGGTTGACTGCCGCCATAAAAAGCATTAGTATCGGTAGTGCAGTAAGACTAGTTTATAGTTGCCTCCTCTGAAGTTCTTTGTACTCGATCAAAATTGTCATGAATCCCGTGCTACACTACATTCTCTAACATTTTGTACGTAGTAAGGTTAAATTATATTCCGGACATCCCACCTCATCTTTGTAACAGATGAATAATCATATATTGCCGACGTTAATTCCCAATCCGATAGAATAAAAAGACCACTTCCATCCCATCTATATTACTAATCTTCAATGGGGTCTGGGGGATCAACTAGCTCACCGATATGTACTCGTAGCTCGCTTCCCAAGTTCCCACAACCACACTATAGAATTAAGCGGTGCAAGGTCAAACGGTGTCTAGCGCCCCAAGGAGTCAGGGATAATCTTAGATCGGTCCAAGTCGAACTCGAAAGTTCATATAATGGTTTGATTAAAGCTTAATAATAATCGATAAAGAAAAAAAAAGGTTAAATAAAACTCTAAATTTCACCGTTGGGATATTTTGGTGCTTTATTGGATGATGTCCGGTCCGAATGTCGGTGGGGAGTTCAGGGATTACTTCTAAGTGTTATGCAGGAACGGAGAATGTCTTGGATGCGTATAGTGGCATTGATTCACATTCTGTTGGCCCGAGAACTCGCATTCATACCCAAGGTCTCCTCAGTGCGGAGTGTAGGAATGAATAGTGATGAATTAAGTGAACATTACTTGTATGCTTGCAAAATTGGTTGAGAGATGTGAGGGTAAAGATGTGAGGGTAAAGATGTGAGGGTAAAGATGTGAGGGTAAAGATGTGAGGGTAAAGATGTGAGGGTAAAGATGTGAGGGTAAAGATGTGAGGGTAAAGATGTGAGGGTAAAGATGTGAGGACGAGAGTAGTGAGAATGAAGGGGAAGCCTGAAAATTAACGTAACAAGAGTGATAACACATACAAAGAGTGATGAACAAAACGAGGTCAAGATTTCACAGTGGGTGGAAAATTATAGATGCATTATATCGCAGACAGTATTATACAAACTCTGAACATTAAATTTCGTATCACATCTTCTAGTTAAACAAACAACAAAACAGCCATTAATTCACAACATCCCTCTACACAACATCCATCACACACCATCCCCTTACATAACAAGCTAACACTCTCCCCTAGTTAAATCCCTTAGGAGTGTTGTTGCAAGTAACATCCAAAGCAGTTGTGTCAACATTGAGGCAGTAAGCCTCATCTGTTCCCTTTGGACTGGTTACATTAATGTCGGTTGCCACAATGTTGTTGCAAACCGAAGCGCTAGAGCAAGCAAATGTACCAATCTCAGGGCTGTACTTCGTGCTGGTGGTACCAGTGAAGTGCTTGAAGACAATGTCGGTGATAGTAAGAGCAGAGGGGTATTCGAGACAGAGGGTTAGGTTCTTTTGACCGTAGCATTGGTCAATCTCGATAGCGTAGTCGACGTTGTCGACGTGCATTGTGTCGTAGGTAATGTTTTGGACTCTGCCACTACCTCCGCCTCCTATTGGTGTGTTAGTTGTGGACTTTGAGTTCGAAAAGGAGAAGATGTTTACCTTGGAGATCACCACTGAGAGCTGATGCGGTGTTAGGCCAAGCCTTAATACGTGCACCATCGCTGGCGTTGGTCAATGTGGTATTGTAGACGTATACGTTTTCGACGATGTCGAATTCTCCAGCATATTGACCGAGGGATCCAACAGAGATTCCGTGAGAGCCATTGCAGGCAAGATTTTGAACCAAGATGTTGGTACTGTTGGGCTTGAAAGAAACACAATCTAGAACCTGGTAAGCAAAATTTCCAAGACTGGATGAAAGGGTATTTACCATCTCCGTTGTTGATTTCAGAGTTCTGGATAACGATGTTGTCACTTCGGTAAGTATCCCATCCATCGGTGTTCTTTGCAGGGTTCTTGCTCGAGCTTCCACCTGAGATGTTGATGTTGTTGTACACAACATTGCTCGAGTTTGCAATGAAGTTGTAGTATTCTGGTGAGTAACGAAGGACCAAATCGGTCAAGATAGAGTCCTTAAGTCCATCAATTCCGATGAGAACTGGTCTGAGTGCGTAAATGTTCTCGGCATAAAGGTCATACCAGACTTGACCGTTTCCGTTAAGAGTTCCACCTCCGTAGATGAAAACGTCCTCTCCTCCGAGTTTGAAGAATGAGGTAGCGTTTTGGAAGACGAATGGGAAGGAATTGGCTTGCCAATAGGCCGTGTCGTTCGAGAAGAGAAGTTCTCCCTGGATGTCTGCAAAATTCATTAGCAAAAAACTACATCAGTGCATCGGTGTTACAAAGTGGCGTACCAAGATCAATGTGCTGAAGGAAAGTCCAGTCCATGGCCGTGCCAACTGAGTATGTAACACCCTTGCTGAAAACTACATGGCCACCGTTGTTGCACGAATGAAGTGCACTCATAATGGCTGGAGAGTCATCTTTTCCATTGCCATTGCTTGGCACAACGCAAGTCTTGGTTCTTGCTGCTGGAGAAGGCGGAGCAACGGATGGGTTCTTGGGATAGTATTGCACGACTGGTCTTGTTGATGTTTGCTGCTTTGCGTGACCTCTACGAGCAACAGCATCTGATGAGTCTGACCCAATGGGGTTTGCAACTGCGACTGCGGCAGTTGCCACTGAAAGAATTGAGCTCAATTGGAAATGCATCTTGAGGTAGGATCCCGTTATTTCGATTGCCCAAGTAGTTTGAATGAAAGCGTGGTACTTTTCTTAGCTATACTTGGGATCTGGCGCGACTTATATATTGTCTACCTGCGAACTAAGGTGGGCATGCAAACCTTCACATATTGCCAGGTGGAAAGCCAAGGAGCATCTGTTTCTCCGAATTTCTTGCCCTGGCCTGAGCTTTTGATGAAGACGGTGAGTTCCTGCTTGAACCAAGAGCCTGTATATTACCTCATGCTTGGAAACGATGGACAATTCCATCCCCAGATTATCCCAAAAATGTCTACGGCATTGAAATCCCGCATTAATCTAGAACCACAAATAATTTCAATAAACTTTATTGGTCCATTCCATTTATTCTGGAACAAGAATTCTTCATGCTCCATTTAGGTTTAATTATTGGTGGAACTCAAGGACGTCCTCCACCGAACCGGTGAGACGTACCCTTGTGGAATATTCGACCTATCGCCGAACGCTGAGGGCCGAAATTGGGCTCGAAAAGGGGTTGCCCCTCGTATTGGTTAGAGGTTTGGATGTAAATCGGAACTCCGGAGTATATACAAACTTCAAAGTGGAGATTCAAATAGATGAAGTGTGTGATGCTAATGATCACGTGATGTTTCTGCACGTGTGACATCCCACTCCGCCTTTTGGGTCAAAGTTCACTAAACCTCGGCTTTTTATAAGAGCTTAGATTCTTGGCCGTTGTGTGTTTTGATCACTTGATGACAAAAGCATATCGTTAGATAAGATATCTGTTAGCTAAGTACAAGGAAAGCGGGCCTCCAACTTTCTTGCTGGCAGGAAATTAAGCTTCAGGGGTAGTAGTAGTGGAGGCGTCAATTCAAGTGTTTGCTTTTGACGGAGTTTTCCCAGAGGCATCAAAGTACAAACCCTCTCAATCATTCAAAATTTGGCTGTGAAAAGGGGAGATTGTCTTCTATCCTTGCTGAAGATGGCTGGTTGATTTTGGTGGATGCGGTGGACACCGATATATCTTTCATATTCTTCAGTGCCACTACGTATCTCAATTCTCATCTGATGATCTGACCCATCTAATCCAACGGTCAGATGAACCATCCTAGAAATGCGCAGAACTCTGTAGAGCTCATTGATACACCGATTTATTTGTCCACTTTTCCATGGTAAAAAGTATTGACGGATCCAGTCCGAGTCGCTGAAGGAGTCGATAATTGCATACTTCAATTGTGTTATGACGGGAAGTCTGCAGAGCGGCAGAGAACTTTTCTATAGCATTGAAGCCTGCGCTCATGTGTGTGTCACGAAATTGCCTCTGTTGACAGGATGAAGCAAACAGACATATATTGACAGCTCGCGGTCTTGGTGCATGTTGAGTCTAAGGCAAGAGACGACAGGGACATGGATATCCAGGAATGCGCCATGTTTTGCAGAAATCTTGTAAAAGCCGTTGTGGCTGCCTTCTGCCAGGCCGCTTTCTCAACGATCAGTATGTGGACTTGGCGTATTATTTCTTTCATCATGACCTCGCAGAATACTATCGGAATCACTTTCCTTTGCCCGGTAGTCATGGACAGGCCCTCTCCCGTCTTCCTGATCGATCTGGGTGCATGTTGAGACGAGCGAAACCATCATTTCTATACGTGTGGCTTTCTTTGACATCTGTTCGCAGCACCAAAAGTTTGGAATGTTTGTTTGAGCAGCAATCGGTGCTTACTCTGTAAGAAATATCTTCGTCTTGCTGCATGCTGATCGTGTATCTGCAGTCAAAGTTCATACTATAGTTGAAATGTTTCTAGTTCCTACCATCGGATCTTGTAACAGATCTCATCTTTCGTTTGGTCAACATTGTGGGGCGTGGACCAGTAGCCCGGCTGTTGGAGTTGGAGCACGATATAAATGAGCTATTGACTGGCATGTTGTGCTCGAAGAAATGACCATTTCTTAGAAACAGTCCTATGATTCCGGCGAAGAAGTACCATGGTATATTCATGAGCTACCACAAAGAAGAATTTTGACCACGTTCTCAACGTCTTTCAAGCAAGGTGTGGTTACAATCTACAAGGCCCTCTGGAGACAATAATGACGCTGATGACCGTCTATTGGACTTAGAGAGTGGAGTATGCTGCATGATTATGAGTTTAATGCATGACCTTTGAAGTTACTGGATAGCGCAATATTTTCCTCCGGCGTGGGGCACCGCATACAATCTAACCAACAGAATCCTTCCAGGATATTGCTGGGGTGGTACATCTCAACCTCATTTTAAACACGGGAAACTTGGTGGTGTAGTCTATTTCGAGAGACTGATTTGCCACATCCCGGGATAGATCGCAGGGTGTAAAAGAAGCAACACTAACCAATACTACCTGATCCTGCAAGGCAAAGGATCGTACTGGGCATATAGCCGGGGCGGGATAGGATGGGGAACCACTACCCGGAATAAAGGTTGAATTTATGGCAGTCGCACAACATTTTAAAGGTTGAAGAAAGACCAAGAATGTGACCCATCATAATGATTATCAGCTTTGGGATATGCCTACATACAAACGCTCACCATCATTGAGATTTTGCCGCTGGTGCCGTTGATCAAAGAAATTAGAGATTCTTGACATCCTGCGCGAAAAGCTATAGCAAATAGACAACGGGATCGCAGCATAAGATCCTAGTACAGACAATAAAACCCCAGCAATGCAATATTTTGATTACAAACGAAACTTGCATCTATTCGATGTATCAAAGCAGTTCTTCCACCCTTACAATACATAACAAACACTCCACTAAATTCTCTTCCATTAACCCCTCATTATCAGTATTGGTTATTGGCACACATCGGATGAACTTGCATGAACTGTGGATTTTGATTGTCCATGAAGAGTGGGTCGTGATCATCAGGGAGCACTCCTTGGCAATCTTCAAATCTGTAGAGGTCGTATGCGGGATTGTAGTTTTCCTCTTTGATGACGGGACTGTAAATTCCAGGGCACTCTGGGGTCGGCGTTGGAGGTGATCTTCGTGGAGATCTCGATATAGAATTAACATTTGACGCGTGAAATTGGCTTCCCGGGTATCTCGCCGGTTCTGATCTAGACGATGTTGGAATCATTCGTCTTGGACTTGGATCTTCCCTCCCTCGTTGACGTAATAGCTTTCCTTTGCCATTGGAGTGAAACGAAGATTTTCGCATCGCATTGTAGTTGTGTCGACTTGGATGGTTTGGAATTGGAGTGCTTTCCGCTTTGACGTATTTCTTGCTACTTGTTCCCTTGCGATATCGAGTTGTAGACTGAACTCCACTCCTGATTGCGAAATCTTCCAAAACCCACTCAGTAGACTTTTTCGTTTCTTCCCCAGGAATCTTTCGTTCCGTCTTTTTGAACGCCTACGTCGAACATGTCAGCCTCAGTAGATTGCAAAACATACTTAATCATAAAATCTTACAGCGTTCATTGATAGATTGTGACGAATGCTGTTCATCCAACCTTTGGTGTCTGAGCTCCCTTTAGTAGTATTCTCTCGGAACCAACGATATATTTCCTGTAGAACCATAGAATGGTCTGGCGCACTCATCAGTGCTCGATAAATCAATTTTGCGTATGGTTGCTCATCTGCGCCATGACTGTCAGCATCGACATCCATTGCAGTAGGCTCGCGCGAACTTTGCCCATCTTCCTCAGAGCATAAGCTGGAGGGGGATTTAGAGTCGAGGGGCTTGTGTGCTGCATCCATCATGACGCAATCATCAAATCTTCCGACATGGTCAGCCCTAGATGATACCATGGATCCGACATTGTCGCTAGTATCAAAGGGATATACTGGTAACGTCATGGTCGTGTTGGCATAAGGTTGTTGCCATGTAGTTCGAGGGATGTTATCGAAAGCTTTGAGAGAATTTTCTTGTTCAAGACCGGAGAGATCAGTTGGACAATCGTAAGAGTAACCATTTCCATCGTCTCTAAAGCCAGGAGTTAATGGCGCCTGATGACCCCAAGAGTTTAGATTTTGAGAGCCAGGCATTTGGGAAGTTGTAAGATTGTAGTCATTGTTAGGCATAGGAGATGATGATGAACTAGCCATGAAGTACTGATCTTGACTGATTCGAGGTAGACCGTCAAATGATGGAAAAATAGCATCAGCTTGCGATTGTGCTGTCGTCCCAACATTCTCCGAGGTTTGAAAGTCCCAAGGCAAATCATGATGTTGAGAATTCTGCTCAAAGTGATCGGAATCCATGTTGAAGACCACCTGAAAACAATCTACTCAACTTCGCTGCCAATGATGTGTTTATTGAATGAAGTGATACACTTAGAATGGATTGCTCTATTGTAAGACGATAGTGACTTTCTTCTCGGAGAATTCAAAGAATTGAGATAGCAAAGGACTTCGGGTGTAGTTATTCAAAAAAGAAATCTAGAACCCAAGGAGCAGTGGGAACGCTGGGGGCTATGTGACTATGGGTGTAGAGTCCTGAAAAGACAAGGCCATAATGCAGGAGAGCGAATGCCAACACATGGATGCAAGCCTTTGACGTGTGGTGCAAACAGGCTCCCCGGACAGCAACATTGTGAAGACACTGTGAGCTCTTCAATGACCCTTTCTTGAATAGCAATTGCTTGTTGTCTGCTGTAAATAGGTAGGCTGTAGGTCTGCATATCCATGTCATACAGGTAGAGGAAAGCGGGAAACTGCATAACGCTAGAGATTGTGCCTAGGGGAAGCATTGTTTGAATTTAAACCTAGAAGGGTATACTAATGTTTCACCGTCAGCCTCGAGCGAGCACAATCACAAAGAATTGTCTGGTTTAATTGTTCTTGAAATTTATTCTAGAAGGAACACAGAGTTGTTTTTGTCAGAGTTAAGTGGATTGTGCCGAAATCAGCCACCCGTAAAACCGTTTCGACCTGCTCAACCAAAAATCCCAATGATTTGCACGAACGAAAGCCGATCCGGAGTTTTTCTTAATAATTAACGTCGCAACTACCCATGTTTGAGAAAGAAAGGTCTAGTGCAACGGATCGTGGCCAGCAGTCCCAAATCACAGCTAATATAAGTTTCCAGGAGGGGTATGAGATGGATAGAGGACGTTGATAACCTCAACTGCATTTCCAGGGGCTAATGCTTCTTTTATGCATCGAATCGTTGCCGTCATGTAGGTAGTATTATTTTGGACGGATGTACAAAGTTCCTTTGTGTGACATAACACACATGGAAGAAATCTGGAGAAGTTTATTTGTGAGCTCAATGATTGCTAAAGAGAAACCCAACCGATTTGGTATTTACCAAACTCTGGTATAGTTTCCCACCTCCATGACTTCTGCATTTCCTACAGATGGGATTATCTGCTCCTTCAATGATCGTCAATGAAGAACCCTATTAAATTGATAATTACCCAACTCCAGTGTATCCTCCCACTTCCCACATCCATAACCTTCACACTTCTTACAAACAGAATCATTTATTCCTTCAAAGATTACTTAAGAAAGACTTCCACCACATTGATATCTGCGAAACTCCAATGTATCCAAATAGTATTGGAATATCTAAACCATGTAGAATATTGAATCATATTCCAACACCCAAAGAACTTCAATTATTGAAAGTTTAAAACTAGTCTGCCAGTTCGGATTATTCGACACCCTGACAGTGAATAGATAGCTTTCCGGAGTTCGGCAAGAGGGTTCATTGTTTGGGAGTGGTGTTAACACTTACTATAAATACATGTTTGGATTGTTCTTTGATAAGTGAAATAAATCCAATTTAAAGTTCTGCATGAAAATAGGAAAAACACGTGAAGGTTATGTCTAAAAATTAAGATTAAAGCATACCCGTAGAATGTATGACAACTATATTAGCCCAGTGACCTTCATACATTCTACTATATTAACCCAGTGACATCTGTTCTTGCCTGGCTCTAAAAGACCACCCAAGACGATACGATGAGTCAAGAAGGATTCCTGCGAATCGTGATTACTTTCGGTAGTATACCTGAATGATGATAAATTAGCTTGGGTTGAAAGGTGGTGGGTGTCGTGATGATTGCTACTAGCCTTTTTGAATTGGAAGTGTAACTGAAGAATACCCTGTCATTGAGTGAGCACATTAGCTAGGGAGCCGGCTTTAAAGATACATTGTGGTTTTGAGGTTGTCACTGCATGACGGGTAGACAGGATACAGGACACTGAAACATTGAAGCCACACACATACCTTGTCGAAACTACTACGAAAGCCACGATCTCTTTTCGCAGAATAATCCCATTCTTTATCAACGATACGGAAGGCAATATCCTCATAAGGGGGTCCAGCTATGAAGCGAATCAGACATGTATCCTCCTCTCCAGCAGCTGCAAATGACTCTCCTCTCTTTCGACCATGTTCACGAATAATTCGGAATGTCGGCGCCTTAGCTTTGTCTATGAGATCCGGATAAAATATGTTAAATTTGTAACCTTGGACGACTTTTGGTGGAGGGTTATCATGATCGTAATGGGTTTGATTGTATTTGTTCCACTCGTAGCCCATTTGCACTCGATTGAAATAACGCGGTTTTCTTGGCCCGTATTTGTCTGCCCATTGAGGAGCCGAAGTCGTCGTAAGGCTTTCCTCCGCCGTGAAGATTTCCTCATTTTCATTCACGCCTCGTGCCACCTCTCTGTCATACAATGCTTTTGTAGCTTGAGAGAAATCTTCAGTAACTACGGCGGAAAAGCGCTGTGTACCTGGAGGTGCATTGCTGATAGATGTGCTTGGTTTGCTGACAAAGCCGGGCATACTCTTCTCGGAGGCAACTGGACGTGAAGGTACGTAACCTAACTTTAAGACTTTGCTCCGCTCAGCCACGACCTTTTTGAGGAAATCAGATTCGTCAATAATCTCGCCTGATTTGTCTTCAGTCCGAAGTTTGAGTAACGGTTCCGGGTCATGCTTCTGTGAGTAGACAAAGTGAGGCTGACGACGAGGTGTTTGCGCGGCGATTGAATTTGGTCTGTCAGACCCCTCTTCAATCACTGGTGTTGGACCAGATAACAGTTCTTGTAACTTCTTTTGAACACCTTCTGCATTATCCTGTTGTTCTTTTCGTAATGCGTCGAGTCGGGCATCCAGCACAGATTGATACACCTTCTTTAATTTGGCCTTTGCCTTCCAGATCAATAAACTCTTTAAGAGTTGTTCCCAGTAATCTGTATCTATTGGTTCGTTCGAGCGGAGCTTTGCTCTAATTTGCCCTTCCAAACTTTCAAGCTGCTCATACGTTTTTGGTCCCAGAAGTTTGTCCACATCTGCAGCAACAGAGCTTACAGCACGTTCATCAGGACCCAGGGGCTTTAATTTCTGGCGACGATCATTGCAAATGATTTGCATCGTTTTCCAATAATCCTGGTTCTGTTTGTTCTTCTCCAAAGCAATGTAAGAATTAATGTCGGCTTCCAATTCTCCTAGTTGGGCATCGTTGAGTCCTTCGAACACTCCCTCTGGATCTACCACATCCAGCTGAACCTCTTCTTCATCAGCGTCAAGGAGATCTCTATCGGGATCTATTACTCGAAGAATAACCGTCAACCAATCAATTGGTTTCGCTCGTCCTTCTTTAACTCGAATATCTGCCTTCTTCTTTGCTTGTTTTAGAACAAAAGTATCCTCTTCTGCTACCCATTTTTTTGATTGTTCGTCTTCGAGACTGTAGTTGTTGCGATAAGGTCTGGAACTGGAGTTGCCCGCTGATCGTTGTGGTTTGGTAATTCGATTGGTTTCGCCGCGACGTGGAGATGTGATATCTCTTCCCCGAGGTGCGCGACCTTCCAGCATAGCTCTTCGCCCAGGATCCATGGTGCCAAAATGATAAATTTGGTACCTTTGAGAGATGAGATTCGTACTTAGGTATTCATCTACTTTGACGCGCTCTGGTAGCAATTTGGTTCTGCCTCAGGATCAAAGAGATCAGGTAGTCACGTTATGATCTTAGTGTGCATTGGCGTCCCCGCGTGCCCCACTTATCAGAAGCTTCAAACCTGTGGAGACGAGCCCAGAAGAGTAACTAAGTACTAGGTATGGAATTCAGCAAACTGAGTTACTCGCTTTATCCCAAATGCAACTTCGATAATGAATTCTTGATATGATCACCTTTCAGACTCAATACAGGATATAAAGAGCTCGAATTCACGATGACCCATCATTGACAGTTGATAGAACCTATTCAGCACTACATGGTGATCTACCAGTCACAAAAGCTGCCGACAAAGCATTTTATCCATACGAAAGCAACGCGATTAAGAGAAAACGCAGAGCAATATCAACTTCCATCAAAACTCTTAAACGCGAATCTTAAGATCTTACAACACCTCTCACACCATAAAGACTGCTTCCCGCTTCCCCAACAACCTTCTATAAACCCCATCATCTCCGAACTAATAATAAAACTCTTCGCCATTGACAGCTATTTCGGATCTACTAATTACCTGGTACTAGTAGTCCTATACCATTTTTCATTTTTATTTTTCGTATCTTACAATATGATGTTATAATTCAGTCGAGACTAGTGCTATAAGGTAGCTTTCACTGGGAGAAGATAGGTATAATTTTTGGAGTTCCGGCATTTAAAGGAGAAATACTTTGGTTAGGGGAGTAGTCATATCCCATGCACGGTAGGTGATAAATGGGATTCAACACTGGAGACTTTATGGTGTCCATTCTCTTTATGCGACAATCGTAGAATATTGTCTCATTATCTCATTATCTCCGTCTTCGCACTCTGTACTCTAAACTTTCCGCGACGAGAATCTGCTCAATATGCATTGGGATTAAAAGGAGGCGAGGCGAGAATGGATCGTTAGTACCCCTCAGATCGCGCAGAATGCCGATATTATCACATTCAAACATCCTGAAATGTGTTCTCCCGCCCCATGATCTTTCAATTTCTTTTCATGGAAAAACCCTCAAAAATTTCAGGAAAATCCTACTCTCATGAGAATGCGAAATTGGAATCTTTATAATACACTCAATCTACCTCCTTTCCACAGGCCCATCTTTCTTACACCCCATCATTCTCCCAAGATTCTCCAATCTACACCACCCTAATCCTCTAAAGGCGGAAAGTTCCTCAAAAAATGGCTTGGACATTCATAACCCCCAGGATTCTTGTCCAAATACTTCTGATGATATGTCTCTGCATCCCACCACTCACCCGCCTTCAGGACTTCCGTAACTACCTTTCCCTTCCACCATTTTTCATTGACCTGCTTGGTAATTTCTCGCGCCTCTTTCTCTTGTTCCTCATTGTGATAAAAAATTCCAGAGCGATACTGTGAGCCTGTATCTGGTCCTTGGCGGTCCGCAGTTGTAGGATCATGCATGCGATAGAAATAGGTTATTAATTGGCGGTAGGTAATTTGTGAGGGATCATAGTGGATTTGTAAAGCCTCTGCGTCTGTAAAGATGTTAAAAATCAAGTGCTTGGAGATTGAGGAATCAGATAGAACATACGACCAGTGTTACCTGAACACACAGCTCTATAATTAGGATTCTCGGTATCACCTCCAATATATCCCACTCGTGCATCATATAAACCTTTCCCGTTAAATTCTTTGCGATACATGTGCTCGACGCCCCAGAAACAGCCTGCGGCAATGGTGCATTTTTGCGCGGATTCCGGGACGGAGATTTGGGATGCGGCGGCGGGAGTTACGGAGAGAGAAGAGGAGGATGTGAATGGCCGAATAAGACGGTTGAGAAAATTGGGCATGGCTGCCATTATTGTGAGGAGAATGAGGAGGAGGAAAAGTTTAATAGAGATAGGTTGAGAACGCGGATTGTAGGATTTGAGACTATTTCGAGATTTCTGCTGGAAT
Source organism: Sclerotinia subarctica (assembly GCA_025389085.1). Classification (NCBI taxonomy): domain Eukaryota; kingdom Fungi; phylum Ascomycota; class Leotiomycetes; order Helotiales; family Sclerotiniaceae; genus Sclerotinia; species Sclerotinia subarctica. Next base: position 980,127 of record QRFI01000011.1, on the reverse strand, counting down.
TTTGGTGAAGTTTATCTGGGTCTGATGAATGAATCTCTACTGAAAGTTTGTATGTACTTTTGCAAAGACAATCGAGGATAAAAGTATCAATATAAGGAAATCTGAAGTGGCAATTGTATCAAGTCGTCATGATCGATGGAGGGGTTAAACAATTTACAAAGCTTGGGCCATATTCAATGAGGTTAAATCTGACAAATCAATATTTTATCCAATGGAAGAGCTTAGAAGCTACAAATGATTCCACATGCGAGAGCAAAGAGATAGCTGTGCTGTATACTCCGTAAGCACGCAATTATTCCAAATCTTGTGGCAACCTTCCTTTTATGGCTGACCGCAATGAAATTTTGATTCCAATGACAAGTCCGTGAATATTCTTAAGATCTAAATAGGCATGCGGAATGGAATCACAATAACCCTCAATGAGAAATTGAGGATATCCAAGAGCCTAAGCTCCATCCAGCTGGACTAGAACAGAGGAGGACTGGAGCAGAGGAGTGAAAAGGTAAAGAGAGCACTCAACATCTCTAGCCACATACGTCAAGATATTGTACCACCCAACTGCAGGTGATCGATCAGCTCTTTGAACACAACGTTCCCCTCTCGGAAAGCTACATGTTGATACGAAGAAGACGTTTTCTTACGAAGCCCCATGCCAACACGAGACTCAAGTATCACAAACACACGCCACATGCAAAAAGCCTCACTCCAATCTCGCCATTGACGGTTCCGACTCCATCAGCGCAGTAGCTTCCCGCTTTGTCAAATTGTTCCTGTGGTGAAACGCAACGGGGTTGAAAAATTAGAGTTCATGGAAGAGCTATCGAAGAAGATGAAACGAAGCGATAATAGATAGCACTTGGGGGGGACACGGTGCGCAGGTTCGCATTATCATTTCCACATGGCATGCTAAAGAAACGGGTATTGACATTAATGAGGTAATAATCTCCATCAGACCAGGAACGGTCCGAATCGAACTTTCTTATGAGTTCCTGCAGATCTCCTTTAATATCTTTGGTTGCTTTGGTTGCTAATGTATAAACCAATGAGAACTACACCTTCTTAGATTGGACAAAAGCACTTGAAACATTTCTTCTCGTGCGGAGAGTCCTTCTGCTCTAGAGTCGCTTGAAACATGATGGACGGGGATATTTTTCAAATAGGTACTTTGATTGTAGCTCCTCTTTTCGAAAATTGACAAATTGCTGGTTGGGGTCTGAACGGATATGTATCCTGAATGAGGGAGTGGGATGGATGTTACATGTCGATGCGCATAGAAACGCATGGGAACATGATCTCAATGTAGTATCACTTCAAACGGTTCTTATGATTGATATCTGATGATATAAGGAGATGGGAGGTAAAAGGTCTATTTCTGATGTTGCACCAAGCCCCTTTATTTGTTTGGAGGTACACCCGTAATAAAAATAGGTGATTTGATGCGGCGCATGAATTATTTAAAGCTCATCGTCCCCTTGGAAGCATTTATTAGTGGACGAGAAATCTCCATCCTCAGGTACGATACCATGGCTAGTAGGTACCAATAATATGCAAATATGCATGCGGAAGAAAAAGATCCATCATATCTTTTAATCTCTGATCTATTCTGCCTGTTATATGCATGAACGCTCAAATATTCCCGATATTCCAATCTCAGACAATGTAAGGTAAATTTCGTACCATCTGGTAGGATTACCGGTAGAAAGCCTCGGCAGGAGTACAGTACATATGTAAGGCTGAAGAACAACTGGTCTCAAGCTTCTAGAAGATGTAATGGAAGTAGTCAATCTACTTTTTTGAGCGATATATGCATGGTAAGCGATTGGGCTTACTTTCTTTGGTACAGATAGACCTGTGATGGATCCATTGAAATCATTCGCTCGATTTTTACACTCTCACCGCGAGATGCATCAAACTAAATTGTGTGAGGTGGTGAATGATGGAGCTGAAGATTGATGGTGGGAGGATGGGATAAGATATTTATGGGCAGGGGAGGATGAGGAGAGGTTGTTAGAGGAGGAGAAGAATATTTCATCTATTTCATATACTGTACTTTACATTCCTAGGCAGCTAGTATGTATGTATCTCTTAAGGATGATGATATTCATATGAGGTACAAGTATGTATGACAAGGTCGGTATTTACCTACTTCCCTCCACCACTCTTTCATTCTCTATTGATTTATGTATATAAATATCGGACGTAGATGATATATCTTCGACTTGATGCAAGAACTTACAAATCATTACCTAACAGATAGCTACTTGATCTATGCCAGGGAATCCATGGAATGAATAGAAATTACTCCATGTCCCTCATTCCCTCTCTCCTGTAACAATCTACTGCCTACTCCGAACAGCACAGTACACCGCATTCCCCACGGAAGGCCTAAAAGTCTAAAAGGGCTAATGAATCATGATGCTGGAAAAAAGAAGCGAGGAAAATCGTCATAGCGCGCAACAGCCCACCACAAAAAGCAACCTTTTCTCGATTTATGTCTCCCACCATTCGCCCACTGCCGGTATTGTGATATGTATGTCTAGATCGGTAGGTAGGTAGGTATATAGTTGTTGTGCCCATTGCAGCCATTGTATTGTTGCCCCCTCACGGATGAAAAGAAGTCATCTCCCCCTTTCTCCCTTTCTCCCTTTCTCCCCCACATCCAACTCTTCATTGTCCAAAGTCAAAATATTCCCCCAAATACCTACCACCAGTACCTACCTACTTGTAGACTTTTAAAGGGTCGTCTCGTGCTAAGAAAAGCCACCGAATGCTCCATTTCGAAGCTCGACGATCATACTGCGCTCCGTGCATTTATACTTCCATTCAGAGTGCTACCGTATAGGTCTTGTATTTCCTTCACCGTGATTATTATTATTATTATTATTATTATTATTATTATTGTACATGATTTCTATTTCTCACCTCATATTCTACTCTCTATCATCTTGTCGTGCATTGTCAGATTTCATCGAGAGAAAAAATTCTTATAGAAAGAGGAATCTTCCCTTACCCCTCCAATTACATGACCTAGGAATGAAATAGTAAGCCCATCTATCTATCCTGACACATTGTGCAGCTTATCCACCCAGCGTCTTGGACCTCTTTTATATATCGAATGCCTTTGTAATCTATGTAATAGCTGACTGAGTAATTCACAGACTTGTCGCACGATACTTTTACCCGTTATATCTATTATCTGCAGACAAAGAACCTTTCGATTTAAACCCTCTGTCCATATCGCAATCCCCTCGCGAGAACATTTCCAACTTGAGCTGCCCATCTACGAATTTCCTTGACCTCCCTCTCTTCCCTGTGGTATTCGAAACCGGTGAACCTGCGAATTGCATAGTGAAATTTCTCACAAGTAATCAAAGCCGTTTTAATATTGCCCACATTGGCAAATCTACATGCAGAACGGCCACTAGGCCGCAAGGTGCCCACATGAGCTTCTGCGAAATCGTAGCTTGCTAAATACACATACAAAATCATGAGTAGGAGTCGACGGGGAGCTGGCCCTTTCAGGGCCAGTGGCGCACCTATTCCAGACTCATTATCCTTGATACGATCATTCAATATTGAAACCAATCCAACTCGACCAGTACGACCTTCTCCCCTCACAGCTTCGACGATCCCGGATATGCCACTCGACCTCCTCGATCGAATACGCTCCTTTCCTCTCTTCCTTTCAGCTCCTGATTCGTTCCTTGCCGCAATCGGAAAACATCTTCGTCCTCAGGTTCATTCACCTCATGATCATATATTGACTGAAGGGGACGATGCAAAAGCAATGTACTGGTTGGTACGTGGCGCTGTTGCGGTCACATCTCGAGATGGAGAAGCTACATACGCAGAGTTAAGGCCCGGTGCTTTCTTTGGCGAAATTGGAATATTGATGGATGTACCTCGGACTGCGACAATTATAGCAAGAACGAAGTGCTTGTTGGTGGTGTTGAAGAAGGAAGATTTGAGAGCTGAGCTTCCAAACTTCCCAGAGATGAAACAAGCGATTATGGAAGAGGCACAAGAAAGATTGACCATTCTTAATAAAAAGAGGAGGGAAGGTGGGTTTGGCCCAAAACTGGTTTCAACTGAGCTTGTTTCCAGAGGTGGAAAGCTTGCACGAGAAGCTGCGCCAGGTGAAGTTTCTACTGGCGAGGTAGGGGTCATCGAGAACGGAACGGTTATCAATAAGAAAAAGCGAAAATCTCCAAGTCCAGGCATAATCGATGATCCTTCGGTTGGCAGTGCGCTGGGTAGTGGATTGGTCAGTGTCAGGAAAACACTCAAGGAGTTACCTTTATTCTCAACTTTACCGCCAGAAATACTTCATTTTCTTGGTTTGAGCGCCACACCAAAGGCATACCCACCATTTACGGATATCATCGTGCAAGGTTCGACTGGCAATGAGATTTATTTCATTGTGAGAGGTGAAGCAGAGGTCATACACGAAAGTTCCAATGGACATAATGGACAAGCACCTCAAGGATCAAATGGATCATACATTAGACCAAGATTAAAAGCTGGGCAATATTTTGGCGAAGTTGTCAGTCTGTCTTTAGCACCGCGGAGAACAGCGACTGTACGCTCCATCACCTCTGTAGAATGTCTGATGATTAGTGGGGAGGTGCTTGAAGAGTTATGGAGAAGATGTTCACCAGATATACGGAAACAAGTAGAGGTGACAGCAAAAACTCGAATTGGAAGACCTGAAGACGAAGATGTCATTATGAGTGACGCAGCTATCAATGATCTTACCCTTAACAACAGCCGTCCTAAACATCAGAGAAGGAAAACATTACCGCAAGTCACATTTACTCCTTCGAAACCTGCAAGTCCTCATAAGCCTAGTCGTGTTGAGGATAATGGGGCAGTGATGGAACCTTTAGATCCAGATCCTTTCCTTAGTGTGGATATGGATAATATGAGGGCGAGATCACGAAGAGGTTCATGGGCACCTCCTCCTCCTGAGACTCCACCACCGGACGATAGATCCTCTGGTCCGAGAACTAGATCTAGATCTCAAACACCAACACCTGTGAAATTATCACATGCAATCACTCCCCCAGAATCAGCTTTCCGACCAAAAAGGCCTAAAATTTTCGAGAGGCGTCCAAGTCAATTTAGCCAGGGCATATTACCAGATGCAATTTTAATCAATATTTTCTCATTTCTAGACATTTACCAGTTGATGAGATTACGACTCGTATCTCTTCACTGGTCAACCTTATTAACCTCTTCGCCAAACGTCTGCCAGAACCTTGATCTATCACTATACAACCGCAAAATCACCAACAAAGCACTCGTTGAATACATTTGTCCATTTGTTGGGCACCGTGCTCGAAGCGTCGACATTAGCAATTGCTTCCACATAACTGATGAAGGATTTGCTGCAATTTACTCACAATGTGGCCCTAACATCCGAATGTGGAAAATGAAATCAGTATGGGATATTACTGCCAACGCCGTTTTAGAAATGGCCAACAGCGCCAAAGAACTCGAAGAAATAGACCTTTCCAACTGTCGCAAGGTATCAGATAATCTTCTAGCCCGCATTGTCGGTTGGGTCGTGACCGAACCCATCGCTCCTCAAGCTTCTCTTCGTCAAAAAGCAGGAACATTCATCCCACCAGTCGGAACTGTCGTCGGATGTCCAAATCTAAAACGTCTTACCCTGTCTTATTGTAAACATGTTACTGATCGATCGATGGCGCATCTTGCAGTTCATGCGCATCAAAGACTACAGAGTATTGATCTCACAAGATGTACGACGATTACGGATAATGGATTTCAGCACTGGAGTATTTACAAATTTGCCAAGTTGGAAAAGTTGGTTTTGGCGGATTGCACATATTTGACAGATAATGCTATTGTTTATTTAACGAATGCGGCGAAGGGTTTGAAAGAATTAGATTTGGTAGGTTGACCTTTTGTATCTGTCCAGCTTTCTTGCTAACTTAATGTCTAGTCATTCTGTTGCGCTCTTTCCGATACAGCAACCGAAGTTTTAAGTCTTGGTTGTCCTCTTCTTCAATCACTTAAACTCTCATTTTGTGGTTCCGCAGTCTCGGACTCCTCACTTCGGTCCATTGGTCTCCATCTTCTTGAATTGAAAGAACTTTCCGTGAGAGGTTGTGTAAGAGTTACAGGTGTAGGTGTAGAAGCTGTAGTAGAGGGTTGTAGCAAACTTGAAATATTCGACGTTAGTCAGTGTAAAAATTTAAAGAATTGGTTAGATAGTGGTGGAATAGAAAGATGGGCTTCGAGATGGAGTTCGTTACGGACAACTACCGGTAGAAGGAGTATGAGGGGTGCTGCGGCTAAAAGTCCCGTACCGAGGAAAGGAAAGGGGAATTTGGTTTTTTGGGTCGAGAAGAGGAGTGGTCCCGGGGTGGGCTTACGATGATTTGATTTGAGTTGATATTATGATATGATATGATATAATTTTCTCAGTAACCAATTTTTGATTAATAGAAGGAAAATGGTGGCAGGCATATGCTAAGCTGAGCTATCAAATTATTTTCCTGACGAGAGATGAGGAAATGGGTTTACAGAACATGGAAAGATGAGAAGAAATAGAAGAAGAAGAGCGGGATCTCTATCACCATCATCATTTTTACATGTAGAAATCCTCGTATGTATGTATGTATGCATGTATGTATAGATAGAAATGAAGTTTATCCATTTATCCATTGATTCATCTTTATGAGTATTCTGTTTGATTTTATCAGATTATATATATATGTACTTGATATATCAAAGATAAAAATAAAAATAAAAATAAAGATAGATAGATAGATTTTGATCTTTTGGTTTCTTATCAAAAGATGCTCAGAGGTGCTTATAGGTAGGTAGGTAGGTAGGTAGGTAGGTAGTCTGGTTTTGGGTCGGAATGCGAAGCGTTTTTGGTGTCTGGGATTGGGGTTGATGGATGGTGTGTAATAGATGAATAGATGAATAGGTGTATGGATGGATATCGATGGATGATATTGGTGTAGTTTAGAGGTGTGGATTGTGGAATATATATGTGTATGTATCTGAAGGGATGGTGTGGATGGCGTGGGTTATTTATTTAGCTTGTTGAGTAGTTTCATGAAGTTGTGAATCTATCTGGTTTGTAGAGATTGTTTGAATAGATAGTTTATAGAGGTTGTTTAAATAAGTCATCTTAGATAGATAGATGTATGTATACATGTATACATGTATATACGTTTGTATAGCTAGCTAGCTGATTAATTGATAGTGAATATCTTCCAGGAGCAAAGGGGAATTCTGGTGTTTTTTTAAATACTAGTATACTGACTGATATATTGATATACTAGATTTTTTAAGATGTCGATTGGATTGAATTAGATGTGATATGATATATCAAATCGTTAGAAATCAAAATGAGAAGAGGGAATATAAGAGGAAAGAAAAGGAAGAAAGGGAGATGGAGGGGAATACAAATTATATTTTTAAATCTGATATTAAGATAATATTATTCATGGGGATATTATAAAAAGTTGAGTTATTAAATAAATATATATTTAAATATTTAAATAAATGAGTAGATATATATATTAAATGAATATATATTTAATTAATTAAATTAATAAAATAATAATCAGATATGAAACGAGATGAGATCTGATGTATAAGTAAGATTTATTAAGTAAATAGAACTATTAGATAATCAACGAGTGCTTTATTTTACTAGGTATTCTGATGTTTTAATATTTTAATATTTTGTTCTTGTTTTTGTTTTCTCTTTTGTTTTAATTAATATATTACCTATCCATTAACAGGCAAATTCCCAGTATCCCAAAGAAGGAGAGGAGAACTGTACAAGAAAAATTCCGTAGACTTCCCTACCCTAACCATTATCTCATCCCAAAGAGCAGAGCTATTTTTAGTGAAACCTCATCTGCTACATGTATCCCAGCCGTATCATTCACTTCCTTATTCCTTCCCCTGTTTGAACAAGTCCCAAGTTAATGTTTTCCATCTCTCATTATACTATTCCACAACTAACCCACTTTACTTCCTCCTATTATTCTGCATCATCAAAATTTGCACCATCCTAATGAAAATATTCAGGAAATCCAATTCCAAGGAAATACTCTCATTAACAGCATCTCTCCTCATCATACCTCTCTCCGCCATCCTGGCATGTGCCAAAATCTTTTGCACATCATAAAGTGTGAAACCACCGAATACAGCAAGACCTCCCCACAAAAAGATATTTTCGGTGAAAGCTAGAGTTCTAACTGCTGTAGCTGGGAGGACAAGGGGAGCGAATCCGGAAACGGCAACGAGGGCCACACCTGCGAGTAGAGGTCCACCGAGGTAGAGATATTTTTCTTGTTTGGCGGTTGCACCGACGAAAGAGATACTACCCATCATGGCGACTGTGTAGAGACCTGCGCGAGCGATGATGGCGGGTGGTGCCATGAAGAGGAGAGGAGCGACAAATGCGGCTTGAGTTACGTTGAAGCCGGTCCAGAGAGCGTATTTTTGAACATAACTATTACATATTAGTTTTTTGTCTCTCTCCCATATAGATTCGAAATATCCAACAGTCAATATCAAAAGGGGGGCAAAACTCACTTGCTAGGATCCGTAGCTCTAGTAGCCATCATAGTACCAACACTCAAACCAATACCACCAATCATCACCACCCACGGATTGGTAGCCATCAATCTGTAAATAAAACCACTTTGAAACATGGCGCGCGCAGATAAACCGATGATTCCAATGCCGATTCCTGTGTGCATAAATGTATCATTTAGGTAACTGCGTTCGTATTCGGGCATTCCACCATCTTCACGGGTTTCGCGGTTGAAGACCTGTGGGATTGTTAGTTGTCTTGTATTTGATTGAATAGGACGATGATGAAGTTGAGGAGGAGGAAGAAGATACCATACCATATTGATAGCAAACAATGTTCCTCCAAACATAGCACCACCCACGAGTAATTTCTGCATCAAGGTACCATTTGGATTTTGCACAGCAGCTGGTTGCTGCAGATATGTTCTCGACCCTCTAAATGCATTTCGAGCTTTAATAAGAGTGCTGGTTGGAGGTGTGGTGCGTGAGGTGAAGAACGAGGTTGTAGGTTTGCTGGAATGAAAAGCTCGCGCGGGGGTGGATCGAAGTGCGGTTTTTGAAGCTATAGCCAGCGAACTGGTTAGTTTGAAGGGTTGGCGCATGGTAAAGGCCATGATTGTGATGCTTTTGTAGTATTATCAATTGGTAGTTTTAAAGGTATTGCTGGTTGGTTATTTGGTTGTTGACTGTTGATTGTTGTATTGATTGAAAATATTTATGGATGGCAAAGTTATTTATTTAGGTTGGTGATGTTGACGATGCTTATGACGTTCGGAGTTTGGGTCCGGAGAAAAGAGGGATGCTCAAAGAAAGCTTTGGAAGCGAGTCGGTAATGCCATTGCCGCCAGCAAATGATAAAGAACAACCTGGACTCATTTCTTGACTCAATTTACTCAATTTACTCAATTCACCTCGTAGGTAAGGTGGATATCATGGCTAAAAGCACAACTCATGAGTTATACCTGTGCGTATTTTGTCCATTTTGCTTAGCAAATAAGGCCTTTCCCACTTCTCTACAAAACATGGAGGATTAATTCCTTCCTCTATCTCTCACGTTTTGGTCTATCTAGTTTCAGTTACATCGATCTTTTGGATGCAAACCATACCCATCATTCCACGAGAGCATTCAGAATATGAGCCGATGCCGTGGATTAGTCAATACATAGCAAAAAGAAGGTGTTTCAAGTGGCTATGATGATTGCATATTTATAAAGCTGCTTTTTGCTCGCCGGGAGAAATGTCATTCAACTCTGTGATCTTGCATTACAGGAGCCTGGCCCTTCAGGAACGTTTCTGGGGAGAATCTGCAAGACGGTCTATAGGTTTAATAAGGCCTTACTAGACTTCATTGAGATCATTCCTGTGCTATTATGACCAGCAACAATCTACCATTGGCAAAGTACATTTAAGTACACACGAAAAGTTGCCGGAGTACCAACTCCAAAGGATTCTATGCTCTTGAATATCTGTCGAAGGAGGGAAGAGGCCGGGCATGAAGATTTAGTTTACTTGCGACTCGCTCGAGTAGGAATTACCATGTTGGACCTGTCGCAATCAAAGAATGGGTTGAGGCCATAAGCCCTGGGGAGTTTAGTATCTGCTCATTCTGGCATTGCTTCAAATGGTCTAGGCCGAAGTCTCGCAATGAGTTATCCCAAGCCGTCAAGCGTAAATTTGAAGATTCGGCAATGCATGCAAGGAAGGCTTTCGGGAACATTCGCATATGAGCTTAGTATATATACTAAGCCACAAATTCTCGCGATATGGGCTCCAGATTAGACAAGCTGGAAAAAAGTCCCTCATCTTTGGCCTTGCTTCGCTGTGGGAGGATTCGTGAATAATCTGGACAACAGCCTGAGCTTGAGGATCATTGCAACGAAGTAATGAGATTGAGTGTGTGTGGTCTTGTCCTATTTCTTGTTTGCGGTTACTGCTGCACATAGTTAGTTAGAATACCTCCAAGTAAATATTCGACAAGTTTTCATACTTTAGATGCATACAGTACGAATAACCCAAATGTTTTCAATATCTTTAATGAAATTGATAGATATATCGACCCGGTCCTCCTGCTCAAATAAACTCGCGAGTCCATTCTTGTGGAATGAATATTTATATTGCGAACTTGGGAGCCATGTTTGGGTGAATATAAACTCAACAGTAATAAGTAGTAGGACTTCTAATAAGTATTTACCGGATTCTAGATCTCTAGCCTATTTGTTTACTTATTAGCCGTGAATAAATATAAATGTAATATTTTGTCTATCATTGAGAAAACATAGAAAACATAACCAAAATTCCCCGTGTGTAAACTCTAAGATGCATCGGCCTATATCCGATATAGCCCGTCGCAACCGTTCCCAAATCTGCACGACCGCACACCCACACACCCAACAATAAATACAAAACAAAAACAAAAAAATTACAGGAGAGTTATATATCTGACTACAACATCTCTCAGGCAAAGTAAAAAAAAAAGGGCCTAATCCGGGATCGAACCGGAGACCTCTTACAGATTAGATTTAACAACCCAAAGCAAGAATTCTACCACTGAACTATCAGGCCGTAATCACTTTCAAGCCATATTTGGCTGATTTGATACTGAGGAGAGAGCTGTTATGGTATAGGTATTTGATAGAAGTGCATTGTGGATTCTGTGAATGTTTTATCACCACGTGATACCTAATGATTTGCCCAAAATGACTCGCGGATTAGTAGCTGGAATTGCCGGGTCGACCTTAAAGATGATTGTCGATCGGGTATTTCAGTGGTAGTTTAGTGCTTTAGTTTTTTAGATCAATTTTAATACTTAGGAGCATTAGGTACAATACTAGATTGAGGAATCGGTCGGAGAGTGTACTGCTTTAGTGGTGGGGCAAAACAACGGGCAGTTCTAAATGGAGAATTCAAGGAAATTGCTAAGTTGCAATCACTCGTAGAGATACAAACATCTACATCCGTCTATATCCGAAGGATATGTTCAGGAAGAAGAAGATTCACATCTCATACGACGGTAGGCGCCTGAAGAAAATTCTATCTAAGCAAAGCTCCTCGGCCCCCAAACCCTCATGTATTTTACGCCCTTTGACCCTGGTTGAAGACCACTTGTCATTCAGCAGACGACTCTCTCGTGACGAAACATAACTAGTATCCAAGGTGGATCTAACAGTTAGCTTGGGAAACTTATAAGTATGACTACGGTTGACTCTTTTGCTTCTCCATTGTTCTTTCAAAAAAGCAAAATGGCATCCATCGACAATGCTAACCCCTCGGAACCCAAAATTGAACTAATCCCTTGGGATCCCACCTCTCCTGAACATGTTGAACGACTAGTACAACAACGCATCGCTTGCGGATGGAATGATGAATACGTCGAATCATGGAGGAAAACTCAAGAGAGTGGAAAACTCAATATTCAATGGATTGTGAATATGCTTGCCCACATTGATTCCTGTTTCCATATTCTAAATCTTCCAGGTTCTTGCAGATTCTGATCTCGAAAAAGATGCCAAATTACTCAAGCACATTGAGGAGCATCCCCAGGAAAAAGAACCACTAGTTGACTCTGCACTTTCTTTTGGAGGAAAACCTCGAGATATTCCCTCGCCACGGAGATCTTTCATTCCAATCGGACATATCTGTCTAGGTCCTCCACCCGAGAATTATTTGAATCTCGGATATATCCCAAAGACCGAAGGATTTTACTGGATATCAAACTTCTATGTTTCTAGTGCTCTTCGAGGGACAGGATTAGGAAAGACAGCTATGGACACTGTCGAGAATTTGGCCGTTTCCGAACCATTGTGCGCGAAAACATTAGGCTTGAATACGATTGATAAAGCTGATGCAGGAAGGGAAGAGAAGTACCAAGCTGTAGGCTTGGTAATTCCACCTGTGAGTATTTCTCGTAGTTATTGTTGGGGGGAATGTTTTTGTAATACTTACATGCTAACTTTCATCCAGTTCTCAAGTCACGACTGGTATGAGAGAAGAGGTTACAAAAGTTATAAATATGTGGAAAACTTGTGTGGTCCAAAAGTTGATTCCACGGGAAAGTCATGGTATTGGAATGCTGTATTTTTGAGGAAAGAGATTTGAAATAGGTAGGAGGTACCATATGTCTTGGTAACCATATGCGCATACCATGAATTTCCCATGGAAAGAGTATGTGGGTATTGTTGTACATTGTATTCACGACGTCGACCACATTACAGCTTACAACTTCAAACTACAAACTTTAAAGATCCAATCATTAACAAATAATATTATCTCTACTGTAATGTTAACATCCTTAGAACTTTATCATCAGGTACAGCCAAATGTCCGGAGTGGGTATGGAGACGACTACTATGGCCAGTGATCCCGACCCCAGTAGAATCTTCTACATAGACAACAATATCTTTAAGAACAACGATTCCAAAATATCTGATTCTATCCGCTTCATGAAAACGATGGGCTGTTTTTCATAATCATAAGATACAGACTCGGTTGAACTTATGAAATCTTCACTGCGACCCTATATGCTCCCTCTTGATAAGACGGCTCAGAATTTTATTCAACATTTCTGATCAAGTTGTCTTGCACTAGAATTGTTCCCTAGAGGGCTCAGTGGATTTTTGAGCGGTGGCATACAAGAATCACTGTACGGAGGAGGGGAGCAGGGAGTGGTGAAGCTAAGAGGTAAAGTACGGGGCTTAAGGTTTGTTGCGAAATGCTTTTATTCGGATAGTTTGGATTGAGGATTGAATGTTTGTATAGAAATATCAAACTTTGAGATTTCCTCGCCGAATTGAGTAGATTGCGAGGGAGGGAGAGGGAGAACTTATAATTTGAAGTAGGCTTTGCGATTTTGATAGTGGGAGATTGTATTGTTCCTGAAATATTTCTTTAGTTCTTGATTTTATTGGGGGCCTATTTGAGGTGTACGTTTTGCAGTGTATTCCTTTAACCTTTCACATTGAAGGGTCTCTTCTCTGGACTAGCACTCCAACTATCAACCAGCTCTTGAAAGCCTCCGAGCTATGTATTGGAAGTTTCTGGCTAGCGAGCAAATTTTAGCAAGAAAACTTTTTTTTTGTGCGCTTACAGATGAAAAATGGTACTGAGTAGAGGGTTGAATTTTTGATGATTTGACTTGGCTAGTTAGGTGTAGGCATATCACTTGCAATGTAGAGAATTATTTTCTGGTAAATAGAGTTTACACATTATACTATCGAGTAGTAGCATCTGTTTTAGATCGACCAAGTGGAAGGCACATCCCATTCATTTTTTATGTAGTCTGAGGCTTTCAAAAGGTGTTGGTATACATTCACCAAAAAGATTGCAGCCATACCGTTAATTATTATTAGCTGATAAGATTCTAATTTCTATGGACATATTGCATCGATAGCTGTATGATACTGAGCTAGATATTGAGCTAGCCAAAACTAGCTTCTAGACTTGGATGAATGTCGGCCTCTCGTCCCCCCTTGGGATTATCGTTAAAAATGGCAGATGTAAGGACCACCTCAATTTTCTTCCTCGTGACTTTTTGCTCACTCACGTCATAGTCACTCTCTTCAGCCAGTGCAAGACCTGTTCTCGGCCACACTGCTCCTCCAGGATATCTCAACAATGCCAATTTACCTGAGTTTCCCGCTCCTCCTACCACAAATATCCAAGACGAGAGAACACCTGAGCCCCAAATGGATGCGACTGTTATGAAAAAACCCCCGGAATCAGATAGTAATTATTCCCCAAGCTTGTATATCAGCGAAGGATGGGTATTAACAGGCATAGATTATACCAGATCTCTCGATTCCTCTAAGCATCCCAACAGTCTCGATGGCATTGAAGATGACGGTGACTACCCTTTAGATAAGTATCATGGATACGGGATCCCAGATAATCTAGAACAGTCGATGTTCCACGTACAATCAAACAGTGAAAACTACACGTCTCAGTTCCAGTGTACCATCTGTTGCGGGGAACAACAGGATGTTCAACAAGCGGCCATTCTTTTGTGCGGTTGCGTGTATTGTAGCTCTTGTGTCAAAGCCCGTTTTACTCTCGCCATAAACGCGGAGTACTTGTTTCCTGCCGAATGCTGCGGACAGGCTATGGATCTCTCATACATTCATGATTTACTACCTGCTGATATTCTCCGAAAATATCAAGTTAAAGCAATAGAGTATGGAAGCACTGATCGTACTTATTGCGCCAATACAGATTGTTTGGCTTTCATTGTCAAGGAGAGTATCCAAGGAAATAAAGCCTTTTGTACCAAGTCACCGTGCGATACAGTGACGTGTGTAAAGTGTAAGGGAAAATGGCACGAGGGAGATTGTCCTGCTGATGAAGCTCTTGAGCTGGTGCTTGCGGAAGCTAGGAAGTATTCGTGGAAGCGTTGTGCTAAATGCGGTGTTTTGATTGAACATACGCAGGGGTGTGCTCACATGAGGTAAACACTCTCTGTTCTATACTCGTTCTCATCGTTCCAACATATACTGATTCTTTAAAACCCAGATGTCAATGCGGTCACCAGTTCTGCTACTGCTGCAACGCCATATGGGGAACTTGTTACTGCACACAAGACAAGCTTGATCACACACTCGGAGTCGCCCATCCATATGCGGACAACGAACATGTCATAGAGTACGGTGAAAACGAGGAAGACGACTTGCCCATTCTCCGTCGCCGAGTTGTAAGTCCTGTTGATGAAAAACCTACAAGAACACCATATATGACTGATTTGCCCCGAACAAACGGACATCATACGGGTAATGAAAATATAAATACACCCACCTCGAAAGCTACGCCAGCACCCATGGGGATGTTTGAACGCTTTGTTCATGACTATGTTCCTGATGCGAATAGACATCAGCAATTTAGACCCTCTTCCGGTGCACGGGCACCACGTATCAATGAGAATAGTCAACCTTTCATTCCCACCTTGTTCCATACTATGTCTCAAACTGTCCAATCCACGAATAATTTCACTTCAGCTCCACAGGATACAAATCTAATTTCCAACAACCCTTTTAAAAATGGCACCAGTCAAACTAGTCAAACAAATACGGAACTTTGGTCGAAGAACCGACTATATGGACAAACTGACGAGCCATCTACAGAAGCTCTGGGTGCTCAGTTCCAACATGGGATGTATAGATTGCGAGATTACATTCGAAGTATGGAAGACGGGGCAGATAACCATGAGAATATGAGTTCCCGCACCTTGACGCCTGCGACCGATCAAGTTATCAACGCGACTCCAGATAACAACCTTGATGCTGAAAATAGTCTCTCCATCAACTACAGCATCAACCCCGCTGATGACATGAATACTCCTTCAACTTCCAATCCCAATCCTCCACTTCCTATCTACACTTCATATCCCGGCTTTGGTCCCCAGACAGACATGCAGCCCATCAATCAGCAATCCGAACTTCCGCCCACACAAGCAGTCAGTAGCCAAAGCCCCGACACAGCAGATAATACAAACAATCTTGCTCAACGGAGAAATGCTATGATGATGCATAGACAACAAATCCAGGCAATATTAGATCAAGATTGGGCTGCGCGTGAATTTTTGCTAAATTAGGTTGGGTATCGTAATTATGAGCTATAGTTTAAATCGCCGCACAGTTTTTGGTGGGTGACTGGGTTGAGAAGTGCGGTGTGGATGATTTGGTGACTGTCAGTTGCGGTGCTTGCGGACTCTGAGATGGGAGATTGTAATATGAGCGTTGGGTAGGGGCTATGGATGCGTGTTTCCTGGGTGATGCAGTGCGTGGAGAGCTTTGCGTTTGTGGCGGGCATGGATTCATAGTAGCTTTTTGAGCAGCTCCTAAACCTCAGCTGTTTGGTTTTGTGTTGAGTTTTTATTGCATTAGGTTGCAACAGCAGACCGGTGGCACATCCATAATTAAATAACTTATTAGTACAATGTCAAAGTACTAAGTATTTCAATCTGCCTGCGTGAATTTTCCTTTTAGGGTCGGGATGAGATGGAAGTGTAATTATGGCAGACAGCTTTCATTATATTAAAAACCTACGGGACAGTCTTACTGGGTCTATTTATACACCAGCACCAGCAGACATGAAGATGTGGCGCCAAAGTACCCTTGAAGAAACGTCGAATGGAAAGGAATGAAGTCAAGCGGAAGTCGAAAATCTGGTAACAATTTAACTCAAAGTCCCCGCCACCAACTTGGATCAGCATAAAAAGCTTACTAAAGTCAAGGGGAAGTTTCATAGTATAGTAAGAAGGTTAAGTAAGAGACATATCGCCACATGGAGAGATCTTATCTTGATGCCGAAATATATAATGAATTTATATATAACTTGGTACGAACATCGGATGCTTAGAACTAGTAATTAATTATTGAAGGTTGCAAAATGCACATATTTTATAGAACACGAGTGATGACTCTTATGGAATATGCAAGAAAACTAGTTTAAACATCTGGTTTTCAAAGTCTTTGGAGTGTAGATTCATTACCTGGTTTGAGGGTGGATGGATGGAAAGGTGACTTGGCAGTTTGAGAAGTGTTGCGCAGATGGGCTGGAATTAGAGAGTTATACTATGCATATATTGACGTAGTTGAAAGACATCTGCCAAAGAGCTGCAAGAGAAAGTGCATCGTTGTTAGAGACTGCTGTTGTATGGATACGAAGAGCATTGAGGACTTCACTCGCGATGGGCTAGTGACTTCACGGCTTGCATGTCAAAATCTTGTAACAGATAGATACTAAAACTTTATCAACTTTGGAATGGAAAAAACCATGAGTATAGTTAAGGGGGGGTCAGTTAAGAAACTAAAAGAGGGCAGCAGCTAAATGATTTCAGGTTTCCACTCTTGGAAATTTAGACGTTGATGCATAACTGGAACTGAATTAACAGCTACACCCCAAACACAAAAGAACATTTGCATTGCTAACTATGCAATCTAGGTCCAGGAGCGAGTTTTAACGAAGCGTAAATCAAACTAATTAGTTGATCCTAGAATCGTTTTCACTCTCAAGCGAAAATATCTCATCTAATTATCTATGGTGCTCCAACTACCAGCCTAGAATATCCCGATATAGTTGAGATCCTTGTAGGAATTAGGCTCAATTACGCAGGACAAATTATCAAGCTCGGGGCATCCCCTAATAAAGCTTATGGTTTCCAAACTTCTCTACTAGGCGATCAAAACTGTATGGAAATTCGCCATTAGCAATCTCTAACTTTTGACCTCATTTCTTCTATGTAGGCTCCGTGTCAAAAGATGGAATATCTCCTTACAGATACTATCATATCAGTGTTTGTGTATAAGTCTGATATTAATTTGCATTTAAGTGCGCTGCGAAGTGAAGAACGAACGGTGAGTGAGTACATGAACATGAGTACATCTCATCAATGCTTCAATGCTTCAATGCTCTATGATATTCGAATTTCGCCGACTTTTACTTTTACTGTAGTGGAACTAGAATTGAAGAACCGTGAATATTCTCCTTCATCAAACCTTACGGATGAATATGGGAAATGGGATTCGAGTAGGTAGCCAAATAGACCGACCAGTGCTCAAGGCAAACTACCCGTCAGGTAGGAGGCGCAGCTCTGTGCAAAGAAGTAGCCAAATTGAACCCACGACGGCAGATTTGACGAATGATTCTACGATTCACGGAGGACTTTAAGAATTAAAATTTCAGGATTTCCAATAATTAGTCTGTACTGCAGTCTAATAAGCAAGAAGCTTCTGGACTCCTGTATTTATTTGAGATATCCAAATAAATTCAAACGATGAATTATATGAAATAACGAATGTGATTGAAGTATTCTAAACTATTTGAAATATTGAACTATATTCAAATGTTCAAAAGAATGTCGATCATTTAAAGCAGAAATCTAATCTTCCAGTCCGGACTATCGGACGCTCTGGGACTTTTATTATGACCTTGGACAACAACATTATAACATCCCAGATTTGGGGATTTCATGATCAAGCAATGCTCCTGTTAATCTGTTAGTGGGAGATGGAAGACCTTGGCTGAAGAAGAGGGTTGAGCCCTGTTTCTCAAACTTGAAGTTGAGTAAGATATAACATTAATTCACTATTTTAATTTTTAAGCTAATTGAGTACAGATGTGTCAATAATGTCCAATTTGAATTCAGGACACAATACGGAAGTTTCGGGTTACGTGTTATGCCACCACCAGTGTAGTTGTTGTAGTTGTGGTTAACTTTGGTTCTTTTCTTCTTTGTTTCCTTTGCCCTTGGAGTGTTGCATTTCTCCCGCTATCCTCTTGCGATCATTTATTCGGCGCTCTTCCGCTTCTACCATATCTATAGAAATCCATTAGTATATTTCCATAAACCCAAATGACCGTGAAGTGAGTAGAAACGTACCACGCCATAAATCTTCTCCCTCATAAGCTTCGTGGTGAATCTTCTTCTGGATCAAATGTTTATGTTCCGGATCATTTGGATCCAGCACCATAACTGTTTCCCACCTTCCTGTTCCCTTCTTCGCATCTCCCATTTCAAATGCCGCTGATGCAACCAACACCGCCAGCGTTAAACCCTGCGCATAAACTCTTGCTTGTACCAATTTCTGAGCTCCCGTCAAATATTTGTTTCTTGATACAATCCCAAACGCTATTCCCATACTAGCCACCCACGATGCAGCCACAATCGAGTATCTGTTTTCCTTTCCCCATGCCTTGAGACGCTGGGCAGATGTTTCATTGGCCCTTTCTTGTTCGAGTAAAAGCGTTGATTTATCTTTGTAATTTCGCGAGGGGTCGCGGTTCCACTCGTACGCGCGAGATGCGCGGTCTGCGCTTATGATGGCGGCGAAGGTGCCGGAAGATGAGACGAGGAAACTTTTCATGGGAATGGTGAGAGTGCGAATGGTGTGGAATCGACGGTTGGCTACGTAGAGTGCTGATCCGCCCTGGGAGGTTGATCAGCTTCGTTTGCCGATTTGAGGGCTTGAGATCGCGGGTGAATACATACCAGTGCGAGACCAATAAGACCTCCGGTAATACCACCTTTCAAAGTGGCATTGTAATGCTCGGCTTCTTCTTCCTTGGTAAGAATCTTCATGTTTTTTTATATGTAGGTTTGGAGGTTGTGAGACGAGTTTTTGTGGCAATCGATAGATTTACTTGTGTAGGTTGCGAACTAAACTGAGGGGTGAATGAAATATTGCGACGGGCTTCTTGCAGACTTCAAGCAATAGATTTGATGGGTTTTCAAGATTCAACTGGTTTGTTTTTGTAGTTGTTGTAGTTGTTTGGTGTTTGATTGAGATTTATTCTTGTTGACCCGTTGCGTTTCGTGGAATAGGATGGGTTAATAAGCTGCTAGTTAGTCGATGATGTCGTCCAGAGGTCAAGGTGGGGAGATGTGATCAAATCCCGAGAAATGGGTTGGTTATATTGATTTCTTATTAGATTAGACAGTTCAAAGTATATTTGTATTGTATTTAAATTCACAAGAGATTCAATTCAATGCCTTGGTGGAAGTATGTGAAGTATATTTATTTTCTTTCCTGTCCTCTTTCAAAGCCCGGATATTTTCTGAGATTTTTCGGAAATGTTGTCATGATGCGTGTACGGACGGAGTAAGCTCTTTTCTCTTTGCAGGCAAAAATAACTCGCGTGGTATGATGTAAAGTCAGAAAAGTGGTATGATAACCTTACCCAAGTACATATATCAGATGCCGAATTACGATCTCCGAGAAAATTCCCGTCATTCGTTGATTCGGACGGATGATTGGATGATTGGCCAAGATGATTGTGGCTGAGAATGTGCCTGGCGCCACGTGTGAGCCACATATGAGCCACAGATCTATTCACCGGGTATTCCCAGGCAGACTCGCCTCAATTATCGTTTGCTCCGGGTTTGTCCCATCGCCAAGATTGTGAATTACCCCTCCATTATTGTCAATGTCACGTGATACGATCACCATGTTACACAGCATGTAATTTGCGAGTCAGCATCATCACCCAATAAGCCAATCTGTAAGGCGACGGTTGAACTTGACTCGAGTTGTTGTTGGATGGCTTCATACATAGATGAAGGAATAGATAGACGAGTTTGAGAATATGCACCCCCATTCCCCGTGTACCACACGTAATGATATACTTTGATAAGGTTAGCTGTCAGCATCCCGTCCCGTTGATCAGATGCTGAAAGATTTACTCGTGCTGCCAGAGAGTATGGGGATGGTATTAGAATGTGGCAGCTTGACCAATAAGAACAATGAGTCCCTATCGATTGGAATTTTAAACTTTCTGTCCACAAGAAGTACAAAGTAGAGCATAGAAATTAGCCTTGCTCTTGACATCATTGCTTCAGTTTCCATATGTTGATCCAGAGGCACGTTGACGAAATCAAGAATATCTTCTTGGGTGATTTACCACTCAAGTGTTCAAAACTTGAGCTACCGAGCTCTAGGTGTTTTCGTCACACTATGTAGGCATGATTCGTGTACAAGCAGTTAGGATCATGGCTGTAACATCAAATCCACTACTTCGCACGTCGGATAAGTCCACATCAACGTTCAAAATGGCAAGGCTTATATATCTCTTCACTTGATATTTAACTTCGTATATTTACCCGAGTTATAATTCTTAAAATTGTCTAGAAGCTGCAACCGAAGTTGTATACCGATTTCTAGGCGAATGACAATCATGATGGCATCGAAGATCATTATGGAATAAGGATATTGTGTGATCAAAACCAAGCTGTACGATTCGAGGGCTTGTAGTTTGTTCAGGTTGAAACATTTGGATCTCTCGGGGGAGCTGTCATGGTCAGTAATGATTAACAAAACTCAATGATGCTCCGAGATCTGTCTTGAATCTTCGTCTTGGACCAAGGCAACACGACTCAAGGATAATCTAAACAAAGCAAAATGGCAAATAGATCTGACAACATCCTGATACGATGCATTTTCGAGGAGAAGAACCTCGTTGAACCCTTCAACGATTAGGAAGTCGTATCGCTGCAACACTACGGCTACTTCTCTAGGATGTTAGTTTCCATTGGTGAGGGGAAACGCCGTCGCACAACATCGGCAGATATTGGCAGGACACACCGCTTGGATTTGGCGAACGAGAAAAAGGAGAGCGTTTGAGTTTCATCTCACCGTATATTTATCTCATGATTTATCATATTGAAGGATTCCGGCAATATATGTGTACAAATCTGGAGAAAAGTATATCTAAGAAAAGATATATTCCAACATCTGCTAGAAATACACATCATCAATGATAGAACCTTCCAAGCTTCTAGAAACATTAAATGCGGATCCCCATTGTCTCATCCGAAGCGTTGGGACCAAATGCATTAGAGCCTTGAGCCTCGTAAACGTCCGACAAAGTGCTTGAGACTGGTCACTAATGCACAACCCGGTCTATGATAGTCCGAACGAAACATCCATCACTTCAAAGTTTGACACTTTGAGATTTCATAATTTTAGAAAACAAGCTTCAACCCTTTTGAAATGTTCGGTGCCCTGATTTAAGATGATAACCATCTTTGGTTGAGTACCTACTCCGTAGTAGTTGTTAAATACAGTTCATGGGCCCCCATGGGAAAAGCTACTTTACATTTATTTATTAACAGTACTTTCATATGCACCACCAAGTGAATCCTTCTTAATTGCCCTATCCGCATCACATCCCGTCGACTACCATCTTTCTTCCATACACTGTTCGCCATTCGCGCCACGATACTACCCTCCTTCATTTGGTGTGTGTCACACCCCGGCATCACTAAGCCATTGCTACTCCATACCCGTATCATATTGTAAATGTTGGTTCTGAACTTCTGACGGAAACGAAACTATCAGAACCATATACCTTATCTACATACACCTGACCTTAACAACAATCGATCCGCTTTCCAGCAGACTCAAACCTCTTACACCTACCGTTACGACTACAGCCGAATCCAAGTAAGAGCTTCTTGCTCAAGTATAATCAAATCACACATCGATTCTATCTCTTGTTTTAAAAAGTTCACCTGACTACCGGCATTGCAATATTCGACGGGTCTTTCAAAGTAGCGGGCGGCTCTGGGAGAAATAAATCCAACTAAATCCCAATTAGGTAGGTTCCTTCCTTAACAATTACCGAATTGTGCTTTGGTTTCCTTCTTTATACGTACTTGTTACCTGTTAGTTGTTGGTGTCTTTGGCTTAGGGACCCAAAGGAACCCAAGTACAGAGTACACACACCTTGACCCCACTCCTCCTCCGACAGCCCATATCCACATCCATCCATCTCTCCCAACCTTCACTCCACTTATCTAATTCTTAACCCACCTTCGCCCACTCGTCCGACCCGCACCCATACTTCGTACACGGTACACTATGAATGTTCAATGTTCCCAGTCACCGATTCCACTCCACTCCTACTCCTAGCAGGCTGGCACATGCATTCCTGCACTCCTGCACATCTGCACCTTTGCACTCTGCACCTCTGCACAGTCCGCACCAAGCATTCGTGCTATAATGCTATTGTGTCGGCTAGTGGCTTCCTCATCTACCTACCTACCTAGTACGGCGGAGTAGTGCCTAGTGCAGAGTAGTCTACCAGTCTACCTTCCCATTAATAATTTTCAAGTCGGAGCTAATCCCCATTTGGACTAATCAGATAGTCGACAATTCTACTAGGTACATAAATCCTAGTACCGAGATAAACCCCATTTAATGCCTCTCTCTAATTGGTTCAAACAATCCCACGCCGCTTCATACCCGGACTCGATAACATTTATCGATGCAACTGGTGCTGCTGCTGCCGATTTGAACTCCAACTTATTAAACTCCAACTCTTCTAAAATACAACCACCATCTTCACATTCGTCTCCGCATTCAATCACTTCGTCTTCTTCTTCTGTTTCTTCCTCTTCTTCAGTATCCGATACTCCAGAAGATTTTCATTTTATTAATAACGTCAAGTCTAATATGACGACAACTTCTTCACCTATAAATATCGCCACACCAACCAGAAACGCTTCGTCATCGCCGTCATCCCAAGGTAATAAAAACAATTCAAATTACCTCGACCCAGATTCACGAACTTCAGCCAGAATCATGACTACCGGTACAGGATTCGACGATCATATGGGTCGTTCAAGACAAGAATCATTTGCAGCAGCAAAACCCATATCCATGAACAATCCAAACAGAAATAATGATCGTCCTCGTCGCGAAAGTTTGGCAGGTAGCCTCGTTGGAGGTATGAGTTGGGGAGGCGTTTCCGTTGGAAGTTGGATTCGTGACGAGTACGTTAATCCAACCTTTACCAATATTCACCTCAATTACTTCGTAATTTAAAAATCATATGCTTCCTTCATCGCATTTGACGACAAACAAAAATGTTTCAGCGTCCTAGCAAGTGCGGGGCACACAATTTCCATTCACATGGCGCTGACATGACATTTTTGAATAGTATTATCATGGCCGGCACATCACCATTCCCATATCAATCACCATCATATCATTCTTCCTCCTATCTTCCTAAGCTCGAAGCCAACTTCATGAAAGATTTCAGCTGTTGTGGCAACACATTAGCAACACTACACGACCTTCTGCAACATTATGAGGAGTCTCATGCGCAACAGACCCCAGCGTCACTTCGAAATAATTCATCTATTGTACGAGCTCGGGAAAACGCAATGCCCAACGGTAGAGCAGGTATGGCAGCACCAAATACATCTGCCGTACAACATCATACTCAGCAGCAACAAAACCAACCATCACAACAGCCTCGGCTTTCGGGCTTACAGATGCCACAAGCTGGTGCAAGCGTTGGAGGTATTCAATTGATGCGCCAACAGCAACGTTCACAACCAGCTACTCCTATACAAAAATCTAATCAAGGTGCTATCGATGACATGGATGGAGTTGAAGATATGGAAATGGACGATGCTATCGGACCTATGGATTCGACCCCGGAAACGCCGGTTCAAGCTTCTCATAACCATCAGCCTGTACAGGCAGCACAACAGTCCATGTTCGGTCAGCAACCAAGACCCACCATTAATCTCAACTCCACCATGCAACACTCTGGACTCCGTACATCTCAACCAGCCACTCCCGCAGCTTCCTCTTTTGGAATTCACAACAACCCGACTGTTTCTTCTGTTAATACCCCTACTTTGACAGCACAACCCATGCAGCAATCACAGAAATTTTCACCAGAAACCTCGGCTCCCGGCACGCCATCGGAAATGGATGGAGACTATACAAGTATGCCCATGAATATGAACATGGGAAATAGAAATATGAACATGAATAATATGAATTTCCCGTTCAATTTCGGTGGAAATGATTTGGGCTTAGAACTTTGTATCGACGAGCCCGCTAAGCGTCTCTATAGCCCTAACGGTGGTGGTTTTAATAATCAAAGGGCTCTTCAACAACAATTTGCTCAATTTGGTTTGGGGCAAGCACAATTTGCAAATAATGCAGATTTAATGAGAGCATACCAGCAGCAACAATTGATGGCGAGCATGAATGCAATGGGAGATCCTACAGGATTAATGATGGGAGAAGAGCACAAACCATTCAGATGTCCCGTTATTGGATGTGAAAAGGCCTACAAGAATCAAAATGGTCTCAAGTGAGTATTTCCGCCCCTTCAATCTATTCTATGCTAATTTTGTTCAGGTATCACAAGACGCACGGACATCAAACTCAACAGTTACACGAAAACGGTGACGGTACATTCTCCATTGTCAATCCAGAAACTTCAATTCCATACTCGGGCAACGAAGGTATGGAAAGAGAGAAGCCATATAAGTGTGATTACTGCGGCAAGAGATATAAAAATTTGAATGGTCTCAAATATGTGAGTATCATCAATTGTTCAGAATTATGTGAATTTTGTCTAACAAAGCTTAGCATAAACAACACTCTACCCCTTGCGATCCCGATCTTAAATTGAACAACCACTTAG
Source organism: Sclerotinia subarctica (assembly GCA_025389085.1). Lineage (NCBI taxonomy): Eukaryota > Fungi > Ascomycota > Leotiomycetes > Helotiales > Sclerotiniaceae > Sclerotinia > Sclerotinia subarctica. The sequence goes on along the minus strand of QRFI01000011.1, from coordinate 954,609 downwards.
CCGCTGCTGGATTAGGTGGTCTCGGAGTCCCAATGGGAGGTTTGCCCGGCATCGGTGAGGAGGGCATGATGTGAGATCTGTTCTCTACTCAGATCCCCGACCATTTCCCGAACTACGCTACACCATTTTGATCTTGGTAAACTACCATCTCACGAGTGACGAATTTCTCAGAAGTCCCTTTCTCAAATACCTCGCAGGCGTTTTCAAAACAAAGGCTTGCATTGGGTGGAGTTTTGAATTATGCAGATGAGTATAAAATACTATACCCCGAAATAGATTGAAATCAGTATGCGAGAGTCAAACGATGATTGTCAGCCGACTACAACATAACTTCAGAAACCGCAAATACATTTGTGCTGTTCTTCGAGGTCCTATCGGAAGGGGCTGATCAGTCATTGGCTGAATCTTGCATACATCATTACTTCTCTTCGTACAATACAAACCCCTAATGCTCTTTTTCCTTATACTATATTCTCGGAACTAAAAAGTGTCGCGTTTTCTTTTTTTGTCCTGATTACTTGCTTTTCTTGCCTTTCTTAAAGATATTCTCTCAGAGGGAACTCGCAGGCGTTATTCATTAATAGCGAAAATTGGGAGTTATGGGTCACTTCAATAGATTGGTTGGATTCAAATTGTTTTTGTATGTATGGCGAACGCATCGTGGGTTTAGAGTGGCTAATCATTGAATATCATTTTGGATATCATGACGCTATGAAGACGAATCTCCTTTGATAACGAGTTTGGAGTTGGGATTTAGTTTGGGATGGAAATTTTTCTAATGGATGGTTGGATGGATTGCTTTGTTATTGCAATATGGAAGAGAAAATGGGAATGGAATGGATTGAATTGAATTAGCTAGAGGCGTTTGAACTTTTGAAATCGCTACTTTGCTTTGATAGGGTTACTAGTATCCAAATGGAAGTTGTTTACATTTATATTTGATTCTTGTTTCCATCTTTATCTTGATGGATTGAATTCTATGGAACTTGAGATCATTGAATCTACTACCTTCTCGAGCACATGATCTGCAGCATCTCATCTCGATCGTGGTCGAGAATTTAATGGATCAGCATTCGCACATCATGGAGGAGGATATGATGATGTTATGTCTCTGCTCACCCCCGATGTTCTGGCGAATTTAATGGATGCATGGGTGTAAATGCATGGGTCTTATGAGTTCCAGACTTATAGTGTCAGAGCTACAAGTGTACTTTGCACGATCTCTAGTGAAAATTAGGAGATAGGAGAGCTAACTAGTCTTGAAGAGGACCCTTAGTTTCAGATCTTTTTGTCGTCGTCTGTTCTGGAGTGGATGAAATGGTGAGATGGGTGAAATTCACCCATCCGGTGAATGGATGGGGTGGTGAAACATGTGGAGTAGTGTGGCGCATTAGTGAGGGGTTTGTGTGTGTGTGTGTGTGTTTACGACTTTACATGCTGTTTATGTGGCTTGATCGTTAAGGGCATCAGGATGGATTTGCTCAATGGTTTTTTTTTCACGGGGGTGGTAACAGGTGGTGTGATTGTTGATTATTAGAGGAATTGGGGGTAGATGGAGAATAGATGGATGGGGGAATCGATGGATAGGTAGGTAGATGGGTAGATAGATCTACAAAAAAAGTGATATAATGACCTCATGCTACAGCATGCCCAGAGCCTACTCGATCATTCGCAGCGCATATGACGTTTCCTGACGTTTCCTGACGTTTCCTGACGTTGCTTGATGATGCTTGATGGTGAAGATCTTTGAAGTGCGGGATTAGAGATTGGAGACTTGGAGGTGATGTTATCGAATCTTCATATGTTGGTTGTTGGATTCTCGGTGTTTATGTTTTGGGAAGCTGGGATGTTTGGAGGCCGAGAATCGAGAATCGAGCATCGAGATTTCGAAATTCGAGGATCCAGATTCTGGGTTTGGTGGCGTGCGTGCGTGCGTGTGTGCGTGGTGGATGAGATCTACTTGTCATGATGTGATGCATAATATATTGTGTGATGTGATTTGATTTGATGGAATGGTAAATCATGGTAAATTATGGCAAATGAGAGTGCTTCATGAGACCGATGTTGACGCGGAGATTAACCTTATTACTACCTATTGTAACGTAGTACATTGTCATCCTATATGCGATATTGCAGCTTGCAAGGTACGTACTGGGTATGTATGTATGCACATGGAGAATCAATACAGAGTCCTCATGCCTATAATTGTAAATTAGAGCTCTACTAGTCTCCAGAGGAGCAATATCATACAGGTGAGACATCTTTGTGCCCTGGATGCATGAACATGTGGATTCGAATTTTGGTGAATGTAGTGTTGAATGGTAGGTTTGACTTTGAGATCATATAAGTCTTACAATGTTACAAGGTATTTCAAGCATGATGGCTTGCTTGTTGTTTCATATCTGTTCATCCCACGCCACGTGCTTTGTATTGGTCGTTAATTTATCTATCTAAGTATTTATCTGATGGGGTTTGAAATTCGAATAGATGATTGATAGATGGAGTTAACATTTACTAAGGTTTGAGTTTCGCAACCCTTGGTTCCATACATACAGAGTACCTAGTCTACGGAATAAACCCCAAGACAGGACAGGAAGGTAATGCGAGTCAGAAGAGTGGATCGGATCTTGGTGTTTGGAATTTTGAGTTTGAGCATTGCACGTTGTTGAGGGTGGGTGCATGCTGCATTTGCATGGTGCCAGTTCAACGTTTGGTTCATGCTATGTTGAATGATTTACAGATGACAGCTGGTACTGGGTAAAGTCCTCCGTACGTAACATCAAATGATCCGGAAATTACCACTTGCTACCAGCCTACCACATGTTACCAGTATGTACTGTACCCGTAAAGGTGGGATGTTTTGTTGATCGACATGAGAGTGCCAGGGTGCCAGCAAGTGATTTTGTGTGGTGTGGTGGAAGATAGATTTTCCATGGAGATCTTAGGAGTGTGAAATAGTCTCCACTCGTTTGCTAGAATCCTATTTCAGCAGAAAATGAATGAATGAGTTGTCGAAGAGAAGATGAAAGGGAAATCCTAGTATGGTGCAGGACCCTGCATTTGATGGGATTTTTTGAATGTTTTCAAATAAACATCCAAGTACCTAGAAAACCGTACTGAAATGCTACAAAATGGGTTATTTATGAATTTAATTTCTTATTTATTATTGCTTTAATTTCTTCACAGTGAACAACTGGCAAAGTCTCGAAGGTGGCGAATGAATAGCTTTTTAACGATTAGGTTTCCGTTCCGTTCGCTTCCTCTCCCCTTTCCACTTCGTGATCTAAGACTTACTTGCATCCAATCTCCGTTAGAAAATCAATATGCACACCATTCGTTACACACACTTAATTTTACTTGGTAGTGTACCAAAATATGAAATTGCCACTCGGCACAGAATTACACGTGGAACTCATGTCCCTTTCCGGCAAACAGATGCCACTCCGAGGCTATTTATGTAATCGGAGTTCGTGACGACCCGCGGATTCCTTACTAAAAGTTCTAAGACTTGGTTCCATCTATATAAGCCAAGTTGAATTCTCGAGAGTCGCCATCAAAATACATCGGTATTTGCCTTTCAAGGCCAAGGAATTAGAATACATCACTTCGTTACATACATTTGCAATCCAGACAGATTCTAGAATCTCAAGATTGTCTTCCCGCAGATCAAGCTTGGTAATCCAACATTCTTGGTTCATTACTATTTATTATTTTAATACGTGGTATGCAAGAACTAGGACTCATATCCGAAAATCATTTCCACACAAACCGCGCATCACCAAATCAACCAGGAAGTTATAGACGATTAGATCTCGGTAAAGGCGTTTCGGCAGAGAATACTAGCCATGAGTTATTCGGCAGTAGTAAGTTTCCACATGAGAGATCCAGTAAATGGAGTTTGGATTGAGTAATGAACCGCGGGCGCACAGAGGGGAACCCTTCGATTTCGTTAGTAACGACCAGTTACAACCAGCTATAACCTGGTCAACCGTCTTTTTATTATGGGGCCCTGCTAAAGTCATTTCGTAGCGGGGAGGCATGTAAATCTTAAGTTATGGTAACGATGTGTAATTTAGAGCGATTGTTACGGTTTCCATTACGCACCGAGGGATATACAGAGGTCTACGAAAATTTATTGTTTTGGCGGGGGTTGGAACCCTTGGTGGTGCTTTTGGCGATGGGTATCCCAAAATGATTGGTGTTACGTTACGAGATTCATATCGGCGGCAGGCATGTGCGTGTAATGTATTGCCGTTCATGACATTGCATTGCATATTACTGGCTCTCATCACAGGTAGATTTACATGCACTGTCGTCTGTAAGTGATAGACCCATGGTAAAAGATCCATCGTGAAAAGATCCTCGAGTGGCACTTCCTTTGGATGTTTCTCGCAAGATATGTTGAATTGAGTTTTCTTTGCGTGAATCATGATGCACTGTCGTTGTTCCAGAGTACATGAACGAGTAACCATACATGAGCAGTAGAAATAATGAGGCGGTGTGAAGGGATTATATAGTATGTACATATCTACGAGCTAGGTACACAAAGTAGACAAAGGAAGCGAGCACATGTTCGACATGACATGCGGCCTTCTATGCGACCTTCCAAGAACGAAACTTGGCGCACGCGAACATACGGAGTAGTCTGAATTGTTGGAAGGAGTATGCATGCTTGCTTATTCTATGAAAAACGAATTTTGTGAGTTTTAGACGAGTTAGACCAGTTGAAATAAGTTGAGGAAATGGTTAGGTTGGCCTTGATTGTCAATTCCTGCAGCACTTTCATTTTCTTGACTAGGGTTTTGCCCAAGGCTAAATGTGAATTATCCTTCCATCCCTTTTCTAGAAGAAAGGATCAGGTGTTTGAAGCACAAGTGACAGGCATAACCTTAGCATATTCCGTAGCATATTTATTCAAGTGGAGCTCTCGGCGATTGTTTTTCCGCTCCATAGATTTTTTTGATGGAACCCCCTTAACCTTACCCAGTGCTGGGCTGCCTTGCTTTCTCGCTTAGTTTGGGCATCATCATTAGTGTCATAATTCATGGATAGATGGTTTTTTAATTTTCACATTCCTCATTTCAACAACTTCAAGCTTCAAGCTTTATGGTTTTTTTCTTTTTTAAAGTTCAACTTAGATTAAGGGTCTCTTCTTAGTCCTTCATGCTCAACGTAAATTGTCAAAAGTGTTAAGCGCCAATGTGAGGGGCCAGCAATACAAGGACCAGAGCTGGCTGGTGCTTGGTGTAATATGAGGTCTGTCTGTACTCCGTACTTTGTCGGTTGTATCATGACATGTGTTGGTGGAAATTCATGAGCTGTGGCTGGGGTCTCATAGTGCATGGTAGTCGCATGATCAATGAACCTGCGATCCTGGTCCTTGGAAGCGCACCAAGAAAGATACTCCACCGTCCATAAGGCAAACAAGAGCAAGTTACAGCCAATTCGGCATGCGAGCACACTCACCTGCAAAAGAGGCCAGATGGTGGGACCTGAGTGACAGGGGCAGGGGTGAAGAGAAAAGTTTAATTTTGGGTATGCTTGATGGGTCGGTGGTCAGTACTTCATGCTTGGTTGGTGGTCCGAGTCTGGGAACCAGGGAGCGTGGTGGGGCGCGCTGGACTAGGATTTGGTGGGCGGGGACACAAACCGCTGTGGAGTCTAGATTGGAGCAAGTGCCGGAGAAATGTAGAGAGGCAGGTGCAGGTGCAGGCGCAAGCTTTAAGATATTATGATTGGGTGTGTAATGAGACCGGGGTCATGCCGTAAGGCCGGTGGGGGATCGGAGATTTCTTTTGGAAATATGGTAAGAGCGGCCATAGGAGGTTGAAGCGAGGAGTTTCAAGGCTTGTTAGAATCAGTGGTTGTGGTTGTTGCCTTTTGGTTCGGTTAATGAATGTTGTTTTGCAGATCCATCAAATTAACGGCGTCAACGGCGTTCAAAGGTCAATTACTTTGAGGTACATATTGGAATGGGAACCGAGGTATTGATGTTCATTCGATATTAATTCGATTGCTAATGTCCTGTTGATTGATTACATACCGATAGCATCACTCGGAGATACATAATCAGGAGATGAAAACTGCATAAGAAGCATAGGATTTACACGATCGACAGAATGCGAAACACGAAGAACCTGGAAGTCTGGCTTCGAGATAAGACATGTGATTTGATTGTCATGATATGATATGTATCCGGAGTGGTCTCCGACGAAGGAAGAGGAATACAGCTGTGGCGGGGGGTGGGGTATCAGATCCTTCGAGGCTCAATATATATGACGAGTCCATGTTATTGAAAAGTGGATGGCTGTTTACATATGCTGTTGGTATCTGAAACCTCAAGGAGGGTGAAGGACCTCGTCACATATGGACAGATGTTTGAGACGAAGGAGCGGATTTTAGTGAGAAATGTGCACCTGGCAAAAGTTTACAGCAAGCATTTATGTACATGCAAATATTGGAAAGGAGTTGAAGAAGCTTGATGTTGAACCATTAAGCGAACTATGGCAAAGTATGTCGAGTTCGACTTGATAGGAAGAAAGTAGCACAGATCGTACAAGTAGTTCTTCGTGTGTTGCAAGCCTATTTTGGGTCGGCCAATCTCTCAAACTGTATGAAAACCAATGTTCCCACAATCATGTATGATGAATTCAGTGTGTTCAAAAGTCCGGATTGCCAGATGGACTAGATACTTTAAGTTAAATAATACATCTAATAAGTCTAGTACCCCCTTTCTGGGCCACCCTTAATATGGGCTACTTGTCACGAATCATGTTCATTATTATAAAATAAAACTAGTTACTAATGTTTGAACTGTTTTCTTTAGGAGGATCCTTATCAATAAGGAATCCTAGAACAAATATTGTTCTAAGACAAATAATATTTTAGAAAGAATAAATTAGACAATTATAGGGTTTTAAGACAAGTATCCTAGGATATGATTCGTCCTAGGACTATTATCTTAAGATAGTATTTGTCCTAGGATTATTATTCTAAGGTTAATAATAAATTATATAATAAATAAACTAAATAGACCAATCTATTCTATTTATTTTGTTGGATGGATAAACTGAATAGACCAGTCTATTCAAGTTATCTAAATTATATTTATTAGTATATAATCAAAGTAATTTTATAATTTAGGAGCTTTATACTTAATTTAGTTATTAATTAGTTTACTTATATTTTACTTGATTTAGTAACGACTTTATTTTCAAATGAACCTAATTGATAAAGCTTTAATCTACAATTACTAATCAACAAAACCTCAGGCAATTGTTGTCTCTAATATAATATTATTATATTTTGAACATTGTTTCGGTTAAGCTATATCAGTTATAATAGACTCTATTCAGCAATCTACCAAACCAGTTTCCTTTTTCTTTATTGGAGCTTTAAAACAGACTGCCGCCAATATAAAGCTGAGACAAGCAATCCAAATATCCACCCCTGATTTATTTCATAAAGATCATAGCAAGTATTGAGCTTTTATTACATAAGCTGATCTTTACTATATCTTTAATGAACACCTCTTCTTGATATAAATGTAAAGGATCTTATAGTTAATCTCATTTTTCCGAGGAATTGTATTCAATTGGATCGAACCCTTCTTTAATGATCTAATAACCAAAATTATCAACAATCAGCTCAATGAAAATATGAAATCTGAGATATATCGTCTTTTTAGTATTTACAAATCATTTCGATAAGGTTTCGATAGGGTTTTCGGAAAAGTTGATCTTGATTATATAATTGAAAGAGTATTATAACAATTTAAACAAATAGAATCAATTATAATCTATATTGTTAAATTTCAATAATATACTAAATATATTATATAGAATAATGATTATTTTAGATCTTAGTTTTATAAGGGATTCAAGGATATTATCAAGGATGAGCTAATAAGAGCTCCAAAACCACCAAATCTTTCTAAATTAATCGAAACCTTTATTCTAATTGATAATCGTTTTTATAAAAGATAAATAAAGAAAAAAGGAATTATTTAAAAAAATAGAAAGTTTTCTAAACCTCAATATTAAAGTAGACATTATAATACCAACAATTTAATAGAATTGGATAAAATTGAATATTGATATAAATCAAATGGGCTTAATATCAAAGAAAAGAAAAGATACAAAAAGAATAATCTATATTTTATTTATGAAAAAAATAGGTATATATTTCGAGACTATAATCAAAAGAAGTTATTTGTTACAAAAAACAAAAAACAAATAAGATTTGGAAACAAAAAATAAGGATTCTAAAAAATGAATATATTAAAAGATAACTTTTATGAAATTGGATTATTAGAAAAAGAGTTATCTCAATTATATCTAGAACAATTTAGAGAGTTGAATATAGTTATCTTATTTACAAAGATAGAATTATCTAGAAATATTGATGAGGAAGTGTTACGCTGGGTAACAAGAGAACTCTCACGTGCTATCTATATCATGTGACTGGCTCAGTAAGGATCAGTGAACTCAACACTGATCTATATTGATCCTCCTGATTAACCATAAGCATGAAGGTCTATATAAACAAGATGGATTTCCTTTATATAAAGCTTTGTACTCAAGATTAATCATTTAGTATACTCTATTATTAATTATGAATAATATATTTATTATTGTTATTACTTAAGTTCTTGTTTAATATCTAATTATAAACCTATCTTGAAAGCTTAGAACACTTCCATATATTCTAGACAGCTACCCTTGTAACATTTTGAGCATTATTATTGCTTCAAGTACCAACTTGATAAGTAACGACATTATATCTTCCAAAATACCACAATTTAACAACCCTGTTATAATCAGTCAGGTCACTTCTAAAAATACCGATAAGGATAGAGATATTGTTATAAAAGGTATTGAAGACCCTAAGGAAATCATTATTATTGAAACCCTCAAAGTTGCTTTATTAGATTGATTTATAGGCAATCGATAAGAGCTAGAAATCTTCTTACTTCAACTTAAGATCTACTTCCAATTTAATCAGGATAAGTTCAATTATAATATTGATAAAAGTGTTTAGATTACCTCTTATTTTAAAGGAAAAGTTGTTAAATAGATCTAATTATATCTCAAGGACTACTTTACTAATTTGAATAAGCCTAAGAAGCAAATATACCCGATTCAAATTATTTTTAGAAGATTCAAAGGATTCAAGAAAGAAATATGATAAATATTCAGAAATATTAATGAATTATATAATGCTAAATCTAAGATTTATAGCCTTAAATAAACAGGATCAGCAATCAAATATATTATGGAATTCAAAAGATATATAAATATTATTAGATAGGAAAAGAATATAATGATAAGTTATTACCAAAAAGGGCTCAAGTTTAAAATCAGGCTAGAACTAGATTACAATTGTATTTGGGAAGATCTAAATGAATTAATTAAGGAATCTATTAAGGCAAATAAAATACTCTATAAATATTAAAAGAAATGCCGATCTTTCAATTTTTATAGAAACCGAGATTGTGGTAAGTATCATAAAAATAAAGGAAGACCTCAAAAAAACAGATAATCTTATAAAGAACCAATATAATTGGATATAATATTTAAGAACAAATTATCTAAAAAAGAAATAAAGCGAAGATATAAGGATAAATTATATTTCGAATATAATAAATCAGATTATCAAACCAAAGATTGCTAAAGTAAAAGATTATCAAAAAAAGGTTATTATAAGAAATTCAGTAAAGGATAATTCAATATTATCTTTATACCTTAACTATATATTTTATATTTAATCAAGGATAATAGTTATAAACGAAAGGAATGTTAAAAGGAAATCGATATAATACTTCGAGATCAGGAAGGGTTGAATATTATAGATCAATATAAGTTAAAGTATTTACAAACTCTTTCCCCTCCCTTTATCAAAATGGAACTAAAAAAAATATTATTAGTAGAATATATAATAATAAATTGGATAGCTTGTTACAATGAATCTTATAAGATTCATTTGTCAGATAAGGAAGTTATTGGGTAGTTTCCACAAAGGAAAGCAAAGAGATCCTATAAGAAGGGAAGGTCAGTCAAGATCTACGAAAAGGATCAAGACCAATTGAATATTATAGGATAGATAGATCAAATCTATTACAATACGAAAATAAATGGATAAGTAATCTGGATTATAATAAATTCAGAAGTTATAAGAAATTTTATTGTATCAGGAATTATAAAGTATTTGAAAATATAGCTTCAAACAAAACAAGTATTATATCAATTGTAGTTAGTTGATAAACAATTAGCTGGATTGGACAAAAAGATTTTGTAGGAGACTTGTCTTTTATAAATAAGCATAATCTAATATAAAGAGATTATCCAATTCGATATTATTCTATTAGGGAATTAATAAATCATTTTGGGAATGCTATAATTGAAGGTATATAACCCCCAAATCAATTGGTTATCGGAAACTATATCATTTCTGAAGAAAAGCAATCGACAAGATATGTTAGAGTCAACAAGGCTGAATATATATAATGGAGAATTGAAGGCAAATAATATTATTGATATAGGATATTAAGTTCAGGATCCTTTATTAATAATGAAGAAAGGTGAACCTTCTATATAAATAAAGAATAAGCAAAAGAAATTGCTTGAAACCATCCTTGTAGCAAAATAGGACAAAGTATTAATACTAATATAGTATTAGAAGTATAAAAAATTATTCAAAAAAAAAAAGATTATAATACTTTATCAAAATATAAATTATAGGATTATAAGATAGTATTAAAGAAAGGCAAAATATCTTCATTTGGCCTAATCTATTTAATATCAATCTCTGACCTAGGAATACTTAGGGATTATATTGGTGATATATTAAAAAAGGAATGGATCAAAGAATCTATTTTACAGGCAGCTAGCCCTGTATTATTTGTATCAAAGAAAGATGGTACAAGAAGGCTTTACATGGATTATCGCAAATTTAACAATATAATAATCAAAGATCGGTACCCATTTTTATTAATTATGGAATTGAGGGATCGATTAGGAAAAGCCAAGATTTTCTTTAAATTTGATCTTTGAAACAGATTCTACCTAATCAGAATGAAAGAAGATAAGGAATAGAAGATAATATTCAGAATTCGCTACAGATTATACAAATATCAAATAATACTATTCAATTTGATAAATATATCAGCAATATATATATATTTAATCAATAATATATTAAGAAAATATTTAGATATATATTATATATATTATCTAGATAATATATTAATATTTTCAAAAATAGAAGAACAATATATTTAGAATATTTATAATGTTCTATAATTTTTGAAGAAAACAGATCTTTAATACAAATCTAGCAAATATGAATTTCATATTATAGAAACAAAATTCCTAAATTATATTATATTCTCCGGAAATCTCAAAATAAGTTCTGATAAGGTAAAAACAATTAAAGAATAGAAATCATTAATGAATATAAAGAAAGTATAATTTTTTTTAAGATTCGCCAACTTTTATTGATAATTTATCAAGAATTATTCGAAAATAACTATCCTAATAATCAAGATTATCAAAAAGAATCAAGGGGAATTTCAATGATCAGAAGCAGTACAAATAGTATTCGAATACTTTAAAAAAGTATTCATAAAAGAATTAGTTCTTAAAGCTTTTGATTCAGAATTATCAATAATTATGGAGACAGACTTCTCAGATTATACAATAAGCATAGTATTTAATCAATCAAACTTGAACAAGAAATAACAATCAGTTGCTTATTATTCACACAAATTATCATTAATTGAATTAAACTATGAAATATACAATAAGGAATTATTAGCGATAATAAATACTTTTAGGGAATAGAGAGTGTATTTGAAAGGATCGAAATATATAGTATAGGTGTATATAGATTATAAAAATTTGATTTACTTTACTATAATGAAGGAATTAAACTGATGGCAGGTCAGATGATTGGAAACTATAGCTGTTTATAATTTTAGAATTTCATATATTAAAGGAAATGAAAATACAAAAGTAAATGCTTTCAATTAAAAACCAGAATACTTACAAAATAAAATATATAAATCGTATATGATATTAAGATAAGAAAACGATATTTTAGTTTACAATAAATTACAATTTATTATTACTTTAGGAATAAATTATAATATTATCAAGGATATTATAAAAACGGAATATGTAATAGATACTACAATCAAAAGAATCCTAGCTATATTAGATAATCTAGAGAGAGGATTCATTATTGAAAATAGGTTCATTCATTTTCATAATGAGCTTTATATATCCTTTAATCTAGTTAAGGATTATGTCACAGAATAATATAAGTTACCAGCTTATAGGCATCAAGGTATTACAAGAACCTTTATCAGATTAAAGAGAGAAGTCTACTTTCCAAAGATGAGGATTATAATTGAAAATATAATTGGAAATTGTAATATCTGTATAAGGAATAAAGCTATTTGGTATACTCTTTATAATCAATTCAAGATCCCTAAACTATCTATTCAATCTTGAAAATCTATTACTTAAGATTTTATAATGAAACTATTATTATTCAAAAATCTGGTTATTCAGAAAGAATATAATTCTATATTAATGATAACAGATAAATTAATCAAATTTGTTTATATAATATTATTCTATAAAATTTGGATAATAGATAATCTTGCTTATATATTTATACAGAATATAATTAGCATTTATGATATATCAAATAAGATTATTTCAGATAAGGATAAACTATTTATATTGAAGTTTTGGTTTACCTTTATAGTATTATTTGGAATCAAAAGAAAGCTTTCAATAACTTTCTATCCACAAATAGATGGTTAGACAGAATAATTAAACCAAACGATGAAAGTCTATCTCCACTACTATATCAATTATAGATAAGACAATTGGGTTAAATTATTACTTTTAACATAATTTATATATAATATATTAAAAACAGAAATTATAAAAATAATATTAGTATATATTAACTTTAGATTCAATCTATTAATATACAAATCATTATTGCTATAGGATGCGAATATAAATAAAGTTATAAAAGATATCATAGAAATCAAGGAGCTTCAAGGACAACTCTTCTTGGATTTATAGTTCATTATTTTAAGAATAATATTATATTATAATAAATCAAGAAATATAGGATCTACTCTTAAAGAAAGGGATAAAGTTTATTTTATTCAAAGAAATATACAAACAAAATGATCAAATGATAAATTAAACTATAAGAAATTAGGATTATTCAAAATTGATAAGGTAGTAGAATTAATCAATTATAAATTGAAATTACTATATACAATGAATATCCATCCAATATTTCATATCTTACTTTTCAAAAAAGCATCATTTAAAACACTGAAAGTATTAGACCCGGAAATCAATCTAATCAATCCAAAAAGAGAATATTATATCGAAGAAATACTAGACTACAAATATATTAACAGGAAAATCAAATATTTAATCAAATAATAAGATTATTTATATTCAGAAAACATTTGGGAATCTAAGAAGAACCTTGGTATTTCTAATTTGTTAAAGGAATTTCATCAATGCTATCCAGACCTTCTCAAAAAGGATCTGAAGAACTCAAAAAGAAAGAAGGGTCAAAATCACTCAATATATTCGAATTAACCCCAATAAACACCGACGAACCAATATCTGCTTGCTCCTTCTCCTTTTCTATATATTCATTTTCCAATCTCTTCCTTTCCAACAATTCATCCAATTCGTCCAGAGAACAAACGCCTCAATAAAGCATCTTGGAATTACACTTGTACAATTGCTTCTGCTTCTTACAAATAAGTATTCTGCGATTAAAAACTTCCTGTTCAGTCAATATAGCCACTTTTTCTTCAACCTTCAAACAAACCTCCTCTCTAAAAAGAATATCCTATTCGGATAAAGAAAGGCTAGAAACATTACATTTAGAAAAGCCCGAATATATATATTCCTTACAATGCTTCGATTCAGACAAAATCTGGCACTCCAAATCATTCTGTTCATATCGAGAATAAGAAGTTATAATATTTCCTTTGTTCTTTATCTTTTGATTTAAACAATAACGATTTAAGGTAGTATATAAGAAAGTAATAATAAATATATTGAAAAGAAAAGGAATCTTAATTATATATATTTTGAAATTTGGGTAATCATCTTATCTTATAAAGAAGCTTGGGACAAGTACTAATCTAAAAAGGGGATAATGTTATATTGGGTAATAAGAGAACTCTTATGTGCTATCTATATCATATGATTGGTTCAGTAAAGATCAGTGAACTTAGCATTGATTCATATTGATCCTCCTGATTAATCATAAGCATAAAGGTCTATATAAACAAGATGGATTTCCTTTGTATAGAGCTTCATACTCAAGATCAATTATTTAGTATACTCTACTATTAGTTACGAATAGTATATTCATTATTGTCATTACTTAAGTCCCTGCTTGACGCCTAGTTATAAACCTACCTCGAGAGCCTAGAACACTTCTATATGTTCTAGACGGCTACCCTTGTAACAGGAAGTCGAGCTTACAAATAACTATAAGTTAATCTAATTATTCGAAAAAGAAGGATTTATTAAAGGATCTGAAAACAATCAATAAATCAATAAAATCTATCTAAAACCTTAAGAAAACAAGTTATAATACCTGATCAATTATCTTGATAGAAAATATATATAATATTATTACAAAGAATAAAAACCTGATTTTGTAGAAAAATATTAGATTCATAATTATCCAATTTTGTTGATCCTATATATCATCATTTATAGCGATCTTTATCGAATAATATTTAAAGAGAATATAAGGGAAGACAATATTAAAAGATTTATCATAGATTTAGATTCTTCTCAAATTAGTAAAAGATAGAAGTATAACAATTATAACCTAGAAATTGGAGATATATAAGAGATTTTGTTATAAGTTGGATATTGTAGAATCTGGTATAAGATTAATTATTATTATAAACATTAATAGATTAAAGATTATTATTGAGACTTTTAGATAAAATCAATAGAACTATTAATAGCTATACCTTATAGATTATTGAGTATAAGCGAATATCAATATAAATAATTGAATCTCTTCATCAAAGAATAGATCATTGAATTATTATTATTAGAACTCAATAATACAATTAGGATTAGATAATTAATTATAGGAATCAGTCTTGAAAAACAAAAAGTTAAAATTTTGATCAATTTAGGAGTTATAGAAATATTTATAGATCCCAACTTTATTAAAGAAAATAGAATCCTTATTAAGTTAAAGGAATATCTATATCAATTGATATTATTGAAAGAAAAGAAAATTGAAGTAAATAGATGGATACAAAGACAAATTAATGCTCTCAAAATAATTATATTTAAAGAGTATATAGAATAAATCAAATTGGATTTAGTACTATTAGATAAATATATAATAATCTTAGGAATCTTTTAGATTAGAAAATATAATCTAAATATTGATTAAGTAAAGGATATCTTTATATTTGATTATTGCAAATACAAGAATAAATGATTATATGATCTAAAGGAACAAACTTCTGGGAAGACCAGATATTGTATTATGACAACCACAGATCCTTCATTAGTCAGCGAGACTAATACAAAAAAGATTCCAATACAATACAGAAAATTCGCTAAACTATTCGAAGACCCATAAGATTTGAGAGCCTTATCAGAACATAAGCTTTGGGATTATAAGATCAATTTCAAAAAAGGATTTATACCTTTAACTAAAAGATTGAGATTATATAACCTTAATACCTTAAGAATATAAGAAGAATATTAATCGAAAACTGAAAAAAAAGGATGGATTAGGAAATCCAAATTTCTTTATATATCTAATATATTATTAATATTTAAAAAGGGAGATCTGAATAATCAACTTTGCAAAGATTACCATTAAATGAATAATAGGATCATTAAGGATGTATACTTTATATCCAAAGTCCAGGAGTTAGGGGATAAATTGAGCAAAACAATAATCTATATTAAGCTGAATCAAAAAAATATCTTTAATCTTATATAAATTAAGGAAGGATATAAATGAAAGATCACTTTTATATTATTTTCTAAATTATAAAAATATATTATTATATTATTTAAATTAACAAATATATTTATTATATATCAACAACAAAATAACAAAATATTTAAAGAGTTTAATTTATTCATAATCTGTTATTTGGATGATATCCTTATCTTCTTTTAAAAGAAAAAAGAATATAAGGAATATATTCTTAAAGTATTTGAAATATTTAAAAAGATTGATTTATGATTCAAATTATCAAAATATAAGTTTGAAATCAAGAAGATAATCTTTCTGGGATATATAATCGAATTAGGACAAATAAGTATTGATCTAAAGAAAACTGAAAAAATAAAAAATTAGGAATAATCTAAAAACATTAAAGATATATAGATTATATTAGGATTCACTAACTTTTGTTGAATATTCATCAAAGATTTTTTGAAGATAATAGAATTACTTATAGAAATAATGAAAAAAGATATAGGATTTATATAAAACAAAAAAACAAAACAAGTTTTCCAAAAAATCAAAGATAGATTTATTAGGGAACCTATATTCTATAATTATTATAATAATTGAGAAAACATTATTAAAACAAATATTTCTGATATTTATATAGCAAAAATTCATCTTCAAAAAGATTATAATAAGAAACTATATTCAGTTGCTTATTATTCTAATAAGATAAATAAAACAGAGCAGAATTATAATATTTATGAAAAGGAATTTATAGTTATAATTAAGTTATTGAAATATTGGAGAATCTATTTTTAAGAGATTAAATTCCTAGTAATCATCTATATTGATCATATAAATTTACGAATCTTTATTACAATTAAGGTTCTGGATAATCAAAGAGTGGCTCGATAAACTGAAGAATTAGTTGGTTTCGATTTGATAATCAAGTATGTCAAAGGCAAAGATAATACAAAGATAGATGTATTAAGTAGGTTATCAAAGTATAAGAATGATAAGATTTATCAAAAGATAACAATTTTGAAATCCCTTTCAAATAAAGATCTCATTCCAAATCTAATAAAAATTGTTGTTTTAGAAAATAAATCAATGAAAGTCTAGAAAAACAAACTTATAAATATATAATTAAATAAGGAAAACATCAAATGGCCTAAGCCACCAATAATTGTAGATAGATTGATATAAGTTGTAAAGAAAATTTGGCTATCAAATAATATTGCTATTGAATTTATCAAGGAACAATATATATTGCCAGTTTATAATCATCAGGGAGTACAAAGAATGTATTTGAGAATTAAGAGATAATACTAAAGTCTGGGACTCCGAATTATAATCAAAAAAGTGGTTATTAAATATGATATTTATATTAGGAACAAGGCTTTTTATTATACCCTTTATAAATAGATATATATAATTGAGATATCATCAATATTATAAAAATCAATATTATAGGACTTTATAAGTTTGCTATCTAAATCCAAGGATTTAATGATAGGAATAGAATATAATTATCTTTTGGTTATTATAGATTAATTAATCAAGTATATAATATTAGTGCTATATAAGATCATCTTAATTATAAAAACCCTAATAGTTATATTCTTAAAAAAGATCAATGTAATATATGGATTATTAGAAGAAATATTGTCTAATAAAGATAAATTCTTTACATCAAAATTCTGGATTGTTTTAATAGTATTATTAAATATAAAAAGGAAAATATCTATAATATTTTATTTATAAATAAATAAAGAGAACGAATAGATAAATCAGATTATTGAAATATATCTTCATTATTATATAAATTATCAATAAAATAATTAAGTAGAACTATTACCTTTAGTATAATTCGTATACAATAATTCTATTTTAGAAACTACCCAAATTTCCCTGAATTATACCAATTTTGATTATAAATTAGTTGTATATTAGAAACCAGATATTCCAGAAATAAAGAACTAATTCGTTATAATATAGATAAAGAAACTCAAGGAAGTTCACAAAGAATTAGCAGCGGAATTCAAGTTCATTGCTGAAAGGAATATTTATTATTATAACAAAAAGTATAGTCAGAAATCAATATTAAAAAAAAAAGATAAAGTCTATTTACTCCGAAAAAACATTAAGATAAAAAAAACCAAATACAAAACTGGATCACAAGAAATTGAGATTATTCAAAATCAAGAAAATTAAAGGATCCTTGAATTATAAATTAGTATTATTAAAAAGTATAAATATTCATTTAGTATTTCATATATCCTTATTTGAATTAATTGTAACAATACTGTACTGGAGGCAGCGGTTGCCTGAGGTTTCGTTGGTTGGTAGTTGTAGGTTAAGACTTTATCAATTGGATTTATTTAAAAGTAAAGTTGTTATTAGATCAAGTAAAATATAGATAAACTAATTGATAACTAAATTGAATACAAAGTTCCTAAACTATAAAACTATTCTGATTATATATTAATCTCTTCTTGAAGCCCTAAGGAGCCTGTGCTCTTAGAGGCTTTTAGGAGCCTTGAGGAACCTATGCTCCTACAGGCTTCATCACATAATCTACTATTTGCCTCAGGACATTAATTCTGGGACGATTTTAATCTTGGGATAATAATCTTGGAACAAATATTATTCTGGGACAATTGTCCTGGGATAAATCTTGTCCTAAAATAAATCTTATTCTGAGATAAATTATATCCTAGGATATTTATTCTAAAACTCAATGATTACCTAACTTATTCTTTCTAGGATATTATTTATCCTAAAACAATATTTATTCTAGGATTCCTTATCGATAAGGATCCCTTTAAAGAAAGCGGCTCAAATACCAGTAACTAGATTTATTTTATAATAATGAGTATAATTCGTGATATTATCCCTTTCCTGATTAAATATCATCCTCGATCGCTTATAACTAATAGGTGTCCCATTTGTTCTATCTCTATATCTTCTAAACTTCTTTTCATTATAAACGATTTGTATTCCTATAAGGTTCGTCGAAAGAACAAAGAGAAATCTCGTTTTGTTACTGAAATTCAGAATTCCGGTATCGAAATGATTCCCTGTATATATTGTTGTACAGAAGGCCTTCATTGTATTAAGATTCTGAATAATACTCGAAAGACTTGTTGTTCTGAATATATATATTCTTGTACTCCCTACGATGCTGAACAATATCTAGAAGATATCTGGGATAGAAAGGTCCCTAAAATGAATGATTGGGAATCCTTAGATAAACAAGAAGAAAAACTTCGAAAAAAGAAGGAAGAAATTATGGCCAAAATTCTATATCTCCGAAAACAACAGGACTATTTGTGCAAACATTGTAAAAAGATGATTGAGTGAGGCCTTAAATATATTGATAAACTTAATGCTTTAAAAGAGAAGGAAAAGTAAGAAAAGGAAAAAGAAAAAGAAATCGCTACAATTTCAATACTCATCGTTCCTTCCAATCCTTTTAGTCAATTTGATTCTGAATTTCCTTCAATTAATTCCG
Organism: Sclerotinia subarctica; assembly: GCA_025389085.1. Lineage (NCBI taxonomy): Eukaryota > Fungi > Ascomycota > Leotiomycetes > Helotiales > Sclerotiniaceae > Sclerotinia > Sclerotinia subarctica. The sequence continues at coordinate 935,096 of QRFI01000011.1, read as the reverse complement.
ACTTTTTTGAATCCTTCTTTTTATATTCGATAAATTCATTATTTATATAAGCTATATTGAATTCTTCTTCTTTTTGGGCAAATCCGGATTTTATCAACGAAAATCCTCAAACTTTTTAAAATACTTGAGATCTTTCTTTAATTCCTATATATTCTCAGAGTCCAAATAATTTTCCTATTTTATCAAATATTTGATTTTGTTTCTAATATATTTATAATTTAGTATTTTCTTCATTTTGTATTTAGTGTTTTGATTAATGAATATAATTTCGGTTTCAGAAGCTTTAGGTACTTTCGATGATACTAGTTCGAGTAAGGATATATAGAATATTGAATAGATGTTTATACTTTTTGATAATATCAATTTATAATTCAAAGGTCCTTTAACTTTCTTAATTTTGAATGATCCCAATTTCTTATAATTTAGTTTTGTATTTGGTTTCTTTATCTCGATGTTTTTTTGGAATAGATAAACTTTATCCTCCTTTTTTAGTATTAACTTTTGATTATATTTTTTATTATAATAATGAACATTTCTTTCAATAATGAATTTGAGTTCTATTATTATTTCTTTGTGAACTTCCTTAAGTTTCTTTGTTTATATAATAGCAGATTGGTTCTTTATTTCTAGAATATCTAGTTTTTAATATACAACTAATTCATATTCAAAGTTAGTATAGTTTGATAAAACTTGGGTAATTTCCGAAGTAGAGTTGTTGTATATGAATTATGTTAAGGATAGTAATCTTATCTAATCATTTTATTGATAATTTATATAATAATGAAGATATACTTCAACAATCTAATTTATTTGTTTATTTTCTTCATTTGTTTATAAATAGAATATTATAGATATTTTCCTTTTTATATTTAGTAATGCTATTAAAACAATCTAGAATTTTGATATAAAGAGTTTATCTCTATCGGACAATATCTCTTCTAGTAATCTATATATTGCAATGACTTCTTTTAGGAATATGATTGTTAGGGTTTCTGCAATCAAGGTGGTCTTGTATAGTACTAGTATTATATACTTGATTAGTCGATCTATAATGATTAAAAGGTAATTGTATTCCATTCCTATTGTTGGATCCTTGGATTTAGGTAGTGGCCCTATAAAGTCTTATGATATCGATTTCTATAATGTAGATAATATTTCAGTTGTATATATTTGTTTATAAGGGATATAACAAAAGGCCTTATTCTTGATATAGGTATCACATTCGATGATCACTTTTTTGATCATAATTCAGAGTCCTAGATTCTAGTATTGTCTTTTAATTCTTAAGTATGTTCTTTGTACTCCTTGATGATTATAAGTTGGTAATATATATTGTTCTTCAATGAATTCAATAGCAATGTTATTTGATAACCAAATTTTTCCTGTGACTTATATCAATCCATTTATAATTACTGGCGGCTTAGGCTATTTGATATTTTCCTTATTCAATTGTATATTTATAAGTTTGTTTTTTCAGACTTCCATTGATTTATTTTCTAAAACAGCAATTTCTGTTAGATTCGGAATAAGATCTTTATTAGAAAGAGATTTCAAAATCGCTGTTTTTTGATAGGTTTTATCATCTTTATACCCTAATGGTCTGTTTAGTGCATCTGCCCTTACATTATCTTTGCCTTTAATATACTTGATTATCAAGTCGAAACCAGCTAATTCTTTAATCTATCAAGTCAATCTTCAATTATCCAGAATCTTAATTATAATAAAGATTCATAGATTTATATAATCAATATAAATAATTATTAGGAATTTAATTTCTTGAAGATAGATTCTCCAATGTTTTAATAATTTAATTATAGTTATAAGTTTCTTTTTATAGATATTGTAATTTTGCTCTGTTTTATCCATTTTGCTGAAGTAATAAGCAATTGGGTGTAATTTCCCATTATCATCTCTTTGAAGATGAATTCCTGTTATATAGGTATCGGAAATGTTTATTTCAATGATACTTTCTCAATTGTTATAATAATTGTAAAGTATAGGTTCCCTAATAAATCTGTCCTTGATTTCCTGGAAGACTTACTTTGCCTTTTTGCTTTATACAAATCCTATACCCTTTTTTGTTATCTTTATAAATAATTCTATTATTTTGGAAAAGTCTTTGATGAATATCCAACAAAAATTAGCGAATCCTAGTATAATCTGTATATCTTTGATATTTCTAGGTCGTTCCCAATTTTTTATTTTCTCGGTTTTCTTTAGATTAATGCTCATCTGATCTGATTCGATTATATATTCCAGAAAGATTACTTTCTTGATTTCAAACTTGTATTTTGATAATTTAAATCGTAAATCGATTTTCCTAAATGCTTCGAATACTTTAAGAATATATTCCTTATATTCTTTTTCTTTCTGAAAGAAGACCAAGATATCATCCAAATAACAGATTATAAATAAACTAAACTCCTTGAGTATTTCGTTATTCTATTATTGATATATAGCAAATACATTAATTAATCCAAATGATATAATAGTATATTCCTATAATCTGGAAGATAATATGAAAGTAGTCTTCTATTTGTGTCCTTCCTTGATTTGTATAAAATTGAAGATATTCTTTTGATTTAGCTTAGTATAGATCATTGTCTTGCTTAGTTTATCCCTTAGCTCCTGAATTTTAGGTATAGGATACATATCCCTAATGATCCTATCATTCACTCGATGGTAATCTCTACAAAATCGATTATTCGGATCTCCTTTTTTGAATGTTAATAATATATTAGATATATAAGAAAACTTGGATTTTCTAATCTATCCCTTTTTCTCAGTTTTAGATTAGTATTCTTCCTATATTCTTAAAGTATTAAGATTATATAATCTCAATCTCTTAATTAAGAGTATAAATCCTTCTTTGAAATTGATCTTATAATCCCAAAGCTTATATTCTGGTAAGGCTCTCAAATCCTGTGGGTCTTCAAATAGCTTGGCGAATTTTCTATATTACACTGGAATTTCTTTTGCATCGATCTTATTGATCAATAAAGGATCTGTAATTATTATAGTACAATATCCAATCTCCCCGGAAATCTGTTCTTTTGGACTATATAATTATTCGTTTTTGCATCTACAATAATCGAATATAAGGGTATTCTTTACCTAATCAATATTTGGATTATACTTTCTAATCCAAGGGGTTCCCAAGACTACTATATATCTATTTAATAGTACTAAGTTCAATTTGACTTATTCAGTATACCCTCTTAATATAATCATTTTTAAAGTATTAATCTGTTTTTGTACTTATTTGTCTACTTTAGTCTTCTTTTTTCTCAATAGTATCAATTGATATAAATGTTTTTTAGGCTTAATAAGGATTCTGTTTTCTTTTATAAAATTGGGATTTACAAATATTCTTATAGCTTTTGAATCGATCAAAGCTCTAACTTTCTGTTTCCTGAGGCTGATTCTTATGATTAATTATCCAATCCCAGTTGTATTATTGAGTTTTAACAATAATGATTCAGTGATCTATTCTTTGATGAAGAGATTCAACCATTTATGTTAATATTCGCTTATATTCAATATTTTATAGGATATAGTTACTGATAGTTTTATTGGTCTTGTCTGAAAGTCTCGGCAATAATCTTTGGCTTATTAGCGTTTATGATAATAATTAATCTTGTGTCAAATCTTATGATATTCAACTTATAACAGGATTTCCTATATATCTCTGATTTCTAGGTTATGATTATTATACTCTTATCCTTTACTAATATAAAGAGAGTTTAGGTCTATAACAAATCTCTTAATGTTATCTTCCCTTATATTCTCTTTGAATACTATTTGATAAAGATCGTTATAAATGATGATATACAGGATCAGCAGGGTTGGATGATTATGAGTCTGATATTTTTCTATAAAATCAGGTTTCTATTCTTTATGATAATATTATATATATTTACCATCAAAATAACTAATTAGATACTATAATTTATTCTCTTAAAATCTTAGATAAACTTTGTTGATTTATAGATTGTTTTCAGATCCTTCTTTTTTAAGTAATTCGATTGATTTATAATTATCTATAAGCTCGACTTTCTTATCGATATTTCCGGCTGATTTCTTTTTTATAAATAGGATGATCACATCTAACTCTTTAAGTTGTTCTAGATATAGTTGGAGTAACTCTTTTTCTAACAATTCAATCTTGCAAAAGTTATCTTTTAATATACTTATTTCCTAGGGTCTTTATCTTTTATTTCCGAATCTTTTTTGTTTCTTGCTTTTCGCAATGAATAGCTTCTTTTGATTACAATTTCAAGATATATACCTATCTTTTCCACAAATGAAATATAGATTATTCTCTCTACATCTTTTCTTTTTTTCAGTGCTAAGCCTGTTTGATTTATAACAACATTCAGCTCCATTCAATTCTATTGGATCGTTGGCATTATAGTATCTATTCTGACACTGAGGTTTAGAAAATTTTCTGTTTTTCTGAATAATTCCTTTTTTCTTTATTCATCTTTTATAAAAACAATTGTCGATTAGAATAAAGGTTTCGATTAATTCAGAAAGATTTGATGGTTTTGGAGCTCTTATTAGCTTATCTTTAATAATATCCTTAAATCCCTTATAGAATTGGGATCTAAGATAATCATTATCTTATATAATATATCTGATATATTGTTGGAATTTAACAGTATAGATTGTAACTGATTCTGTCTGTTTAAGTTGTTATAATATTCTTTCAATTATATGATCAGGGTCAACTTCCTTGAAGGCCTTATTGAAACCTTGTCGAAATGACTTGTAAATACCAAAAAAATAATGTATCTCAGATTTCATATTTTCATTGAATTGACTATTAGTAACTTTGATTATTAGATCATTGATAAAGGGTTTGATCCAATTGAATACAGTTCCTCGAAAGAACGAGATTAATCACAAGATCCTCTGTATTGATATCGAAAAGAGGTATTCATTAAAGGTATAGTAAAGATCAGCTTGTATAATAAAGGCTTGATACTTGCTACAATCTTTATAAAATAGATCAGGGATAGATATTTGGATTGCTTGTCTTGACTCTATATTGACAACAATCTATTCTGAAACTCCTATAAAGGAGAAGGAAATTGGTTTGGTGGATTGCTGAATAAAGTCTATTGTAATTGATATAGCTTAACCGAAATAATACTCAAAATATAACGATATTATATTGAAGACAATAGTTATCTAAGGTTTCATCAATTGATAATTGTAGATTAAGACTTTATCAATTAGATTTACTTAAAAATAAAATCGTTATTAAATCAAGTAGAATATAGATAAACTAATTGATAATTAAATTAAGTATAAAGCTCCTAAACTATAAAATTATTCTGATTATATATTGATCTCTTCCTGGAGCCTTGAGGAGTCTGTGCTTTTGGAGACTCTTAAGAGCCTTGAGGAGCCTATGCTCTTATAGGCTCTATTATATGATCTATTATTTGCTTCAGGATACTAATCTTGGGACGATTCTAATCTTGGGATAATAATCCTGGGATAAATATTATTCTGGGACAATTATCCTGGGACAAATCTTGTTCTGAGATAAATCTTATCCTGGGACGAATCATATTCTAGGACACTTGTCCTAGGACCCAATGATTACCTAGCCTATTCTTCCTGGGACATTATTTGTCCTAAAACAATATTTGTCCTAGGATTCCTTATCGATAAGGATCCCCCTAAAGAAAGCGGCTCAAACACCAATAACTAGATTTATTTTATAATAATGAGTGTGGTTCGTGACATTAATATCATTAAGAGTATCTAAAACTTCTGAAACTGAAATTATATTCATTAATTAAAATATCAAATATAAAATAAAGAAAATATTAGATTATAAATATATTAAAAACAAAGTCAAATATTTAATGAAATAAGAAAATTATTCGGACTTCAAGAATATATAGGAATTAAAAAAAGACCTTAAATATCTTAAAAAGTTTAAGGAGTTTTATTAATAGAATCCGGATTTGTTTAAAAGAAAGAAGAATTCAATATAGTTTATATAGATGGCAAATTTATTAAATATAAAAAAGAGGGTTTAAAAGAACTAGAACTAGTAATAGAAAGTTTAGGATCAAATTGACCAAATTGACTAAAAAGATCAGGAGGAATAACAGATATTGAAATCGCAGTAATTTCTCTTTTTTTTTCTTTTTCAAGTCTTTTCTTCTCTTTTAGAATATCAAGCTCATCCAAAGAATTTAAATCAGTTGTTATCAATTTCTGCTCCTATTTATTTAATAAACATTGTTGTTTACAAAGACAAGAAATCTTGGTCATAGCTTCTTGTGATACCACGAAAGCCTTTTCCTTCTTTTTACAAAGTTTTTATTTTTAACAATCAATAAAGGACCAATCAGAAAGGGATAACATTTTGTTCTTCGATTTTATATTACAAATCTTTCCATAACGATAACATTCAGTACATCTACTATTATTAGAGCCCGATTCCAAAGCGATATAATGACGATTGGCCTTTTCATATCGAGTATAAGTAACCATCTTGTTTCTTGTTCGTTCGATTCGATTTCTAAATTCCAATTGCTTTGTTTGTTTTCGAGTATGTTGAAATAGTATATTGTAGAAGAAAGGAAAGAATGTGAAGGATGGATATCGCAGGTCTCATACTAGTTATAAGTGATCGAGGATGACGCTTAATCAGGAAGGGGATAATATCACGAATCATGTTTATTATTATAAAATAAAACTAGTTATTAATATTTAAATTGTTTTCTTCAAAAGGATCCTTATCAATAAGGAATCCTAGAACAAATATTGTCCTAAAACAAATAATATTCTAAAAAGAATAAATTAGACAATTATAAGGTTTTAAAACAAGTATCCTAAGATATGATTCGTCCCAGGACTATTATCTCAGGATAATATTTGTCCTAGGATTATTGTCCTAAGGTTAATAGTAAATTATATAATAAATAAACTGAATAGATTAGTCTATTCTATTTATTTTGTTGAATAGATAAACTAAATAAATCAATCTATTCAAATTATCCAAATTATATTTATTAATATATAATCAAAGTAATTTTATAATTTAGGAGCTTTATACTCAATTTAATTATCAATTAGTTTATCTATATTCTACTTGATCTAATAACGATTTCATTTCTAAGTAAACCTAATTGATAAAGCCTTAATCTACAACTATCAATCAACGAAACCTCAGGCAGCTGCTGCCTCCAGTATAGTATCGTTACACTACTCTTTTATATCAAAAACTATGATTTTCATTTATTAATACTATTAATTATAAAGAATTGTAGATCGATTATTTTATCTCTATTATTATATTATATAAAGGATTTTAATTTTATTATTATATTATATAAATATTTTGTTTTTATTGTCCCAGTTGTCCCTATTGTTCCTACTATCCCTATTATCCCTGTTGTTCTTGTTATCTCTATTGTCTTTATTGTCCCTATTGTCCCTATTGTCCTTGTTATCTCTATTGTTTCAGTTGTCCCTGTTGTCCCTGTTGCCCCTGTTGTCCCAATTGCTTTAAAATTGAAAAAATAATTTATTATTTATTATGTTGAAATTGAGGTTATCCGATACCGAAATAGGAAGATGGTAAATAAAGACAATATAATTAATAAAACCAGCCTTTCCCTATTAAGCTTCCTATCAGTTAGTTTAATCTAAATATTCAATATAATACTATTCCATATAGCATACCCATAACTTTTTAATATATTATTCATTTTATATTATTTATTCGTTATATTATTTCATTATTTCATTTTTATAATTAGAATTGTTATGGGGATCTCATATGTGATACTCAGAAGGGAGGCCTAATCCCTTCTGGCAATGGATCGAAGTGTCACGAACCACACTCATTTTTATAAAATAAAACTAGTTATCAGTATTTGAATTACTTTCTTTAAGAGGATCCTTATCGATAAGGAATCCTAGGACAAATATTGTCCTAAAACAAATAATATTCTAAAAAGAATAGATTAGACAATTATAGGATCTTAGAACAAATGTTTTAGGATATGATTTGTTCTAGGATTATTATCTCAGAATGATATTTGTCCCAAGATTATTATTTCAGGATAATATTTATCCTAGGATTATTATTCTAGAATCTCTATAATCCTAGGATTGAAATCATCTTAGGATTAATATCCTAAGGCCAAAGAAGGATCATATGATATACTAGCTCTGCTAGCCCAGCTAGCAAAGCTAGCATCACAGGAATGCTAGCTGTGCTAGCCCAATTAATATAGTTAGCATAAAAAAGGAGATTAGTATATAATCAGAATAATTTTATAGTTTAGAAACTTTATATTTAACTTAATTATTAATTAGTTTACTTATATTCTACTTAATTTAATAATGATTTTACTTTTAAATAAATCCAATTGATAAAGCCTTAACCTACAATTACTAATCAACGAAATCTTAGACAATTATTATCTTCAATATAGTATTATTATATTTTGAGTATTATTTCGGTTAAGCTATATTAGTTACAATAGATTTTATTTAGCAATCCATCAAACCAATTTCCTTTTCCTCTATTGAAGCTTTAGGGCAGACTACCATCAACATAAAGCCGAGATGAACAATCCAAGTATTTATTCCTAATTTATTTTATAGAGATTATAGTAAACATCAAGCTTTTATTATACAAACTAATCTTTATTATATCTTTAATAAACATTTCTTTTTAATACAAATATAGAGGATCTTATAGCTAATCTTATTCTTTTGAGGAACTATATTCAATTGAATTAAATCTTTCTTTAATGATCTAATAATCAAAATTACTAATAATCAATTCAATAAAAACATAAAATCTGAGATATATTATCTTTTTGACATTTATAAGTTATTTCGATAAGGTTTCGATAAGGCTTTTAAGGAAGTTGATCTTGATTATATAATTGAGAAAGTATTATAATAATTTAAACAAATAAGATCAATTACAATCTATATTACTAAATTCCAATAATATATTAAATATATTATATAAAATAATGATTATTTTAGATCCTAATTCTATAAAGAATTCAAGGATATTATCAAAGATGAGCTAATAAGAGCTCCAAAACCACTAAACCTTTCTAAATTAATCGAAACCTTTATTCTAATTGATAATCGTTTTTATAAAAGATAAATAAAGAAAAAAGGAATCATTTAAAAAAATAGAAAGTTTTCTAAACCTTAATGTTAAAGCAGATATTATAATGTCAACAATCTAATGAAATTGGATAAAATCGAATGTTGATATAAATCAAATGGGCTTAGTATTGAAGAGAAGAAAAAATACAGAAAGAATAATCTATGTTTCATTTATAAAAAGAATAGGTATATATCTCGAGACTATAATTAAAAGAAGTTATTTGCTATAAAAAACAAAAAACAAATAAGATTTAGAAACAGAAAATAGGGATCTTGAAAAGTAAGTATATTAGAAAGTAACTTTTACAAAATTAAATTATTAGAAAAAAAGTTACTTTAATTATATCTAGAATAATTTAAAGAGTTAGATATGATTATCCTATTTATAAAAGTGGAATTATCCGGAAATATCGATAATGTCAGAATTCCTAATAAGTTATTAAATCACTTAATAATAATAACCAAATCAATGATTATATGATCACGTGATGTATTAGTAATATCATTATATATTACGTAGTTTTATTATTATATAAAATTTCGATCATATATCATATTAGAATGATTTGTAACGAAATAGAATGTGATGGAAACATATAGAATCATATGGAATTTTCTTATTTCTCAAGTCAAATATTATTGGTTATTACTCATTTCTATTATATGAAATGATTCTATAAGATTCGATTTAAATCGATCTTATTTATAAGCATAGAATATACTAGAATTAGATTGTAGATTATAAATACGAAGATTTTCTTCAAAGAATTCTTCGAAAAAGCAAGCAGATAAAATTCAATATTTATTATATATATTGTTCTGACTTCAAAATTTTCCACCTCTATATTCGATTTACCTCAAGCTAAATATAACTAAGTCTTCCACTATCATAATAGATAATAATAATATTATTATTATTATTTATTATTATTCAATCGACCATCCTCCAAGAGATAAGGAAGTCGAATTTACAAATAATTATAAGTCAATCGAATTATTCGAAAAGGAAGGATCTATTAAAGGATTTGAAGATAATTAGTGAATCAATAAAGTCTATCTAAGATCTTAAGAAGATAAATTATAATATCTGATCAATTACCTTGATAGAAAATATATATAATATTATCACAAAGAATAAAAGCTTGATTTTATAAAAAAATATTAGATTTATAATTATTCAATCTTATTGATCTTATATATCGTCATTTATAGCGATCTTTATCGAATAATATTCAAGGAGAATATAAGGGAAGACAATATTAAAAGATTTGTTATAGACTTAGATTCTTCTTAGATTAATAAAAGATAGAAGTATAATAATTATAATCTAAAAATCAAAGATATATAGAAAATTCTGTTATAAACTAGATATTATAGAATCTGATATAGGATTAATTATTATCATAAACATCAATAAGCTGAGGATTATTGCCAAGACTTTCAGATAAAATTAATAGAACTATTAATAATTATATCTTATAGATTATTGAATATAAGTAAATATTAATATAAATAATTAAACCTCTTTATTGAAGAATAGATCACCAAATTATTATCATTAAAACTCAATAATATAATTAGGATTAAACAATTAATTATAGGAATTAATCTTGGAAAATAGGAAATTAAAACTTTGATCAATTTAGAAGTTATAAAAATATTTATAAATCTTAATTTTACAAAAGAAAATAGAATCCTTATTAAATCAAAGAAATATCTATATTAGTTGATATTGCTGAAAGAAAAGAAAGCTAAAGTAGATAAATAGATACAAAAACAAACTAATACTCTCAAAATAGTTATATTTGAAAAGTATACAAAACAAATCAAATTGAACTTAATATTATTAGGCAAATATACAATAATCTTAGGAATCCTTTAGATTAAGAAATATAATCCAAATATTAATTGAGTAAAGGATACTTTTATATTCGATTATTGTTGATACAAGAATAAATAATTATATAATCCAAAGAAACAGATTTCTAAGAAGACTAGATATTGTATTATGATAATCACAGATCCTCTATTAGTTGGCAAGATTGATGCAAAAAAGATTCCAGTGTAATACAGAAAATTCGCCAAATTGTTCGAAAACTTATAGGATTTAAGAATTCTATTAGAATATAAATCTTAGAATTATAAGATCAATTTCAAAAAGGGATTTATATCCCCAATTAAGAGATTGAGATTATATAATCTTAATATCTTAAGAATATAGGAAGAATACTGATCGAAAACTGAAAAGAAAGGATAGATTAGGAAATCTAAATCCCCTTGTATATCTAATATATTATTAATGTTCAAAAAAGGAGATCTGAATAATCAATTTTACAAAGACTATCGTCGAATGAACAATAAGATCATCAGGGATATGTACCCTATACCCAAAGCCTAAAAGCTAAGGGATAAACTGAATAAAATAATGATCTATACTAAACTAGATCAAAGAAATATCTTCAATTTTATACAAATTAAGGAAGGATATAAATGAAAGATTGCTTTCATATTATCTTCCAGATTATAAAAATATATTATTATATTATTTGGATTAACAAATATATTTATTATATATCAACAACAAAATAACAAAATATTTAAGGAATTTAATTTATTTATAATCTATTATTTAGATAATATCCTAATCTTTTTTTAAAAGAAAAAGAAATATAAGGAATATATTCTTAAAGTATTTGAAATATTTAAGAAAATCGATTTATAATTCAAATTATCAAAATATAAGTTTGAAATCAAGAAAGTAATCTTTCTGAAATATATAATCAAATCAGGATAAATAAGTATTAATCTAAAGAAAATCAAGAAAGTAAAAAATTGGGAATAATCGAGAAATATCAAAGATATATAGATTATATTAGGATTCGCCAATTTTTATTGGATATTCATTAAAGACTTTTTCAAAATAATAGAATTATTTATAAAAATAATAAAAAAGGATATAGGATTTATATAAAGCGAAAAGATAAAATAAGTTTTCCAGGAAATCAAGGATAGATTTATTAGGGAACCTATACTCTATAATTATTATAACAATTAAGAAAGTATTATTGAAATAAACATTTCTAATATCTATATAGTAGGAGTTTATTTTTAAAAAGATAACAATAGAAAATTATATTCAATTGCTTATTATTCCAATAAGATAAATAAAACAGAGCAGAATTATAATATTTATAAGAAGGAACTTATAATTATAATTAAATTATTGAAATATTGGAGGATCTATCTTTAAGGGGCTAAATTCCTAATAATCATTTATACTGATTATATGAATCTACAAACCTTTATCATAATTAAGATTTTGAATAATCAAAGATTAATTCGATAAACTGAAGAATTAATTGGTTTCGATTTGATAATCAAGTATATCAAAGATAAAGATAATATAAGGGCAGATATATTAAATAGATCATCAAAATATAAGAATGATAAGATTTATTAAAAAATAATAATTTTGAAATCCCTTTTAAATAAAGATCTTATTCTGAATCTAATAGAAATTATTGTTTTAAAGAATAAATTAATGGAAGTTTGGAAAAACAAACTTATAGATATACAATTGAATAAGGAAAACATTAAATGACCTAAGTCATCAATAACTATAAATAGATTGATATAGATTATAGGAAAAATTTGGTTATTAAATAATATTACCATTAAATTCATTAAAGAATAGTATATATTACCAGCTTATAATTATTAGGGAGTACAAAAGATATATTTGAGAATTAAAAGACAATATTAAAATCTAGAACTCTGAATTATAATCAAAAAAGTGGTTATTGAATATAATATTTATATCAAGAACAAGGCTTCTCATTATATTCCTTATAAATAAATATATATAATTAAGATACTATCAATATTATAGAAATCAATATTATAGGACTTTATAAATTTATTATCTAAATCCAAAAATCTAATGATAAGAATAGAATACAATTATTTCCTGATTATTATAGATCGATTAATTAAGTATATAATATTAATATTATATAAGATTATCTTAATTATAAAAACCTTAACAATTATATTCTTAAAGGAAGTTATTGTAATATATAGATTATTAGAGGAGATATTATCCAATAAGGATAAACTTTTCACATCAAAGTTCTAGATTGCTTTAATAGCATTACTAAATGTAAAAAGGAAAATATTTATAGTATTCTATTTATAAACAAATAAAGAAAACAAATAATTAAATCAGATTATTGAAGTATATCTCTATTATTATATGAATTATCAACAAAATAATTGAATAGGACTATCTTTAACATAATTTGCATATAACAGTTCTACTTCAGAAACTATCCAAGTCTCCCTGAACTATACCAATTTTGAATACAAATTAATTATATACTAGAAATCAGATATTCTAGAAATAAAGAACCAATCTGTTATTATATAAACAAAGAAATTCAAGGAAGTTCATAAGGAAATAACAGCAGAACTTAAATTTATTACCAAAAAGAATATTTATTATTATAACAAAAAGCATAATCAAAAGCCAATATTAGAAAAGAAGGATAAAGTCTATCTACTTCAAAAGAACATTAAAACAAAGAAACCAAATATGAAACTGGATTATAAGAAATTAGGATTATTCAAAATCAAGAAAAATAAAGGACCTTTGAATTATAAATTAATATTACCAAAAAGTATAAATATCTATCTAATATTCTATATATCCCTATTTGAATTAGTATCATCAAAAGTATCTAAAGCTTCTAAAATCAAAATCATATTTATTAATCAAAACACCAAATATAAAATAAAGAAAATATTAGATTATAAATATATTAGAAACAAAATCAAATATTTGATAAAATAAGAAAATTATTTGGACTTTAAGAATATATAAGAATTAAAGAAAGATCTTAAATATTTTAAAAAGTTTAAGAAGTTTCATCGATAGAATCCAGATTTACTCAAAAGAAAAAAGAATTCAATATAATTTGTATAAATAACGAATCCATCGAATATAAAAAAGAGGATTTGAAGAAGCCAGAATTAATCATAAGAAGTTCAGGATCAAATTGACCAAATTAATCAAATTGACCAAAAGGGTCAGAAGGAATGATAGATGTTAAAGTCACAACAATTTCTCTCTCTTTTTCTTTTTCAAATCTTTTCTTTTTTTTTAGAATATCAAGTTTATCTATAGAATTTAATTCAACTATAATTATCTTTTATTTTTGTTTATAAAGGAATTTCTATTATTTATTAAAACAAAGAATTTTGGATATCACCTCAAATTATTATCAATAAAGAAGATCCTTTTCAGTATCTATATACTTGATCTAAATATCAATAACTTCCCAATCAGAAAAAGTAAGCATTTTATTTAATTCATGAATATCATATAATTTATTGAGAATGATATAATGACCACAATAACGATGCTTAATATTACAAGGAGAAATATATTTGGTACCAGCACTTTTATATCGAGTACAAGGAGCCATCTTCTTTCCAGTCAAATTGATTTCTCACCCAAAAGCCTTATGATCGATACAGGGTTGAGAACGAATAGGTAATATAATGAAGAAGAAGTATTCGAGATAAATTATATAAGGAATAACATTTCTTTTTAAATCTTATAAACGATTAAGGATAATACTTGATTAGAAAGAGGATAGTATTACAAATCATATTTATTTTTATAAAATAAAATTAGTTATTAATATTTGAATTATTTTCTTTAGAAGGATCTTTATTAATAAGGAATCCTAAAATAAATATTGTTTTAAAACAAATAATATCCTAGGAAAAATAGATTAGACAATTATAGGGTTTTAGGATAAGTATCCTAGGATATAATTTGTTTCAGGATTATTATCTCAGGATAGTATTTATCCCAGGATTATTATCCCAAGATAATATCTATTCTAAGATTATTATTCTAGGATCTCTACAATCCCAGGATTGGAATTATCCCAAGATTAATGTTTTGAGATTAAAAGAAGATCATATAATATGCTAACTCTGCTAGCCCAACTAGCAAAGTTAGTATTACAAGAATGCTAATTATATTAACCCAATTAATATAATTAATATAAGAAAGAAGATTAATATATAATCAAAATAATTTTATAGTTTAGGAGCTTCATATTCAATTTAGTTATCAATTAGTTTACCTATATTCTATTTGATTTAATAACAATTTCACTTCTAAATAAATCCAATTGATAAAGCCTTAACCTACAACTATCAACCAACGAAACCTCAGGCAGCCGCTGCCTCCAGTATAGTATCGTTACACGAAGGGTGAAAGAGCCTTTGTCGACCAGATAGTAGTCTGTATAGGAATCCCCTTACCCTTAATTATAGAAGGGTAATGTTTAGTTCTATATACAATATCACCCTATTATTATCGATATTACATATCCCCTACTATGCTTCGAAAACCTGATAAGAATAATCAGGATTTTCATAAGTGAAATTTAAATTTTTTAAATAATTTTTTTGAATCTAAATCAAAGACTTTATTATTATATTACAAATTTATTTTTGATTTAGTTTATAATCGGAATAAAAGTTATATTGATTCAAAAAATCTTTAAAAAAAATATTTGAAAAAAAATTAATTTTATATCGACAATAATATTAGATATTCGAAAAGATTATATCTAATTCGGAAAGTTGTTTTCCATTTATCTCCAAGCCAAATTCTGATATAATAACATATATCTTGTATATCTAATTTGGTAAATATTCTAGTATCTTTTAATCGATTAAGAGTTTTATCAATTAATAGTAATAAATATCTATCTTTTATAATAACAATATTCAGTTCTCGATAATCTATATATAACCTTAGATTATTATTCTTTTTGGATATAAATAATATAAGGGTATCTATCAAATTATTAGAATAACAAATCCACCCTTTTTTCAAAGCTATTTATAAATACTCTTTTAAAACCTTCAATTAATTTTCTGAGAATTTATATAATTGTTGAAATAAAGAATCTTTAAGGGTTTCAATAATATATATAAATCTTTTTAAAGATACTAATTTATTGGCTTTTTCGATATTAAAAACCTTGGAGTATTTATAATATATTTATAGGATCTTTATAAAAATATATTGTATTATTTATATATAAGGAATCTTTTTTATATAATTATATTAGGATTACTAGTTTTTAAGATATAAGTATAATCTAGTAATAATGTCGGAATATCGATGAGATTAGAGATATGTACAGCTGTGCATAAGTACATACATATACTATTATACATATACTTATTAATATACATATATTAGTACCTACATATACTATTGTATATATAATACTAATATATGTATAATTATATATATATTAATATCTATACATATTATTATATATACTATATCAATATATATACTATTATACATATAACAATATATATATATGTGTCACGAATCATGCTCATTATTATAAAATAAAACCAGGTATTGGTGTTTAAGCCACTTTCTTTATAAGGATCCTTATTGATAAGGAATCTTAGGACAAATATTATCTTAGAACAAATAGTATCCTAAAAAGAATAGATTAGGCAATTATAAGGTTTTAGAACAAGTATTTTAGAATATGATTTGTCCTAGGAATATTATCTCAGGATAATATTTGTTTTAGGACTATTATCCCAAGAATTATATAATCCTAGGATTGGAATCATTTCAGGATTAGTATTCTGAGGCTAATAATAGATTATATAATAAATAGATTGAATAGATCAGTTTATCTTGTTTATCTTATTGAAAAGATAGACTAAATAGACCAATCTATTTAAACTATTTAAAAGAAATCAATAATATATAATTCAAATAATTTTATAATTTAAGAACTTTATATTCAATTTAATTATCAATTAGTTTATTTATATTCTATTTGATTTAATAACAATTTCACTTTCAAATAAACTTTAATAATAAAGCCTTAACCTATAACTATTAATCAATAAAATCTTAGATAATTATTATCTTCAATATAATATCATTATACTTTGAGTATTATTTTAATTAAGCTATATTAGTTATAATAAACTCTATTCAATAATCTATCGAATTAGTTTCCTTCTTCTTCATTAAAGCTTTAGGACAAACTACTATTAATATAAAGTTGAGATGAACAATCTAAGTATCCATCCCTAATCTATTTTATAAAGATTATAATAAATATTGAGCTTTTGTTACACAAGCTGATCTTTACTATATCTTTAATGGACACCTCTTCTTGATACAAATACAAAGGATCTTGTGATTAATCTCGTTCTTCCAAGGAATTATGTTCAATTGAATCGAACCCTTCTTTAATAATCTAATAACCAAAATTATTAATAGTTAATTTAATGAAAATATAAAATCTGAGATACATCGTTTTTTTAATATTTATAAATCATTTCGATAAGATTTCGATAAGACTTTCAGGGAAGTTGACCTCGATCATATAATTGAGAGAGTATTACAACAACTTAAACAAATAAGATCAATCACAATCTATATTGTTAAATTCCAATAATATATTGAATATATTATATAAAATAATAATTATTTTAGATCCTAGTTTTATAAGGGATTCAAGGATATTATCAAAAATGAGCTAGTAAGAGCTTCAAAACCATCAAACCTTTCTGAATTAATCGAAACCTCTATCCTAATTGATAATCATTTCTATAAAAGACAAATAAAGAAAAAGGGAATCACTCAGGAAAATAGAAAGTTTTCTAAGCCTCAATATTAGAACAAACATTACAATGTCAACGATCCAATAGAATTAGATAAAGTTGAACATCGATATAAATCAAATAAACTTAGCGTTGAAGAAAAGAAAAAATATAAAAAGAATAATCTATACTTCACTCACAGAAAGAATAGGTATATATCTCGAGATTATAATTAAAAGAAATTATTCATTATAAAAAACAAGAAATAAGTAAGATTTGGAAATAGAAAACAAGGATCCTGAAAAGTAGATATATTAAAAGATAACTTTTACAAAATTGAATTATTAGAAAAAGAATTACCTCAATTATATCTAGAACAACTTAGGGAATTAGGATTAATCATTTTATATACAGAAATGGAACTATCTGGAAATATTGATAAGGAAATTAAGCTGACAAATAACTACAAGTTAGTTGAGTTATTCGAAAAGAAAGGATCTATTAAAGAATCTGAAGATGATCAGTAAATCAACGAAATCTATCTAAAACCTTAAGAAGATAAATTATGGTATTTGATCAATTATCTTAATAGAAAATATATATAATATTATTACAAAGAACAGAAACCTGATTTTATAGAAAAATATCAGATTTATAATTATCCAATCTTGTTGATTCTTTATATTGTCATTTATAACAACTTTTACCAAATAATATTCGAGGAGAATACAAGGGAAGACAACGTTAAGAGATTTATTATAGATTTAAGCTCTTCTCAAACTAATAAAGGATAAAAGTATAGCAATTATAATCTAGAAATTGAAGATGTATAAAAAATCCTGTTACAAACTGAATATTATAGGATCTGATACAGGATTAATTATTACTATAAATATTAATAGGTCAAGGATTATTGTCAAGATTTTCAGATAGGACTAATAGAACTATTGATAATTATACTCTATAGATTATTAAGTAGAAGCAAATATTAACAAAAATAGTTGAACCTTTTCATCAAAGAACAGATCACTAAACTATTATCATTAGAACTCAATAATACAATTGGGATCAGGCAATTAATTATAAGAATCAATCTTGGAAAACAAAAAGTTAAAACTTTGATCAATTCAGGAATTATAAGAATATTTATAAATCCTAATTTCGCTAAAGAAAATAGAATCCTTATTAAGTTAAAAGAATATTTGTATCAATTAATATTACTAAAAGAAAAGAAGATTGAAGTAGACAAATAGGTATGAAGACAAATTAATATTCTCAAAATAGTTATATTAGAAGAGTATACAATAATCTTAAGAACCCCTTAAATTAGAAAACATAATCTAAATATTGATTGGGTAAAGGATACCCTCATATTCGATTGTTACAAATATAAGAACAAATGATTATATAGTCCGAAGGAACAGATTTCTAAGGAAATTGGATATTATACTATAGCAACTACAGATTCTTTATTGGTCAGTAAGATCGATACAAAAAAGATTCCAGTGTAATATAGAAAATTCGCCAAATTATTCGAAGATCTATAGGATTTAAAAATCTTATTAAAATATAAATCTTGGAATTATAAAATCAATTTCAAGAAGGGATTTATATCCCCAATTAAGAAATTGAGATTATATAATCCTAGTATTTTAAGAATATAAGAAAAATACTAATCTAAAACTGAAAAGAAAGAATAGATTAAGAAATCCAAGTCCCTTTGTGTAGCCAATATATTATTAACATTCAAAAAGGGAGATCCGAATAATCGATTTTGTAGAGACTACTATCAAGTGAATGATGGGATTATCAAGAATATATACCCTATACTTAAAACCTAGAAATTAAGAAATAAATTAAACAAAATAAAAATCTATATTAAATTAGATTAAAGAAATGCCTTTAATTTTATATGAATCAAGGAAGAATATAAGTGGAAGACCACTTTCATATTATCTTCCGGATTGTAGGAATATATCATTATATTATTTGAATTAATAAATACATCTATTATTTGTCAACAACAAAATAACGAAATATTTAAGAAGTTTAATTTATTCATAATCTGTTATTTAGATGATATCCTAATCTTCTTTTAAAAAAAAAAAAGAGTATAAGGAATATATTCTTAAAATATTCAAAATATTTAGGAAGGTTGATTTATAACTTAAATTATCAAAATACAAGTTTGGAATCAAAAAGGTAACTTTCCTGAGATATATAATCAAATCAGGACAAATAAACATTAATCTAAAGAAGATTAAGAAAATAAAGAATTAGAAATGATTTAGAAATATTAAGGATATACAGATTATATTAGGATTCGCTAACTTTTGTCAGGTATTCATCAAAGATTTTTCAAAAATAATAAAATCACTTATAGAAATGACAAAAAAAGGTATGGGATTTATATAGAGCAAAAAAACGAAACAAATCTTCTAATAAATCAAGGATAGATTTATTAGGGAACCTATACTCTATAATTATTATAATAATCGAGAAAGTATCATTAAAACAGATATTTCTGATACCTATATAGCAGAAGTTTATTTTCAAAGAGATGATAATAGGAAATTACACTTAATTACTTATTATTCCAATAAAATGAATAAAACAAAGCAGAATTACAATATTTATGAAAAGGAACTTATAATTATAATCAAATCATTGAAACATTGAAGAATCTATCTTTAAAAAGCTAAATTCCCAATAATCATTTATATTGATTATATGAATCTATAAATCTTTATTACAATTAAGATTCTGGATAATTAAAGATTAACTTGATGGATTGAAAAATTAGCTGACTTCGATTTAATAATCAAGTATATCAAAAACAAAAACAATATAAAGACAAATGTACTAAATAGATCATCAAGATATAAAGATGATAAAACCTATCAAGAAACAATAATTTTGAAATCTCTTCTAAATAAAGACCTTATTCCAAATCTGACAAAAATTATCATTTTAGAAAATAAACTAACAGAAATCTAGAAAAACAAATTTATAGATATATAATTGAATAAGGAAAATATTAAATAATCTAAACTATCAATAATTATAAATAGATTGATATAGATCACAAGGAAAATTTGGCTATCAAATAACATTATCACTAAATTCATTAAGGAACAATATATATTGCTAATTTATAATCATTAAGAAGTATAAAGAATATATTTAAGAATTAAGAGATAATACTAAAATCCAGGACTCCGAATTATAATCAAAAAAGTGATCATCAAATGTAATATTTGTATTAAGAACAAAGCTTCTCGCCATACTCCTTATAAACAAATATATATAATTGAGATATTATCAACATTATAGAAATCGATATTATAGAACTTTATAAAATTATTATCGAAATCCAAAAATTCAATAATAAGAGTAGAATATAATTATCTCCTAATTATTATAAATTGATTGATTAAGTATATAATACTAATATTATACAAGACTACCTTAATTACAAAAACCTTAACAGTTATATTCCTAAAAGAGATTATTACAATATATAGATTACCAAAGGAGATATTATCTGATAAGAATAAACTCTTTATATCAAAATTCTGGATTGTCTTAATAATATTACTAAATATAAAAAGGAAAATATTTATAATATTCTATTTACAAACAAATGAAAGAAACGAACAAATAAATTAGATTATTAAAATATATCTTTATTGTTATATAAATTATCAACAAAATAATTAAGTAAGATTATTACTTTTAGCACAATTTGTATATAACAATTTTGTTTTAGAAACTATTTAAATCTTTTTGAATTATATTAATTTTGGATATGAATTAATTATATACCAAAAACTAGATATTTTAAAAATAAAGAATTAATCTGTTATAATATAGATAAAGAAACTCAAGGAAGTTTATAAAGAATTAGCAACAGAATTCAAGTTTGTTGTTGAAAAGAATGCTTATTATTATAACAAAAAGCATAATTAAGAATCAATATTAAAGAAAGGGAATAAAGTCTATCTACTCCGAAAAAACATCAAGATAAAGAGATCAAATATAAAACTAAATCACAAAAAATTGGGATTATTCAAAATCAAGAAAATTAAGGGATCCTTGAATTATGAATTGGTGCTACCAAGAAGTATGAATATCCATCCAATATTTTATATATCCTTGCTCGAACTAGTATTATCAAGAGTACCTAAAATTCCTGAAATCGAAATCATATTTATTAATCAAAACACTAAATATAAAATGAAGAAAATACTAAATTGTAAATATATTAGAAACAAAATCAAATATTTGATGAAATAAGAAAATTACTTAGACTTTGAGAATATATAGGAATTAGAGAAAGATTTTAAGTATCTTGAGAAGTTTGGGGAGTTTCGCTGATAGAATCTGGATTTATTTAGAAAGAAGGAGAATTCAATATAATTTGTATAATCGATGAATCTATCGAATATAAAAAGGAGAACTCAAAGAAGTTGGAATTAATCGTAGGGAATTCAAAATCAAATTAACCAAAGGGATTGAAAGAAATAATAGGCGTTGAAGTTACAATAATTTCTTTTTCTTTTTCTTATCTTTCTTTCTCCTTTAGAGCATTAAGCTCATCCAGAGAATTTAAACCAGCCGTTATCAATTTTTGCTCTTGTTCATCTAATAAACATTGTTGTTTATAAAGACAGGAAATCTTGGCTATAACTTCTTATGATATTGCGAAAGCCTTTTCCTCCTTTTCGCAAAGTTTTTGTCTTTGATGATCAATAAAGGATTAATTGAAAAGAGACAATATTTTATTCTTTGACTTTACATCACAAGTCTTTCCATGACAATAACATTCAGCATATCTACCATTATTGGAACCTGACTTTAAAGCAATACAACAACAATTGGCCTTTTTACATCGAGTACAGGCAACTATCTCGCTTTCTATTTGTTCGATTCGATTTCCAAGTTCTAATTGTTCTGTTTGTTTTTTAATATATTAAAATAATATATTATAGAAAGAAAGAAAGGAATATAAACAATGAATATTGTGGGTCTTGGATTAGTTATAAGTGATCAAGGACAATATTTAATTAGGAAGGGGATAGTATTACAAATCATATTTATTATTATAAAATAAAATCAGGTATTGGTGTTTGAGCTGCTTTCTTTATAAGGATCCTTATCGATAAGGAATCCTAGGACAAATAATATCCTAAAAATAATAAATTAAATAATTATAGGGTTTTAGAACAAATATCTTAGGATATAATTTGTCCCAAGAATATTATCTCAAGATAATATTTGTTCTAGGACTATTATCTTAGGAATTATATAATCTCAGGATTGGAATCATTTTAGGATTAGTATTCTAAGACTAATAATAGATTATATAATGAATAAATTAGATAGATCAATCTATCCTGTCTATTTTATTGAAAAGATAGATTGAATAGATCAATCTATCTAAATTATCTAAAGAAAATCAGTAATATATAATTCGAATAATTTCATAATTTAGAAGCTTTGTATTTAACTTAATTATCAATTAGTTTACCTATATTCTATTTGATCTAATAACGACTTCACTTCTAAATAAACCTTAATAATAAAGTCTTAATCTACAACTACCAATCAACAAAACCTCAGACAGTCACTGCCTCCAGTACAGTATCGTTACAATACGATCATATATATTCAACAGATTTCATTTTATGTATACTACCTTTATAATTAGGTATTCCCTTTTATACAAAAAGGGAATTATAGAATCAAAAATAAACTATTTATTATTATACTATTGAATTAATATGCATACCTTTGAAGTCAACCTAACAAATAATCTATAAATAGATCCAGCCTTCTCCAAAAATTCGAACTATAAGAATCCTTAATTTTCCTTCTAGAATCTTTTTTAAAATTTCTTCGAATTTAAGGGGATTAATAAAATCAATAGTTTTTTCCTATTTTCTATTAGGGTTTATATATTATTAATACTTCTATATTTAATTGTAATATTTTTTTTCTATATTCTTTAAGAAAAAGAGATTTAGAATAATATATTCCCTAATATTAATATAATTATATATTTATATATCAAATTGTCAATAATCCTTTATAGAATCATATATTTTAATAGAAATAATATATTCTTTTAATAGTTTTATTATATTTCTAACAAACTTTGTTATATTACCCAAATTTTTTTTAATAGATATAAGGTAGTACTCCTATATTAGTTCCAGATTGATAATGTTAAGATCTATTAAATAATTAATAGTTTTTTATTCTATAATCCAATTTTTATTGATTTGATTCTGAATATAGTATTTAATTAATATATATTGTATCGAGGGATCAATAGGTACAACCTTCCTTATCGATCCTACTTTTTTTTTGATTAGATCTTTTCAGGGTCAAAACCAATCGTTTTATTTCTGGGTTCTCTCTAGTTATCTATTTATTACATTTTTGAATATTTAGGATAATAAGAAGCTATATATTCTATTTTATAACAATTATAACATTCCCTTTTATTCTTAATGCAAAACTCAGCCAACCTTTTCTCGAAAAAAGTAAAGGTTGGAGGATACTTTGTTTAATCCTTTTCTTTATTTATCAATAATATACTCCTTCTGGATTCAATCTTCCTTTCTTTATTAAGTCTATTTCTTTTCCAATTATTTTCAAAAAAAAATAGCTAATTTCATTGTCTCTTTCTAGATCTGTCATGAATCACATTCATTTTTATAAAATAAAACTAGTTATCAGTGTTTGAGCTGCTCTCTTCAGAAGGATCCTTATCGATAAGGAATCCTAGGACAAATGTTATCCTAAAACAAATAATATCTTAGAAAGAATAAATTAAACAATTATTGGATTTTAGAACAAATATTCTAGGATATAATTCGTTTTAGGATTATTATCCCAAGATAGTATTTGTCCCAAGATTATTATCTCAAGATAATATCTATCCCAAGATTATTATTTTAGAATCTCTACAATCCTAGGATTGAAATTATTCTAAGATTAATATTCTAAGATTAATAACAAATTATATAATAAATAGATTAAATAACTTAAATAAATTGATTTATTCAATCTATCTAAAGCTATTCAAATTAGATTCATTAATATATAATCAAAGTAATTTCATAATTTAAAAGCTTTATATTTAATTTAATTATCAATTAGTTTATTTATATTCTACTTAATTTAATAATGACTTTATTTTTAAATAAATCCAATTAATAAAGTCTTAATCTACAACTATTAATCAATGAAATCTTAGATAATTATTATCTTCAATATAATATTATTATACTTTGAGTATTGTTTCAATTAAGCTATATTAGTTACAATAGACTTTATTCAACAATCCACCGAATCAGTTTCCTTCTCCTTCATCGGAGCCTCAGGATAGGCTACTATCAATATGGAGCTAAAACAAATAATCTAAATATCCACCCCTAACCTATTTTATAGAGATTATAACAAACATTAAGTTTTTATTATATAAGCTAATCTTTATTATATTTTTAATAGATATCTTTTTTTGATATCAATATAAAGGATCTTGTAGTTAATCTCGTTCTTCCAAGGAACTATATTTAATTGAATCGAATCCTTTGTTAATAATCTAATAACCAAAATTATTAATAGTTAATTTAATGAAAATATAAAATCTGAGATATATCGTCTTTTTAGTATATACAAGTCATTTCGACAAGGTTTCGATAAAGCTTTCAAAGAAGTAGATCTTGATTATATAATTAAAAGAGTATTATAATAATTTAAGTAAATAAAGTTAATTATAATTTATATTGCTAAATTCCAATAATATATCAGATATATTATATAGAATAATAATTATCTTAAATCCTAATTCTATAAGGGATTCAAGGATATCATCAAGGATAAGCTAATAAAAGCTCCAAAACCACCAAACCTTTCTGAATTAATCGAAACCTTTATTCTAATTGACAATTATTTCTACAAAAGACAAATAAAGAAAAAGGGAATTATTTAGGAAAACAGAAAGTTTTCTAAACCTCAACGTCAGAACAGACACTACGATGCTGATGACCCAATAGAATTAGATAAAGCCGAATATCGATATAAATCAAATGAGCTTAATATCAAAGAGAAGAAAAAATATAGAAAGAATAATCTATATTTCATTTATAGAAAAGGCAGGTATATATCTCGAAACTATAATTAGAAGAAGCTATTCGTTGCGAAAGGCAAGAAATAAATAAGATTTGGAAACAAGAGACAAAGACCCTAAAAAATAGGTATATTAAAGGATAATTCTTGCAAGATTAGATTACTAAAAAAAGAGTTATCTTAATCATATCCAGAATAATTTAGAGAATTGAATATGATCACCTTACCTATAAAGGTGAAATCAATCAGAAATACTAATAAGGAAATCGAATTTATAAATAACTATAAGTCAATCGAATTGTTCGAAAAGGAAGGATCTGAAAACAATCAGCAAATCAACAAAGTCTACCTAAAACCTCAAGAGGACGAATTATAGTACTTGATCAATTATTTTAATGGAAAACATATATAATATTATTATAAAGAATAAAAACCTGATTTTATAGAAAAATATCAGACTCATAATTATCCAACTTTATTGATCCTATATATCATCATTTATAACGATCCTTATCGAATAATATTCAAAAAGAATACAAAAAAGAATAATACTAAAAGATTCATTATAGATTTAAACTCTTCTCAAATTAATAAAAAATAGAAGCATAATGATTATAATCTAGAAATCAAAGATATATAAGAAATCCTGTTACAAATTGGATATTGTAGAATCTGGCGCAAAATTGATTATTATTATGAACATCAATGAGCTAAGGATTATTGTCGAGACTTTCAGACAGGACCAATAAAACTATCAATAATTATACTCTACAGATTATTGAGTATAAGCGAATATTAATATAAATAATTGAATCTCTTCATTAAAAAATAGATTATTGAATTATTATCATTAGAACTTAATAATACAATTAGGATTAGGTAATTAATTGTAAAAATCAATCTCGGAAAACAGGAAATTAGAGCTTTGATTGATTTAGAAATTATAGGAATATTTATAGATCCTAATTTTATAGAAAAAAACAGAATCCTTATTAAGTTTAAGGAATATCTATATTAATTGATATTGTTAAAAGGAAAGAAGATTAAAGTAAATGGATAAATACAAAGACAAACTAATACTTTAAAAATGGTTATATTAGAAGAGTATATTGAATAAGTCAAATTGGACTTAGTATCATTAGGCAGATATATAATAATCTTGGGAACCCCTTAGATTAGAAGATATAATCCAAATATTGATTAAATAAAGAATACTTTTATATTTGATCATTATCGATACAAGAACAAATAATTATATGATCCAAAGAAATAGACTTCCAGAGAGATCGGATATTGTATTATAATAATTATAGATCCTTTATTAATTAATAAGATCGATATAAAAGGAATTCTAGTGCAGTACAGAAAATTCGCCAAGCTGTTCGAAGACCTATAAGACTTGAGAACCCTGTTAGAATATAAGCCTTGGGATTATAAAATCAATTTCAAAAAGGGATTTATACCCTCAATTAAGAGATTAAGATCATATAATCTCAGTACCTTAAGAATATGAAAAGAATACCGATCGAAAACTGAAAAGAAAGGATAGATTAGGAAATCCAAATCCTTTTGTATATCTAATATATTATTAATATTCAAAAAAGGAGATCCGAATAATCGACTTTATAAAGACTACTACCAAATGAATAATAAGATCATCAGGGATATATACCCTATACCCAAAGTTCAGGAGCTAAAGGATAAGTTAAGTAAGGCAATGATCTATATTAAGCTAGATCAAAGGAATGCCTTTAATCTCATATAAATCAAGGAAGGATACAAATAGAAGATCACTTTCATATTACCTTCTGGATTATAGGAATATATCATTATATTATTTTGATTAACAAATACATCTATTATATATCAACAATAGAACAACGAAATACTCAAGGAATTTAGCTTATTCATAATCTATTATTTAAATAACATCCTGATCTTTTTCTAAAAGAAAAAGGAATATAAGGAATATATCCTTAAAGTATTTGAAATATTTAAGAAGGTTGATTTATAACTCAAATTATCAAAATATAAGTTTGGAGTCAAGAAGATAATTTTTTTGGGATATATAATCGAATTAGGACAAATAAGCATTAATCCAGAAAAAACCGAGAAAATAAAAAATTGGGAATAATCTAGAAACATTAAAGATATATAGATTATACTAGGATTCATCAACTTTTGTCAGGTATTCATCAAAGACTTTTCCAAAATAATAGAACTATTTATAGAAATAACAAAAAATGATATAAGATTTATATAAAACAAAAAGGTAAAGCAAGTTTTCCAGGAAATTAAGGATAGATTTATTATGAAATTTATACTCTATAATTATTATGATGATCAAGAAAGCATTATTGAAATAAACACTTCCGATATCTATATAGCAGAAGTTCATCTTCAAAGAGATGATAATAAGAAACTACATCCAATTACTTATTATTCCAGCAAAATGGATAAAACAGAGCAGAATTACAATATTTATAAGAAAGAACTCATAATTATAATCAAATCATTAAAACATTAAAGGATCTATCTCTAAAGGGCTAAATTCTCAATAATTATTTATATTAATTATATAAATCTATAAATCTTTATTACAATTAAGATTCTGGATAATTAAAGATTGGCTTGATAAATTGAAGAATTAGTTGGTTTTGATTTAATAATCAAGTATATCAAAAATAAAGATAATATAAGAGTAGATATATTAAATAGATCATCAGGATATAAGGATGATAAGATTTATTAAAAGATAGCAATTTTGAAATCTCTTTCTAATAAAGATCTTATTCCGAATCTAACAGAAATTATTGTTTTAAAGAATAAATTAATAAAAGTCTAGAAAAACAAACTTATAAATATACAATTAAATAAAGAAAATATTAAATAGCCTAAGCCACTAATAACTATAGATAGATTGATATAGATTATAAAGAAAATTTGGTTATCAAGTAGTATTGTCATTGAATTCATTAAAAAGCAGTATATATTACCAGCTTATAGTTATCAAGGAATACAGAGAATATATTTAAGAATTAAGAGACAATATTGGAGTCTAGGACTCCGAATTATAATCAAAAAAATGATTACCGAATATAATACCTGTATTAGGAACAAGGCTTCTCGTTATACCCCTTATAGACAAATATATATAACTGAAATACTACTAATATTATAGAAATCAATATTATAGGACTTTATAAGGCTGTTACCTAAATCTAAGGATTTAATAATAAAAGTAGAATACAATTATTTTCTAGTTATTATAAATCGATTGATCAAATATATAATATTAGTATTATATAAGACCATCTTGACTACAGAAACCCTAATAGTTATATTCCTAAAAGAGGTTATTATAATATATAGATTATTAGAGAAGATATTGTTTAATAAAGATAAACTTTTTATATCAAAATTCTGGATCACCTTAATAGTGCTATTAAATATAAAAAGAAAAATGTTTATAGCATTTTATTTATAAATAAATGAAGAAAATAAACAAATAAACCAGATTATTGAAATATATCTTTATTATTATATAAATTATCAACAAAATAATTGAATAAGATTATTATCCTTAATATAATTTGTATATAATAATTCTACTTCAGAAACTATATAAGTCTCCTTAAACTATATCAATTTTGGATATAAATTAATAGTATACTAGAAACTAAATATTTCAGAAATAAAGAATCAATCTGTTATTATATAGATAAAAAAATTTAAGGAAATTTACAAAGAAATAGCAATAGAATTTAAGTTCATTACTGAAAGAAATATTTATTACTATAACAAAAAATATAATCAGAAATCAATATTAAAAAAAGAGAATAAAGTCTATTTACTCCAAAAAAACATCAAAATAAAGAAATTAAATATAAAATTGGATTACAAGAAATTGGGATTATTCAAAATCAAGAAAATGAAAGGACCCTTGAATTATAAATTGATATTATTAAGAAATATAAATATTTATTTAGTATTTTATATATCCTTGCTTGAACTAATATCATCAAGAACATCTAAAGCTCTTGAAACCAAAATCATATCTACTGATCAATTGTAAGAAGTTCAGAATCAAATTGATTAAATTAACTAAAAGGATTGGAAAAAATAATGAACGTTAAAGTTGCAGCAATTTCTCTTTCTTTTTCTTTTTCAAGTCTTTTCTTCTCTTTTAGAATATCAAACTTATCCAAAGAATTTAAATCAGTTGTTATTAATTTCTGCTCCTGTTTATTTAGTAAATATTGTTATTTATAAAGATAAGAAATCTTGGCTATAGCTTCTTGTAATACTATGAAAGCCTTGGCCATAGCCTTTTGGGATATTACAAAAGCTTTTTCCTCTTCTTCATGAAGTTTTTGTCTTTGATAATCAATAAAGGATTAATTGAAAAAAGTTAGCATTTTATTCCTTGACTTTATATCATAAATTTTTCCTTAACAATAATATTTAGCATATCTATCATTATTAAAGCCCGACTCCAAAGCAATATAACAACGATTGGCCTTTTCATATCGAGTACAAGCAACTATCTCGCTTCCTATTTGTTCGATTCGATTTCCAAGTTCCAATTGCTCTATTTATTTTCGAGTATATTAAAGTAGTATATTATAGAAAGAAAGAAAGGAATATGAAGAGTGGATATTGCAGATCTTGTATTAGTTATAAGTGATCGAGGACGATACTTAGCTAGGAAGGGGATAATATCATGAATCATATTCATTTTTATAAAATAAAATTAGTTATTAATGTTTAAGCCACTTTCTTTAAAAAGATCCTTATCGATAAGGAATCCTAGGATAAATATTGTTCTAAAACAAATAATATTCTAGAAAGAATAGATTAGATAATTATTAGATTTTAAAATAAGTATTCTAGGATATGATTTGTTCTAAGATTATTATTCCAGGATAATATTTGTCCCAGGACTATTATCCCAGAATAATATCTGTCCCAGGATTATTATTCTAGGATCTTTACAATCCCAGAATTAGAATCATCTTAGAATTAGTATTTTGAGATTAATAACAAATCATATAATAAATAGACTAAATAATTTAGATAAACTGATCTATCTAATCTATCCAAAACTATCCAAATTAAATTCATTAATATATAATCAAAATAATTTCATAATTTAAGAGCTTTATACTCAACTTAATTATCAATTAATTTATCTATATTCTACTTGATCTAATAATGACTTCACTTCCAAATAAACCCAATTAATAAAGTCTTAACCTACAACTATCAACCAACAAAATCTTAGGCAGCCGCTGCCTCCAGTACAATATCGTTACAAGATCTTTGGATAAGGGGTTTTTTCAACCATTTTATTCAATATTCCTAACTTAAGTCTGGCCTTAAAGGTATAGATCTAATATTTCTTCAGGAAATCCCCAAATTCCGTCTCAATCTCTATTAATTCTGATATATACTCTTAGATGCTCTTTTTATTTTAAGTAAAAAATTTATGTTTCCAATCTATATCATATTTATGGGTTTTGGGTGTTTATATAAGATTATACAAATAATTGATGAATTCCTTTTATATTAGATTTGTATATTTGGGTTCTTTTCTATTAATCTTCCAATATCGAGTTGAGGATCCCTTTAAGAATGAGATAGTTTATATAACCTTATATTCCTTTTTTTAATAAATAATAAGTATATGTGTAAAGATGTTCTAATATTTTCGCTTGAATTTATAGAATTTCTTTATACTTTCCCCAAAGTAGATATTGGGCAAGTTAGGTTTTCGATTTTGTTTTTTGTTTAATTGAATGTTGATTAATTTTTGGGCTTGATCTGATCCTTACTTAATATCCTTTAGGATTATAGATCAGTTTATTAAAAGATGATTGAAGAGTTTCAATAATTTTTCTATTTTATTCATCTTTTTAATTAGTGTTTGGACAATAAGGGAGTTGGCCGAGGCTTCAGGGGAAATTAAATGAATAGGTGTGCATTCCTTGCTGGTAGTTCTTAGAATCTTGGGAGAATGGTAGGTCTTCCCAGATGTCTTTCCGGCTTTATGTAATTCTGTTATATCCATTATTATCTTTAAAAGGAAGGAAGGTTTAGCTTATCAGATTTTTATATCATAATAAGGAATATATAGAATTTATAATTATAAGATTAGGTTGTATATAGAACTAAACCTTATCCTTTTATAATAAAGAGAAAGGGAATCTTTATATAACCTTATTATTTTGTAGACAAAGGTTCTTTCACCCTTTGGTCCTCCGGAAAAGGTTAGGCCTCTCCCTGTGTATCATGTGTGAGCTACCTGTGTCACATGTGAGTTCCCCGTGACATTTTATTTAATATTCCTAACTTGAATCCAGCCTCAAAGATATAGATCTAGTATTCTTCCGAAAGTTCCCCAAATTCTGTTTTAATCTCTGCTAATTCTAATATATACTCCTAAACATTTTTTTCATTTTGAATAAAAGATTTATATTTCTAATCTATATCACATTTACAGATTTCAGGTATTTTGTTACGAAGGTAACAGCTGACTTGTTTGTATGAGCTTGGGCCATGTGCGAGCCAGATACGATTCGACTATATTAGTATGTGATTATGGTCACCCGAGGATCATATATGCACATACCATCAGAATATACAAACAGGAAAGCTTCAGACGTATACAGCATCAATCACGAGATTGAGCATCACATGATGGACAGCTCTAGAACGACAACGCTCCAGAAGCACTCGGCTGTCCCAGCTGTCCGAAGGAGACGAAGGTCTATATAAGGGAATAGGATATCATTAAATATAGAGCTTCGTGCTCAAAATCAATCATTTAGTATACTATACTATTAGTTACGAATTGCATCATCTTATTATCATTACTTTAAAGTCCCTGCTTGATGCCTAGTTATAAACCTACTTCGAGAGCCTAGAGCACTTCCACGTGATCTAGACGGCAAACCTCGTAACATATTTATATAAAATAATACAAATAGTTGATGAATTCCTTCTATATTAGATTTATATATTTAGGTTCTCTTTTATCAGTTTCTCAATATCAAATTAAGGATCCCTCTAAAAATAAAATAATTTATATAATCTTATATTCCTTTTTTCAATAAATAGTAAATATATTTATAAAGATACTTTGATATTTTTGTTTGAATCTATAGAATTTCTTTATACTTTCCTCAAAGTAGATATTGAATAAATCAGGTTTTTGGTTTCGCTTTTTATTTAGTTGAGTATTGATTAACCTTTAAACTTGATCTGATCCTTGTTCGATATCCTCAAGAATTATAGATCGGTTAATTAAAAGATAATTGAAAAGTTCTAATAACTTTTCTATCTTGTTTATTCTTTTAACTAATATTTGGATAATAGGGGAGTCAGTTGAAGTTTCAAAAGAAATTGAACAAATAAGTGTACATTTCTTATTGATAATTCCCAGAACCTTAGAAGAATAATAAATCTCCCTAAATATCCTTTTAGTTTTATATAATTCTATTATATTTATTACTATTTTTAAAAGAAAGGAAGGTTTAGTTTATCAGGTTTTTATATCACAATAAAGAATATATAGAATTTTCAATTATAAGATTAGATTATATATAAAACTAAATCTTATCCTTTTATAATAAAAGGAAAGGGAATCCCTATATAACCTTATTATCTTATAGATAAAGGTTCTTTCACTCTCCGGTCCTCCCTTGGAAAGGGTTAGGCCTCTCTATATATCACGTGTGAGTTTCCCGTGACAATAACCCTATTACTATCGATTCTATATATCCCCTATTGTGATACGGAAACCTGACACCCTTAGTTATAAAAGGATAAGGTTTAGTTCTGTACATAATATAAATCTATTATTATTTAAACTTATTAATACCCCAATTATATTTCAAGTATATATAAACCAAATATTATCTAGAATATTAAATGATTTCATAATAATATATTTGGATAATATACTCATTTATTTTAAGAATCTTATACTTTATAAAAAATATATTTATTAAATATTAAAACATTTACAAAATATAGATTATATATTAAGCTAAATAAATATAAATTTAATATAATAAAAACAAAATTTCTTGTATTTATTTTAATATTTTAAAGAATAATAATAAATCCTCAACAAACTCAAATCATAATCAATTAATCTGAATCTAAAATATTTAGGGAAATCCAAATATTCCTAGATTTTGTTAATTTCTATAAATATTTTGTTTAGGAATATTTCTGAATAATTTTTGGATTTATAGATATACTTATAGGAATAAAATTGGAAAAGAAGATAGATCCTTTCGAAATAATTCTATAAGGGCTTGTTAGCTTTCTAGCTCTGAAATATAAATTTCAGAAAGCTCTTATATTATATTATTTAGATCCAAATCTATTTATTAAAATAGAATTAGATATTTTTGAAAAAATTATAATTAAAGTAATATCTCAACAAAAAGATAAACTAAATAATAAAAAACAAAGATATTAATATTTTCTAACTTTCTGATTAAGGAAATTATAATCTACAAAATATTGGTATATTATATATAATCAAGAATTATTAGTTATTATAAAATATTTCAAAAAATGGAGAAGATATCTGAAAAGGGTCTAGTACCTTATCGAGGTTATTATAGATCATAACAATCTTCGATATTTCATTACTATTTAATAATTAAATCCTCAATAAATTAAACAAACTGTATACTTGAATTAATATGATTTTAATATTGTATATCAAAGAAGATCCGCTAACCTTATAGATAGATCTAATCGGAGACCTAATTATATAGATTTGATAATTTATAATAATGATTTATAATTACCAACTTTTCATAAAAAAATGAAAGGAAAAATAACTATTCAGATACTACAAATTAAAAAGGCAAAATTGAAAGCCCTATATCTTATCAAGGTATTGCGAATTAGAGATTTATAAGATTAAGGAGGATTATCAAAGAAAAATTATTATTGTGGAAAATACCCAATACAATCCTGGTCAAAAAGGGTCCTTTACAAAAGTCTATATTCTCAAATAAAAAGATATTATATAAAGATATATCTTCTTTTATAATTGAAAAAGGAATCCCAATCTCATTTCCAAAACCTAATAACAGAATAAAAAAGGAAATATAAGGATTGCCTAAAGTATAGATACAAATAATAATTTGGATTACTACCATTTATAAATCCAAACCCCAACTTTTATTGGATATAATATTGTTGGTATCACTCCGGTGATATGAGGCCTACTAGGTATTATATAGTTTGGTTGTTTATATAATCTTGCTTATCATTATTATCTATAAGAGAAGGGCCCTATTTATAATATAACATCTATTAGATTGAATTTATTATCAATTTATTTAACCTTTATTATTTCTTTTCTTTTATATGATTATTATAAAGCTATAATATCGATCATAAATCTTTTCTCGATAGTAGACCCTAATTTGATTAGTAGATTGTAAAGCGACTTGGAGTCGATATAAACAATCAATAGTATCAATGCCTTGGGTTTGAGAATTGTATTGATTGTGTTCTTTATAGCTGAGGCTATTGTTATGAATCACATTCATTTTTATAAAATAAATCTAGTTACTAATGTTTGAGCCATTTTCTTCAGAAGGATCCTTATCGATAAGGAATCCTAGGACAAATATTGTCCTAAAACAAATAATATCTTAAAAAAAAATAAATTAAACAATTATTAAATTCTAGGACAAATATTTTAGGATATGATTTGTCTCAGGATTATTATCTCAAGATAATATTTGTCTCAAGATTATTATCCCAAGATAATATTTATCCTAAGATTATTATTCTAAGATCTTTACAATCTCAGAATTAGAATTATCCCAGAATTAATATTCTGAGATTAATAGCAAATCATATGATAAATAGACTAGATAGTTTGAATAGACTGATCTATTCAATCTATTTAAAGTTATCCAAATTAGATTTATTAGTATATAATCAAAATAATTTCATAATTTAGGAGCTTTATATTTAACTTAGTTATCAATTAATTTACCTATATTTTACTTGATTTAATAACAATTTCATTTTTAAATAAATCTAATTAATAAAGCCTTAATCTATAATTATTAATCAACGAAATCTCAAATAATCATTGCCTTCAGTATAATATTGTTACACTTTAAATATCGTTTTGGTTAAGTTATATTAATTATAATAGATTTTATTCAATAACTCATTGAATCAATTTCCTTCTCCTCTATTGGAGTTTTAGAACAGATTGTCACCAATATAAAGCCAAAACAAACAATCCAAATATCCACCCCTAATCTATTTTATAAAGATTGTAACAAATATTAAACTTTTATTATACAAACTGATCTTTACTACACTTTTAATAGATATTTCTTCTTGATATCAATATAGAGGATCTTGTAGCTAATCTTGTTCTTTCAAAGAACTACATTCAATTAAATCGAACCCTTCGTTAATAACCTAATAACCAAAACTATCAATGATCAACTCAATGAAAACATGAAATCCGAGATATATCGTCTTTTTGGCATTTACGAATCATTTCGATAAGGTTTCGATAAAACTTTCGGGGAAATTGATCTTGATTATATAGCTAAAAGAGTATTACAATAATTTAAGCAGATAAGATTAGTTACAATTTATATTACTAAATTTCAATAATATATTAAATATATTATATAAAATAATGATTATTTTAGATCTTAGTTCTATAAAGGATTCAAGAATATTATCAAAGATAAGCTAATTAGAACTCCAAAACCACCAAACCTTTCTGAATTAATCGAAACCTTTATTCTAATCGATAATTGTTTCTACAAAAGACAAATAGAGAAAAAGGGAATCATTTAGAAAAACAGAAAATTTTCTAAACCTCAATATCAAAACAGATATTACGATGTTGGCGATCTAGTGAAATTGAATAAAGCCGAACGCTGATATAAATCAAATAGGCTTAATGTCGAAAAGAAGAAAAAATACAAAGAGAATAATCTATACTTCATTTATAGAAAAGATAGGTATATATCTTGAGACTATAATCAGAAGAGGTTATTTGCTATAAAAGGTAAGAAACAAATAAGATTTAGAAATAAGAGATAAGGACCCCAAGAAATAAATATATTAAAGGATAATTCTTATAAGATTGGATTACTAAAAAAAGAGTTACCTTAATTATATTTAGAACAATTTAGAAAGTTAAATATGATCATCTTATCTACAAAGATAAAATCAACCAGAAACACCAATAAGGAAGTCGAGTTTACAGATAACTATGAGTCAGTCGAATTGCTCGAAAAAGAAAGATCTGAAAACAATCCACAAATCAACAAAGTCTATCTAAAATCTCAAAAGGACGAATTATAATACCTGACCAATTATCTTGATAGAAAATGTATATAACATTATTACAAAGAACAAAAACTTAATTTTGTAGAAAAATATCAGATTCATAATCATCCAATCTTATTAATCTTATATACCATTATTTATAACAATCCTTATTGAATAATATTTAAGGAGAATACAAAGGAAGACAATATTAGGAGATTTATCACAGATTTAGGTTTTCTTCAGATTAATGAAAAATAGGAGTATAATAATTATAACCTAGAAATCGGAGATATATAGAAAATCTTGTTATAAACTAAATATCGCAGAATCTGATGTAGGATTGATTATTACTATGAATATCGATGGGCCGAGGATTATTGCCGAGATTTTCAGATAGGATCAATAGAATTATTGGTAATTATACCTTATAGATTATTAAGTATAAGCGAATATTAGTATAAATAATTGAATCTCTTTATTAAAGAATGAATCACTAAATTATTATCGCTAGAACTCAATAATACAATTGGGATTGGACAATTAATTATAGGAATCAATCTTGGAAAATAGGAAGTTAAAACTTTAATCGATTCAGGAGTTATAGGAATGTTTATGAATCCCAATTTTATAAAAGAAAACAGAATCTTTACTAAATCTAAGAAACATTTATATTAATTGATATTGCTAAAAGGAAAGAAGGTTAAAGTAAATGAATAGGTACGAAGACAAACTAATATTTTAAAAATAGTTATATTAGGAGGGTATATAGAATAAATTAAATTGGATTTAGTATTATTGGGTAAACATATAATAGTTTTGGGAACCCCTTGGATTAGAAAATATAATCCAAATATTGATTGAGTAAAGAATACCCTTATATTCGATTATTATAAATATAAAAATAAATGATTATATAATCCAAAGGAACAGATTTCTGGGGAGACCAGATATTGTATTATAGTAATTACAGATTCTTTATTGATTGATGAGACCGATGCAAAAGAAATTCCAGTGCAATATAGAAAATTCGCCAAATTGTTTAAAGACCTATAGGACTTGAAAGCCCTATCAGAATATAAGCCTTAGAATTATAAGATCAATTTCAAAGAAGGATTCACATCTCCAATTGAGAGATTAAGATCACATAACTTCAATATTCTAAGAATATAAGAGGAATACCAATTTAAAATTGAAAAGAAGGAATAGATTAGAAAATCCAAATCCCCTTATACATTTAATATACTATTAGCATTCAAAAAAGGAGATCCAAATAGTTAACTTTGTGGAGACTATCATTGAGTGAACAATGAGATCATCAGGGATATGTACCCTATACCCAAAGCCCAGGAGTTAAGAGATAAATTGAGCAAAGCAATAATCTATATTAAACTAGATCAAAGAAATGCCTTCAATCTTATACAAATCAAGAAAGGATATAAATAGAAGACCGCTTTTATATTACCTTCCAGATTATAGGAATATATTATTATACTATTTGGATTAATTAATATATCTGTTATATATCAATAATAAAACAATGAAATACTTAAGGAATTTAGCTTATTCGTAATCTGTTATTTGAATGATATCCTAGTTTTCTTTTAAAAAGAAAAGGAATATAAGGGATATATTCTTAAAATACTCAAAATATTTAGAAAGATCGATTTACAATTCAAGTTATCAAAATGCAAGTTTGGAATCAAAAAGGTAATCTTTCTAGAATATGTAATTGAATCAGGTCAAATAAACATTAACTTAGAGAAAACCAAAAAAGTAAAAAATTGGGAATAATCTAGAAATATCAAAGATATATAGATTATATTAGGATTCGCTAATTTTTATCGGGTATTCATCAAAGACTTTTCTAAAATGATAGAATTACTTACAGAAATGACGAAAAAAGATATGGGATTCATATAAAGCGAAAAGGTGGAGCAAGCCTTCCAAGAAATCAAAGACAGATTTACCAGGGAACCTATACTCTACAATTATTATGACAATCGAGAAAGTATTATTGAAACAAATGTTTCTGATATCTGTATAACAGGAGTTCATCTTTAAAAAGATAATAATAGGAAATTACATCCAATTATTTATTATTCCAATAAAATGAATAAAATAGAGCAAAATTATAATATCTATAAGAAAGAACTTATAATTATAGTCAAATTGTTGAAATATTGGAGAATCTATCTTTAAGGGATTAAATTCCTAATAATTATTTATGTTGATTATATAAATTTATAAATCTTTATTATAATTAAGATTCTGAATAATTGAAGATTAGCTCGATAAATTGAAGAATTAGCTGATTTCGATTTGATAATCAAGTATATCAAAGGTAGAGATAATATAAAGGTAGATGTATTAAATAGGCCATCAAAATATAAGGATAATAAAACCTATCAAAAGATAGTCATTTTGAAATCTCTTCCAAATAAAGATCTCATTCCGAATCTAATAGAAATTGCTGTTTTAAAGAATAAATTAATGGAAGTCTGGAAAAACAAACTTATAGATACATAATTGAATAAGGAAAACATCAAATGGCCTGAGCTGCTAATAACTATAGATGGATTAATACAGGTCACAGAGAAGATTTGATTACCAAGTAGCATTGCCATCGAATTCATCGAAGAGCAGTATGTATTGCCAGCTCATGATCACCAGGGAGTACGAAGGATATACTTAAGAATTAAGAGACAATACTAAAGTCCGGAACTCCGAACCATGATCAAAAAAGTGGTTATTGAATATGATACCTATATCAGGAACAAGGCTTTTCGTCATGCCTCTTATAGACAAATGTATATAATTGAAATACTACCAATATTATAGAAATCGATATCATAGGATTTTATAGGATCATTATCTAAATCCAAGGATCTAATAATAGGAATAGAATATAATTATCTTCTAATTATTATGGATCGACTGATCAAGTATATGATATTAATATCATATAAGATTATCTTAACTATAGAAATCTTAATAGCCATATTCCTAAAAGAGGTTATTATAGTATATAGATTATCAGAGAAGATATTATCCAATAAGAATAAACTCTTTACATCAAAATTCTGGATCGCTTTAATAATATTACTAAATATAAAAAGGAAAATATCTATAACATTCTATTTATAAACGAATAAAGGGAATGAACAAATAAACCAGATTGTTGAAGTATATCTCTGTTGTTATATGAATTATTAACAAAATGATTAAGTAAGATTACTACCCTTAATATAATTTGTATATAATAGCTCTATTTCAGAAACTACTCAAATTTCCCTGAATTATATCAATTCTGGATATGAATTAATTGTATACCAAGAACTAAACATTCCAGAAATAGAGAACCAATCTGTTATTATATAAATAGAGAGATTTAAGGAAGTTCACAAAGAATTAACAATAGAACTTAAATTCATTACTGAAAGAAATACTTATTATTATAACAAAAAGTATAATTAGAAACCAATACTAAAAAAAGAGGATAAAGTCTATCTACTCCAAAAAAATATCAAGATAAAGAGATTAAGCAAAAAACTGGATTATAAGAAATTGGGATTATTCAAAATCAAGAAAGTAAAAGGACCCTTGAATTATGAATTAATACTATCAAGAAATATAAATATCCATTCAATATTTTTGTTACGAACCATCGCAACATAGAGTCACGTGTGGTAAGGATGGTAAGGATGGTAAGGATGACCAATCAATCTGGATCATGTGATGGACCCTACATATTCAGGGATACGAATCGTAGGTCCATACGAATCGTAGGTCCATAGGAATTATAGGTCCATCATCCTTTAGGATCCAGAGGATATAGTAGAACACGAAGATCTATATAAGCTAGATAGATTTCCTTTGTATAGAGCTTTGTGCTCAAGATCAATCATTTAGTATACTCTACTATTAGTTACGAATAGCATATTCATTATTGTTATTACTTAAGTCCTTATTTGATGCTTAATTATAAACCTACCTCGAGAGTTTAGAACATTTCCACATGATCTAGACAGCTACCCTCGTAACACTTTGAGCATTATTATTACTTCAAGTACCGACTCGATAAATAACGATATTATATCTTCCAAGACACCACAGTTTAGCAATCCCTTTACAACCAATCAGGTCACTCCTAAAAGTACCGACAAGGACAGAAATATCGCTATAGAAGGTATCGAAGACCCCAAGGAAATCATTATCACCGAAACTCTTAAAGTCACCTTACCAAACCGATTTACAGGTAATCGATAAGAGTTAGAAACCTTCTTACTTCAACTTGAGATCTACTTCTAATTTAATTAGGATAAATTCAATCATAATATTGATAAGAGTGTTTGGGCCGCCTTCTACCTCAAAGGAGAAGCTGCTAAATGGATCCAACCATATCTCAAGGATTATTTCATCTATTTGAGTGAGCCAAAGAAGCGATTATACCCAACTCAAACTATCTTTGGGAGATTCGAAGGATTTAAGAAAAAAATACAATAAATGTTCGAAAACATCAATGAACTATGTGATATTGAGTCTAAGATCTATAATCTCAAGCAAACAGGATTAGTAGTCAAATATGCTATGGAATTCAGAAGATATATAGGTATTATTGGATGGGAAGAGAACACAACGATGAGCCACTATCGGAAAGGGCTCAAGTCTGAAGTCAGGCTAGAACTAGATCGCAATTGCATTTGGGAGGATTTAAACGAATTGATTAAGGAGTCTATTAAAGCAGATAAGATGCTTTATAAGTATCAGAAGGAATGCTGTTCTTTCAACTTCTATAGAAACCAAGATCATAGTAAGTACCACAAGAATGAAGGAAGATCTCGAGAGAATAGACAATCCTATAGAGACCTAATACAATTGGATACAATCTTTAGAAACAAATTATCTAAAAAAGAGGTAGAATGAAAATGCAAAGACAAGCTTTATTTCGAATGCAGCAAGTTAGATTATAGAGCCAGAGATTGTCGAAGCAAAAAGCTATCAGGAGGAGGTTATTATAAAAAGTTTGGCAAAGGTTAATTTAATATAATTTTTACACCTCAATTATATATAACAACCTTTATAGAACTTAAAGAAATCTAATATATAGACTATAAGGAGTTCAAGAAATTGTTAGATGAATTATTAAAGAATAAGAAAGGCCTTAATACAATAGATCTATGAGAACAAGAGTATTTACAAACTTTTTCTCTACCTTTGTTCGGAACAGAAACAAAGAAAGAACAGACAGCTGAGCATGCTATTATAAACTGGATCATTTGTTATAATGAAATCTGTAGGATTTATCTATTGGATAAAGAAACTACAGAATGGTTTCCACAAAGGAAGGCAAGGAGATCCTGTAAGAAGGGAAGGTTAGCTAAAACCTATGAAAAAGGCTAAGGCCAATTAAATATTGTAGGATAGGCAGGACAAATCTATTGTAATACAAAAATAAATGGATAAGCAATCCAGGTTATAATTGATTCAGGAACCACAGGAAATTTTATTGCATCAGGAACTATAAAGTATTTGGGAGTACAATTCTAAGCGAAACAAGTATTATATCAATTACAACTAGTTGATGGACAATTAGCTGGATTGGATGGAAAGATTTTGTAGGAGACTCGTTTTTTACAAATGAGTATAACCCAATATAAAGAGGTTATCCAGTTCGATATTATTCTATTAAGGAATCAACAGATCATTTTGGGAATGCTATGGTTGAAGGTATATAACCCCCAGATTGATTGGTCATCGGAAACCATATCATTTCTGAAGAAAAGTGATCAATAAGATATACTAAAGCTAGTAAAACTGAATATATACAATAAAGAATTGAAGGCGAATAATATCATTAATATAAGACACCAAATCTAGGATCCTTTATTAACAGCGAAGGAAGATGAACCTCCTATACAAATGAAGAATAAGCAGAAGAAGTTACTTGAAAACATCCTTATAACGAAATAGGAAAAGACGCCAATACTAGTACAATACCAGAAGTACAAGAAATTATTCGAAGAAAGAAAAGGCTATAACGTTTTACCAGAGTATAAACTATAGGATCACGAGATAGTATTAGAGGAAGGTAAGATGCCTTCATTCGGCCCAATCTATCCAATATCAATCTTTGACCTAGGGATGCTTAAGGATTATATTAGCGATACATTAAAAAAGGGATAGATCAGAGAATCCATTTTACAGGCAACTAGCCCTATATTATTTGTATCAAAGAAAGATAGTACAAGGAGACTTTGTATAAACTATCGCAAACTCAACGATATAACGATTAAAGATCAGTACCCATTTTCATTAGTTATAGAATTGAGGGATCGATTGGGAAAAGCCAAGGTTTTCTCCAAGTTTGATCTATGAAACGGATTCCACTTAATCAGAATAAAGGAAGGTGAGGAATGGAAGACAGTATTCAGAACTCGCTATGGATTATACGAATATCAAGTAATACTATTCGGATTGATAAACACACCAACAATATATATATATTTGGTTAACAATATATTAAGAAAATACCTAGATATATATTGTATATACTATCTAGATAATATATTGATATTCTCAGAAACAAAGGAACAATACATCCAGGACATTCATAATATTCTACAATTTTTGGAGGAAGCAGATCTTCAATGCAAACCTAGCAAATACGAATTTTATATTATAAAGACAGAATTCCTAGGTTACACTATATTCTCAGAAGGTCTCAAGATGAGCTCCGATAAGGTGAAAACAATCAAAGAATGGGAGCCACCAATTAATGTAAAGGAAATACAATTCTTTTTAGGATTCGTTAATTTTTATTGATGATTTATCAAAAACTATTTAAAGATAGCCTCCCCAATAACTGAAATTACTAAAAAGAATCAGGGAGAATTCCAATGGATGGAAGCAGCACAAGTAGCATTTGAATATTTCAAGGAAGCATTCGCAGGAAAACCAATTCTCAAGACTTTTGATCCAGAACTACCAATAATTGTGGAGACAGACTTCTTAGACTACATAATAGATGCAATACTCAGCCAACCAAGTTTGAATAAGAAATAGCAACCAGTCGCTTATTATTCATACAAATTATTACTAGCTGAACTAAACTATAAAATATATAACAAAGAATTACTAATAATAATAGATACTTTTAGGGAATGGAAAGTATACTTGGAAGAATCGAAATATATAGTGTAGATATATATAAATCATAAGAATTTGATTTACTTTATTACAATGAAGAAATTGAATAGATGACAGATCCGATAATCGGAAACTATGGCTATA
Source organism: Sclerotinia subarctica (assembly GCA_025389085.1). NCBI lineage: Eukaryota > Fungi > Ascomycota > Leotiomycetes > Helotiales > Sclerotiniaceae > Sclerotinia > Sclerotinia subarctica. The sequence continues at coordinate 890,486 of QRFI01000011.1, read as the reverse complement.
TACAATTTCAGAATTTCATATATCAAAGGAAACAAAAATGTTAGGGCAGATATTTTCAGCTGAAAACCAGAATACTTACAAAATAAAATATACGAATCATATACAATATTAAGACAGGAAGACAATGCTTTAGTTCACAATAAACCATAACTCGCTGCCACTTCAGAAATAAATTATAATATTATCAAGGATATTATAAAAACGGAATATGCAATAGATGCTATAGTCAAAAGAATCCTAGCTAAACCAGATAATCTAGAAAGGGGATTCATTATGGAAGATAGATTCATCTACTTTTATAATAAGCTTTATATACTTTCCAATCTAATTAAGGATTATGTTATGGAACAATATGAGTTATTAGCTTACAGGTATCAAGATATTGTAAGAATCTTTGCCAGAATAAGGAAAGAAGTGTACTTTCCAAAGATGAGGATTATAGTTAAGAATGTAATTGGGAACTGTGATATCTGTATAAGGAATAAAGCTACTTGGTATACCCTTTATGATCAGCTCAAGACCCCCGAATTATCTATTTAATCTTAGAAATCTATTGTTTGGGATTTTGTAGTAAAACTATTATTATCTAAGGACCTGGTTATTCAGAAAGAGTATGATTCCATATTAATAGTAACAGACAGATTAATCAAATTTGTTTATATGATACTATTCTATAAAACTTGGATAGCAGATGATCTTGCTTATATATTCATAAGGAATATAGTCAGTATTCATAATATACCAAATGAGATTATCTCAGATAGGAACAAATTATTTATATCAAAGTTTTGGTTTATCTTTATAGTATTGCTTAGAATCAAAAGAAAGCTTTCAACAACTTTCCATTTACAAACAGATAGCTAAACAGAACGATTAAACCAAACGATGGAAGCCTATCTTTGTTGCTATATCAATTATAAACAAGACAATTAGGTTAAATTATTACTCTTAGTATAATTCGCATATAATATATCAGAGACAGAAACCACAAAGATAACACCAACATATACTAATTTTGGATTCAACCCATTAGCATATAAATCACCATTGCTACAAAATGCGAATACAGACAAAGCCATAAAAGATATCACAGAAATCAAGGAGCTTCAAAAACAACTCTCCTTGGATTTATAGTTTATCACTTTAAGAATAATATCGTACTACAACGAATCTTGTAGTATAGGACCTACTTTTAAAAAGGGGGATAAAGTTTATCTCATTTGAAGAAATATATAGACAAAACAATCAAGCGATAAATTAGACTACAAAAAACTAGGACTATTTAAAATTGATAAGGTAATAGGATTGGTTAATTACAAATTGAAATTATTATATATAATGAACATCCACCTAGTATTTCATATCTCATTTCTCGAGAAAGCATCATCTGGAGTATCGAAAGCATCAGATCCAGAAATCGAATTAATCAATCTAAAGGAAGAATATTATATTGAAGAAATATTAAACTACAAATATGTTAATGGGAAAGTCAAATATTTAATCAAATGGTAAGACTACCTATATTCGGAAAATATTTAGAAACCTAAAAAGAACCTTAGTATTCCTGATCTATTAAAGGAATTTCATCAATATTATCCAGACCTTTTCAAAAAGAATCTAAAAGACTCAAAAAGGAAGAAGGGTCAAAGTTGTTCAATACACTCGAGCTAGCCTCAGTAGACGTCGACGAACTAATATTTACTTGCTCTTTCTCTTTCTTTATATATTTATTCTCTAACATTTCCTTCTTTTCAATATCGTCCAATTCATCCATTGTCTTCAGACTACAACGAATCATTTCGGACACTTGTCCTTATAGGAAGCGCTGCTATTTATCCAAACGAAGCAATTTCGATAAGGTCTCTTTATATTCACGATCCAAATGTTCCTGTTCACAGATAATAGCTGTTATATCCCTAAAAGAAGACCCTGATATATTACACCGTTAATCTCGATAGATACATTCACTATATCAATCGGAATTTTCCTCAGCAACAATGCAATGATGCGAATGTTTTTCATAATAAGTACAGGGAGACATTTCGAATCCTTTAGATTCAATTAATAAAGCAAGTTCAATTCGTTCCTTATATTTTCTTGATTGTATAGGTAGTATAATGAAAGGAAAAGAGTTATTCTTCGAAAGAAACACAAGCAGGAAAATGATTATAAGAGCTTGGGACAAGTGCTAAGCTAGGAAGGGGATAGTATTACGAATCATTGCAATATAGAGTTATGTGTGGTAAAGATAGTAAGGATGGTAAGGATAACCAATCAATCTGGATCATATAATGGACCCTACATATTCAGGAATACGAATTGTAGGTCTATACGAATTGTAGGTCCATAGGAATTATAGGTCCATTATCCTTTAGGATCCAGAGGATATAGTAGAACACGAAGATCTATATAAGCTAGATGGATTTCCTTTGTATAGAGCTTCGTGCTCAAGATCAATCATTTAGTATACTCTACTATTAGTTACGAATAGCATATTCATTATTGTCATTACTTAAGTCCCTGTTTGACGCCTAGTTATAAACCTACCTCGAGAGTCTAGAACACTTCCATGTGATCTAGACGGCTACCCTCGTAACAATTTTATATATCCTTGCTTAAACTAATACTATTAGGAGTATCTAAAGTTCCTGAAACCAAAATTATATTTATTGATTAAAATATTGAATATAAAATAAAGAAAATATTAGATTATAAATATATTAGAAACAAAATCAAATATTTGATGAAATAAAAAAATTATTTGGACTTCAAGAATATATAAGAATTAGAAAAAGATCTTAAGCATCTTAAAAAGTTTAATGATTTTCGCCGACAGAATCTGGATTTGTCCAAAAGAAAGAAGAATTCAATATGATTTGCATAAATAGCAAATCTATTGAATATAAAAAAGAGAAATCGAAAAGGCTGGAACTAGTTGTAGAAAGTTCAGAATCAAATTGATCAAATTGATCAAAAGGGTTGGGAGGAATAATGAGTGTTGAAATTATAATAATTTCTCTTTCTTTTTCTTTTTCGAGTTTTTCCTTCTCCTTTAAAGCATCAAGCTTATTCAGAGAATTTAAACCAGTTGTTATCAATTTCTACTCTTGTTCATCCAATAAACGTTGTTGTTTACAAAGACAAGAAATCTTGGCTATAACTTTTTGAGATATTGTGAAAGCCTTGGTTATAGCCTTTTATAATACTATAAAAGCTTTTTTTTTTTTCATAAAGCTTTTATCTTTAACGATCAATAAAAAACCAATCGGAAAGAGTTGGCATTTTGTTCCTTGACTTTATATTGCAAGTTTTCCCTTGGCGATAGTATTCAGCACATCTACTATTATTAGAACCTGACTTCAAAGCGACACAACAACAATTGACTTTTTCATATCGAGTACAAACAACCATTTCGCTTCCTATTCGTTCAATTCGATTTCCAAGTTCCAATTGCTCTGTTTGTTTTCGAGTATATTGAGGTGGTATATTGTAAAAAGAAAGGAAGGAATATAAAGAATGGATATTGTAGATCTTGTACTAATTATAAGCGATCGAGGATGATACTTAGTTAGAAAAGGGATAATGTTATGAATCATATTCATTTTTATAAAATAAATCTAGTTATCAGTATTTGAACTGTTCTTTTCAGGAGGATCCTTATCGATAAGGAATCCTAAGACAAATATTGTTTTAGAACAAATAATATCCTAAAAAGAATAGATTAGACAATTATTAGATCTTAAAATAAATATCCTAGGATATAATTCATTCTAAAACTATTATCTCAGGATAATATTTGTTTCAGGATTATTATCCCAAGATAATATCTATCCTAGGATTATTATTCTAAGATCTTTACAATCCCAGAATTGGAATCGTCCCAGGATTAATATCCTAAGGCTAATAGCAAATCATATGATAAATAGATTAGATAGTTTGAATAAACTGATCTATTCAGTCTATTTAAAGCTATCCAAATTAGATTTATTAATATATAATCAAAATAGTTTTATAATTTAAGAGCTTTATATTCAACTTAATTATCAATTAGTTTACCTATATTTTACTTGATCTAATAACAACTTCACTTTCAAGTGAATCCAATTGATAAAGCCTTAACCTACAACTACTAACCAACGAAACCTCAGGCAGCCGCTGCCTCCAGTACAGTATCGTTACAGCTATATCGAAATTATATATTAATCTATATAATTCTGAGGCTAATATGCTTTATATGATTCTCTTACATTTGACTGATGATCAATAAAGAATATTCACATTATTGCTTTTGTCTGTTAGGACGATTATAAAGCTTATTTGCGATGAATGGTTTCGATTGTTGGTGAATAATATATCGCTGAATATAATAACTTTCAGTGATTCTATATCAAAAGGGATAAATTTGAATTTTTTCTTTGAATTCTTTATTTATTATTTGATTTGTTTATTAAATCTTTTTATATCTTTTTCAATAGGATTAATCATCTAGATAATAATAGAGAGGTCGAATGATACCTCTGATTGATATATTATTGTGATATATACTTTTCTAACTCTTTGAATAATATATTGGTTTTTAAAGGTGTTACAAATCATCGCAATATAAGGTTATGTGTGGTAAGGATAATAAAGATGGTAAAAATAATAAAAATAATAAAGATGGTAAGGATGGTAAGGATGGTAAGGATGGTAAAAATGGTAAGGATGGTCAGGATGATCAATCACAAGATTATCTATGTGATAGACTTTAATAAATCTAATTAGAACCTCTAAAACCAATAGTTTTAGAAAATCTAATTAGAGCCATTAGAGTCAGAACACGAAGATTTATATAAACAAAATAGATTCCCTTTGTATAAAACTTTGTGTTCAAGATTAATCATTTAGTATACTATATTATTAGTTACAAATTGTATTACTTTATTATCTTTACTTTAAATCTCTATTTGATATCTAATTATAAATTTACTTTGAAAACTTAGAGCATTTCTATATGATCTAGATAGCAAACCTTGTAATACTTTAAGTACCATTACTGCTTCAAATACCAATTCGATATAAATAACAATAATCATATCTTTCATAATACTATAATTTAACAACCCAATTATGAGTAACCAGGTCACCCCTGAAAGCATCGATAAGGATAGAGATATTTTTATGGGAGGTATTGAAGACCCCAAAAAAATCATTATCACCGAAACTCTTAAAATCGTTTTACCAAACCGATTTATAAGTAACCAATAAGAACTAGAAATCTTTTTGCTTTAATTAGAAATCTATTTTCAATTTAATAAGGATAAACTTAATCATAATACTAACAAAAACATCTAGATCATTTCCTACCTCAAAGGAAAGACTACTAAGTAGATCCAATCATATCTCAAAGATTACTTTACCAATTTGAACAAGCCTAAGAAACGATTATATCCCATTCAAATCATTTTTAGAAAATTCGAAGGATTTAAAAAAGAAATACAACAAGTATTCAGAAATATCAATGAATTATATAATACTGAGTCCAAAATCTATAATTTTAAGCAAATAAGGTTAAAAATCAAATATATTATAAAATTCAGGAGGTATATAAATACTACTAAATAAAAAGAGAATATAATAATAAATCATTACCAGAAAAGATTCAAATCTGAAATCGGATTATAATTAGATTACAATTACATTTGAGAAGATCTAAACAAATTAATCGAAGAATCTATTAAGATAAATAAAATATTTTACAAGTATCAAAAGAAACATTATTCTTTCAACTTTTATAAAAATCAGGATTGTAATAAATACTACAAAAACAAAGGAAGATCTCAAAAAAACAAATAACCTTATAGGGATCCAATACAATTGAATATAATTTTTAAGGACAAATTATCTAAAAAAGAAATAGAACAAAGACGAAAAGATAAATTATACTTCGAATATAACAAATCAGATCATCAGGCCAAAGATTGTTGAAATAAGAAATCATTAAAAGATGATCATTACAAGAAATTCGGCAAAGGATAATTCAATACTATTTTTGTACCCCAATTATATGCTTCAAATCCAATAGAAGATGATAATTACAAATATAAAGAATATCAAAAGGAAATTAATATAATATTGCGAAACCAGGAAAAATTGAATATTATAAATTGATATAAATTGGAACATCTCTGAACCCCTTTATCCCTTTTTATCAAAGAAGATTTGAAAGAAATATTGTCAGTAGAATATACAATGAAAAATTAAATAATTTATTATAATGAATCTTGTAAGATTTATTTATTAAATAAAGAAGTTATAGGTTGATTCCCTTAAAGAAAAACAGGAAAGCCCTACAAAAAGAAAAGATCGAAAGAATCACTATATAACCACAAAATTGATTATGACAAGGTTTCGATTCGGATCAAGGACAATTAAATATCGTAGAACAAACAAAACAGATTTACTATAATACAAAGATAAATAAACAAAGAATTTAAACTATAATAAATTCAAAAACTACTGAAGATTTTATTATACCAAGAACTATAAAGCATTTAGAAGTATAACTCCAAACGAAACAAAAACTATATCAATTATAACTAATTGGATTAAATAGAAGGATTTCATAAAAAACTCATCTTTTACAAATAAATATAATCTAACATAAAAAGATTATCCAATTTGATATTGTTCTATTAAGAAATCAATAGATAATTCTAAGGATACTATAATTAAAGATCTATATGTTACGAATCATTGCAATATGAGGTTATATATGGTAAGGATGGTAAGGATGGTAAGGATAATAAGGATAACCAATCATTATATTAGGTTATATAATCCCACCGATCTTATCAAATAAATCTAATAGGATTAATAAGAATATTTCCTATTAATCCTATCAATTAAATTCAATAAAAACAGTGGGATATATAACATAAAGATCTATATAGCTAGAAAGGATTCCATTCGTATAGAGCTTCGTACTCAAAATCAATTATTTAGTATACTATATTATTAATTACGAATTGTATCATCTTATTATCATTACTTTAAAATCCCTGCTTGACGCCTAGTTATAAACCTACTTCGAGAGTTTAGAGCATTTCCACATGATCTAGGTGGCAACCCTCGTAACACTATAACCCCAAAATTGATTGATTTAAGGAAACTATTAGTTTCCCCAAAAACATTCATGAAAATATATTAGAACCTATAAGATTATATATATACAATAACGAATTAAAAGCAAATAACTCTATCAATATAGAACACCCAATTCAAGGTTCTTTATTAACAATAAAGGAAAATGAACCTCCTATACAAATAAAGAATAAACAAACGAAATTACTTGAAACCACCCTTATAAAGAAACAGAACAAAATATCAATACCAATATAATACCAGAAATACAAAAAACTCTTCGAAAAAAGAAAGGGCTATAACACTTTACCAGAATATAAGCTATAAAATTATAAGATAATATTGAAAAAAAGGCAAAATACCTTCATTTAGACTAATCTATCCAATATCGATCTTTAACCTAGGAATACTTAGGGATTACATTAGCGATATATTAGAAAAAGAATAAATTAAAGAATCCATTTTATAAACAATTAACCCTATATTATTTATATTAAAGAAAGATAATACAAAAAGATTATATATAGATTATCATAAACTCAATAATATAATAATCAAAGATCAATATCTATTTCCATTAATTATAGAATTAAAGGATCGATTAGGAAAAGCTAGGATTTTCTCCAAGTTTGATCTACAAAACAGATTCTATTTTATTAGAATTAAAAAAAATGAAGAATAGAAAACAACATTTAGAATTTGATATAGATTATACAAATATCAGATTATATTATTTAGATTGATAAATATATTTACAATATATATATATTTAATTAATAATATATTAAGAAAATATCTAAATATTTGTTGTATATATTATCTAAACAATATTCTGATATTCTCTGAAACAAAGGAATAATATATCAAGGATATTTATAATATTCTATCACATTTGGAAAAAGCTGATCTTCAATGCAAACTTAGCAAATACAAGTTTCATATTATAGAAATGGAGTTTTTGGGATATATTATATTCTTTAAAGATCTCAAAATAAACTTTAACAAAATAAAAACAATCGAAGAATAAGAATCATTAATTAATGTAAAGAAAGTATAATCCTTTCTAAAATTCGCCAACTTTTATTGATGATTTATTAAGAACTATTTAAAAATAGTTGTTTCAATGATCAAAATCACCAAAAGAAATCAGAAAGAGTTTCAATAAATGAAAGATGCCCAAATAGTATTCGAATATTTTAAGGAAGCATTTGTAAAAAAAACCAATCCTTAAAACTTTCGATTTAGAACTATTAATAATTATAAAAATAAACTTCTCAGATTACATTATAAAAATAATATTAAATTAACCAGATTCGAATAAGAAATAACAATTAGTTGTTTATTATTTATACAAATTATCATCAACTGAATTAAACTACAAAATATATAATAAGGAATTGTTAATGATAATAAATATATTCAAAAAATAGAGAGTATATTTGAAAGAATCAAAATATATAATGTAAATATATATAGATTATAAAAACTTGATTTATTTTATTACAACGAAAAAATTGAATCGAAGGCAAATCCGATAATCGGAAATCTGTCACGAATCACGTTCATTATAACACAATAAAAGCAAGTACGACGGTTTGGGCCGCTGTTTCCGAGGAAGGCCCTTATCGATAAGGAATCCTAGGATAAGTGTCCTAGGATAAATGAGATCCCAGGATAGTTAGTATCCTAGGAAGAAAGGGCTAGGCAACTATATAGGCCTAGGATAAGTGTTCTAGGATGTGATTCGTCCTAGAGTAGAGTATCCTGAGATAGTATTCATCCCAGAACTATTATCCTAGGAACTATACAATCCTAGGATTGGAATCATCCCAGGATTAGTGTCCTGAGGCAATATTAATATCACGTGATGAATAGACTGGATAGCCTAGTCTATCCGGTCTAAGGGATAGCCTGGATAGATCAGTCTATCCAAACTATCCAAGGATATTCAGAAGTATATAGTTAGGATAGTTTCATAGTTTAGGAGCTTCGTACTCAACTTAGTTATCAATTAGTTTACCTATATTCTACTTGATCTAGTAACGACTTCATTTCCAAGTGAAAATCAATAATAAAGCCTTAACCTACAACTATCAACCGGACGACCCTAAGGCAGCCGCTGCCTTCAGTACAGTATCGTTACAAAATCATAGCTACCTATAACTTCAGAATTTCATATATTAAAAAAAACGAAAATATTAAAATAAATATTTTTAGCCAAAAATCAGAATATTTACAAAACAAAATATATAAATCGTATATAATATTAAAATAAGATAATAATACTTTAATTCATAATAAACCATAACTCATTGTTATTTCAGGAATAAACTATAATACTATCAAAAACATTACAAAAACAAAATACTTAATAAATATTATAATCAAAAAAAATCCTAATTACCCCAAACAATACAGAAAGAGGATTTATCATCGAAAATAGATTTATTTATTTTTATGGCAAGCTTTATATATCCTCTAATCTAGCTAAAAATTATGTTATTGAATAATATAAACTATTAACTTACAGATATCAAGATATTACTAGAATCTTTACCAGAATAAGAAAAGAAGTTTACTTTCCAAAAATGAAGATTATAATTGAAAATATAATTAGGAATTGCAATATCTATATAAAGAATAAAACTACTCGATATACTCCTTATAATTAATTCAAAACCTTTGAATTATCAATTCAACTATAAAAATCTATTGCTTAGAATTTTATAATAAAACTATTATTATCTAAAAACCCAATTACCCAAAAAGAATATGATTCTATTTTGGTGATAACAGATAGATTAACCAAATTCGTTCATATACTATTATTCTATAAAACTTGAAAGGCAAATAATTTTATTTATATATTTATAAAGAATATAATTAATATATATAATATATTAAATGAAATTATCTTAAATAAGAATAAATTATTTATATCAAAATTTTGATTCATTCTTATAATATTGCTTGGAATCAAAAGAAAGCTCTCGACAATTTTTCATCTACAAACAAATGGCCAAATAGAATAACTGAATCAAACAATAAAAGTCTATCTCCGTTGTTACATCAATTACAAACAAAACAATTAGGTTAAATTATTATCTTTAATATAATTTGTATATAATACATCAAAAACAGAAACCACAAAGATAATATCAATATATACTAACTTTGGATTTAATTCATTAATATATAAATCATTATTACTACAAAATATAAATATAAACAAAGCTATAAAAGATATTGCAGAAATCAAAGAGCTCCAAAAACAATTCTTTTTAGATTTATAATTCATTGTTTTAAAAACAATATTGTATTACAACAAATCAAGAAATATAGAATCTATTCTTAAAAAGGAGAATAAAGTTTATCTCATTCGAAGGAATATATAAACAAAATAATTAAATGATAAATTAGATTATAAGAAACTAAGATTATTCAAAATCGATAAGATAATCGGATTAATTAATTATAGATTAAAACTATTTTATACTATAAATATTCATTTGATATTTTATATCTTTCTCCTTAAGAAAACATTATTAGAAATATCTGATATATTTATAATAGGAATCGAATTGGTTCATTTAAACACTATATATAATATTGAAACAATACTAAATTATAAATATATCAGTAATAAGATCAAGTATTTAATCAAATAATTGGATTACTGTAACGATACTGTATTGGAGGCAGCGGCTGCCTAAGGTTTTGTTAATTGATAATTGTAGGTTAAGACTTTATTAATTAAGTTCACTTAGAAATGAAATTGTTATTAGATCAAATAGAATATAGGTAAACTAATTAATAATTAAGTTGAGTATGAAGCTCTTAAACTATGAAACTATTCTGATTATATACTAATGAATATAATTTGGATAGCTTTGGATAAACTGGATAGACCAGTCTATCCAAGCTATCCAATTTATTTATCATATGATTTGCTATTAGCCTCAGGATATTAATCCTGAGATGATTCCAATCCTGAGATTGTAAAGATCTTAGAATAATAATCCTGGAATAGATATTATCCTAGAATAATAATCTTAGGATAAATACTATTCTAAAATAATAATTTTAGAACGAATTATATCCTAGGATATTTATTTTAAGATCTAATAATTGCCTAATTTATTCTTTTTAGAATACTATTTATCTTAGAACAATATTTGTTCTAGGATTCCTTATCGATAAGGATCCTTTTGAAAAAAATAGTTCAAATATTAATAACTAGTTTTATTTTATAATAATAAATATGATTTATAATATTATTCTTTTTTTAATTAAATGTTATTTTTGATTATTTATAATTAATACAAGATTTATAATATCTATCCTTTATTTTCTTTTCTTTTTTTTTATAATATATTATCTTAATATACTCAAAAACAAACAAAATAATTGAAACTTAGAAATCGAATCGAACAAACAGGAAGCGAGATAGTTGCTTGTACTCAATATGAAAAGGCTAATTGTTATTATATTGCTTTGGAATCGGGCTTTAATAATAATAGATATGCTGAATATTATCATTAAGGGAAAACTTGTAATATAAAGTTAAGGAACAAAATATTATCTCTTTCCGATTGGTCCTCTATTGATCATCAAAGACAGAAACTTTGTGAAAAGGAGGAAAAAGCTTTCGCAATATTATAAGAGGTTATAATCAAGGTTTTCATAATATTATAAGAAGCTATGGCCAAGATTTCTTGTCTTTGTAAACAATAATGTTTACTGGATGAGCAGAAGCAGAAATTGATAGCAATTGGTTTAAATTCTTTGGATAAGTTTAATACTTTAAAAAAGAAGGAAAGATTTGAAAAAGAAAAAGAGAGAGAAATTGCTATGATTTCAACATCTATTATTCCTTCCGATCCTTTTGGTTAATTTGATTAATTTGATCCTGAACTTTCTATAATTAGTTCTGGCTTCTTCGATTCCTTTTTTTTATATTCGATGAATTTGTTATTTATATAAATTATATTGAATTCTTTTTCTTTTTAAATAAATCTGGATTTTGTTAGTAAAAATCCTTAAACTTTTTAAAATATTTAAGATCTTTTTTTAATTCCTATATATTCTTAGAGTCCAAATAATTTTCTTATTTTATCAAATATTTGATTTTATTTCTAATATATTTATAATCTAATATTTTCTTTACTTTATATTTAATATTTTGATCAGTAAATATAATTTCAGTTTTAAGAGTTTTAGGTGTTTTTGATAATATTAATTCGAATAAAGATATATAAAATACTGAATAAATATTTATATTTTTTGATAATACTAATTTATAATTTAAGGATCCTTTAACTTTCTTGATTTTGAATAATCCCAATTTCTTATAATCTAATTTTATATTTAGTTTTTTTGTCTTGATGTTTTTTTGGAATAAATAGACTTTATCCTTTTTCTTTAATATTAATTTTTGATTATATTTTTTGTTATAATAATAAATATTTCTTTTAATAATAAATTTGAGTTCTGCTAATAATTCTTTGTAAACTTCCTTGAGTTTCTTTGTCTATATAATAACAGATTGATTCTTTATTTCTGGAATATCTGGTTTCTGATATATAATTAATTTGTATCCAAAATTGATATAGTTCAAGAAGACTTAAATAGTTTCTGAAATAAAGTTATTATATATGAATTATATTAAAGATAATAATCCTATTTAATTATTCTATTGATAATTTATATAATAATAAAGATATATTTTAATAATTTAATTTATTTGTTCATTTTCTTTATTTGTTTGTGAATAAAATACTATAAATATTTTTCTTTTTATATTTAATAATGTTATTAAGATAATCCAGAATTTTGATGTAAAGAATTTATCCCTATTAGATAATATCTCCTCTAATAATCCATATATTGTAATGATTTCTTTTAGGAATATGATTATTAGGGTTTCTATAATCAAAGTGATTTTGTATAATACTAATATTATGTATTTGGTTAGTCGATTTATAATAACTAAAAGGTAATTGTATTCTACTTCTATTATTGGATCCTTGGATTTAGATAATGGTTTTATAAAGTCCTATAATATCGATCTTTATAATATTGATAATATTTTAATTATATATATCTATCTATAAGGAACATAATGAGAAGCCTTGTTCTTGATATAGGTATTATATTCGATGACCACTTTTTTGATCATAATTCAGAGTCCTGGATTTCAATATTATCTCTTAATTCTTAAGTATATCCTTTATATTCTCTGATGATTATGAGCTGGCAATATATACTGTTCCTCAATGAATTCGATGGCAATATTATTTGATAACCAAATTTTCTTTGCGACCTATATCAATCTATTTATAATTATTGATAGCTTAAGTTATTTGATATTTTCCTTATTTAATTATATATTTATAAGTTTATTTTTCCAGACTTCTATTAGTTTATTTTCTAAAACAATAATTTTTATTAGATTTGGAATAAGGTTTCTATTAAATAAAGATTTCAAGATTACTATCTTTTAATAAATTTTATCATCTTTATACCTTAATGATCTGTTTAATATATCTATTCTTATATTATCTTTACTTTTGATATACTTAATTATCAAGTTGAAACCAATTAATTCTTTAGTTTATTAAGCTAATCTTTAATTATCTAGAATCTTAATTATAATAAAGATTTATAGATTTATATAATCAATATAAATAATTATTAGGAATTTAGCCCCTTAAAAATAGATTCTTTAATATTTCAATAATTTGATTATAATTATGAATTCCTTTTCATAAATATTGTAATTCTATTCTGTTTTATTTATCTTATTGGAATAATAAATAATTGAGTATAATTTCCTATTATCATCTCTTTGAAGATAAACTCCTGTTATATAGGTATCAGAAATATTTATTTCAATAATACTTTCTTGATCATTATAATAATTATAAAATATAAGTTCCCTAATAAATCTATTCTTGATTTTCTGGAAGACTTACTTTATCTTTTTATTCTATATAAATCCCATATCTTTTTTCATTATCTTTATAAATAATTCTATTATTTTTGAAAAGTTTTTAATAAATACTTAACAAAAGTTGGCGAATTCTAATATAATCTATATATCTTTGATATTTCTAGATTATTCCTAATTTTTTACTTTCTTGATTTTCTCTAAATTAATATTCATTTATCTTGATTTGATTATATATTTCAGAAAGATTATCTTCTTAACTTCAAACTTGTATTTTGATAACTTGAATTATAAGTTAATCTTCTTAAATATTTCGAATATTTTGAGAATATATTCTTTATATTCTTTTTTTTTTTAGGAGAAGATTAGAATATCATCCAAATAACAGATTATAAATAAGTTAAATTCTTTAAGTATTTCGTTATTTTATTATTGATATATAATTAGTATATTTATTAATTTAAATAATATAATAATATATTTTTATAATCCAGAAAATAATATAAAAGTGATCTTCTATTTATATTCTTCTTTGATTCGTATAAGATTGAAGGTATTTCTTTAATCCAGTTTAATATAAATCATTGCCTTACTTAGTTTATCCCTCAACTCCTAGACTTTGGGTATAAGGTATACATCCCTGATGATCTTATCATTCATTCAACAATAATCTTTATAAGATCAATTATTTAAATCTTCTTTTTTGAATATTAATAATATATTAAATATATAAAAAGACTTGGATTTCCTAATCCATCCTTTTTTTTCAGTTTTCGATCAGTATTCTTCTTATATTCTTAAAATATTAAAATTATATAATCTCAATCTTTTAATTAGGAATATAAATCCTTCTTTGAAATTGATTTTATAATCTTAAAACTTATATTCTGATAAAGTTCTTAAATCCTATAAGTCTTCGAATAACTTAGCGAATTTTCTGTATTGCACTGGAATCTTTTTTGTATCAATCTTGCCAATCAATAAAGGATCTATGATTGTTATAATACAATATCTGGTCTCCCTAAAAATCTGTTCTTTTGAATTATATAATCATTCGTTTTTGTATCTATAATGATCAAATATAAGGATATCCTTTACTCAATTAATATTTGGATTATATTTTCTAATCTAAAGGGTTCCTAAGATTACTATATATCTATTTAATAATACTAAGTCTAATTTGATTTGTTTTATATACCCTCTTAATATAATTATTTTTAGAGCATTAATTTGTCTTTATACCTATTCATCTATTTCAACCTTCTTTTCTCCCAACGACATTAATTAATATAAATATTCTTTAGGTTTAATAAAGATTCTATTTTTTTCTATGAAATTAAGATCTATAAATATTCCTATAGCTCCTAAATCAATCAAAACTTTAATTTCCTATTTTCCAAGATTGATTCCTATAATTAATTATCCAATCCCAATTGTATTATTAAGTTCTAATAATAATGATTTGGTGATCTGTTCTCTAATAAGGAGATTCAATCATTTATATTGATACTCGCTTTTAATCAATAATCTATAAGGTATAGCTACTGATAGTTCTATTAGTCCTATCTGAAAGTCTCAGCAATAATCCTCAGCCTATTAATATTCATAATAATAATTAATTCTATATCAGATTCTGCAATATCCAACTTGTAATAGGATTTCTTATATATCTTTGATTTCTAGATTATAATTATTATACTCTTATTCTTCATTAGTTTGAGGAAAGCTTAAATTTACAACAAATCTCTTAATATTATCTTCTCTTGTATTTTCTTTGAATACTATTTGATAAGGGTCGCTATAAATGATGATATATAGGATCAACAAGGTTGGATGATTATAAATCTGATATTTTTCTATAAAATCAGGCTTTTGTTCTTTATGATAATATTATATATATTTTCCATCAAAATAATTGATCAGGTATTATAGCTCGTCTTTTTGAGATCTTAGATAAACTTTATTGATTTGCTGATTATCTTCAGATCCATTTATAGATCCTTTCTTTTCAAATAACTCAACTAACTTATAATTACTTGTAAACTTGACTTCCTTATCAGCATTTCTAGATAGTTCTACTTCTATAAATAAAATAATCATATCCAATTCTCTGAATTATTCTAGATATAATTAGGATAACTCTTTTTCTAATAATTCAATCTTATAAGAATTATCCTTTAATATATCTATTTCTTAGGGTCCCTATCTTTTATTTCCAAATCTTATTTGTTTCTTATCCTTCACAACGAATAGCTTCTTTTAATTATAGTCTCAAGATATATACTCATTCTTTCCATAGATGAAGTATAGATTATTCTCTTTACATCTTTTCTTTTCTTCGGCGCTAAATCTGTTTGATTTATATCGGCGTTCAGCTTCATCCAATTCTATTGGATCATTGGCATCATAATATCTATTCTGACACTAAGGTTTAGAAAACTTTCTATTTTCCTAAGTGATTCCCTTTTTCTTTATTCATCTCTCATAAAAACAATTATCGATTAGAATAAAGATTTCGATTAACTCAGAAAGATTTGGTGGTTTCAGAGCTCTTATTAGCTCATCCTTAATAATATCCTTGAATCCTTTATAAAACTAGGATCTAAGATAATCATTATCCTATATAATATATCTAATATATTATTGGAATTTAACAGTATAGGTTATAATTGATCTTATCTACTTAAATTGTTGTAATACTCTCTCAATTATATGATCAGGGTTAACTTCCTTGAAAGCTTTATTGAAACCTTGTTGAAATAATTTATAAATATCAAAAAGATAATATATCTCAGATTTCATATTTTCATTAAATTAACTATTAGTAGTTTTAGTTATTAGATTATTGAAGAAGGATTTGATCTAATTAAATATAGTTCCTTAAAAGAACAAGATTAGCTACAAGATCCTTTATATTGATATCAAAAAGAGATATCTATTAAAAGTATAGTAAAGATCAGTTTATACAATAAAAGCTCGATGTTTGCTATAATCTCTATAAAATAAATCAAAAATGAATATTTGGATTACTTATCTTGGCTCTATATTGATGGCAGCCTATCCTAAGGCTCCAATAAAGGAGAAGGAAACTGATTTGGTGGATTATTGAATAAAGTCTATTATAACTGATATAACTTAATCAAAAACGATACTCAAAGTATAACAATATTATACTAAAGACAATAGCTATTTATAATTTTATTGATTGATAGTTGTAGATTAAGGCTTTATTAATAAGATTTATTTAAAAATGAAATCGTTATTAAATCAAATAGAATATAAATAAATTAATTAATAACTAAATTAAACACAAAACTCCTAAGTTATAAAATTACTTTAATTATATATTAATAAATATAATTTGGATAATTTAAATAAACTAATTTATTTAGTCTATTTATCTAATAGGATAAATAAGATAAATTGATCTATTCAATTTATTCATTATATGATTTGTTATTAACCTCAGGATACTAATCTTGGAATGATTCTAATCCTGGGATTGTAAAGATTCTAAAATAATAATCCTGGGACAAATATTATCCTGAGATAATAATCCTGAGACGAATCATATTCTAAAACATTTGTTTTAGAATCTAATGATTGTTTAGCTTATTCTTTCTAGGATATTATTTGTTCTAGGACAATATTTGTCCTAGGATTCCTTATCGATAAGGATCCTTCTAAAAAGAATAGTTCAAATATCAGTAACTAATTTTATTTTATAATAATGAATGTGATTCGTGACAGATAGTAAGGATAATAAGGATGGTTAGGATGACCAATTACAAGATTACCCATATAACAAGCTTTAATAAATCTAATTAGAGTCTCTAAAACCAATAGCTCTAAAGAATCTAATTAGAGTTATTAAAGTCAGAACACAAAGATCTATATAAACAAGATGGGTTCTTGTAACGATTCTGTACTGGAGGCAGCGGCTGCCTGAGGTTCGTCTGGTTGGTAATTGTGGGTTAAGACTTTATCATTAAAGTTCACTTGGAAATGAAGTCGTTATTAGATCAAATAAAATATAGGTAAACTAATTAATAATTAAATTAAGCATAAAGTTCTTAAACTATAAAACTACTTGATTATATACCTTATGATTATCATTGGATAATCTGAATAGACTGGTTATTCAGGCTATCTTCTAGATTAGATAAACTAACTATCTGGTCTATTTATTATATGATCCCTTCAATAGCCTTAGAATATTAATCCTGGAATAATTTGTTTTCTAGGATAATATATTTCTTAGGATAATAATCCTGGGATCAATCTTATTTTAGGATTTTCTATTCTAGAATTAATAAGATCCTAGGATAACTTATCCTAAATTATCATAGTTATTTAAATGATTAATTTTAGGATATATATAATCCTAGGACTAATTGAATCCTAGGATATTTATCTTAAGATTCCTTATCGATAAGGATCTTTCCGAAAACAATAGTTCAAATCATTATACTTGCTTTTATTGTATTATAATGAATGTAATTCATAACACTATCCCCTTTTTAGCTAAGTGTTGTTTTCGATCACTTATAATTATCTGATCTCTGCAATACTTAATATTCATATTCTTTTCTTTCTCTTTTTGTAATATATTATCTTAATATACCAAAAAACAAATAGCGCAATTAAAATTTAGAAATCGAATCAAACAAACAGAAAGCGAAATGATTGTTTATACTCAATATGAAAAGGCCAATCGCTATTGTATTACTTTAGAGTTGGATTCCAATAATAATAGATGTACTGAATATTGTTGTTAGGGAAAGATCTGCGATATATTGTTGAAGAACAAAATATCATCTCTTTCCGATTAGTCTTCCATTGATTATTAAAAACAAAAACTTTGTGAAGAGGAAAAGGTTATAGCTAAAATTCTTCGTCTTCGAAAACAGCAGTGTTTCCTGGATAAATGAGAGCAGAAATTGATAATGGCTGGTTTAAATTCTTTGGATAAACTCAATGCTTTAAAGGAGAAGAAAAAACAAGAAAAAGAGAAAGAAATTGCAGCAATTTCAATGCCCATTGCTTCTTCCAACCTCTTTGGTCAATTTGGTCAATTTGGTCAATTTGGTCAATTTGGTTCTGAACTTTCTATGACTAATTCCGATTCCCTCGATCTTTCTTTTTTATATTCGATGGATTCTCTGTTTATACAAATTGTATTGAACTCTCTTTCTTTCTGGGTAAATCCGGATTCTATTGATGGAATTTCTCGAACTTTTTAAGATGCTTAAAATCTTTCTTCAATTTCTATATATTCTCAAAGTTTAGGTAATTTTCCTATTTTATCAAATATTTGATTTTATTTCTAATATATTTGTAATCTAATATTTTCTTTATTTTATATTTGATGTTTTGGTTAATGGATATGATTTCTGTTTCAGAAGTTTTAGATGCTTTTGATAATATTAGTTCGAATAAGAATATATGGAATACTGAATAGATGTTTATACTTCTTAATAATATTAATTTATAATTTAAAGATTCTTTAATTTTCTTGATTTTGAATAATTCTAACTTCTTATAATCCAATTTTGCATTTAATCTCTTTATCTCAATATTTTTCTAAAGAAAATAGATTTTATCCTTTTTCTTTAATATTGACTCCTAATTATATTTCTAGTTATAATAATAAACATTTCTTTTAATAACAAATTTAAATTTAATTGTTAATTCCTTATAAATTTCCTTGAGTTTCTTTGTTTATATTATAATAGATTAATTCTCTATTTTTGGAATACTTAATTCCTAGTATACAATTAATTTATATCTAAAATTGATATAATTCAGAAAGATTTATATAATTTCCAAAATAGAGTTATTATATATAAATTATATTAAAGATAATAATTCTATTTAATTATTTTATTGGTAATTCATATAACAATATAAATATACTTTTATAATTTGATTTACTTATTTATTTTCTTCATTTGTTTATAAATAGAATACTATAAATATCTTCCTTTTTATATCTAATAATACTATTAGAGCTATCCAGAATTTCGATATGAAAAGTTTATCCCTATTTAATAATATCTCTTTTGATAATCTATATATTATAATAACCTTTTTCAAAAATATAGTTATTAGGGTTTTTGCAATTAAAATAGTTTTGTATAATATTAATATTATATATTTAATTAATTAATCTATAATAATTAGGAGGTAATCATATTCCATTCCTATTATTGGATTTTTGGATTTAGGTAGCAGATTTATGAAATCCTATAATATCGATTTCCATGGTGTTGATAGTATTTTGGTTATATGTATCTATCTATAAGGGGCATAACAGGAAGCCTTGTTCCTAATACAGATATCATATTCGATGATCACTCTATTGATTATGATTCGGAATCCTAAATTCTAATATTGTTTCTTAATTCTTAAATATATTCTTTGTACTCCCTAATAATTATAAATTAGCAATATATACTGCTCCTTAATGAATTTAGGGGTAATATTATTTAATAGCTATATTTTCCTTGTAATTCATATTAATCTATTAATGATTATTAGTGATTCAAATTATTTGATATTCTCTTTATTCTATTATATATTTGTAAATTTGTTTTTCCAGACTTCTATTAATTTATTCTTTAAAATAGCAATTTTTATTAGATTTGGAATAAGATCTTCATTTAGTAAAGTTTTCAGGATTGCTATTTCCTGATAGATCTTATCATCCTTATATTTTGATGACCTGCTTAATATATCTATCTTTACATTATCTTTATCTTTGACATACTTGATTATCAAATCGAAACCAACTAATTCCTTAGCTTATCAAATCAATCTTTGATTATCCAGGACCTTAATTGTAATAAAGGTTTATAGATTTATATAATCAATATAAATAATTACTAGGAATTTAACTTCTTAAAGATAGATTCTCCAATGTTTTAATGATTTGACTATAGTCATAAATTCCTTTTCATAAATATTATAATTTTGTTCTATCTTATTCATCTTATTGAAATAATATGTAATTAGATATAGTTTCCTATTATTATCTTTTTGAAGATGAACTCTTGTTATATAGATATCGGAAATGTTTGTTTCAATGATACTTTCTCAATCGTTATGATAAT
Organism: Sclerotinia subarctica; assembly: GCA_025389085.1. Lineage (NCBI taxonomy): Eukaryota > Fungi > Ascomycota > Leotiomycetes > Helotiales > Sclerotiniaceae > Sclerotinia > Sclerotinia subarctica. The sequence goes on along the minus strand of QRFI01000011.1, from coordinate 869,303 downwards.
TGTAAAATATGGGTTTTCTAATGAATTTATCCTTGATTTCCTAGAAGACTTATTTTGCCTTTTTGTTTTATATGAATCCTATACCTTTTTTTGTTATTTCTATAAATGATTCTACTATTTTTGAAAAATCTTTGATGAATACCTAACAAAAATTAATGAATCCTAATATAATTTATATATCTTTAATGTTTCTAAATTGTTCTTAATTCTTTATTTTCTTGGTTTTCTGTTACGAGGTTTGCCGTCTAGATCACGTGGAAGTGCTCTAGGCTCTCGAAGTAGGTTTATAACTAGGCATCAAGCAAGGACTTTAAAGTAATGATAATAAGATGATGCAATTTGTAACTAATAGTATGGTATATTAAATGATTGATCTTGAGCACAAAGCTCTATATTTAATGATATCTTATTCCCTTATATAAACCTTTGTCTTCTTTGGACAGCTGGGACAGCCGAGCGCTCCTGGAGCATTGTCGTTCTAGAGCTGTCCATTATGTAATGCTCAATCTCGTGATTGATGCTGTATATGCCTGAAGCTTTCCTGTTTGTATATTCTGATGGTATGTGCATATATGATCCTCGGGTGACCATAATCACATATTAATATAATCGAATTGTATCTTGCTCGCATATAGCCCAAGCTCATACAAACAAGTCAGCTGTTACCTTCGTAACATTTTCTTTAAATTAATATTTATCTATCCTAATTCGATTATATATTTCAAAAAGATTACCTTTTTGACTTTGAACTTATATTTTGATAATTTGAGTTATAAATCAATCTTCCTAAATACTTCGAATACTTTAAGAATATATTCTTTATATTCTTCTTTCTTTTGAGAAAAGACAAAGATATTATCTAAATAATAGATTATAAATGAGTTAAACTCCTTAAATATTTCATTATTTTATTATTAATAAATAGCTGATATATTTGTTAATCCAAATAATATAACAGTATATTTTTACAATCTGGAAGATAATATGAAAATGGTCTTTTATTTATATCCTTCCTTAATTTGTATAAGATTGAAGATATTTCTTTGATTCAATTTGATGTAAATTATTACTTTATTTAGTTTATCCTTTAACTCCTAAGCTTTAGGTATAGGGTACACATCTCTGATGATCTTATTATTTATTTAACAATAATCTTTATAAAATCAATTATTTGGATCTTTCTTTTTGAATATTAATAATATATTAGCTGTATAAAAGGACTTGGATTTCCTAATCTATTCTTTCTTTTCAACTTTAGATTGATACTCTTCCCATATTTTTAAAGTATTGGGGTTATATAATCTCAATTTTTCAGTTAAGGGTATAAATCCCTTCTTGAAATTGATTTTATGATTCTAAAGTTTATATTCTAGCAAGGTTCTTAAATCTTATAGATCTTCAAATAGTTTGGCGAATTTTCTGTATTGCACTAGAATCTTTTTTGTATTAATCTTATCAATTAATAAAGGATCTATAGTTATTATAATATAGTATCCAATCTCCTTGGAAATCTATTCTTTTGGATTATATAATTATTCGTTCTTGTATCTACAATAATCGAATATAAGGGTATTCTTTACTCAATCAATATTTGGATTATATTTTCTAATCTAAGAGGTTCTCAAGATTATTGTATATCTGCCTAATAATACTAAGTCCAATTTGATTTATTTTATATACCCTTTTAATATAACTATTTTGAAAATACTAATTTATCTTTATATTTATTCATCTATTTCAGCCTTTTTTCCTTTCAGCAATATTAATTAATATAAATATTCTTTAGACTTAATAAGGATTCCATTTTTTTCAGCGAAATTAGGATCTATAAATATTCCTATAATTCCTGAATTGATTAAAACTTTAACTTCCTATTTTCCAAGATTAATTTCTATGATTAATTATCCAATCTCAATTGTATTATTGAGTTCTAATGATAATAATTCGATAATTCGTTCTTTAGTAAAGAGATTCAATCATTTTTGTTGATATTCACTTATACTTAATAATCTATAAGGTATAATTATTAATAGTTCTACTAATCCTATTTGAAAATCTTGATAATAATCTTTAGTTTATCGATATTTGTAGTAACAATTAATCTTGTGCCAGATCCTGTGATATTCGAATTATATTAGGATCTTTTATATATCTCCAATCTCCAGATTATAATTATTATACTTTTATTCTTTATTAATATAAGGAGAGTCTAAATCTACAATGAATCTCCTAGTATTGCTTTCCTTTATATTCTCCTTAAATATTATTCGATAAAGATTGTTATAAATAATAATATAAAGGATTAATAAGATTAGATGATTATAAATCTAATATTTTTCTATAAAATCAGGTTTCTATTCTTTATAATAATATTATATATATTTCCTATTAAGATAATTGATTATATACTATAATTCATTTTTTTGAGGTTTTAGATAAACTTTGTTGATTCATTAATTATCTTCGGATCCTTCAATGAATCCTTCCTTTTCGAGTAGTTCAACTGACTTATAATTCTTTATAAACTCGATTTCCTTGTTAGCATTTCTGAATAATTCTATTTTTATATATAAAATGACCAAGTTCAATTCCCTAAATTATTTTGGATATAATTAAGATAACTCTTTTTCTAACAATTCAATCTTGTAAAAGTTACTTTTTAATATACCTATTTTTTGGGGTCCTTATCTCTTATTTCCAAATCTTATTTGTTTCTTGTCTTTTATAACAAATAGCTTTTTTTGATTATAGTCTCAAGATATATATCTACCCTTCCTACAAATGAAGTATAAATTATTCTCTTTATATCTTCTTTTTTCTTTAACATTTAATTTATTTGATTTATATCAACGTTCGGCTTCATTCAATTTCATTGGGTCATTGGTATTATAATGTCTATTCTGACATTAAGGTTTAGAAAACTTTTTATTTTCTTAAGTGATTCCTTTTTTCTTTATTTATCTTTTATAAAAACAATTATCAATTAGAATAAAGGTTTCGATTAATTTAGAAAGGTTTGGTGGTTTCAAAGCTCTTATTAGTTTATTTTTGATGATATCCTTAAGTCCCTTATAGAATTAGGATCTAAAATAATCATTATTTTATATAATATATCTAATATATTATTAAAACTTAATAATATAGATTATAATTGATCTTATCTGCTTAAATTATTGTAATACTCTTTCAACTATATAATCAGGATCAACTTCCTCAAAAGCCTTATCGAAACTTTATTGAAATAACTTGTAAATACCAAAAAGACAATATATCTCAGATTTCATATTTTCATTGAATTGATCGTTAATAGTTTTGGTTATTAGATCATTGAAGAAAGATTTGATCCAATTGAACACAGTTTCTCAAAAGAACAAGATTAACTACAAGATCCTCTACATTTGTATCAAAAAGAGATATTCATTAAAAATATAGTAAAGATCAACTTATACAATAAAAACTCGATGCTTATTATGATCTCTATAAAATAGATTAGGAGTGGATATTTGGATTGTTTATCTCGGCTTTATATTAATAATAATCTGCCCTAAAGCTTTAATAAAAAAGAAGGAAACTAATTCAATAGATTATTGAATAGAGTCTATTGTATTAATATAGCTTAATCGAAACAATACTCAAAATATAACGATACTATACTGAAAATAACAATTGTCTAAGGTTTTGTTAATTAATAATTGTAGATTAAGACTTTATTATTAAGATTTATTTGAAAGTGAAATTGTTATTAGATCAAATAAAATATAAATAAACTAATTGATAATTAAATTGAATATAAAGCTTCTAAATTATGAAATTACTTTAATTATATATTAATAAATATAAAGAAACTTTAAGGAATCTTAAAGTTTCAAAAAGCTTCTGGAGCTTTAGGAGCTTTCAAAGCTTCTAAAGCTTCTTATTATATAATCTATTATTAGCCTTAGGACACTAATCCTAGGATGATTCCAATCCTAAGATTGTAGAGATCCTGGGATAATAATTCTGGGACAAATATTATCCTAGAATAATATTCCTAGGACGAATCATATCCTAAAATACTTATCCTAAGATTCCATAATTACCTAATCTATTCTTCTTAGGATATTATTTATTCTAGGACAATATTTGTCCTAGGATTCCTTATCGATAAAGATCCTTATAGGAAAAACAGTTCAAATATTAATACCTAGTTTTATTTTATAATAGTAAGCATGATTCGTGATATATATATAGGAAGATCCTCCTTTTATATAGGCCAAAGAATCTGTAAAAGATTGTTATATATAACTTTGATAGTTCTAAAAGGTATAATTAATTGGATTATATTGATCTAATAAAATAAAAAAATAAAAAGAAGGATAATATACTTTATATATAAAAATAAACAAAATATATACAAAACAAACAACAATACCCCAATCAATAACTACAATATTATAATGTAAATACAATATATAGAAATCTTAATATTCTTTTGTTCTTAAAAACAAAAGGTTTTAATAAGATTTGTAAATAGAATTCCTATAATTGGATGAAAATAATACCAATACAGAATCTACCTACTTTCAGGACAAAAATTTAGAGGAAAAAGGTATTATATTACAGGAAACTTATATATAATATATAGAGAAAAGTTTAATCTTTTTCGAGGGAGGATTGAAGGGTAAAAGAATATTTGTCTACAAGATAATAAAGTTATATAGGGATTCCCTTTCCCTTTATTATAAAAGGATAAAATTTAGTTCTATACATAATCTAATCTTATAATTGAAAATTCTATATATCCCCTACTGTGATATAAAAACCTGACAGTTATATTGTGTACAGAACTAAACCTTACCCTTCCATTGATCAGGGTAAGTGAGTTCCTATATAGGCTACGACTATGTGAACAAAGGTCCTTTCACCCTCCGGTTCCCCGCCGGAAGGGGTTAGGCCCTTCTTACTGTGGCACATGAAAGGTCCCCGTGATATATTATAACGATCTGATACTAATAAACAGCAGCTGTCTTAGATTCATCTGATTAATTATAGATTAATCTAAACAATCTAAACAATCTAAACAATTTAAATAATATAATAAATTCTTGTTTTATAAATTTCTCTATTTCTAATTCAAGAGATTTAATAAACTTGATTTTATTATCGATATTATTTTATGCAGTTTTCATCTCCTGATCATATATCTCCGAGTGATGATATCGGTATGTAATCAATCAACAGGACATTAGATTCATTATTTTAACTTTTAATTTTCTCTAACATCCGCGAAATTGCTGTAAATTTCTAGCACTCGCAGTCGCGGGGTTTCATGGGCAGGAAGATCCAGGACAGAGCCAGTGCATTGTATCATGTCCCGTGGTGAAAGATTGACCAAGCCGGTTGATGGAATTTGATGGCACGGATAATTCATGACGTCTTCCTCACTTACCGTCTAATCGAATCCATTAAAGCAAGCTAGCACGGCACGGCACGCACAAGCATTTAAAACATCAAATGGAACGAAAACAAAACGCCGCTAAGAAACATTTTATTGCTTCTAAGCAAGCACTCATGTAATTACATGGTGTGTTATCACACAAACCCCTGAGTGAGCCAAAGAGAGAGAAAAAAAACCCCCCAAAAAAACTATTGTATCCATGTCACCCCAACCATCACGTTCATATCCCGTATCAACAACGCCCGATTAAGCAAAAATGAAAACCCTTCAGAGCGAGACCCCAACGCTGTTTGATCCATGTGCCCTGTTTGCTGAGACGAGATAGACAATCAGAGCTACCTAGACGAACTTTAAAAAACACCTGCATGCACATGAATATTCTCTGAAAAGAAAGAGCCCGTATCCCAAGAACCCTTTCCCGAATGATTGTACTGGAAGAGAAGAAAGAAAATCAAGCCTTGACCTTCTTGGGACGACCACGACCAGCGGAGACTGGTGTAGCTGCGTCATCAGATGCCTTTCTCTTCTTGCTAACAGGGGTTGCGGATCCTGGAGTAGCGGTAGCATCCTTTGCAGGTCTCCCTCTTCCTCTCTTGCCTGAACTTGGAGTAGCAGCAGTAGTGCCTTCTGCAGGAGCGGCTTTTGCTGGTCTTCCTCTTTTTCCAGGAGTTTTCTTCTCAACGTCAGCAGCTGAGGCCTTTGCGTTTGGAGACTTGGGAACCTTAGCGGCTTTTGGTTCTTCGCTAGCTTTTGGTTCCTTAGCAGGCTTTGGCTCCTTGGGAGCTTTGGGAACTCTAGGAGTAGGTTTGGGCTTGACGATACCGCTGGAAGGTCGTCCACGTCCACGTCCCGATGGAACTTTGACTTTTTTCTCACTATCAGGCTTGGGTGGACGACCTCGACCACGGCCACTTGGAGCAGGCTTCTCCTTTGGTACGAGAACTGGTTCGGACTCCTTGATGATGACGAAAGCAACCTTCTCGATCTGAATAGGGTTGACACGAAGACGAGCTGCCAAGGTCTTTGCGGCAGCGTGAACTTTCTCGAACTCGGCAACATTGTATTTTGGGGTTGGTTTGTGCTCGCCATCATTGACAAGCCATTTGAAGACCTCATCACTGAAGAATGTCACATGATCTGGATCATGAACAGAGAGGATGAGAGAGGCAGTAGCCGGTCCAATTCCCATCAATGGATCCTTGAGCTTGTTGATGACGGTGCCAATATCTGTGGGATTGGTCTTGTAGTAGTCGAAAGCATCTTTAGTAGCAGTCTCAACTGCCTCATCTGTGTTCTTGCCAACCTTTTTCAAGAAACCAGGACGGTATGCACCATGTCGACTAAAAATAAATTAGTATCGAAATGAATCCAAAGGATAATGAATGTAACATTTAGGCACCAGAAATCAACAAAAATAAGATGAATATTTTTTGGATAATTTTTTTGGTGATGGAATAGAAGAGTGAAAGACTCCGAAAAGCCGATCTCCAGAGCTCAGAACACGCATCGACTCCACCTACCGTTTGCCAAACAAATATCGCGAAAAAAAGAAAACAATTGAAAACAATACAAATGATATGAATAGGACAAACTTACAGCTTCCAGTCAACCAACTTTGTAACATCTTCAATAGTAAAAGTTTGCGATCCATCTTTAAATTTTGCTGGTGCTTCAACATATCTATAAATATCAAGGTCTTGAAGCGGAGTAACACCTTCCCTTGCTATAAAGAATATAAAATCAACCACGTAATCTTTTGCAAACGGCCAAAGAAAGATTGAACTCACCATCATTTGCATACTTGTTGAGTAAAGTAGGATATCTTGCCAAAGTTTGGTTGAACTCCGCAAGAGTAATATCATTCGGTGAAGACATATTGATTCTATGAGCCTTCTCTCCCCCAAAACGATCTGAATCCGTCGATTTTTTTGGACTTCCGAATAGAGGATTGAGAGAATTTGAAATGGTACGAAGCATTCAAGAATGATTTGACACTTTACTGATGAATTTGATGATAGTTTTTATTTTGGAAAATAAATAAAAGCAAAATAAAAAAGAGAAGAGGGAGATGCGCGACGCGACGTGAATTTATGTTATGAGGGAAATGTTGCTACCGTTTTAGGATTAGTTAGTGATTAGAATTGTTGCTCGAATCAATCTAATTTGTATAAGTAAGCGAACAACATAAATTAAAAATAATTCTTTGATAAGCGCAAAATAAGAAAAGAGATAATGAAACCAAAATAAAATAAAATAAAGTCTATCTGTTGATTATACTGAGTCAGCAAAAAGCCAAAAGCCAGAGCAGAAAGTTATTTGATTGGTACACGCATAATAAGTTCTAGAATTTCTTCATTTCTTCATTTCTGCATCTTCTTCTTCCTCTTCTGCCGTCCGTTGAATCTTCCATCTTCCATCTTCCATCTCCAATCATCAATCCTCTACACAATAAAATAATAACTTCTTAATTCAAATAAAAATATCTTCAAAATGGGAGGAGGTAACGTAAGTTTGATCTCAAGTTCTTTACCATATTCTTTTATCTCTCCAATGTCTTTTATGCGGTCAATCAATCAAGGAGAAGGAGAGATTCTCCACCCCGGGGGCCTCTCAACCCAGTTTTTCGACCACGAACTATGATCATCGCATTTAGATAATGTAGGCCTGACCTTTTTACAGGGCGCCAAAGCAGCTTCCAAGCGTGCACGAAATCAAAAGGATGCTGAGAAGGGTGTCGCAAAGTCGCAACTGAAGGTCAACGAGTCGGCGAAGGATATTCAGTGTGATGTTTGCAAAACCACTTTCTTAAAAACGACTAGACTTCCTGCGTGAGTGGTTTCCTTTCTTTTCCGATACATATATATAATATATACATATATATATATATATCTACGATTTGGCATAATTGCCAATCCGAGGAGAAGATGCGCATATCTGGGAATTGTGCGGAGGGCGGAGAAAATACCAAAGGAAAGAAGAAAAGAAGGAAGGAATTAGAGAGACCCGCAATCATTATCTCTTTGAAAGATACAAGCCGAATCCAAATTGAATGGAAACTAATATTGATATCCCAACACCAGTCTCACCGAACATGCCATGAACAAGCACTCAAAAGGACCGGAGCTCTGCTTCCCCTCGTTCATGGCCCAACAGGCTGCAGCGCCTGCTAAGAAATAGATTCTCGAGACCTCTTTGTGCGACGCCCCTTACGATTTCGTACGACACAAACGATGAAGACATGATAATTACGGTTAGACAGATGTGGTAGATGGGATTTTTGGCTTTTGATCAGAGAATTTCAATTTGCGAAAGACGAGCGAGCGATTGGCGCATGGGAGGGAGAGCTATAACGGCGTTTTTAACACAAGCTAGCAGACTAGCTACTTGAGTCAGAAGAATCTGCTTCTTATCTACAAATGTGTGCCTTACTTTGTGATGGGTAAGGATCGGGACTATCCTGGAAGCCCGGACCGCAGTCGAATAATGAGAGGGTCCTGATTCTTCAGGAGAATTCATTTGGAACATTAAATCCATCTGAAAAAATGAATCTCTCTCTATCTTATGTTTCGGCGGGTGGAGTGACAGGCAGATTCTTTTGTCTGCGCTCCTCCTCCTGCTCTACTCTTATATCTGCAAGTATCTCGGGATACCATTTCTCTCCCACATCTACATGGCTTTTAATCCTATTTCTCAATGTCGCCTCTCCTAGCGTCTCCGCCTTTCCGCCCCCTATAAAAGTAAACTCCACATCATCCAATCTACCCCCCACACTTTCCAAAACCCTTCGCCTCATTTCTCTTACCTCCTCCTTCACCTCCCCTATTCCCACTTCGTTCAACTCCTCAAACTTGGTACTCCCCCTCACCCCCTGAAAAAATGGCACACTATACCTCGGACCCTTTCCATATTCCGGGCTCAGTACCCTGTGCGTAGTGCTCATACAAACACCCTTCGTCAGCGCTTCCATGCCCTGTCCAATAGCCACTACCACCGTCCCTTTAATCGGAGGACAATCAATCCACTGCCCTCTCAAATTCTGCACCTGTAACCCCTTCTTATCACCCACCTGCAACAAATACGACGTCAACATCGCATCCTTATGCGGACCTACACCCTGACCTTCTTGTCCAGGCGAAAGACCTAATTCCTTTAAATCCGGATATTTAACCACTTTTAATTTATGCTGTTGATCTATGTCGAAATAACGCTCAAACGCATTAGAGGGTAATCCAATAGCTTCTGCGATTAAAGATGTGAAGAATAGAGATACATCGCCCATTCGCTTGATGTAGGTTTCGAAAACAGGACGGAAATTCGGGAGATGGGTGGGAGAGGGCCAGAGATTCGGTGCAAGTAGATTGTAGTAGAGGGGATCGGTAGGAGTGGGGATGGGGTGAGGAGTCGAGAGATCAATTTGTTCGCGTTGATCGATTGCGTGGGCGGTGATTTCGGCGGAGAGGGGTGAGTAGCCTAGGAATGAGGGGGCGTTGACCATTTGGATTTTGGTCCTGAGGAAAGTGAGCTGAGTACTAGCACAGAACGAAAAACAAACATACTTTTCCTCCAAAGGAAGATCAAAGAATTTCACTCCCTCCTCCACTACATCATCTATTAATTCCTGAGCGATCCCGATATCCTTCAGATATAAAAATCCCACTTCGAGTAATGCATGGCGTAGCTGATTCAAAAACTCGGACTTAGTTTCTGGGGCTCTGGCCAGCGAGAGGTCGAGAATTGGGATGTTGGTGAAGGACATTATTGTACTCTATGAATAGGTAGATAGGTGGACAGGTAGGTAGGTAGGTGGGTGGGTAAGTAGGTATTTTGTATGGGATGTGGTGTTGGATATTATATTGTAGAGACGGAAGGTTTCGCCATAAGATTAGATTAGATAGATAGATAGATGAGAGATAGCATCGTAGATAGTGTCGGGAATTTATTTGGTAACATAACATAACATAATGTAAATACTAGTAGGTACTTCAAATAGTGATTCCTCAAGTACTGGACAATCCATGAGTGGAATGTGGGGTGCGATGTTAAGCTCAATATGGCAAGGACGATTGTGGGTCTATATAGTCAGGAATCGTAGCTCCAATAATAAGACAATCCTGTTCACACCTAGAATATAGAACCATTTGGCGGGGTGATTTCGTGATATGGCGCAATCTGATGAAACGGCTCCTAATGATATGATATGTGTGCATCATGCATGAGATGTGTTCGAGTAACCGCTGAAGAGTCTCACAAAGAAAATGAATCACATAAGTAATACTAACGATCCATTCCAAGTCAAGGAAAACTTGCCAAAGTCTGCAAGGTATAAGTACTTTTATGCTCTGTACAGCCATATACAAAGCTCCCTAACGCTCCAAGGTTTATAAACCACCCTCGCTATGCCAACTTAAAGTATGGAAACCATTATAATTCATTATACCATCTTTTCCAAAGGTTTACTAGAAAACAATCCTGCCACTTGATAGAACATCTCCTCCAGGGGTGGCAATGCAAACGCCGGCCCAATATCAAATACACCTGAAAGTTCTTGTTGTGTCACAACTGGTGTATCATCGTCATCCTCCATGACCGCAGGAGATAAAGGTTCAGCTTCTTCCGGCTCATCTTCAACGTCTTCAATCATCTGGAGGAGATCACCAGTTGGTTCATCCGTGATTGTATCTAATTGAAGATCAGAGGTTGGTTGAGCCAATGCAAGTATTGGTTGCGTGCCCTTCTTCATTACATTTCGTATTTCAGCAGCTCCGTCGAGGACCAGGAATCCCTCCGAATCCTCGGTGGGTATAATAGCCGAAACTGCAGTCTCGAAACACTCGGTCAACAGTGGCGTTTGACTATCCTGTCCAAAGACTGCGAACCCAGAATACGTTGGAGGGAACGTTTGCTCCCTGAGCTCTTCTGCGGAAGGAGGAGTGAGTCTCATTGGTATAGCGACCGCAAATGTTCGACTGTTTCGATTGATTGCCAAATGCATCATTTCAATCTTCTGTACGATATGCATTCGTGTGATAGATTTGTATAGCTTCAAGCTATATCTTAGTTGGTCTGAAACCAAATCATGTACACGAATTGAATCGGACAAGGTTATAAGATCTCTACCCAAGATTTCCATAGCCACAATACTACCTTCAAATAAGCCGTGCTGTGAAGCTGTGATGGAGCCCTGTTCCGGATCGATCATATGAACTGTTCCATTCTTACCAAATGCTGCAGCTAGTATTGAGCCATCGTCAGCGAACGCTACAGCGCCATTATATGGCGTGCTACGCAAGTAGTCATCGGTAAGTTCAGACTTCTCGAGTTGAATCTCATGCTGGCAGTGCCAGTTTTTGAGTGCATTGCCCTTTCCGTCCTTAACCGCAATGCCATCTCTTTTTCGAGTCTTTGGGACCCACGTGCGTACCACACTGTCTTCTCCTATTGTAGAGAACCTCAAAGAGCTAGGGTCTGTGGCGAGGCCTAGGATTTGGCCTGCTCCAGGTGCGGCATCACTTGCCGTGTGGGGAGTGTTAATTCGCGATACCAATTCCCATAACTGGCCTTCTTCTTTCCACTGCCAAAACTTCAAACAGATTTCGCGTCTTAGTTTGAGCTCGGCAAAAGGATTTGTGGTTTGATGCTGGATGAAATCGAGGTCGGCATGAGAAGGTGTCCACTCGTCGACAGTAGCTAGCCAAAGTCCATCGTGAGATTTTTGAATATGGGTAATTCTGGGTTCCGAGATTGGAAGTGCATTGGGCGTCTCATTTAAAGTTGTGACATTCGTCCTTGCAAGAGCTTGCTTTGAGACATTATGACCGGCACTGAGATCATAAGTTTGTAAGAACGAACAATTCCTGACGGGAGCTCCGTAAAACGGTACTTCTGGGTTCTCTCCAACACCGAGTAACAGATGCGAGGGGTTCGAAGAACTAATAACGGCAGGTGTCCGCTGTACCACATGAAACTTGTAGAAATGGGATTTGGCTCTCTGAACTTCATCTGCTTGAGGTTCGGCGTACCGTATGACGCTGGATTGAATACCAGCGAAATTCGCCGTGGGTTCCAGTTCGGCGGTTGATAATACCATCGCAGAGTTGTCGGCGAGCTGGATACCATATGATGACCCAGAAGGAGAGACGACTACATTAAGAATAGTCGACGTCATGTGAGGCAAGAATTGCTTCTTTCCAGTGTCCAACTGCCAAAGTACGAGCACTGTTTCGCTGCCTCCAGATATGATGTAGTTTCCTGTTAACAGATTAGTTCATGCAATGTTAGGCAGTAAATCACAACAAGTACACGTACCATCTAGGGACCACTTCACTGTCTCAACACTTTTTCGGTGCCAATGAAATCTTGCTGGTACAAGATTGACCATGGAAGCGTAATTTTTATTTTCTGATTGTATGAGATTGCCTAACAAGTCACGATGTATGAATATAAATCCTTTCGCGTCGCCAACAACTACGTCGACCACTGGTGTCTTTTTCGATATATTCCTGTCATCAGTACCGGTTCTAGGATATACTCGTGCATCCAATGACATGATAGGAGCAGTCGAATCAAAGACACGGAATACATATTTGATCTTGTCAGTAGTATCAAAGTCCAAGTTTCGGACATAACCGAGTAAAATGCTTTTCCCAGAAGCTGCGAGGAGTACGGAGCCTTCATTGGCAGTTTTCAAGTAGTTGATTGGTGTTTTTGAAGTATATATGGTTCTTGCGACTGTTTGTATCGGCGAACCAGGCTGAGTCAATTCATTTGCAGTAATTCGCCAGCCTCCATCCTTCTTGGTTTCAGTAGTGAATACCACATCTCTTCGTCGTCCGGCGGATAGCATAGAAGCAACAGTCATATGTATACATCCAGTCGACGAAATCTTCCAAGATTGATCATTGCCAGCTCCCGAAGTCCAATCTAGGCGGTATATAGCGCCGTCAGAGAGGGCTACCCAAACAATGTTAGAATCGGTGGGTGACAGTTCGTATGCAACTATATGAGCGAAAGGATGTTTCGGGTGGTCAAATTTTATCGTTCGAGTGAGTAGAGAATCGGAAGTTGAGTAGATGAGGAGGCTCATTCGGTTTGCTAAGATCAGATATCTTAATTCTCGTCAGCAATTGAGCTTGTCGCAAAGAGAGAATAATGCCATACTTCTCATCCTCTGTGAACACAGGATTCGCATCAATCATACGGCCTCCAACAGGCTCGGATATTTTCCAACTTTGATCTTTCACTGGTTTCGGTGCCTGCGGAATTTTCTTTTCCCATATTTCTTTCTTTGGCTTCAATCCTCGTTTTGCTTGCGAATCCTCTGACTCGAATGGCACATCCTCGAAAAGATCCTCAAAATCAATCACCTCTGTTGATTCGAATTCGTCTTTGACATGCGCACCATTGACCTGAGCCAATTCCTTTCCATTTCCCAGCGCTTCGAAAATATCAAATCCACCATTGCTCTGAGCAAATTTCGTCGAAGGGTTCGCTGATTCTGACGTAGGTTTAGACCGTTTTGGAATATCCGCTACCTCTGTCTGCGCTCTTTTGCGCTTCAATATTGAAGCCATGGCGTTGTCAAGAGTTTTTGAGAAGTCGAGGAGTTCACGGTTTAAATTGGCAAACGTGAGGCAGAAGCTCCGAACGTTTTTTATTTTTTTATTTGATAGCCGAAGATCTACCGATCGTTGTACCAGCGATAAAGAAAAAAGTTCTCGGCATCAACTCACGCGAAGAACTTCAATTCAAATCTTAGCAACCAAAACATCATCGCAGACCTTTACATCAACGTCTACATACATCAAAATGATTATTCCAGTTCGTTGTTTCTCTTGCGGAAAGGTAAACTACATCAAACACTTTGCGCCAGAGTCATGCGCTGACCGCTAGAACAGGTTACCGGAGATATCTGGGAGCGATATGTCAAGCTCATTGATGAGGGAGTCAACGACGGGTTAGCCACAATACTATACAGTTCCTTCCTCTTCATATATTAACTTGTTATCCTAGTGATGCAATGGACGAGCTCACCCTTAAGAGATATTGCTGCCGTCGTATGATCATGACCCACGTCGACCTTATCGAAAAACTTCTTAGGTACGCAGCGTCGTCCGCGTCATTGTGGCAAAAGAACAGAGGAATGGTGTAGAGTTTTGCGCTTTACTCATTTACTGACTAATTTGCTAGATACAATCCTGCGGAACGAGATGCGAAAAAGGCCGCTTTGAACAGTTAAACTAAATTGACCAAACTACCTTCTACTCGTATACAGCCCGGCTCGAATCACTTCTATTGATGTTTTGATCATCATGAAGGTCAATCGGAAGAAGGGCAATACGCGATTAGACGGTATTATGGTAGACAAGTAGATAAGGAAGCAGATGATATAGGCGTTGATTGGAGGTTAAATCCAAATACTGCAGATTTTGGCGTGGGCGTTTCCAGGGCTACATCCAACGGTGCTTGGTGTGTGGTGGTCTTTTACGAGCGGTACTACTTTTCTACACGGAGGAGTGGGAGATAGTATTTGGGATTTTCAAAATCAAGGATTATTTCTAACATATCCAACAAATTACAAAGTGATACATTGTTGTTTGTTTTGGGAATCCTATCAGACGCTCATCAGACGCCCAAGGTAACACTTGATCATTACTGGGAAAAGTTGTCCCAGGGAACCGGTTCTCTTCCTATGCATGTACAACGCATACAGTTTGGGCCAGTCCGATGTATTGATGTGGAGTGCACTTAAATCTGACAAGCCACTAACGAGAAAGTCCAAGATTTATCCACGGCAGAAGCTTGCCATACTAAGCATAATTTGCAAAATTTTCGATTTTCATAGGATCGATAATCGACGAGTGACATCTTATAGCCTCATGCAATGCAGAGAATGGGAAAAAGCTGGCGTGTCTATAAGGCTAGAAGCGGTGGAGCAATGTTGGCGCAAACTTGCATCAAACTTCGACGCGTACTACTCGATTCCGATAAGTCGTCAGAGTACGAGCAACTTCTCGGGCCGGAAAATGTATGGAGAGCTTGGAATCTCACATGGGTTAAATCAAGGCTTAGCAATCGTCTATAGAGATAGGAGATTTTTTGATCGAGGGATCCATCCGATGTGGCCTTGAAAAGTATCAACAACAAAGACCAGGATACAATCGTACTTTTATCCCTATAATGGACCACCAGATGGAGAATATTACACCTTCTAATCAGTTTAGATATCCGTTCTACTCATGCTAATGCATTTCCTTTCTCAACGAGGATGACTGGTCTACCCGTCTAACCGACCTGGATACCATTCCCGTGGTCTCGGACATGCTCACTAGTCTATCCCGAAGAGTCCAATATTGACAGCGATCTCCGATCTTCGTAATGAATCTAACTCGAGTAATAAGTGAAGCTATCACTGTTTGATGATGGACCCGACCGTCCGGTCCGCAACTACAACTGTTAAATTTTTTTGTCAATGTTTGTTCCTTGACAATTGACGCTGTTCCCTGCCGATTCATTCTCCCACGGCGACTTCGAAGCTTGAGAAGTTGAGACATGGAACACCATGAAATACTTCTAAGCTAGCAAAAATGTTACATTGTATTTGAAGAGGGGATGGTCTTCGGATGTACAGAATGTCTGATAATCTCGAATTAGTTACCGTTATGTGTATGCTGTGGCTTCTCATGTTTCGAATTGAGATCTCCCACTTTTGCGTATATTCAGGATAAAAGGAATGAATCTAGGGATGTCAGTTGAGCATCATTGTACGTAGATACAAGATATACCTAGGACTCGGCATACTTCAAGGTTGTGTGTGTTCACTCTGTCGAAGCCGTTAAAAATTCCCCAAAAAATACAGCTGGTAATATAAAGTTATAAAGTCGTAAGCGCCCGTCATGCTTGTAACCCACATATATGCAGACGGGGGATCAAAAGACAGGGATTGATAAATATGACTGGTTAAAAAATTGATTCAATTGATTCTACTTGCATGAGAAAAGCTCATGATGATAGTGAGGTACCTAGTCATTTTCTAGAACCGTGTTAGGCTATTTCATGAGGTTGATGATATCAGCCTATTGTAGTTGTTGTTTTTGCTCATTTCTTGTCCCGCTTGAGAAGATGTTGGTTGCAGTGCATTGCATTACAGATTTTGTACTCATCGCGACAAGAGAACCAAAGATTTCATTTGTTTCTTGTACCGGGCGGGACACATGCCGAATATATTTCAGCTGTTCGCGACAACCATGATAATAATAATAATAATAGTAGTAGCATTTTTGTAACGCGAGAAAAGGGAGAATAGGACAAAACTAAGCGAAACAAAACAAAACAAAACAAAACAAACAAAAGTAAACAACAGGTAAATATCATTTTCTTAATCCATACTGGCTGGGTAGATATCATTTAATATATTGGCATCCTCACACCCACACTCACATCCTCACACCCTCACACCCTCACCCTCACATCCTGCTCCATCTTTCCCCCACAAGGAAAATCATCCCCCCTGCCAATGCCATGCCCAGCGCGAAACTCAACAAAGTACCACTTTTATATTGAAATCCTCCGCAGGAAACGGACGTGACTTTGCGGCACAGCGCTTTCCTAGCCTACTCTCAAGGCTCACTCATAGACAAGTACACGGAGAACTTTCAACCCCTACCAATTTAACTATCTTTTACATCGGAGCGTGTAAAGTCTCTCTGTCAGTCTGGTTGTCTGTCATTATTATTTTTGGCTACACGCATCCACTCATTTTACTAAACTCTTTACAATTGGAGATTAGAGAATATTTTCTTGTGGTGCCAACACTTCTACCAGAATCCCCCAAAGACTCGAGCTTGGAGCTCTTATTCCGCGCCAAAGCTTTCTTTCTTCTTTCAGCCTCAGCATTTTTGGATCCACTCCAACGTCCGAAGGTGTGAGTGGTAACCCCTCCCAGACCTGGCGTTGTAAGCATTATCATCTCTTTTTTATACTTGAGCATCGCGGTCCCGCCTGGTCAAGCTTCTACGAACAGTGCGAGCGTCTTATCTTCTTATTGGAACCTACAACTACCATAAAAATGGCAGTAGAAAGTCCATTGCTTGCCTCACCTGTCAACGTCATGTCAGCCATCTCCCCTTATACAGATTTCTCTCTATCACCATGTTCCCCTTCAATTCAAAAATCTCCATATTATCGATCGCTGTATGTAGCACCGTTTCAATAACTGACCATGCTAATAATATTATACAGTCCCACACGAAACTATCCAGGTTCCAATCTCCAACCAACTCCTATCGAGGACGGCCTCTCCTCTACCACCGCGCATCTACTCAGTCCAATGAGTGACACGGTGGGACCTTCGCCAGTGACCTCGAATGGCACTACAACCACAGATATCGAGGATGAGATGGCGGATGAAGCAGTTACCCATGAGGACATACCCAGAGCCGATTCACAAATTACCGTTGGTACTCTGCCAAAGTTAAAAGCATTGTTACTGATATTGGAATAGTTGAAAAGGCTTAGCACAAACTTACCAGATGAGTTTCGTGCTTCCCTTGAGGATGAATCTGTCTCGGTCATTCACGCCCCAGAGGGCTACACGAAATTTGTGAGGCAATAGAGCTACATGGTGAAGAATTAATGGCTGATGCATTACAGCTGTTCAATGATGCGACCCCGGTACAATCGGCAAAAGCACTCTTGGATCGCTCGACTCCAACTCCATACCAACAGCCTACAAGCTCAAGGAGTAGCCTAAGAAGTAGCCCTCGCACTAGTCCTCAATTCAACCAAAAGACAAGCCCGAGAACCAGTCCAGAAACGAGCCCCAAAGCCAGTCCTAGTACGAGCCCAAGAATGAGTCCAGATAGGCTTCAGATTGCTGAGCATGCGAATAAGGTAAAACTACCTTCCATCATAAGAGATTGCTAAGGCTAACAATGGGAATAGTCTATTGAGCCTGGTCCAGTTTCCCCTCCGCCGATTTCTACAGATATAAGACCGATCAGATTCGGTTTAGAGAATCAAACACCCCGAGCGCAAACTCGCCAAGAGGTCGAATTGTTTTCGGAGGAAAGACGACCATCTCGGCCAAGCAGTCTTGAAGGTATAGTCGAAGAAAAAGCTATGAAGATGTTTTACTCACTAGACATAGGAATCCCAGAAGAACTATCCAAAGACTATTCGGAAGACGATTTCGATGCTAACACAGTTCACAATGCGGACGAGGAAATATTGGCTTTGAAGACAGCACTCAATGAATGTTGGACCCTTTGCAATACACTCGCTAGTCTTAGCTCCATTCATCGTGAGAGGATATTTAGCTTTTCTGGATCGGGCGATGCTCATGAAAAAGCCTGGAAATGTTGTTGGAAACTGTGCAAGAAATTATACGACAGCCGTGATGAAGATCATGAATATCATGTTAGACCTACGCTCGGTCTATGTAGAGACTTCTGTCAATCTCTATTTGATGTTCGCCAAAAGAAAGATGAGGTGGCCGATTCAGTATTGCGGGTGAGCTTCGAACTGAACAACCACTTATACAACACACACGATCGCAATCTACCTGAAGCTTTCCGAGAAAGAACTCTGGATTTCTACATAACCCTGTGTCATCGTCTCATGAAACAAAGAAGCGAACTTGCCGAGGAGACAGATGCTTTGCTTAGAGCTTGTTGGGGCTTGGCTGAAATGCTTTTTAGCCTTCGACAAAACAAAAGAGAAGGAAAAATGGCCGATGAAGAGCTTCTTGGATCTGCTGTTCAAGCTTGCTGGGAGTTATGTGACCTTTTCCGAGAAGGTTGGACACAAGTCCGTCCTGATCGGGGTACACCTCGTCCATCCCAAACGACTTTCAGAGCATCATCCGATCAAATGTCTCGTTCTTCACATACCAAATCTAGTAGTCTAGCTTCACTATCAGAAAACCTTGAAGAGCACACACCTACAAGATATGTCATCCTACCTGAAACCCCGACAACCGACTTTGAAGACACCCCTATCACACCCGAGGAAATCTCGCCGAACATTCCAAACATAATGGTTCTAGGTTCGGACAGACCCCCAAGATGGTCATCTGGTGCTTCTTCACTTTCAGGCTATTCTCAGGAAAGCGGTACTAGCACGGTAACAAACGGGAATCAACCTGAGGATCTCAACTTGACACGGCTCAAGATTTTAATTTTAAAAGCTTCGATGAATGTGGGATATTCAAGAACTGCGATCTCTTCCAAAGGGTCACCGTTGACACTTCAGAACTTTGTCAAAGCTTTACCGACTGGTTCTTTTGGCTCATTACCAGCGCATGCGACTCTACTTACATCGTATCGAAATCTAGTATTGAGC
Source organism: Sclerotinia subarctica (assembly GCA_025389085.1). NCBI lineage: Eukaryota > Fungi > Ascomycota > Leotiomycetes > Helotiales > Sclerotiniaceae > Sclerotinia > Sclerotinia subarctica. The sequence goes on along the minus strand of QRFI01000011.1, from coordinate 849,529 downwards.
GATCCTACTTTCAGAAATCCAAGTTCGCTGCCTCCTCCAGGGAAGAAGGTCTCGGCACCTGATGTCGCTAAGAGTGTCAGCTGGATGATGAGATCTGGGCAATACACATTCTTGAAAGATTTGTTCAGAATGGTGTTTGGCTTCCGTGTTGATGAAGCTGATTCTCGAAAGAATATCAGTATCTCAGTATGAAGAGGTCATTTTGATCACAGACTGTGACGGGCCTGCTTTCTCTCGCCGTACTCGCCTCTATACTTGCCAAGTTGGAACATTCACTTCAAGGTGGCTTTAGCTTCCATGTTAGATATCTGATGTAACATGCTGTGAGTGCACAAACAATGCATGGAATGCTATTCTTTTGAATAATGGAATTGTCTCAAAGGGCGAGATTGTCTCACAAGGTTTATAGAGCTTGTTTATGAGAACTTTGGATGTAATCCGGCACCCTGCACCGTTTTGGTATGCCTTATTCTCTCAATGAGCATAATGACGGCTTGTACGAAAAAGCAAACGAGGTTCATGATGTATGTTGGGATTTGTGGAATTGGGCGGCTGTTTTATCTCTTTTTTTTGATACCCTTGCTGTAAGGTGTTACGGCGCGAAAAGGAAATGCTTATACTTAGCCTCATTTATTTCATATATGGTTATCATAGTTTCTTTTTATATATTGACTTTTTGTAAACTTCAAAAAATTTATACTATATTCACTTCCATTCTTTACACGTTCATATTAATAAGCATTTCAATTATTTACTTCCGTTATGGGGCGTAAATATCACGAGCTCTGCTAATATCTACCTTTATGTTAATCAACTCTGATAATAACACCGTACAGTTACCGTTAGAAATCATAAGCTTACGTATTGAGTTCAACACATATTACAGAACAAACGGATATCGCAATTACACCATATCAGATCACGTTCCATCTCGGATCGGATCGGTACAACTGATAGAGAACAGAACAGGTATGAGTACCTAGTCTTCGTCCCATTATCCCGTGTCTCAATAGGACTGGGACTAGGGTGTTAATTTTTTCTTCTCTTTCTTTTTCTTTTGGTTCTTGCTTTCGATGGCTCGGAATGAATATTGTATTATTGGGAGATTGTATTATTGGGAGATTGTATTATTGGGAGATTGTGAGATTGTGAGATTGTGAGAGCTGGGTTTTGGGCTTGATGGGTGTATTGTGATTGCTGGATATTTTGTTGGTGTTTGTGGGATTTTATTAAGGGTTGAGGGGATTGAGGGGTTCGTTCTGTGGGATGATGGTTTGTGGGATGATGGTTTTGGGATGATGGTTTTGGGCTGATATTACAGACGGATTATTGTGCATTGTGGATTCAGGGAATAGGATTTTTCAACTTGGTTGGTTGGTTGGTTGGTAGGTAGGTTGGTAGGTAGGTAGGTATATTTCATGGTGAATAATTGCAAGACCCGAGTTTAAGGATTGGATGGGTTGGAATAGTACCTAGTGAGATTGCAGGTAGAAAGAAGGTGGAGTTTTTTGAAGAGGTAATTTAATGTAGTGGTTATGATGTGCATTTATATATAGATGTAGATATAAATGTTAAGATACCTAGATAGGTAATCTTATAATATGGGTGAGTTTTACTACCTAGGTAGTTGAGAGGGCGTATGTTTAATAAATAGCTTTCAAAGATATGGAAGTTTTTTAAAACTGGAGTAACCTTATGTGGGCAGGATAGTTTATACAAGACAAGATGGATGTTTTGGTTTGGAGATTTTCTGGGTAGTAATTAGATGCAGTTTTTATTAGGTATGGTTTGATAGTTCTCCTGAGAGCACTTTTCCCTTTAGCGCTTGAATGTTTTGTGGATGGACTGATCTGTGGCTTCTTTTTATATCTGATTTATTTCATGCCATGGTATGGTAGTTATAGAATACAAGTAGATGAAGAAATGTCGTCTACCTGGAGTCAGATTTGAGTCAAACCAAACATCCCGCACCGCTGTGTAGTTTTGAGATATGATATACGGCGAATTTCTTCTGGACGATGTCGTGACGGTAAGGTCAATATAGCGGAGAACTGGGTCTCATGCACCAGTTATTATTGTGGAGTTCCATGAGAAGGCTTCACACCACCTGGTTACCTGGTCATGCGAGACTTTAGGTGGAAGCTTAGAGGTGAAGTAGAATGTGAGACGAGGTCCCTATCTACCGCCAATGAATTTCCTGCTGCGGTATCTTGAGGATGATGAAGATTGTGGTGTGTAATAAGAAGCTCGGGTGCGGTATCTGGATCTCGTGGTATGTCGACAGATCACCGGATAATTCACTGCTTCCTAGAGGGAATTTGAGAAGATTAAGCCGATGCTATGATACGGCTTCTAGCTTTGCGTGCATAATCTCTACTTCTATTGCATCCAATGTGGAAGTACGCAAATAGGAAACACCTTCATCGGTAAATAACCTCCACATCTCCCTTTGGAAATTTACGCAACCGTTCCATGATTTTCGCTTCTCCAATATTCAGCTCGGTAGTAATTTGATCAAAACTATGGCAGCCATTCGTATACCTCTGTAGCGCACGATCTCTTGCTTCAAAAGGCATCGCATGTCGGGAAAGGATTGATGTTAAATATCGTGAAGATACGGCATATCTATGTACGCGATAGATGAGACCTTTGATTACACCAAATTGGATGAATCGGCGAATATCGGCGTAATTTAGCACGTTGAGACCTTGGTCCATATGTAGTTTGAGCCATTCTTTTAGGGTTCTGGATGTACAGAGAGTGGTGAAGAGTCGACAGAGTATGAAATTACTAAGACGGGGACCGTTGATGTACACGTAATTTGCGCATTCATCTTGCATGCCATCTTTATTGGCTACGAAATCATTCATTTCCGACGTGGGTGCGTAGATATTGCTGAAAAGAAAGATATCGAGCATGAGGATGGAATCATAGTAAAGAAGATGTTGTAAGGCTATTTTGGTGAGATCGAGTGCCGCATTTGCGTCGTGGGCGATTCTTCTGACGTCTTTGATGCCGTCGATGTGTTTGATTACCTTTCTCATGGTAAGATCCCAAGTATCATCCACGATCTCGGCGAATTTGATCTTGGAGATTGGGACGTGCCATGATTTTATTGGGGGTGGATGTTTGTGGATTGGGAAAAGTTTCATGTTGATCGTGTTGGCATCATCTACAGAGATTAGTTTACTCTTTTTGTCGAGAGACTTCAATGAGATACATACCAACAGGAATCATGCACTCATTATAATTATTTAAATCCTCCTTAATAATCTCCAACAACGCAGCAATCGATCTCCGATCCTGAGAGAGTAGCGTGTCCTCCTGACTCAAAAATTCGTTTTGAATCTCCATTTCCGTAAACGTCGAAGCCAAACGTTTAACCACAGCTTCATAAGGAATCTTATCCACCTCTACTCTGGTCACAATGCAAAAATTAAACATAAGCTCATTGCGCTCATATTTCTCATTCTTGATGCACACCGGATGGCCTAATATGCGATACTTGTTTTCTGGATCGCATACTGTAACGTAGCGATTGCAGAATGCCTGACGAGGAATGATATATTCGGCGAGTTTTTCAAAGTCGAATAGACGGGGTTTGTCTACATCTGGTTCCGGGACTATACATCCTGGGGGACTTTGATGGACGACTTTTGTACCTGAGAGGGATGTTAATAGGGGTAAATAGTATGGATCGAGAGGGGATGTATATGCCTTTCTGGGGAAGGAAGCGCGCAAAGAATATTCCCTCGATCATGATGGGTTCTTGTGGGATAACTGGGTAAAACTATTTATTGTAGGCTGATTTATGTGAAGTCTTTTCTGATAGCCCTGATCTCGTTATAAAGAAGCTTGAACTATACACTATTCGAGTGTCGCAAACCATCAAGAATCAATGGATAACTATCTGAGGGGTGGAAGTCACGTTTACAAGATTGGGAGGTTGAATCGGCTGTTCAGCCACATTGTTCTGTGAGGGCCTAGGTTAGGTTGAATGGATTGAAAAAAGCTTAAAGTCAAATATGCCTAAGGCATTGATTAATAATCGCATTATCACCTTACGCACAGACTATGGCGTATGTGGCTCGTAATGCCAAGACTTTTTCGAATTATTACCAATTAGAACGCTTAGATCGCGACTCATTTTCTCCGACCAATCATATCGCAACCTTAAGCGAATCACATTTTCACAGTACGTACAGCGAGAATTTTAAACCTTCAACTATTATACTTTTAAGAATTCAATTAATATTCTGAAAACGATATACATTTTTTTATTATAAATATTATTAAAATTTGAATTCGATTGAACAATTATATATTGATATATAAAACAAACCTTGAAAACACTAAATAAATATGAATTTTGGTGATGAACTCGGTTAAATTTTAAAACGAAACCGAGCCAACTCTCAGCGTATGATTGGCCACTTGTCCATCATATGGATTCTCATCAGGAATTAGGACAATGTGTAGAGGGAACAGTCAGTATAGATTAGATGACCCCACTCAGTCAGAAAATTCTCAATCATTCTTAAATATATCATCAGGAAGCCTATCAAAGCTTTATTTTCTCTCATATATTCATTGTGACTCTGGTCAAGATGCGGGTCTAAGTTTGTGAGTCTGTAAAAAGTGCAGTAGTGCTTATACAGCTCACTTTCGGTCAAAATTTGAAGGTTAACGCGTTAAGCGCATACCGTACGCGCACCACTTATCGAAGTACGGCGGGATCTTGATCTGTGGCGTGGAAGGCCTCTATTGTCAGACATCCTTAGAATTGTAAAAGTACGGTGCTTCTAGGCCTTTTGATACATACATCGGGTATAAAGAAGTAGTGAGCCAATTGGTGCTCGGTGACGCTGACGTCGACCTTGCGGTCCGAAGCGAAGGTAAATAGCACACAGGCTATTTGTTACATTCTCTTGACTTGATTGCCCATCATCAATTTCACACCCGTTGGGACTGGATCTTGATAGTAGGGCTGTATTGAGCATTCCCTCCTGAACTTTGACTTCCTGCAAACGGATTCACACCAAACGTGTTGTGTGTTGCGTGTTGTATCTCTGTCCGTTGTGGTTGCTACCGCTCTCAGAATGCCTTCTAATGAGCCCCTAGATGCCTCAGCCGTAAATGGCAACAAACCAATTCACTGTCAGTTTGTCATTCCACCAGTCGACATTGTCGAATGGTCCGACCATTACTAACATGACATCTTCCACACCATAGCCCTGGATCTACCACAACTTTACAAATGCCCATCATTCTTGGAGCTATTACAAGTACTGGAACTACTAAAGCTTCCACCACCATCTTGGAATTCGAAATCCAAGAGATCCCAAGAACCCGATGATGCTCAAGGCATATCTCGTTACCTGACTAAAATCATTGGAAGCGGACTTGATTGGCTGTCTATTGAGGTGTCTGAAGAGGAATGGGAACAAAGATGTGAACTCATTCATGAGCTTGCTAGCAAGAGACTCGCCGAACGCTGTGGACGCTCAGGTAAGACATCCCATCTTTGCTGATGGCCAATTGCGCTTTCACACCACAATTAAGAAATGATCTGACTGAACGTAGCCATGCCGGAAATGATTCGTACTTGGGTCATCCCAACATCCCAATATTCAACTGATCTCACTATTGAACTATGTGAACCTCCACTTACCGGTGATAGCTTGGGTCTCAAAACGTGGGGTACTTCTTTTGTGATGGCTAAGAAGCTTGAAGAACTAGGGGGCCTATATTTTGGAAATGTACTTTCCGATGGTCGTTTGATTGAACAAGGATTTGTAACGTCACAAAATGGTCTAGCCGTGGAAAGCGGAATGACAGTGAAGATTGAGTTGACAATGGGGAGTGACGAAATGATGAGTAACAGCGCAACGATAAATGGCAATCCAACGAAGAAAGGGGACAAGACATTGGTTCGTAGATTGGTGGACGAAATTGGTCCAATGCAGTATGAACAGCTCTCGTGTAACCACTCGCGTAATAAAGGCAGAATCTTGGAGCTCGGTTCGGGGACTGGGCTTCTTGGACTGACAGCTGCTATGCTTTGGAACAGGACCACAATCTTGACTGATCTTCCAGATATTGTTCCAAACCTGGATGTTAACCTCAGGAGAAATGGGTTTGGTCAAACTCCTGAATCTAATGCCACTGCAGCGATCCTAGATTGGAGCGATCCAGAACACTCTGTAGTTTTTAGCCAGAATCCGAACGATAAATTTGAGGTATGATAAGTATCTTTTACAAATCCCATACTTTGATAAACTCAAATTCTGATCATAATCGCAGATTATTCTTGTTGCCGATCCCTTCTATGACTCTCATCACCCTACTCTTCTGGCCGGGGTTATCCCCAAGTTCTTGAAGAATAGTGGTGATAGTCGCGTGTTGGTGTCAGTTCCGCTAAGGGACAATACAACAAGAGCGATGAAGAGTGAATTTGAGGAGTTGATGTCAAGTCAAGGGTACCAATTAATGGCTAGTGGGGTGGAACGCTGTTTCGATGACTGGGAGGAATCAGAACAGGATGACACCGATGGTGTTTACTGCTGGTGGGGTATCTGGAAGCATGCTGCCGCAGAATCTACTCCTATATGCCTCTAATTTCATATCGGTAGCTTTACTAATCTGCCTTCATTCACTGGTAAATGAGACGACCTGTGAATCTAAATAGCAGCAAAGCGAAGTTAATGTGGTTGACATGATGGTGGCAAATCATGCCTCAACAGAATGTGCTTTGTAGGTCGATCCCAACTTTTTCAAATTTTCCAAATTTTCAAGTTCTCTTCTTGCCCTTGGTACTTAGAAGTACCTTTTTTACCTAGGTAGTTATGGGGTGCAGCTCAAGCCTTATTGTGGGTTATGCAAAGTATCGGTAGTTTCCAAGCAACTCTTCTATCGTTATATAAGGATATACAGCACCAGGTTGTTATCCGCCATTTCGCGACTACATTTTTCGAGGTTCTTTCTTCGTTCTATCTCTTCTTAGATGACATCTAGGCCTAAATTTCATCTGATTTTTATCTTGATGGCTCAATATGGATGTGGATTTGCGGATCAAAGAGGAAAGGGGAAAGAGGAAAGTTCGGTTCATCGCCAACACTAGATAGGAAGTTATCAGTTATTCGAATCAAGCCTCATACTAAACCCTGAAGCATTCAACTACGTTATCCCTCAACTTTGAACCCGATGCTCCAAGCTTAGCGTTGGGGGAGTGATCTTTTTGAGGTTCTTTGCTTTCCTGCCCCACAATAATCAAGCCAGAATTCACTCGCGTAGTTAATACCATTTCGGATTTTAAGTTTATTCACATTTAAACACTTCTTTATTCACATTTTTACAGACAACCCTTTACAACCTAGGTATTTAACCAACTGGTGGGAGAGGATACACATACGGCTCAAGATCTGGAACTTCATTTAAACATACGTAGACATTAATTATTTCAAGTTCGAAAAGATGGTAGGTGTCAAGACATGGACCGACGATGAAATTTGGTTTGTTCTAAATGCATCGGAAATCACAAAACCAAACACTTCGTCTACACACAAGAACCCCAAACCAATCAGGTACTTCACGGACAAGGAAATTGCAAACCTTTGCAAGAAGCATGTCCCGAACCTGCGCCATACCCCGGATGCAAATGGTGTCAAATACATCCGTAGTAACAAGAAAGCGCAGTAAGTGCCTTAAGATTTCATCTCATACCCCCACACCCCTATGTATAATTTACAGTCTGCTACTTTCCCTGTTGTCACTTCCGAGGATATAGTTCTATGTCAGATCGTATTCTTTCTCCCTATTTAAAGCTATGAGGCTGACTTTTTGTATTATAGGTATTGTTTATCTCCCAGGTAGGTCGACTAGTTTAATATCCAGCTGCGATTATCTGCCAATGCCTATCCCTACAATTACATATGTCCTTCTCCCCTTCTTAAGCATTATTTTCTAATTTTGCAGTGCACCAAGACCTTCTCAGGCAGTTCTAGCAGCTATTGCACGGCTACGCCATGAGTGCAACACTTCCTCTCAACACCAGGACGGCACGAGCGAAAACATGTTCAGTACTCCGCCAGTTAGAAGCCGCGGCAAGCTTCCACAGGTACAAGACTTTAGGGGCTTTGCTTATATAACTCCAGCTCTGGGACCTAACAGAGCTGGACAAATCGTTCCCGAGCAATTCCAGACTATGAATGCTATGAACCCGCCAAGTCTTGCAGTTTCGCACCAAATGATGGAAATAGGAGGATTTCATCGCTGTACAAATACGTTTGGAAATAAGCAAATCAACCACGACCTATTTTTCCCCCCATACAATATGGAACCGCAGGACTTCGACAGGCCATATCAACAATATGTAATAAATGGAGATATGTATGTACATATGCTGTGCAGAGATCCCACAAAGTTACTAACGTCAACACAGTGCTATTCCAGATTCTGGTCGCCAACAACAACATGGACAGGCACCCCGCGAGGCAACTCTACCAATATATTTTCCGATCGGCTCTTGTGCTAGAGAGCACGCTCAATTGGAACAAACAATGAGTTACGGGCAGCAAATGGGTATTCCAATGCAGAATGGCAATGGCATTCCTCGAATTCTACAACAAATCTATCCGAGTAGCATGTACCAGGTCCAAGGCAATCAGATGGGCTCCGACACTTCGACATTTGAGCCACAAATGCAAGCTTACAACTATGGAATGCCTACGCAGTCGCCATACCAAACGAATTACAGAGGGTATACACCAGGCCTACAAAATCTGGACAGAAACGAAATGATGATACCACCAGGTCCGACTGATGTTGGAAGATTTACTAATCCCCATGGTACACCTTCAGATGGGCAAATTAACGGAGGCATAATGTCGCTTGGTGGACAGTGCAATGGAAAAGACCAGCATCTGGCACAACAACAGGCCGGTGTGCAATTTGGCAGCCTATCATCAGGCGCAAATTTAGACGCTATGCCGGATCCCCAATTCAAGCCTCCGACATCTCATGGACTCCCACAAACCACAATTACCAATCCTGATTTCACTACTTCTCATGGACTTGGGCAAGCCACAGTGAACACTCCTGGTTCTACTAATGATCCTGCTGAGTACTTGGGCAATCCAGAAATGCCGAATAACTTTGAAACCCAAGGCGATGCTGCTGCCCAAGTCGAAGCCATACGTCCGCAGCCACAGCCCTCTACTGGAAACGAAAAAAGACATAAAAGGAAAGTCGGTGAGGCCGGCTTATCCGATATGAATCCGTATGAGGGTGGTGAGAGGAAAAACAAAAGACACAATGGCGAGGGTAGTAGTAGATCTGGGCTATCAAAACACAATAGTCACATTGAACTCAGTGGTCAAATTTCTATTGCACACACATTAGCAAGGATTCGAGGCCTTCATAACGCTGCTCAAGCAGCTACGCCGTCTATTTGTCCTGTTTTTCCTGTTTTGTGTTGATAGAGAATCAATCAATGTTTTTCCTTTATGATTGGATTTTTTTGGTGATTTATATTTATTAAATTGTGATTTGACTGTGAATGTGAACACTGATTCAATATCTATCAGGATATCAATATAGAGGGAGAATGCAACCCCTAGCTATTGTTAAGAAGAGGCTGAAACTTGATGATCAAGAATTCAACCATTTACCCAATGAATCCATCCCAAAGAAAACACTGGATACTGCGCGTAGCAGGGCTTAATTTTACGCCTGCTCACCTATCTACGTAAAGTGTAAGCAGTAACAGATTCCCATGGGTGGCAAATTTGCCATGGGAAATCCCATAAAAAGCTATCGATTTTCCTCAACACTGCTCTAGAACATTGCTCCACTAAACATACTGTTCGAGCCTCAATAACCTTATATATGTATGTATATATAGATGGTAAACATGTCGAAGTCTTCATATGAACCACTTACATCGAAACAATTCCGACTCGTCACACTGCTCCAGGGCCCAGATTCGTCACCAATAAAACGACATTACGAATTGTCAACCTTGAGGAGAAAGCAAGGTTTTATGCTTTATCTTATGAATGTGGCCCCGAGTTATCTGATGATCCTCAAATTTATGTCGACAATATACCATTTACAATTCGCCGCAATCTATATCTCTTTCTAAAAAGACTTCGAGCATCTAATTAGAGTGCTTAAGTGATTTACGCAGATGCAGATGCTATCTGCATCAACCAGAAAGATGTAGAAGAAAAGGGGCATCAAGTCGCCTTGATGAGTGAAATTTATATGCGCGCTAAGAAGGTGTTGCTTTGGTTAGGTGAACATGATGGAAATAGTGAGATGGTATTCCGAACCACTCTTGGAGACTACGTGGAAACCATGCCAGCGGCGTTGCGAGTGCTACCTTGTCTTTTCCCCGTGATTATACCACTTCATTTTATAAGGAGTGCAAAAATACTAGGTCCACGCATGCAATCTGGCACCGATCCGCGAATTTCCGCCTGGACTGCCCTACTATCACGATCGTACTGGAATCGAACCTGGATTGTACAGAAGCTCCTTTTAGCGCTTTCGGTGGTCATTTATTGTGGTCAGAATTATATGAATGGGAATTTGATATTTACCAAGCCGTTACAAGATTACTTCTCGCGTAAAATACAGAAAAATAAAGGGGGGTTAGAAGGGATTCCTCGATCGTTCTTGCTGTATTTATGGAAAATGAGTCAGAAGCATCATGGGACTTTTGGTAAGGAAAAGCCATATCTCGCCGGTGCGGATATCTTCGAGCTGGCTTTCAATTATCAATATAACGAGTGCCAGAATATCTTCGACCACGTGCTTGGGTTGCTGGCGCTGGAAGATCCAAGGAAGAGTCCTCCGATTATACCGAATTATGATGACTCGACCCAGACACTATTTGTCAAGATCTGCATGTTGAAACTTCTAAAGGCTATAGGGAGCGTGGATAAAATCACTGATAATGGGTTGTTTCGCGTAGCAATGCTGTTTCGAGGTTTAAGGATGACTTTCGATGATGCGGAGAGAATTTTAGATATCTTGCTCGACAACAACCAATCCAATACACGAAACATATCTGTAATTGCAACGATAGTAAAATCTTTCGATTCATTCGGATTCCTCAAACCAGAACGAAAATAATGGATTCTACCATAGACTAAAGTCCTACAAACAGCCGCACAAATCCTCTCGACTATAACACAATGGCAAAGCACCCAGAAGAAAAATGGAAATTAAAATCACCTTAACATTTCTTACGCGGTGCAAAAACATGAGCTGCCTGGTTTGTAATATTTTCAGCTGGATGAACCGCTCTGGAGTCGCTATGGCATTCTCGGAGCGATGGCTACGAGGAATGCGGCAGAGGTTGGAAATATTATTAATGTTCAGAATATTAATAGCATGAATAATATGAATGTCAATAATATAAATATGAGTATTATGAATATGAATAATGCGACGATGATGGGGAGTCCTGCATCGATGGGATTTGTGGGGGGGACTTCCGCCTAGGATGTGAGGGATGTGAGGAGGTAATTGGGGGATGAGGATGATTGAGGGGGCTTTTTGGTTCTATTTTTTCCCTTGGACTTGATTCGATCCGATTTAGTCAATGGAGACGAATATGAATGGCTAGTTTGTCTTTTTGGTGGATTTCGTGGTAGAATATAATGATAATTGGAAGATTACATACATGTGAACAACTAGCGTATTGGGGATCTAGCAGATTCGCTTGTAGATTATTAGATTGAGACTGTGATGAAAGGGAGAGATTTGAGATGAAGCGATGTGATGTTTTAGCGAGAAGGTGAAATTTTGTCAGGAGTAGCATGCTTTTGTTTGGATCGAGATTTAAAAAAATAGCGGATGATAGTTCTGAAGAACTGTGAATTAAAGACTTGAAGACGAGATGAGAGCTTGGGAGACTACCAGATAAGAGATATTTCTTTAAATAATATATTTCGATTAAGATATTCTATTTCTGACTCCTAGTTCACGAATGAGGCTGCCAGAAGGAATTCCGCAGCCAACAATCCGTCCAGGTGTTAGTAAACTCATAACTCCTCAACCACCAAATTCTTTCATCTCAGTAGCACTTCCCAAATATTCGCCACTATCTAGAACACATCAGCCTTAGCTTTCTCCTTCCTAGCCAGCCCGAACTTTTTTTGGCGGAGAAGACAAGTTCTCTTCTTCGTTATCTTCGGCTTCACGCTTGCAATTGGCGGAGGGAATAGCCCTTACTATTGGGATTGGAACGTGTCCATCAGGAAGTTGGTAAGTGATGTAATGTTTACCGGTAGTGTAACTGACAGTACTCACAGAGGGGGGCTCGGTAAAATCTTCTAACTTTACTTTTTGATGTGCGTTATCATTACGGGTAGGTGTGATAGGACCAGAAATTAAGGGCTCTGGGATGTTAGGTTCTGACACTCGAGTTTGGTCTAAATTCAACTCGTCAGAGTTATTGAAAAAAGTGCTCGCTAATCGACGTAAAATAGCTGGTACTGGTAAAAAGAAAGAAGGCTTGCAAGGGGGAGTAGGAACAATTTCGGAAGGGGGGGTTGGCTCGGGGGATCCTTCAGGTGTTCGATCTATGATGAGGAATGATTTGAGAATTTCGAGAGATTAAATTAGTTAGTAATATGGTGCCAGGCATCATATACGCAGGCCGAACCTTTAGAGCGGTACTTGAAGCTGAAACACCCAATGCAGCTTTCATCCATTCCCCCGACGAATTCGGTAATGTACCCTAGATGACCCTAGGAGTCTTTATATTTGTAAGGTATAAGAGATGCCAGTCTATTGGGTAATTAGCATGTCCTTTTGATCATGATTTATTATAGAATGGAAGTTCCTACGTAGTACCATGTGACTGGAATTCCTGTCCAATAGTGACTGCCTTCACATGAAGCTCTTCTCCGATCATCATATTCATCTCTGTCGACTTAAAGCAGGGACTCGGTTTTCCTGTGACATAAGACCCTGTAATATTTCCTCGATGGAATGACACAGTGATTTCACCCACACCTTCGATACATTGAGCATCTCTAATGGCCTTACTGTAAATCGATTCATTCTCGGCTTGAAAATCTCAGTTAACACATGAATAGGATACGAGCCTGCGTAGCTTACAGATTGCTAGCTTGGAGAATGCGAAAGGTTTGAAACCTTCTACTCCATTCTCAATACTGTATAGACCTCTTGCATGGATCTTCCACCGCCATAGCCCTGTGTCAAACAACGTCAAGCTACTTTCACGTACGGTAATTCTATCGATGGTGATTTTTACAATTAGACAGGAGCCATCATATGCATTCGCGTAGTTTGATCTGTAAGCTTCATTCACCGCAACGTTCACTGCGAAATTATTGTCGGTGAAAGCCTCGATATACTTAGAAACCGTCTTCGAAGCTAATGCTTTCTTTTCATCCGATGTATCGGACTCGCTCTTTATATCGTTGTTATCATATTCTATAAGTGGTATGCCATCCACACAAACAGTTGTTTCAATACCGGGAAGAAGGTCTGAAATAGCCATAGCTGCGGTAATTCTTGTATATGATGTCAAAATCTAGTGCATTCATATCCATCATATCGCTAACTGGAGATCTGCGAGAAGTGAGGAAAGGGGGCAACACTCACATGAGACTGGGAGATGGAAAGAGTATCTGATCTTTTGGAAAGTTTGTTTCCGGAAAAGGAATGGAAGTAAATATTGTGGTTGGAGACAGCAATCAGTAATTATCACGGAGTGTGAATTCCAAAATCCAAATATGAGAATATCAAACGCGGAACCAGGGGAAAAAAGCAAGTAATACCCCTCATTGCATCACCTTTATATGGCGGCTGGCGCGTAATAGTCAAGATTTTGCATGATATCCAGTGATCTTGATTCCTTTTGCTCGAGGCAGCGGGGAGTATCCGTGTCTATGGAAAAGAACGAAGAGGAACTTTATGCTGCTTTCCGTCGGAACTTTTTCTTGATGATATGTCGTGTTACGCAAATTTGGCAGCTACAAACGGAGCTCTCTCAACCTCAAAGCCCTTCGACAAATTCAGCAGTGCAAGGACTGCGTTTGAAAAGAGCAAAAGACTCCACTGGTAAAATCGGGGAGTGAGGATGGAAGCGAACCTTTGGAATCTTAAGGCCAGAACCGAGGATCGAGACTTGAAAGCTTGTCTATTCCTGCCAGCTGACAAATCTGGGCTCGCATGAGTGAACTATCCTTCTAAAGCCTGACCTAATGAACCGTATTAAAAAATATTCAGATTTAATATCTGAAAACTAACACAGACATATCGCTACCATTCCTTACTACTTATTATCCTTTTATTTTATTCGATTAATTCCTTCTGGTAGCAGAGATAGACGAATTTTGTTATATGTTCATCGCCTCCTCGCTTAGCAAGGAGACAGAAGATTCTATCAAAACTACCACCTCCACGATCCACAGCTCTATCCAACTTTTCTTTTGAAGATGGTGGCTGCATGGAGCCTAGCCAATATTTGCAAGCTTGGGCCGGATAAACTCTTCTTCTTTTTGGATACGATACAAGGTGATCGCCATTTCGCCTAATCCTTTGAGTTGCGATATATCCTCCTCAATGCCTTCCCTTGGATCTTCATTCTCACCCTTTCAAGTCGAGGTAGAAAGCCAATGAACCAATGATGTTCAAACCGACACACTCACTGAAGCATAACTTCAAGAACCTAAAGGCCTAACCACTCCCTCACCATCGTCAGTTCCGTAAACACCGCTGGACTTGAACAAACACGGAGAATTATGATGATTTTTCCTCTATTCTCTTCAGAAGAGAATAGGACTTTTAATCTCGATACCATCAATCTTGATATGAAACTTATACCAGGACTAGTTAGTCCATTATAGCACCCACAAATAGCAATTCTAATGAAACACCCCCCTATCTAGCACCACTCGACACACTCCACAGTACTGATCTATTGAAGATTCTCAATTTGATCATCCCATTGAGGTAGCGATTCATTACCCACACGAATAGTTTCTAATTTCGGGAATAAATTTCAAAATAGCTATCCTTGAACAGGTCGGGCGAATGAAAACTGAGAACTATCCTCCATCTAATGAATGAGAAAACCCAGGATTGGTCATAGAAGCGAGTAGCTGAGAAGGTGTGTAGCACAAAATCACCTTTGTGCAACAGCAGTGCATAATTAGATATGCAACAACATGCAATGATAATGGCCGCTTCATATCACAGGAATGATGATTACTGGCCGCATGTCTAGGGACGGAATATGTGGCGACCTGCATAAAAATATCTTTCCACACCTAGTATATCATTACTTGGAGGCGTCAGCAAGAAAGAGGTTTAGACGAATTCATTTGTGCGTACCTCCTACACGGAATTTTTGGATAAATATCACCAGGAGAGGATTTTAGAAGTCGGATACTGTTGGACTAACAGTCTGTTATAGAGTGTGCTCCAGGTGAGTAAAATAGGGCTAATTCCTTCTTCGATAAATCAAAATGAAAGATACTTCGGAAAGAGAGTGAAACAGTGCGTGAAATGATTTATTATTCGAGATCTCCATCATTGTTCGGAATGTACAATACAGCCAGCAAACCCAAAACTACTGAGTGCTTTAGACCCTTAACTTATAAGGCAGTAATAGCTAAGATACAACGACAGCATGGATGAACCACCTAGATTTATAAGAGTGAAATGACAATCGATAACTATCTTATTATACTAATCGTACATATTTCATGAAATCGTTCGTACGCTCGCAAGACAAAGACCAATCCACGAACACCTTTTCCTTTCCCTTCCCCCTTTTCAACTCTATCGCTAAACATCGATGCTAAAATGACTGATTTGACTATAATACGCATGCACTGCCAATTCTAACACACACACATCTCCAAACACATCCCCACCATCAAAGCCTCCTATTACGATGAGTCTGCTGTCGTGAAGCACTGTTCCATGATAACCGCGAGCTTTTATAGGCTCTCCGTAGACTTTCCGCTTATCCCAAGCCATCGTGACGAGATTTAGGAGAAGTACTTCGTTCGAGTACTCAACGCCATCATGGCCACCTATTACAAAAAGATAACTTCCGACAATTGTAGCTGTATGACTTAATCGCGGATATGAAACTGGAATATTGACTGCAGAGAAAGTCGAAGTCTCAATGTCGAATACCCATACATCTCGGAAACATTCTCCACCATCAGATCCACCAAATATAATAAGCTTAGATCCGACGATATTTGCAGTATGATATCCGCGAGCTTTCGGTTTGGTTTTATCGTCTACAGATGATGGTGTCGGGGGAGAAACGAGTTTCCAAGACATCTTGTTGGTATCCGCAACGTCTAACCTCCATACATCATTTAACGCTCGTACTCCATCACCGCCGCCGAAGACATATATGCCATTCTTGTATAAACATGCCGTGTGTGCTCTTCGTTTGCTTGGTATCTTATCCCCGGATATCCGCGGTTTCGACCATCGAAAATTCAGTGTGTCGAGTACATAAATATCGTTATAATATGCAGGTCCGTCCCCACCACCAAACACTATCAGCTTCTTTCCCACAGCCGTGCATGTCATTGCTCGTAAAGGGGCAGGTATTTCTCCGCAGACAAAAGGCGTAGACCAATAGAAAGCGTCGGCATCTAAGACATAAAGTTCGTTGAAACATGAACGTGCATCACATCCGCCAAAGACGTAGATATTGGAACCAATAAGTGTGGAAGTATGTGCCCGTAAAGACGTATGAGACGAACCAGAGACAGGGGCGCGAGACCAGTACATTCCTGAAGCTGGTGCAGGAAGGACATTGGGAGCCAATTTAGGGTCTGGTAGTGAAGGGTATGGAATGGAAAGCCCACGAGGCGGACGTTGTACAGGTGGTACAGGAGAAGATGAGTGTGCAGAGGAAGGAGCTTTTGGTGCTATGGCAGATGTGGAACGAAGATTAATGGGTCTATGGGCATCTTCTTTCGGAAGTTGAGGAACTGGGTTACCACTATCGGGTGGTGACATGATCTCTGAAGGATTGGATGTACTGCTACCATAATGGATAGAGGGCGGCTTCGCGGTCGTTGATTTGATGGAAGAAGTGGAGGATTCCTTCTGCGACAATGATTGTGATCTCTGGCGCAATGATAAATCAGACTTTTGTTTCCGCCTATCTTGACTTTTAGTTGATAGATGTCCGGGGGTATGACTGCGCGAAGGAGGCGCATTGTCCCGTGGTGGTAATGATGGCTCTGAATCTTCAGGGATATCTTGTGGTCTTGAATCTGTTGGAGAGGATTGAGTGACTTTTTGCGGACGTACAAGTTTGGTTTTTAAAGGAGAATGAGGACGAGTCTTGTCCATCGGTGAATCAGCCATTATATATGCGGCCTGTCTTACTTGAACAACAAAATGGGATTTTCATTGTTTTGCGTATTAGAAGTGTGGAAGTAAAATTAGAATTTGAAGGGATGGCAGTCGTGGCTTGTGAATTTGCGGTTGGATTCAAGTGCAGCAAATTCAACATGCAGTAAACGTCGCGGATTTCGCATGAAAGTACGGAGTTTTCCCCCCTAGTTGATTAGTTGTCCTTCATTGGCAGTGGGGATTCGTTGTATGTTTATGCAGATATGTCAGAAGAATGAGTGCTTGAGTGATTGATTGATTGAATGATTGATCGAATAGCTCGAGAACGGGTAGTGCCGCAGCCTAAACAATGTAACAATGTAGTTATAGAGAAGGTTGAAAGGCCATTTGGGTAAAAAGATAGAACCGCACTTCTTCCATCCAGCAGAAGACGAATTGAATTGAATGTAACAGGTTTAAAAGATCATACTCGAGTAGAGGATGACAAGGAGTGTGGGGGAGAGAATTCCAAGAGAGGAATCAAAACCGGACAAGTAATAATGACTTTGTAACTGGATCCAGGAACCAAACTTTGGTTTCACAATGAGCCAGGGGCCCGATTAACGATTAACCTACGGGAAGAAGTATAAATCATTTGATTGACTTGGTTCTAGACGTTGAGCCACAACACTGCGATGTGGCTGTGGCTGTGGCTGGTGGTCTGTGGCTTCAACACTGCTACCTCGAGTAGATCCTAAAAAACGCTAAGATAAAGCTCCCCTCTATTTTTTTTATCGATTTTGATTTGATTCGAGTTCCCCATCTGCCCTTGACACTTGACCTGACGATCAAGAATATATTTTCAACACCAAAATCCTATCTTATTCCACACCATTAAAGCCTTAAAGGTATACACGAGGAGTAACTGAATTATCTAAATTATTTACACGGAATTGAACATCATTATGGCGGACGAAATCCCCAATCCAGTCGAGCCTGAGAAGTCTTTAAAACGGCCATTGGACGGAGAACAATTGGAGGAAGCGCATCCACCACAACCAATACTACCAGAAGATTCAGCTGTCACAAAGGCAGAGAAAGTGGAGAGAAACGGTGCGAGCGGGAATTCCGCGAGCAATGGAGGAGAGCCAGTTGCGAAAAGGGTCAAGACTGAAGAGCAAAATCACAATTCTACCGCGACAGATTCTCGTGACAGGGTCAGAGGCATAGCCCCTATCAAAGCCGAGTAAGTCAATTACATGTCTTTTTCGTAGTTTTAAAATGAAACCCGAGTAAATCCTCTAAGCTGTGGTCACTAAGTCATTTCTAGGTATTTGCTTCATCCAACCGGAAGTCGATCGGCCACAGATGCTCGCAATCCCGCAGCAAACGACGATGCGGCAGAAGAAAAACCTCGCGGTGACAATCGGGACAATGGAGGCAAGAAAAAGAAGAAGGAGAAGGGCCAAAATAAAGATCGTCAATTTGGATCCTGGGGTGACAAAATAAAGTTATGCAATAGCACGTCAAATTCGCCAGAGTTCTCGCCGAAGGAATGCAGTTTTGGAGAAAGCTGCAAATGCGAACATGATCTTAGGAAATACTTGGCCGAAGGGAAGAGAGAAGATTTGACTACATTCAATTCGAAGTGCCCAGTTTGGGAAGATAATGGCACATGTCTGGCTGGTTGGAAGTGTCGTTTTGTAGGAAGTCATTCCAAGGAGGTGAAAAGGGAGGATGGTCGAATGGAACTGGTCCTCATAGAGGATTTAGAACGTATGCGTATCACGGTAGCTGGTGATGAAGAAGCTCTCGGGGGTGTCGTGAATGTGGTCAGCACTAAGGATAAGCTTGATCTCGCTCGGAGGAGAACAAAAATGGAGAAATCTGATCTATATACAAATTGGTTGGATAAAAATTCGGAGGAAGTTAACAGGCAAAGCAACCTGAGAAAAGATCAGAAAAATGATCAGACTCTGGAAGAAAAGGAGGAGAATCGCGCGCGATATGTGGAACCACCATTTCTCCCTTCTGAGAAGCGACGAATTTACTTTGGACCTGAGACGCCTGTTCTCGCTCCTCTCACCACTCAAGGCAATCTTCCATTTCGTCGACTCTGTGTGGAACTTGGAGCGCAGCTTACTTACTCGGAAATGGCAATGTCGATACCTCTGTTCCAAGGCCAGAAATCTGAATGGGCATTAATGAAGGCACATGAGAGCGAAATCACACCACCACGAATCAATCCAGACAGAAGTTCGATCGTTCAAAATTATGATAACTCGAAGGACTTGAAGTTCGGTACCCAGATTTCGGCCAATAAACCATTTCAAGCAATTAAAGCTGCCGAAATCCTAAGTCGATTCGTGCCACATCTACGAGTCATTGATTTGAACTGTGGATGCCCAATTGAACTTGTGTATAGACAAGGAGCTGGTTCAGCTTTGCTCGATGCACCATCAAAACTGGAGAAAATGATTCGAGGTATGAATGCAGTTTCTGGGGAAGTTCCCATCACAGCCAAGATTCGTATGGGGACCATGACAGGAAAACCTACCGCTCTTAAAACAATTGAACGTCTAGCATTTGGTGGTGTTGAATCACGCGAGAGACTTGGTGCTCCTGGCTGCGCTGCGATTACTCTTCATGGGCGTAGCAGACAACAAAGATACACCAAGAATGCCGATTGGAGTTACATAGCAGAATGTGCAGCTCTGGTCAAATCATACAACCAAAAGAAGGATGATTTAACAGACACAATCATGGAACCAGATGCCCGCACATTACCAAATGCCCCTGATGGGAAATTACATTTCATTGGAAACGGTGATTGTTATTCTCACGTTGACTATCTCGACCATATACAAAATGCAGGCGTAGATTCCGTCATGGTAGCACGCGGTGCACTCATCAAACCCTGGCTCTTTGAAGAAATCGAAAAGGGGCAAACCCTCGACAAATCTGCATCAGAACGGCTACAATACATCGAGAAGTTCGCACGTTACGGACTCGAGGCTTGGGGATCAGATGAGATGGGCGTGGGGCAAACGAGACGATTCTTGTTGGAATGGTTGAGCTTTGCTCATCGATACGTTCCGGCTGGAATCTTGGAGCATTTACCTCCTAGTTTACAGGATCGCCCCCCGGCTTACAGGGGAAGAAACGATTTGGAAACTCTGTTGGCCAGTGATAATTACTTGGATTGGATGAAGATTTGGTATGGTTTACTTCTTGCTTACACACTCTTTTTTTCGAATGACACTAACCAAACCAATAGTGAAATGTTCCTCGGCCCCGCACACGAGGGCTTCAAATTCCAACCCAAACATAAATCAAACAGTTACGAGATCGAAGCAGAAGGATAGTCAAAGTCGTGAGGCGTTTTTGTCTAGTGAGATGAAATGTGGATATATATGTATAGGGGATATAGATATAGATGTAGATGCTAGAAAACAGTCTACATACCTACCTACAACCAGACATCAAATTGCATCACATCATTAAACGGAAGATAACAAAACCCATGCATCCATCCATGCATCCACCACATATGAGATGAGAAACGCAGTGCGCATTAGGAGATATACCAAATAATTACATAGTAGGTAGTCGATAGTCGACAGGCAATTATTGAAATGTTAGACTCTAGGCACTGCACTAGGCAGCATGAACATGTGAGATTGTGAGATATGGTGGATTGAATAGAGAGATTACTTGGATGAACCTTTCAGTGCACGCATAATGTCATTTCCCTTGGTTAGATGTGATACTTCGCCTTGACGGAGCGAGAACGGCGGAGATCAAACCACTTACACAAGCAATCTGTAAATTGTGCCCGTACATGCAAAGAGTAATATCAATGCGAATAATGTTAAAAACATATGAGGGAGGTATTATCAAACGAATTGGCACCAAACAACGTGAGCGGGTTTTGTCTTTCGCAGTCAGTCAATTCATATCATATGTGCATTTTCCTATCATGAATACGCCACTAAAACTCATGAAGCAAGCTTTTCCCACAAGTAACATTCGCAAAAGACATGCTCCATCTTCACTCCCTGTCCGTCCCAAAATCATTCCCTCGCGATACCACCATATTCATCCCCAACAAGCTCATCCTCTCCTTATTCATCCATCGCCTAATACTGATTCAATCGTGTAGTCCACCAAAGCGTTCCAAAACCATTTAGCTTAGAGAGCAATCTATTTCTCTTTTCTGGAACCAGCAGAAGGTTCACGAGCTTGAGCTTTATCAAGAATGTCATCAGAGAATTGCTTGTTTCTGGCCGATTGTTCCTTGAGGGTCGCAATATCTCTTTCCTTTTGAGCCAACAAGTTCTTAAGCTTGCCAATCTCCCCAGCATTTCCGGCACGTTCCAATTTGTCAGAGTCCTTTCCGCTGGTCTTGCCAATACCCTCGTAGCGGTTAACCTTTTCTTCCAAGCGGAGAACTTCGAGGATCATGGTGTAGGTTCGGTTGAGGATTAGGGAGAGGAAAAGTGTGAAACCGCAGAGATACATGTTGCGTTGAGAGTAGAATTTGCGGGCTTGTACTTCCATGCGTTCGTGGCCGAGAACCGGGTTACTGCACCTGTTAGATTTGGTCTAGGAGAATGTGGGGAGGAAAACATACCCAGCTTGACTCTTATTGGCCTCTGCCAATTCGACCTGAACCCTGTATACTCTGTTTACACTATCGATAAACAGAATCAGGATGAAGATAAATGTAATCTTCATCCCGTACTGTAATTTTGCTACCAGTCGACTTTCGCTTCTAGTGGGGTATCAGTAGCTGCATGAAGAAGAAAATAAATGGGGAACCACGAACATGAAAGTAAACATCTTTCGGCGAATTGTGAAAGGAAGAGGAATAATGAGAAGCATGAAGAGTGCCATCTCTGCTACGAGGAGCACGAAGACCTGTTAAAATGATCATTAGCATGTTGTCTGTTAAACATCGCGGTAGCCTCGGATTGGAATGAGGGGGTGGTGAAGTTTAATGCCAGACGGTGGAAATGTGTAAACATACAAGACTATAATAGAGTGTCATCTTGGCGGTATTGATTCCTCCCGATTATGTGTTATGTTGTTGATTCGTGGCCTATTCCATGTAAATATCAGTAAATGTTCTGCAAGGTTCCGCTCACACACAATGCACTCGTAATGTTTTGAGCTATGTGCCTGTGCCTTAAGTGTCCTTGATATGAGACATTGTTGATAGAATAAACCTACAAGAATGGAAATGCCTTTGATGTACTGAAGTACTGAAATATCGAGGCAAGTTGTGTTGTTGATGAGGGAGGAATTGTGTGTGATGAAAAGTCAACAAACTACCTTGGTACTATAAATGGTTAATGTATTGTAGCTTGGAGCTTCAACGTCATCCCATTTATTTTGTGCTGAAGAACCGAGCGAATTCGCTTCCAAGGAAAATCCACGCTAAACCTGGAACAGCTCAAGCCACACGCGTACACGTGATCTATATTGTCTATGTCTGCTTTTACTCCAAGTCATCAATGTTTTCGGGTCAAGTTTTGTCGAAGAAATACAGTTTTGAGATAATAAATGAATTTTTATTCAATCTCTGGAACTTTTCGGTTCACTACGCTCCCCAAAGTCATTATTGTATTGTTCTCACTATCCTCCATCTACAAGCTCTCAGCTCTGAAGTCCTTAAAATCATTATAAAGTCCACTCTATTCCTGTAATGGTCCATCCCCCTTTCAGACTTCCGCTTGGTTTCTTATGTGTTTCTTCTTTCTTGACATATGAGCCTCTTCTCCTTAAAATCCATGCTTAAACTCATCGCTCTTAAGATATGTACTTTTGTCTCTCCTAGCCCTTATCTCCATCCATAAGTGCCTTTCGTCGCAAACTACCAAACTATCAAACGTCCATTATTCCTTAATTCTAATCCCGCAATATTGATATATATTCTTATTCTCTCATCATTCTGATTACTTATGCTCGATTATCCCGAACAAATAAATCATCATCATCGTCATCGTCATCATCCTCCACCAATTCATTGGACCTTGGTCCTTCATCATCACTGGACACCCTTGGAGACTTCACCCCTTCGTCCTCGCTATCGCCTGTCAAATCCACTGTCATCTTTCCTTTGCCTTTCTCAGCTCTACGTCGCTTGACGAATCTTTGACTGCCTCCAGGCTCATCATTATCTTCTCTCTTGATTCTCTTTCGACTGCTCAATTGACCACCTCTACCTACCGAATTTGTGGATGATCTCTGTAAACTCGCCATCTGCTCCGCAAGTTCCCTTCGCCTCTGTTCTATCTCAGCCATCTGCCTTGCCAAGCTTGCGGGAATAGCTGTGGAGTCACTGCTGCCATGATCAATGATTCCCGGTGAGCTGGAGCGAGATGGAGTAGGCGTACGTTCAATGATGTGCATAGCTTTCAGTGCCTCTACATCAGGTGTGTGAAGATTAGTGACCAGTTGTTCATTATCAGTTTGGACTAGACAAACCTTCGGAACGATATAGAAAGACAAAGATAACCATTGGGCGTTCATCATGTTTTTGGGCGTTTGAGAGAACAGTTCCTCGGCTCGTCTTTCGGGCCTCGCCCAACCTAATTTGGACATTCATCTGTAAGAATTCTCAAACATGGTGAAGAACATACTCACGCAGTACCATGACTCTTTGCCTCAGCTCCCTTTAATGCTCTTTCAGGAACATTTATATTGTGCTTGTTCCGAAAGGCTTTCTTGTTATTCATAACATCTCCGCCTACTTTCCCATACTTCGTTTTGTAGGCCTTGATCTCAATCTTGCCAATCTTACTCATGGAAGCCTTGATACGTTGTAAAACGGTGGAGTTTAGCCTCTCATCATCTGTACAGTCTCATTAGTATCTCATACAGTCATCGCATCTATTCACCGAGGTTTCTTTTGCTCCCCCATGTCTAGAGACCAAACTTCATCCACCGAGCTTCAAGCCCGAAGCCAAGTCAAAAGTTTTGGCCAGAAGAAAGAAAGTTTGGCAATAACTTACTAGTCTTAATAGCACTAAATCTGAAACCGCTGACCTCACAACTCCGTCCCTTTCCCACCTTCATCCCATCGATAATAGCCTCCCATACCCCCTTTCCATGTCTCTGATAATCAGGTCTCGAACACCACCCATTCCAAACAAATTCCCCGTCTACCAGAATCTCAAATTGCAAACGAGAGCAATCCATTGTCTTCGGGTAGGGTCTATCGACCTTGAGATGAATGGAGAACGATGCGTTATTGGTCACTGCAATGTACTTCGTGATGGTATGAAGTCTATAGTATTCAGCGTCCTCGTCACCTGGAGTGATAGGCTCATTTTCTCGAGCGTCATGGTTTGGGAAGGCTTCGCCGCTCTTGGAGATGATTTGTGCTGTGATTCCTGGAACCCAGGGGTGATGAATTCCTTTGGGTGGTTTGGGGTCGGGAGGTGTGGGTTCGGGTCTAGGGACATTGTTGCGTCTAGGCATGATGAGCGAGGTGATAATAAGTTGGTGTTAATGTAAAGCCGATGATACATGGGATAAATGTATTTGAAAAGTGAAGTTTTCGAAGATGACAATATCCTTGAAACCAGACCTTCTCTGAGACGACTGCAAAATCAAAAAGCTTCAGCAATTCAAACTACTCCCGGTACGCAGAAAAGTATCTGGCGATCGAGGAACTAAAAGCAGATTCCCGGAAACAAAGCCAGAGAAATTGAATCTCAACCTCAGAATAGAAGTAGATTACAAAGGCTCGAGTTTAACACCTTCGCTCCGAACGAGGACAAAGTGCAATCGCAACAATGAGCGCAAGCTGGAGATATAGAGAAGAGTGAGTGTTTTTGGTAAGTTTTGGGGAGGTTAAGAATTATGGAGGAGCTTGGAAAACGAAACTTGGAGGAGGAAATTTGGAAAATATATCTCCAAGCTTCAATCAAGAGCGGGGTAATCAACGATGGGTTTGAGCTAGAAATTTTGAGGAGTTCCGGTAGACTGTCACGGGTCAGGAGTGAATTATTGCTGTTACTCCAGATGGGGATATTGCGTTGGTATATGGATGAGGAGTTGATATGAAGTCTTGGCACACATTCATGGGAATTTGAGCACCCATCTGTCAGGAAAATGAGGTAGTGTTATATTTGTAAGATGCTCTAATGTACTTTCGATGGCTAATTTTGCTAGAAGTCTTGTCTGACTATAAATATACCTAGCAACCTCTATATCTCGTTTGGATGCTTACCCATTGACCTAATAATAATAATAATGCCCAATCATGTATGGGCTCCCTCCAAACTTTGATAAATGGTATAAGTCCCTTAGAGATAATAATAGCACTAGATAGAGTGGGGACACTAAAAGCTAGTAGAACTAGAGAACGCTCAGGAATTCGAACCATCTCAGACCCTCCAACGAAAATGGCCAAGGCCGGGAATCAATACTTAGAATCCCAAGGACATTCCGAAGACTCAATCCGAATCAAGATTGATCACGATATTATCGTCGGAATCATCTTCCGTAAGGTCGATGGTGACTTTTCCCCTTGGCTTGCGGCGTCTCTTGACATTTCTACTCTCGTTTTGTTCTTGCTCACGTTTGATTGGTGGATCTGAAGCAGTTACATTGACAAGTCTGCTTCTGCTAGCGGATACTGGTGGAGTTGGAGTAGCTGCGTCAGCATTATCCACTGGGAATGGCGCAGGTGTATGGGCAGGTACTTGTGCAGACTGTCCAACTTGGCCTTGCAATAGTTGCAAGAGTTGGCCAATTTGACCAATCAATTGACCAGTTTGTGTGGGATTCAGAGCTTGAATGTTTAGATTTGCAGGATTTAATGGAGATACGTTATTAGGAAAGATAACGGGTTGCGTAGGAGCCGCTGGTGTGGGATTTCGACCATCAGCCTCTTGAAGCTCTTGCTTGATTGGTGAACAGACGAATGTGTCTACTGGTGTACTTGAGGTTGATCCGGCATGAAAAGTCTTCTGTAACAGTCCTCTCTCTACCTTTATGTCCAACAATGGCATTTTCGGAGCTTGAAGCTCGCTGATCGGCTTGAGTACCGACTCAGGGTCTGGACCAAAGCAAAAATCTGGCTCATTCTTTGGCTCAGGACTTTTTTTCAATAACTCTTAATGATTCGAAATCCTCTGCGTAATTAATCATTGGTCGTAGCTAATGGACATAAAGGAAGTTCTATGAAACGAGTCCAACCTTTCGAACCATATTGAAATTTGAATATTGCAATAGGATAGTTCTCTCCACCACCGCAAAATGCCGCTCTTGCATAGGTTTGCGGTTTTATAACCTCTCCCTCTCCAAACCTATTCGCAAAGTCAGTCAACGGTATTGATACTTCAATCATAGAGTAGTAGGTGGCAGAATTAAGAGGCTTACAATGTACTATGCGATTTTGCCTCTTCCTTCAACATACTCTCGGGAACCTCGGTCCGAGTAGTCAATGGCCTATTGTTGGGTCTTTCAGAATATCCTTTGAACAAGCATCGAAAGACTTGGATTTCAATTTCTCCCATAAAACATGCTCTTTTGTAGGGTTCAGTGGCCTCTATGATCGGATTGTCCTGGACTGATGTCATCTCAGTATGCTACCCAAAGTCAGCGGCTCCCGCACACTTACTTATGCGCGTCTTTACGAATTGAAACCTTTGCAATAGTTCCTGTCCTTGCTCCCGATATGTGTTTACCGTAATCGCGTCATTGTAGCTAAACCCATTCTCCTCGTATTCATCTTTGCTCATGGCATTGCCCTCGGTTAGAATCTCGCCATCGACGAGACATTTAAATGCAATATGGGTACAGAAGCCTGTATATCTGTAGGGATCCTTGACGGCGCAATTGATTGAAAAGAATTTGCCCGCCTCAGATTCGACAAACTTCTTGACAGTCACAGAACGTTGATGTTTTGCAACTTCAAACTTCTCATCGAGTGCTTCTGGCTCCACCAACATTGCTTCATTTTCAATGTTCTCGTATTCCTTCAATGGTTCTTCATCGACGCAGATAGTAATTTCGATTCCAGGCAAAGAGTCAAGAACGGCCATTCTATCAAGTTGTTCAAGGGCCTCTAGATGTTTTTGGTTGTTAGTGTTGGAGTTCAAGAGTCGTAGATCGGGAGGAATTCCCAAAAGCGAAGGTCTTGAGTCTTCAAGACGAAGCAGGGTGATCGAAAGGGCGAGGTATATTTGATAGGTATTCCCGAAAACAACAAAAGTAGGGTTGACAAGTGAATTTGTGAAATTGTAAGTAAAAGTGAAAGAATACAGACAGGCAACATCTCTGGAGTTATGTTCAACGATTCTAACCCAGATTTACCAACGAACTAGCTCTTAAACTTGTCGAGGAGCAAAGATAAGTGAATCTTCCAAAAGAAGTTTCCAGTATCGAACAGCTTGTTCCTAATGGAAAGGGTGTCAAAAAGGATGAGAGGAATGATTGATGCTGGTGCTGGAATAACGAAGACCGTGGAAGTACACCCTATGAACGAAAAAGTCGTCTAAAAGATGATGCTAACTTGCAAGTATGATACATAGCGTCGACATAATCGGAAATAATGGGGACACAAATAGTCACGGGTAAGGGAGCGGCAATAGGTTCCCATCCAAATGGATCGCCACCAAGCAGGTTTAATTCCTGGCCAACGCAATATCGTTTTTTCATGGTATTTCTAGCCTTGGTTAGTGTTTCAATAACGAATAGTGGATTTGCGGAGGATTTATAGTGAGTTTTGAAGCTGTAGCTAGAGAGGCAAGGTGAAAGTATAGGGAAATCTTGATTTGAGAGGAAGTAACGCCAACTTTTTCGCTCATCGATATACATATTGAAACCATACATATATGCGGCTGAAGTGTACGAAGAGGCAATATAATTATCTATATTGAGGAATGGAACTGGACAATAAACAGGGCCGCTTGGGTAGTAGAAATTCGTTAGTTGATATAATATGTTAATGATCGGACATTGCGAGACTATGAAGAAACACTTGAATGATATCTCAGATTTTCTAAAGGGCTCAGATCGAAATTCGGACATGCGGGCTCTGGTTAAAATTTGACAAGTTGGGGTTCTGCGGGTATGAAAATGTGTAATAATGAAACCCATTTTCCGCGGCAACTCAGATAGAATTTTCATTCAAATAGGTATTCATTCATTGGGCCTCAAACAAAGACTTTGGATTCTTCTCAAGACTAGCAATCGGCATTCCCGATTCCACAAGTTCTCACTCTTCAAAAAGAAAGCCGATCATGAGTAAAGACCCGGAAAATACGGAATCATAAGGCAGATATACAGAGAGTGAAGATGTCGGCCCAAGGACGATCAATGGAGAAGTCTTACCACCGCTTCAGAGATCAATAATAACAGGCCGTGTTAACCGAGTCGGGGGAATTTTCGAAAGTAATCAAAGGCTTTCTATTTCGAGATGATCTGTCTATTTTCGGAATGCGTAAAAGCCTATTCCTACCCCACGACAATCCTGATCTGCACTAACGAACATCAGGTCAAAGCCTCGCATCACTCCGGGAATCATTGTGTTGGGCTAACCCATCCTATGTTGGCGTCATAGGGCAAGTCCACCCCTCTGCAAAGATAGGAGAACTGAGAAATTGGTCTGGATCGTGATCGAGATGCGGTACTCTCATCCGCGGAAAATGCTTTGACCGCTTGGGATTAATCATCTCGAATGTGGATAGATTGATCCCAGTGATATCACTGATAAGCATGCGGGTGAGTACAGCTCTATCCCACGGCTGGCTGACGTGAGAAGGGATGGAGGAAATAGATTCCGATGAGAAATGAAATTTTAGGCGCTCGCTCGCAAATGAGCGGACGCGGCGAAACATTCGAGAAGGCGGGCGAACTGATAAGTTTCGCGGAATGTTGGTTGGGATAGGAAGATAGGATTCTGGAGACGGGCGGTGCCGTCAGATGTGATTTGGGATAACGGAAGTTAAATTTGGTTCCCGTAGTCGGTAGTGCCTTGAAAATCAGTCATGATTAGAGATGGACAGGAAGGTATTTTGAGACACGCGTAGAAAAGAGCGCAGTGATCGCGGCGGCAGAAAAAGTTTAGGTCTGTGGCATTAGTGCGCTATATAAATATATATATATAAATATACTTGTGCAGGCAGAAAGTATAAAAGTCCAAACACTAGAGAGTAATCGTTCTTAATGATCAGACTACCCCATTTTCAAGGTTCCCCTTCTCTTCTCAACACCTATTTAGCGTTCGGGGGGTTTATATATACTTTCTAGCCTCATGATTAGTATTTGGTGCTTTGGTCTAGATCTGTGCAGTGACGAGGTCACCGATTGACTTCACGGCCAGAAGTGGACAAGTGAGCATGGAAAAGTTTAGTAATCACAAGCCGTAAGACACAAAAGCACACTCTATTGTTGCGATCAACAATCTAGACCGTGGAGCCAGTGCTTGAACTGCAGCATTGCATCGTTTGCGATAAACTAACAGGTAAATGCTTCGATGGTGGAGAAATATAATCACAAGTCGGCATTGTTCAACTACGCAGACTTTTTGAAGCATGAATTGAGTTGTTTTATTGAGAGTCATTGAGCTTCGGTCTCAAAGTAGTATCTAGTATTATGATGCACCTGTCTGTGTGTGTGCGTATACATATATATGCGTATATGCGTATATATCTCTGTATATGCGTATATATCTCTGTATATGCGTATATATGTATATCCCTATAAGCATATATATGTATACAAGCCGCATGCAGTGGCGAAGCAAGGTGACATCAGCATCCCAAACAGGAGGTTTTTGCGGGGTGCAGGAGATCATGATGCAAGAGGGGAAGACAAATGTAACCCAAACGGGAGCCTTGTGGGGCTGGACCCTTACCAAGCACATGTGTACCTGCAAATGAGTAACTTGGGCACCCATTCTGTTTGCCATACATCTAGATGCCAAGATATTGAATGCAAGGCTAACTGAGACAAAAATAAACATTTGTGCGCTGGGTTCTGTGTAACCCTATGCCAAAGTTACATATCACTTACTGACTCGGTATCCCTGTATTGTCTGTTCATTGCCCTATATCATGAATCGATACGATTGATGAGAGCTGAGCTTTATTATTAGAGTTTCCTGTTTACAGAGTTTGGATAGAGTTAAATCGTTTTTCCCTCTTGGAGCAGGTTTTGGCGCAGACGGCAACGACGTTTGCTTGTTTCAAGACGGACTGGGCCGGTTGGCCTATTAGGGGAATTTTGTTTACGAAAATAGCTGGTGCAAACAGGTCCCTTCCCTACCTATAGTATCGGCTTCACTATTGGAATAGCCTCATCGTCCCTATCGTACCATCTCATACGTATGCCACCCAACCCGGTTGAGCCGGCATGAGGACAACAACAACACATGGGATTAATTGCGCCGAAATGAAATTACCAAAGGCAAAGTTCTAGACTTCCTAATCTCAGGGTCTTTACTATACTCTACAACTGTGGGATAATGGTTTATCTGCTTCATAATTTAAAGATCATGCCACCACCAACTTAATCCTGATTATACGTTGCCATATCGACGCCCCTTGTTGATAAAGCGCAACTAATAACCTTTCGGTTATGTAATGCGCCTGGCGGTTCTAATCATCCGCATCTAGAACTCAAACGTCTATATTTTAAGAGAACAATATGAGGCTGTTTCGCGCAGATGATCCTTGATGACCTCGGGAGAGGCAAGACACGCCATCCATATCTGGAGATCTGGAGAGCGTACGCATGCTCCAAGGTTCATATCGTCAGTTCGGCAATCGGGGTTTTGTCGCACTACTCGGCGCGGTAGTTGACCGCAGCTTATCCTCTCACACCCTTGTTGGGCGTTTCTGATGTGCAAAGGGTGAAATTGGGCAGGTATATTATGATCTCCACATTGATTCCTCATATCATATTGGAAAGACCGCTACCGGGCTTGAAGTTGCTGATAAACTCTCGGTTCATACCTTGACGCGCATTGATGGACGCATCTTTGGCAGATCAACGGTGCGCAACTGAGTTCTTTGAGAAAAGTGGGATTTATTGGCCTTTGTTTCATATCATCCAAGGCATTGCTGATGCATAAAAAAGAGTTGCGGATGAATCTGTCCGCACAAGTGGGAACTCCTTTTCGCTCTCATTCTGACGTGTCTATTTTCGGTCGTGTCAGTCAGTGGGCAGAGTTTGGTTTCTGGTATAGTGGCGTTGGGGGCGAGATTCGAGATATAGGAAGAGAGCGAGAAAAGCGTCGAGTTAGTAATGAATCTCAGAAATCACAAAGTTCAGGTTTCACGAATGGCCGATTCTACTTGAATGTATGTCACCGTAATGTCGTCGGCTCATGGTGATGCCAATGCTATTCTGATACCTTTCAAGTAGGGATCCAAGTGAAACTCGTAAGTTAGGTCACATTACCATTATTCGACTCGAGTACATGCTAGTAGAGTCCAGACACTCTCAGCAACGCTAGATTTTGCAGCTGCCGAAGGGTATTTAGGAATATCTAGGGATAGAAGTCTCAACTTATTAGGCCTTTATCCTCCTATAGGGTTAACCGATAACTATTCATTTTGGGGTGAAGTCATCCAGGTAAAATTGCAGGTTCCAAGAAAGTTTAAAAATATTCCTAGTTGCGTAGGTCTGTCTGTACAGTTTTATTAATTTGCATCTCAGCTGGCCTGTCCTAGTCGATTCAAAATCTTTCCAGGCAATTTAGTAAGAATCTCCACTTATACAGTCTTCTAGCTTGATCATCCTTGCGGGTCTGCAAAATACTCCGGACTTTATTAGTGATCTAAACCGATTTTCAATTGCCCAGAGCGGTATATCGCTATTCTGTTTGCAGGTTCATGCTTAGTTATAGACGATAAAACGAGGATGGAGGCTGAGGGAGTGGCAACAATTACACCGATACATTTGACTTTCATGTATAATCTTACAAGTTACAACGGATAAGAACCCTGGACCAACTCTTGGACCCTTCGATGGAGATGGAACGATGGAGCGATAGAACGTTCTATCCAACTCTTGACCTCTCGATTGCTGCTCGCTCGATGGAAATGAGAAACAATACATTGCCCATCACGCTAATCTTCCTACGTTGATGCCGCTGATGAACTTCCATTAGTGCCTGACCCTAACACCTACATGCTTGTTATAGTGACCATGAGTCCAGTATCCCTTACTTAACCTTACGAACTTACGGGCAACCTCAGGGTAGGCAACGCTAGGAGTTAATGTAAGCCCATGATCGGCTTTTTTATGAGCCTTTGATCTCCGATCAGCATTTAACTACCGACAGGAAAATACTTGGCTACGGCAAGACTACTGCGCCGCTGCTCAGACTCTCAAGCGGAACTTGGACTTCCTACCTAAGATGCAGTGGTCAAACGCCCAAAGTCCTCTCTGCACATCAACTTGGCAAATGAACGATGTGTGCAGACTGTAGAATGTTCCCCAATCCCTCTAGAAAAGCACAATGAGATTTGTTGCCTCTTGACTGCCACCTTCCTCTAGTTGCGTCTTTCTTCTAGGGTCCAAAGCCCGATATTGATACGGGGTCTTAAGACCCAGCGATATGGTAATGGCCCGACATATCCTCTCCACACCCCCTAGCAAAGGAAAATTTTCCAAGTTGAATTCCGCCAGAATGAGAACCCGGAACTTTTCGGTATCGTAAGATCTTACTCCTAAGTTCTAAAGCATTTTGTTCGATTTATTTATCGATGTGGAAGTGGACTTTGAAGCTTGCAACAAATATCCATGACCCATCTTAGGCTACGATTGCCTTTTGGGATATTCCCGAATCCTGACTCTTGTCCTGCGGATTTCCGCTTATCAGAACAATATTTTCATATCGCTTGAATTCACCCGAGGGCGCTTGAAGATTAGATGGTTGGTGTGTTTGCCAAAATACCCACTTCACACTTCAACAGGCCAAACAAGTGACCTTGAAGAAGTTTGAACCCTCCCGAGTCCTGAGAGCATGAGTGCTGAGGTCTTGAAGTCCTGATCCCGTCCGTCTTGCACGCGTCCACCCACTCGTCATTTCTCAAAATGCAAAGATATAAAAATATTATTTTCTAGGAGAATTTATCTGATACTCAGCGCTTGCAGTGTCACCCCCCAAAATCTCTCGAGGAGGATCCATTTTCCTAACGGAGAAATGTCTGAAAATGGGGCCTCGATGCCAATGCCAAATGAAAATATCCACTTCCTACCTATTCTGAGACAAGGCCAAAGACAAACGATTCTCAAGGGCATCGACAACTCTCTCTCCTCCGTGGACCTAGTAGCATCCCAGCATTGTTCGGTTAGTGCTATACGACGTAAATTTATCATCCATGCTATGCCGCTGTAGTCAATTAGTAGTTTAGAATTCCACGTGTGGTGAAAATCACTAGATCGACCTACCAGCAGATTTAACCAGTAGAAGTATCATATTCACCTCTTGGCTTTGATGAACCCCCTTGAAGTTTGGATGTCGAACCGGCATTCGCTCGTCCCCTGCAGACTATCTCATCATGTATCTGTGCCTACGCCTACTCATGTTCTCAAACCCTGCTCTACCACCTTTGACTCTTGTGACAGAGAGAGAAGTGAGAGAGAGAGAGTAAAAAGTTGAAAAAAGCCACTTGTGTTACCTTGACGTTTTTTTCCATATTAATTAACCACCATTTAAAAATGCAAAAAGAGGCTTCTTCTGGAATAATACTCTATCGAGTTAAGACCACCAGACTAATCAATTAATAGAAGAAAAAAAGCTAAAATCACAAGAGGACTATCCTAGCACTCCCTTACAATATCGAACCTACCCCGGAGGACCACACGGTGTGAATCTTTTTTGAACCTAATGGCCCGAATCAACCGGGTGGAACCTTTAGATCGAGGGGTGCATGTTTTGGTGAGCTATTTGTACATGTGTATTCGCTCCTCGTTCTCGACTCCAGAAACCTTTTATTAGAAAGAAAAAGAAAGTCCCATCAGTTTTTCTCTACATCAAACTCAACTTGCTTCCCCTCCTCAACCCAACTCCACCATCGACAACTATCTACATAACAACCAAGATATCCACTTAACTTTCTACTCAACTCATCAGCCACAGACAAGACAACTTCACAGACTCGAATTCGAACCCCTTCGGCCATTCGTTTCTTTCTTACTCCGATCACAATCCTCGATAAGGAAAAAGGCACATCCTGGTCCGAGGCTAAGATAAATCTTTCAACTACATCCTCTACTCGAAGCATTCATTTTCTCAACGGTGAAAATGTGCGACTATACTCAGGTTGAGTTTCGTTGTGGTTAGTGGTGATTTTTTCTTTGCTTGTAGGAATTCTATGTATGTATGGGCGAACCAGACTAACATAGTTTCTGTTGCTTGATAGGTCACGTTCGTTACACGGTGCGAGCATGGTGTATCAATTATGAGACGACACATCGCCGCTGTCCACCCAATGTTGTGGCTGTAGAGTTTAGGTACGCATTTCAGCTCTTGTGTCTTTCAACCAAAATCGTGTCCCAATTTTCTCCGGATCAAGTATACTAATTGTGCATATTTATAGGTTGGGCGAATCAGAAATGTGTGGTTAGTAGAACCCCCTCCTTCACTTCCTGGACGGAACTTCCTTCGAGTCTAGACCGTTTAGATCGAACACGAAATAATATGATATATCTTCCACTTACTAACACAATTCTAGGAGACTGTAAACATGTGGGAGAGATGCCAGAATGGTATTCCAGAATCACGAAGAAAACAGCTCGAATTCATGTATGATGAATCATTGACTCGCTCATATTCGGACTTGGCCCTCATCCATCTATTATGTATGACGACGAAAACCGGAAACGACGAAAGAATAAACAGGACAGAAAAGAACGAAAATAAAAAGAATAATATCGGATCAACTGGAACTGGGAGCGAAAGAGGCGAAGAGTTTTCTGGATCATTACTGGCCCGGCATACTTCTTACCCTTACATATGTTTGTATAGTATGTTGGACACAAGGGTCTCTAGCGCATGGAGTATTGGGAAATGCAAAGAATAACAATGGTATGGAGCAAAGGAACTGGATGGTATAGGAAATGGGAAATCGGGTATGGAGTAGGAAATCTTTTATACATTACATATCCAGCAACGGACGGGAAATTGGGAAATCTTAAGGAAAGGCAGAGCAGGCGAGGAAATTGGAAGGCGTTCTATCAAATGAATGGTGCAATGCATGTTGGAAAGGAAGGAACTTCTCACTGGAAAATCACTCGGAGGATTAGGGAGTTTCATTTATTTTTGTTCTGTTCTTTTCTACCTACGGATATGAAGGTTTATTGGGATGATAATGGATCATGGAGAATGAGATGTATGTATTCCACATGCATACAAACATTTTAAAACAAGCAAAAAGCGCATCTGCAAAACACAGATAGATGTATTACTATCTTCCTTTTCTCCCACTCCCACTTTCAGGACTCGGGAATTACCCACTCCGAGAAATCTTTCTATAAATTTAGAACTCTTTCCCATCTCCCGGCCCAAGCGCAAGAAAAAAATTAAAAAAATACAAAATTCAAGGCAAACGAGCACACGGTTCCTTCCATCCGTTAGGCTTCCTAGATTTTCAATATCTCGGAAAAGTCAATCGAATCCACTTCATCATGGTAACACACATCTCAAGATCACAGCTCAGATATTTACCAACAGCAGCAACAGCAGCATCCACGACGCAGAGCAAAAAGTCACTGTTAAAACTCACCTTACCGCAAGAGCCGAACATATATTCAATCTCTCTCCCCAAATCTCAGGTCTGGAACTCTCTAATACCGGGCTGCGCTCAAGACGGGTGAAAGACTCTACGATTCTACGAAAAGAAAGGAAAGGAAAGGGATTGGATGATGATGATGATGATGATGATGATGGGGGAATACACGCATATGCAGCAGGGGGCTATCTACATGACTCTGCTCTGCTTTGCCTAACTGTGAGGGAAATTTTTCACATGAACGCTCGGATGGATAGGTGGAGCTAGGGGGGGTTTTTTACTCCCGTTGGGTTTTCTCTGCGGAGAGAAACGGTTATCTACAGTTTTACTCCGTATTTTCCTGTGAGTAGCCGTCGCGTCCGCTTCGATTTTTGTTGCGTGCGTTTCGTCGAGTGAGTCAGTGAGTTAGTTAGTCAGTCAGTCAGTCAGTCAGTCAGTTGGTTAGTCATGACATGATATGATATGACATGACATGAGATGAGAATTTCCGACGCGTCATTGCAATGCAATGAATGAATGAATATTCAGATTGGGTGCACTGAAAGCATACATCTCGGATAAGGAAAACACCAAAAAGAAAGGACTTGTCAATTTACCAAATTCTCGGGTCTCTCCGACGAGACTCGGGAGAATTGAAATTCTTTCTTTCATTCGCTGTGTCTCTCCAAGTATTTACTGTTCATTACGAAAAAAGATGGTGTCATGTTCAATCAAAGTTCACGAGCGATCGATTCGGATAGGGGTGCGAAAGTGGAAAAGATTTCGAAAAGATGTTTCGGAAGGCACTTTGCATGCAAAAAATATGACTTTTGGTGTACCCGTTGGTTGCGGAGTCGATGGACTAGCAACTTTACCATATCTTTATGCATGGAGAATGAGGAGATGTAACTGCAGGATGGATATTGGATCGATTTCATTCTATGCGTTGCATTTTGTTTGTTTGTACGGTGCGATGGTTTTTCATGTCTGGGCGATAATGGATGAGGTGGGCTTTGCGCTACGGTGTGTAGCTTATGTTGCGCGCCAAGGAATGGGGAGGGGATCATTTGGATTTTTGGGGATTTTTCGTGGGAGGGCTTGGGGATTGGGTGGATGGGATTTATGGCTTTTCACTCGGGTTTTGTATGTATATATTTATACATGTATGTATACATGTATGTATGTATGTGCTGGCTGCCGGTGTGATACGCAGATAGGAGAGGTGTTGTGCTGATGATGATAATTTGGGGAATCCCCGATACCCGGGTTAGGGGACGGTGAGAGTTCTGGAAGGGATTGCGGAGGATAGGATGGGGAGTGTCTAATGGATATCATGCGAGATACGCACTTCTGTGGACAGGAAAGGGAAAGGGAAAAGAAAGGGAGGGAAAATGTGACAAATGATCAAAATAAGGAGGTTAGGAAAAAGTATCGTGGACGGTGAAGGGCATCGGGATTTATTGGGCGTGCTGTAGGTAAGTAGGTAGGTAGGTAGGTAGGTAACCTAGGTACGTGATTTGTGCCGAGATCGAATCGAGTCGTGACAGGATAGGTGGGTGAGTGGGTGAACATTTGCCGGGTTCGGGTATGCATTGATTGTACAGAGGATATGTAAGATTGTGGATGGCATTGGGGCATTGGGATAGGCTTCGGCATTGGCATTGACATTGACATTGCATAGAAAGGTGCGAGGCTGGAATATATCCCACATCCACATCCACATCCACATCCACATCCACATCCATATCCATATCCATATAATGCGGTGCAAAATACCATAAAGTCTTGCATCGCACATACGATGGATGAATCAAGATGCGATGCGATGCGTTGTTGTGCGGCGCATGCGTGTGTATGTGTGTGCGTGCGGGGTCCAGGAAGTACCGTATGTATATATATATATATGTATATATGTATGAATGATATGATATGATATGGCCGTGTTTGGGGTACGTACCACATCCGGCTGGAATTTTAATAAAATAGAATTTTGATATTTTTGTTTAGTGTTATTAGATGAGATGTCGTTACTGAGTAATTGCTCCAGCTTGTTGGCTTTTTTTTTCCAGGTATGTCGGTGGGTGGCGTAGGTAGCTATAGGTAGTTTTGGACCAGTTTGCGGTGAAGGGGTTTTTGGAGAGGATGTGTATCGGTGATGACCTATATTGAAAGCTTGGGGGATCGAATAATTAGTGGGGAATTAATTACGGTGGCGTTGGTTTTAGATGCATATACTAGGTATATATCAATGAGGATATACGGAGTATTCATTCCCAAATATCTAGTTATATGTATTTACCTTGTACTTCCTTTTCTTCTGCACTTTTCTTTCTATTCGGTACAACTAACTACCTAGCTAGCTGGCTATCTTACCATCAGCATATATACTCATCTGCAAGGCGAATTCCCTTACTGAGGATCCAGGAAAGATACGAGGTCACCGCAGAATTATCTTTTCCTAGGTAGGTTATCCAATATATCGATCGAATGGCTACGAATATATTTTGTCATATAAACAATATTCAAAACCATTTTCCAACGCCCCTCCAGTCAGATAATTTCCCCTTTAATATTCCTTGCTTATATTGTTGATTAGAAGATTATGTCCAGACGCTGTTCGTGCTGATGAGTAAATTAGGAAGTTACTCAACAGACTACAGACAAGATATGTTGGTAGCACGACAGACTCTCCAATCTTCATATTCGGTGACATCAGTATAACCTTACTCTAGGTAGGAACCAGGTCTTCGGGCTCTCAGGCTCCATATCCAAATTTGAAGATAAAAAGGACGGGGTGTTGAATGTTCGGTACCGAAAACTAAAAACTGAATGGTTTTATTTATATGTGTTGATTGATCATATTTGGTATCATGTCTAGGTACCCTCGTGGAAAGTCTGAAAAGATTCCAAGTCGAAATTCTAGATTCGGATCATCTGCTTCTCGACAGGGTAGTCCATCCTATCCTGATGAATAACCTTTCAACGGTCGAAGAAGACGTGGGGTTTGGTTTGGTTTGGTGGGGTGGACTTTGCCTACTGCAGCTGTCGTTCAATCATCGTCGGGAAAAGGATGCGAATCCATGAGAAGGATGGTATCTGGACAAGGCTTATTTTGCTAAAGATGGACCTAATTAGGAAACTCGCTATCAAATTACCTCATATCACGATATCTTCAACGGACCCGAGAAATCTTCACACTACTAGACAAGGCTCGGTAGGTACTCGATCTACTTCTAGAGAGTATTTGAAGAATATCAGGGATGGTATCGGAGTAAGCTAATCGAGTATCCTAACGGCGCCGGAGGTAGGCATCGCTTTCCAGATATTAATAAAGCGATATATGTCAATAAGATATATGCGGAATATTATATTACAAACTCCCCTTTCTCCTATCGCAAGTATTCCTTTCTTTCCCGTCCCGTCCCGTCCGAGACAAGACAGGACAGGACAGGACAGGACAAGAATCAACAAAACGGCTGCAGCTGCAATGGCAAGTACCGAAGAAATCAATTTTTGCATGCGTAAAGAGTAAAAGAGTATATTCTGATTTGAAAAAATGTATCCTTCCCGGAGAGGCAAGAAAAAAATAAATAAACAAAACACAAAAGCAAAAGACTGGATAAACGGTGGCTGACGGCAACCAATCCAGTTTGTAGCACCTTGCGGGGATTTGTGGACTCAGGAGATGGGGATTTTGGTAGATGAGCGAGATGGGAGAGATTTTGAGACGTGATAGATATTTCCTTTTCATGGTATGGTACAGTACGAGATATGTTGTGTTGTGCGAGGGTTAGATATCGAGGACTGAGTAACTACCTATGAGAGAGAGAGACGGGATGGGATTGGATGAATACATGAATGCAAAGAAATTCAGATATCTGCAAAGACGGGAAGGGGAACAAGAAAATGTGTGATCTGGGCGGATGGTAAGGAGATATCTTGGCATATATAGTATTATCAGCCGGTGTTGCATCTGTTGATTTCTGGATTCTGCAGTTGTTCACCAATGAACGGTACTAGGTATGTCAAACTCGAATCAAGTATTATAAGTATATGGAAAGAAATTGGCGGCAACCTCCCTCCCTCATCGCATTGCATATGATCGAATGTATCAATCACAACATATGCTGCTGGTGTTGATCATCACAAGTACAGCATGAAGATGAAGATCCTCCCTACACCTCGGAGACGCTTCTATCGATCTCCAATCCCCAGAATGAGCAGAATGCGTATGGAGTATCAGGTTACTGTAGTAAGATTATATTCGAGGAATTTTAGCGGCTATCAGCACAAGCAAGCAAGCAAAGTAAGTAAAGCAAGTAAAGCAAGTAAAGTAAGCAAAGTAAGCAAAACTCGAGAACCCAAAATCATCTTACAACATCAGGGAAAACGGATAATCACAGCCCGATCCCGTCCTTCCACAACATATACATACAATATCATTCAACCCCTTTCAGCCCATCGAGGCCGTAACGGTTTTTTCCTTCCGAAACCTGGTAACCTTATGAATCTATGATTCGGAGAAGAAACATGATATCGATGATCCCTAATATATCGCTGCAGTAATGGTGTTATGTTATCTTGTATGTTTTTTTACCAGATTTTCTCTCGTTGTTGTAAGTCTTACATACACATAAGTACATGTCATGTATGTACAATTATTCGGCATAAAGATAGATGGTCAAATTTTACAAATCTTTTTCCTATTTATCGCGCTTTATCTGATTATATGGTTCCTGCATGCTGTAACGGTAGGTTCATACATATATTTTGTAAATATGTTAACACATCCTTATATAATAAGTATAATGATCTTGGAAAAATATTAAAGATAATATTGTTGCATTGAAAGTAATATAATATAATAAATATATTTTCCGCGATATTTATTACTTCTTCCAGCTATTGATGAAATAAAGTAGCCTTGATTTTCCAATTTCGGTAAAAGACCTCGTTAGACTTTTCCTCCTTTGTTTCGCTCCGAGCTCAGTTATATCATGTGAATATGAAGTCGTGTGGATGGTAAGCTAATACCACCTATATAAATCCTCTCACCGATTATCCATTCATCTAATTGTTAAATTCTGACTCGGACTGATTTCATCCTCTTACTACCAGTCAACCACTCCAGCTACACCAGCTACGCCAGCTCATTCATAGATATACGATGGATGATGTACTAGGCATATCATTCGTAAAACCCCCATACCCCACCTGCCCTTTCGATCATTGAAGCTGATATTGATGATATTCCGACCTCTGTACAATCAATCAATTAATAACAAATACAAAAATACGGATGGATGTACAGTATCTGAAATCAGGTCACACGCTCACCTACCTAATCAATTTTGCTGAATAAGAAGTAAAGCTGCCCAAATTCTCAGCCCATTTCTCTTTCTCTTTCTCCCTTCTGAGCAATACGTACATATATACATATACTCGTATACATACATACATACATACATACATATTATTTACAGGATACAACAAGAACTCTATCCCACTCGTCTCCTCATACATTTCATAAGTACAGAGTAAATAAACAATAAACAAGGATATACCTACCCCTCACTCAACTACCCAACCAAAAGAACCCATCCCCCTTTCCCCTTCCCTTCAATACCACCCCAAATATACAACGTCTATCATCCTATTGCCAGCTAGACATACATACATATATACATACATACATTCGGTACCAAACTCCTACAACCTGTTCAACGACTCTGAATTCCATGTTCCTATAGCTATTATTCCCAGGTATCCATGGATCTAATGCCTCTTTATAATTATCGCTGTATCAGATAGTGAGGATGCAGATATGTATGTTAGGGTACCAATAACCTATCATACGAATTATATTATCATCATGAGGATGTTTGGGTGGCTGACGATGTTTCTGGGGATTTTTTGGTGAGGCTTGGTGGTCTTTGATAGGTTGGGGTATATATACATATACATGTACATGTACATAGAATCTTACATACATACAATTTGACCCTTTATTCCTTCATCCATTCTTCATGCATTCTTCATTCAATCTTCATTCGTTCGTTTACAGCAAATAAGGTTAATCAACAAACCATACCTATCGATATCAATATTCAACACCATCTAAATAGGTAACTCCATCCATCTCACCCTCCAACCGTCCAATCTTCAAGAAACTCTCTTCCACTTCGAATTTCTTAAACATCAAATGCATCCAACCAACCAACCAACACCGCGAAAATAGCCCCCTCCCCCCTCCCCACAATCCAATCCAACACCGTTGACATTAACATTAACGTTAAAATCTCAATCTCCCTAATACCCGTGCCGCATCTCACCCTAACATACGACCTCTACCCTACCCTACCCAAACAACCAAAAACTTGTCATGTGCCAGCCAACCAGTCAGTATCCATATCCATATCCATATTCGCCGACCCCAAGCTTTCTCCTCCTCTCCCTGTTAACATTAATTGTTCACCCTAAACCAACCTTATCCTTACCAATATCACATCCGACCGTTGGTTGTATAATGCGATGCGATGTGACGTTCTGTATGTACATCGATCAGCTCACATATTCACCCATTAGTTACTTTACTAGGATTTTATATTCCAGAGGGAGGATGTTGATATTGGTATTAATTATTTCTATTGCCAGTGAAACTAATATAATTTTGATGTTTTGAAAAAAAAAGGGGGTTTCTTAAAGAGGGAAATTTTAAAGACTTTTGAATTTGATATAATCAATATAAAGAGAATTAATTATTATTAGAAAAAATTTATATTTATATAATAATAAAAATTTATATT
This sequence comes from Sclerotinia subarctica, assembly GCA_025389085.1. Classification (NCBI taxonomy): domain Eukaryota; kingdom Fungi; phylum Ascomycota; class Leotiomycetes; order Helotiales; family Sclerotiniaceae; genus Sclerotinia; species Sclerotinia subarctica. The sequence goes on along the minus strand of QRFI01000011.1, from coordinate 806,628 downwards.
TATATAATAATAAAAAGTTAAATTTATATAATATTTAAATTAAAGAATTTTATTATATTTATATTTATAAAAATATAAATATATTTTATATTAAATATTTAGTTTTAGTTTAATTATTTATAAATCTCTTTTTTTCATTTAATATTTTTATAATTTAATTTTAATGATATTTTTTCTCTTTTAATTTATCGAAAATATCTCCGCTTGAATTATTAAAAAAACTTAAATCAATATTCAGATCCTATTTTATATCTCTTATTCTCACTCTCACTCCCACTCCCACTCATCTACATCCCTCCTTCCCCTCACCTCAACCTCTCTCATTCACTCATCTCCCATCCGGAAATATCATAACTATCAGCGTAGTACATATATATATATACATACCAAACCTAAACTATCTCAACCCGTCTCGTCTCGTTTATTTATTTTATTATACATTCAAGAAATATTTTAAATTTTTTTTTATAAATAATATATTATATTATATTATATTACCAAAAAATATATATTTATATATATCTTTTAATAAATTTATTTTTATTATATTTTTATATATTATATATTATATATTAGAAATTATATAATCTTATCATATATATAACACACACACAAACCACTATAAAAAGAGTACAAAATCCAATCCTCCCACCTCATTTCATTCATTCATTCCATCTCGCTCCAAACCTTCAATAACCCTTAAACAATCCATACACATATACACACATTCACATACATATACACATACATCATCATCCCCAAGCCATGTAATACGAAGGGTAGCACAACATCCAACAACCCACCCACCACTACCAAATTTCAGGGTTTTCTTTCATGTGTAATCACAAATTCACAATATCCCATTTCTATTTAATGCTCTTTTACAAAAAGAGGAGTGTTTTTTTATTCCGTGGTATCATTGAAAGAAAGTGAAGAAAATCACAACGCAGCAAGCAAGTAAGCAATCAAGCAACATGAGATGCGTAGCATCCATCCATGACTTAAAAATACGTACGTATATTTACGCACATGACTTCTCCTCAAACAGATGCGATGCGATGCGCCCCGTACAGTAAAGTACAATATAGTACAATCATAGCCAGCCACGACCATGCATACAGAACACAGCATGTGAGCATAATCTCATTTCGCCTCATTCTCGCATTCGCCTCGCCTCTTCTACGGCGACAAATAAAACCCCTTACATGCACCAAGACAGAGGATGCCACCCCAACCATAAGAAAAATACCAAGCACGACCATGAACACCGTTTGATCAATGCCAAATAAGCCTTTCCTTTCCTTTCCTTTTCGCCATCTGCCCAACCATCTCAATGCCTTTCCTTATCCTTGGCTGATTAAATATATGATTTATATATTCTTAATGTTTTGATATGTTTTGTCGTGCCTAGGAAAAAATTGTAATCAGTACCTTGGAAACGGAACGTAAGCATATGTTTGAAGATCTTACCTTCATTAGCTCAATTTTTGCCTTCAAAGCACTTGTGACCTCGGCAGCCCTCTTCCAGCTCTCCACCCCTGTTCCATTGCCACTAACAACACCACCAGCTCTAGACATGCGGTCACTTGTGTAAGAAAGTGGTGCTGGACTAGCCCTGCCACTACCACTAGCAGCACTTGATCTTCCATTACTCGTAGGTTCTAAATCAGGACTTAACATGCTACGGCCATAAGCGCCAGCCCCGTTTTCTTTCTCTTCTCCAATTGACGATGCTATAGACATGCGAGGGCGGCTTCTATAATCTTGGCGCGCCCCATCTAAAGGAGCACCATACATAGAATCACGATATATTCCTGCTTCATCATGGGCACCATCACGTCCAGGGCTTGAGTATCCTCTCGATGGGCTATGACTGTTAGCTCTTTCAGCAGCTGATAAAGCATGCTTTAACCTGTTCTGCTCTCTCCTTAACTGCGCACACATTGCTTCCGCTGTTTCGGCGTCTGCTCTGGAGCGAACAAGTTGGGTTTCCTTTGCTTTGATAGATAAAACATCTCGTGTGTGATCCTCAATCAGCTGTGCATTTTGATTCTTCAATTCTTGAATTTCTGAATTGAGTCGTGAACGTTCTTGGCGTAATTCATCAGCTTGGCGTAATAATCGGTCTTTGTCCAGTCGCAATTCTTCCAGCTCGGCTCTTTCCTGAGCAGCCAAACCGGCATTCGGTGGAGGCGACATCGAGGACATACGAGGAGCTGCATTGGCGGCAGGTGCTTTTGCTAACGATCGACCAGCCAAGCCGCGGCCTAGGCCTACACGAGGTGGAGGTGGAGCCTCTTCCTCCGCCGGAGCTGGTGACGGGATGGAACGTTTGGGCGACGCAAGTGCTGGGGGTACTATTTTTTTTCCAGGTGGTTTCAATCCAAGACCAGCCGGCTTCTTCAATCCAGCGGCACTTTTTGCTGTTGGCTGGGGCTCTAACGGAGGCTGTTGGGCATATACACTTGGGGCTGGAGGTGGTTTCTTTGCGGCTACTTTCTTTACCATCTTCTTTGGTGCGGCCGCCGGAGCGGCTTTAGGTGCTACAGGAGCCGGTGGAGGCTTAGGCTTATCCTTTGCCTTGACTTCTGCAGTATCGAAAAACTCCTTGATCTTTGTCTTCCGGATATCATCAAGTCCTTCAAGATGTGGTCCCATTGCACGCTCTCCCATAATCTTCATGACTGTACCTAAGACTTCAGCTCCACTAGATCTCAATACCTCACTCGACTCAGCAAGTAACTTCTTTGCGGCTTCTGAAATCTGGCCAACTTCTGCTTTGGAAGGAGCTTCCCGAGTTGTCCTGAGCGACCTAATCAAAAACTTGACAGTTCCCTCTTTGACTTGAGGATTCTTATGTTTCAAGAACTCTAAAGTTTCCTCCAAGCATTCGGTCAAACTGGTTGCCGCAAATACCTGATCTAGTGCAGCGCCGAGGGCATCGGAGACCGATGCCTTCTTCTCCTTCAATCTTTCCATGATAGGGCTCTGAATGACGGATCTGTATTTGGTAAATCCCTTTCGTAGACCTTGAGCCAAAACTTCAACACACTGTGCGGCTTGGGTGACGACTGCAATATTGGCGTCCTTCATACACTTTGCTAGACCGTGAACTATTAAACCATGATCGGCTTCCTTGATTCTGGGAACATTGAGGCAGGTGTATAGAGCCTCCAGCGCTTCCTTTCGTTCTTTCCATTTCGACGAGGCCAATTGTTCGTGGAAATTTGCAGGGACCTTGGACAACACATCTTGCGGTTCGGCCAAGTCAAATACATCAACTTCGACTGCTTCAGCCTCCAATTCATCTTCCTCTTCTGCACCACCTTCACCTGGGGGAGGCGCGTTAGCCATTGCTGCTTGTTGTGATCTGAGAAATCGTTCCTGTTTCGGTGTTGGTTCCCCTTTGATTTTTTCGAAATGAGCTTCCATATCCGCTTGTTGCGTTGGCTTGAGGTCTCCCCAAAACATTGGTTTCATGGCTTCTCGTAACCATCTATAGAACTCGGCAGCCAATTTTGTAGCTTCCCCACGTACATTTTTATCTGCATGACTGAATGGTTTTGGAAGAATTTTGAGAACTGGTTTAGGATCCACCGTCTTGCATCCATAGTTGTGATATATCTCAGTCAATGCGGCCACTGTTGCTGCAACGACTTTTGGTTGTTTATGCGATATTGCGGGAAGAAGCTCTTCAATGACAGGACCAGCTACGTCCAATTCGACATATAATAACAGAGCTTCAAGAGAGGATGCTTTGGTAGCAGCTCTTGTTGAACTCAACCCCTTCTCAACCAAGGAATTTAATGTATGACTTCGTGTCCTGGTACAATGTTCACGTCCACCGAATTTGAGAAAGGCGCATAATGCCGCGATACCATCTTGTTGTGCCGCAACGTTCGAATCTGCCACTGCCCCCTTCCATAATCCCGGATCGTTGAGGAATGGTCTAAAGACTGGATCATTTTCATCTGGTGTGACTTCAAATTGCTTTGCTGCGTCTTCATATGCTGCTTTCCTAACTTTCCATATCTATCATCAGGTATAAAGATTAGTCTATGCGTGTGACCAGTTGAGAAGGATGGATGGCGCAAACGGGAGAGTTAGGGCGATAATACCTTATGCTGAAATCTATCTGGGAGGGGCAAGGAACTGAAATCCTCTTCTTGCTCTGCCATCTTAGCTGCTGTAAATTTTGAAGGAGTCTGCGATGACTTTCCAGTGGCTATCCGTTTGGTTAGCTTTAGCTTTGGTAAAGACATCGACAATGGAGGGGCTTGGAATGCTTCTCCATTCCCAAGTATACAATGGAGAAGTGAATTGAAGGCGCCGCATATTATGGAGGTCCATCATTATGGCATAGGAAAGAGCAAAGGAGGGTGCCTACCAAACTGAAGTTGTGTGCAAAAATGAGAAGAAGTTTATGGTCGTGGGGTAAAATTTCAAAGGAGGAAAAGGAAGTATTTTGGGAATTTTTTATTGAATGATATGATGATATGATTTGAGCGGGATATTATAGAATTTCCTATGTGGATGGATGTAAAGAAGTTCTTAATCTTGACAGAAGAAAAGTCTCTTGTAATATATCAAAGCAGTAAATAGTAAATTCTAAATTCTACCCATGGATTTTGAATTTATAAATCAAATCAAAGTACGGTACAACGGTGGTACTATTGTTTATTTTGTGGCTCAAGCAACAGAAATGGTCAAATGATAATTGATAATTGATAATTGATGCGTTGTGTTGTGTTGTTGACTTTCCGCCGAATTTAAGAAAGGGCAGTCCTGTCACCGTAACGACCGTAACGACCGCGATTTCGATCGACCCCTGTAGATGGGATAGCATCCATTGATTGGCTAGGGCATCCACTCTTCATGATGTGTCAGCCAGTCGGGGTGAAAAGAGGCATAATACCTAGGTAAATACTTAAGGTAAATACTAAAAGTAGATAAAACGCGTTCAGAAATTACTGTGAATGAATGTTAACATGCTAATTAAGGTTACCTAGGTAGTAAAAAGTAACATAATGGACAATACCTCCCTACCTACACACACATACCTACTGCTTCATCATCACCCTTCAAGAAGGTTCTCCATATATCTACCAATATAGAGAGAGCTTATACTCTTTGTGCTTCAGTTGTCCTCCGTAAAGAAAGAACTTCTGCCCTACCTAACCTACCGCCCATCGTCAAAACAAAAAGTTGTGGACACCCCGCGCTTCCAAGCATAAATAAAGTGTTGCCCATACCCATACCCATACCCATACCCATACCCTTAACCTTACCCTACGTGAGAAGGACGTGTGCAAAAGCCGTGTGCAGACGTGTAAATCGAGAAGCTAAAGGCATAAAAATCACAACAGATTACACATCTACGCCAGGAAAAAATCCAGAAAAAGAAAAAAGATCATCATCACACATCGGAGACAAGAATCGAACTTTAACATTTCGCTTGCCAGGCGCATGCTTCGCCTCGGAAGAAGTTAACATCATTTTCGCATTCAACTTCATGTATCGCATACAATAATTCAACATGAGCCAACTTCTGACGTCGCGGCAGGCCGAGGAGCTGTGAGTTGAACTTATCTTCATCACATTCTCTAGATGGCTAATATTACTCCGCAGGCACAAGTCTATGATAGCATACCTTAACTCAGCGAACCTTCTACACAGCGCCGCGACGTTACGAGAAGAACTTGACATCGGTGAAAGCTTCGATTCTGCCACGAGCAAGAAATATGAAGGTTTGCTGGAGAAGAAATGGACAAGTGTGGTGCGGTTACAAAAGAAGGTGGGGATACGTGATACCAAGCTCCGCAAGAGTCTCTTACTGATTATGGGGAAACAGATAATGGATCTCGAATCGAGAAACGCGGCTTTACAAAGTGAAATCGACAATGCTACCCCTACGTCTCTATCAAACCGAAATACCGATCCTACAGCTTGGCTACCCAAATCACCAGCCAGGCATAACCTTCAATCGCACAGGGAAGCAATTACATGCGTTGCATTTCATCCAGTATTTTCATCATTGGCATCAGGTTCGGAGGATTGCACAATTAAAATTTGGGATTGGGAGCTGGGAGAATTAGAACTCACTGTTAAAGGACACACAAGAGCGGTATTGGATGTTGATTTTGGTGGCCCTAGAGGAGGAACATTACTAGCATCATGCTCCAGCGATCTTACCATCAAATTATGGGACCCAAGCGATCAGTATAAAAATATCCGCACCTTGCCTGGACACGATCATTCCGTTTCAGCCGTACGATTCATACCTAGTGGAGCAGCTGGATCACCTTCATCAGGAAACCTTTTAGTATCAGCAAGTCGAGACAAAACTTTACGGATATGGGATGTTTCTACAGGATATTGTGTCAAAACCGTTCGAGGACATGCGGATTGGGTTCGTGATGTAGCACCTTCTTATGATGGTCGCTGGCTCTTATCCGCTGGAGTGGATCAGACTGCAAGAATTTGGGATGCTTCAACAGGAGAACCAAAGGCAACTTTGTTAGGTCATGAGAATACGATCGAATGTTGTGTATTTGCACCGCCGGCAAGTTACCCTCATCTCGCCGCAATGGCAGGATTAAAGAAACCACCTGCAGCCAGCAGTTCTGCCGAATATATCGCTACCGGAGCTCGAGACAAGAGTATTCGAATATGGGATGCTCGCGGTACATTGATCAAGACACTAATTGGTCATGACAATTGGATTAGAGCTCTGGTTTTCCATCCTGGTGGAAAATACTTGCTAAGTGTAGCAGATGATAGAACATTGAGGTGTTGGGATCTTGCTCAGGAAGGAAAATGTGTGAAGACGATAAGTGATGCGCATGGACATTTCGTCAGCTGTATGAGATGGGCTCCAAGCGTTATCAAGGATGCTCCCCTCCTGAATGGAGAAAATGGAGTAGGGACTCCAATCAAGAATGGGAATGGGGCGACGAAGAAAGAGGATGCAAAAGTAAGCATCAGGTGTGTTATTGCGACAGGATGTGTGGATCAGGTTGTTCGAGTGTTCGCATCATGACCACATGTAAAGCATGTGCTATCAATAGGAAGAGAGTACTTTGATATCGGAGCAGGAGTTGATGGAGTTCGCTCATACCAGAAGAATAAATTCCTTGCTCCGACTTGGCTATTGAAGGAATATTTCACGAACTTTATGCTTAAAATATGTATATTGAGGAGCCATATTGGCTTCTCTCAATTACAATTCCATTTAATATGAAGAATAAATGGCTTCAAAAGAGAGAATCTTTGCTTCAATACAATGATGTTCCGAAAGGATGAGGTGAATAAAAAAGTAGAATCCTACGTTTGGGATAATTCATACGAAGTACTTGGGTATCTGACATTGTGCTCAGTAAGGGGGTGATATAGATTGTACGAGGTAAGCGCATGATATAAATGGTCGGTTCGTAGTATTACAGCACGCACGAGGAAGTGTGATGATTGTGATTGTGATTTATTCCTCTGGGGCTAAAATCTTATTATGGTAAGATACTATTTTCGGGATGGGATGATAGATAGTGAGTGGCATACTGATAGGATAGCTACCTAGGTATGAGTACCCCTATCCTGGATCTACAGTTCTAACTAGGCGGTTGCATTCAAACTGTGCCGCCAGGAATATACATAAATATGTACGTGAAATACTAGTTAGTTACCTAGGCAGGTACCTAGATAACCTACCCGAGCCGAGTTGTGGTCAGAGTGCAGGGGGGTTGTTTATTTATGGTTGTTTATTTATGTCGTTTTGGTCTATAGCTCCCTACCTACCCACCTACCTACCTACCTACCTACTAGGTACATACGACCATCAACATGTCAGCGCTAACAAAATATCTAGATGAGGCTTTGAAAGGATTTCGAATACCGGATTACCGGATGGGGATCTTTTCTAGTTACTTGGTCCTGGGCGTGAAGAATGCATTTAAACGGTGTTATGACATCAGGAGGATGCATTTGCATGCGTTTCTTAGTGGGATTCGCAAGGCTGGCTGGCTTTGTTCCTATTCTTTCAAATCATATAATATATTTTCCCTCCTCTCTCCAATTTCAAATATAAGATGTCTCGTGTAAATAGTTTTGAAATCTTTCAGCTCTCTCATATGAAATGTATGTCTTTTTGTAATCGACATCCTTCACAATCGTACTCGTAGTCCTGGCATGTTTCTATCCATCTCTCACATTCCGATCATTCGCATGATCTGCATTTCGATTTCGATTTCGATTTCTGGAGTAGATTGCAAACATGCCAGTCACTCTACGCCAGCGCTATATGCTACTTAGTGTATTTGTAGCCTCGACCATATTACTCAGTGGATTTTATCTGCGGAATAATTTAAGGTCCGAGCCCATCGAAACGGGACCAAAGCATCCAAAATACAAAGCCTACAAGCCACCGAAAAGTCATCCTATCGTCGATAATTTTCCTCTTGCTTTGAATGCACATTCAGCTTCGGACCTTCCTCCAATCCCAAAATGGAATCAACCTCCAAATCCACATGTTCCTGAGAAAACTCCTCTTCTCATTGGATTTACGAGGAATTGGCGTCTTCTTCAACAAGTGGTTGTTTCTTATATTACAGCAGGATGGCCTCCTTCAGATATATATGTGGTTGAGAACACAGGTGTTATGAATTCAAATAAAGATGGACAAATATCTCTTCAAAACCCCTTCTTCCTTAATCATACCCGATTAAACATGCTGGGGGTGAATATCCTCATAACACCTACTCTACTCACCTTCGCCCAAGTCCAAAATTATTTCTTATGGACAGCTATTGAAAATAAATGGCCGGCTTATTTTTGGAGTCATATGGATATCGTCGTTCTCTCATACGAAGATCGATGGTTAGATGCCCATCCCGATGATCTGAATCCTTCACCTACAAATTTCCAATCTCTATACGATCACTGCGTCTCCGCTCTCCGCAACGTCACAGCTCCCAACCCCGAAACAGGAGTCGTAACACCATGGGCGCTTGAATTTTTCTCCTACGATCGTCTCGCGCTCGTCAACACGGAATCATATCAAATAGTTGGAGGTTGGGATACCCTCATCCCTTTCTACGGTACCGATTGCGACATGCATGAACGACTCGCCATGGAAGGGTTTGAAATGAGAGATTGGGCCGCGGGTGCCATCTGGGATGTCGCGAGTAGTTTGGATGATCTCGAAGTTTTATATCGAAAGAAAGACGGCCCGGATCCTTCATTTATTGATCCTAATATTGTTGAAGAAGAACTCGCTCAACAAGCTAACACATCACTCGATCCCGCTTCTAGTGGGAATTCGAAGCATCAACCCCGCGATCTAGGACTCACAAACCTCTTCTTGGATAAAAATAAAAAACTATGGATCGATGAACCCATCGGCCAAGCATCGTGGAAAAAACTTCTAGAAGTCCTCGATCACATAGGATGGTCGAAGACCGCGAATAAAAATGGTAGGAATACCTGGCAGGGGAGACAGACGGGTGGTCGTGATGATCCATATTATAAGGATTCTGAGGGTTTTGAACGCGGCATTCAATTGTGGATTGAACATGGGAGGAGGGTCTTTGCGGAGAAATGGGGCCATAGGGATTGTGATTTGAGGGCGCAGGGATTGGTGGCTTTGGATGCTTGGAGGGTGGAGAGAGATTGGTAGGTTATGGAGGGGAGGGAGGGCTAAAGTAGGGTTCAGAGGGATTAGAGGTTGTGCGTAGGGTGCAAGTTCTCGGTTTGGGGAATTCATGGGAACTTCGAATGGGATCCTTCGACCGCGCTAAACCATAATTTATAATCTAGACCCCATATTCTATATTCCATCCTATATCTACCTATACACCATCCCCATCCCCAGCAACCCTTAACCAAAATCAGGAACTAGTGAATCAACAAGAAGTAAAGAACTTCATCGATATCCATGGTTTCTTCATCTTTATCTTTATCTTTATCGTATCTTCCTGGGTGGTTGTCGTATTTTCTTATATGGGTACTGTGATGAGATTTATTGTTTGATATTGAGGATAGGTGCGTTTGGGTGATGGGTGATAGTTGATGGATGAGAATTATATTTTATAATGTGTATATGTATATGTATATGTATGTGTGTATATTAATATAGATATTATATTTATTAGAATTGGATTGGATTCGATATAGAGAGGATAGTGAATACCTATATAAACATTATAAAGTAGAGATGAGAGGAAGAATAATAAGAAAAAGAGAAATTAAATCTACAATGTTTGTAATAATACTTGTAATTATCCAATTAAGGGGTGTTTTATTAGTACAGGAAGGAATCAAATATCATAAAGTATCTTTCGTAGGGGAAATATACGATTTTCAGTTCATTCGTTGTGACACAGCTATAGATTCATCAATCGTGCGATTATCATCAAAGAACTTACGCCACCGGTTTCTACCAATAATACCTTAAAAAAGCCAAGAGAATTATTATGTATATATCAACTGTTTTTACATATTGGATTGGAGACAGCCAAGGTCTGACTGAAATGGTTGAATAAATGGATGTGAGCCCCTAGACGAAATCGAATGTAAACAAAGCAGCTGAAACGACTGAAAAACAGAGTTTCTTCAAGACACCCTTACCTTTTCGGAGCTTCCAGATTATGACAATGTTATGTATGATACGAGTTCTTCATTGCATACTGGGAATGCTTATGAATGATGACTGTGAAGAAGCTGAGAATGTTTTGATGTAGCACATCGCGTGTGGTCTTTTGAAAAAACAGTTCACATTCCACCAACTTCATTCAGTGGCGCATTTCGACAAGCTATTGATCGATCACATCAAATCAACACTTCAAATTGAATCAACCTCATGGCCCATCACCATTCAGTCGCAACAAGGTATTCTTCTTCAAGCCCCAGCTAAAAGCCAGGTAAAACTCAATGAAAAAATGTAAAAACCCGAAGGATGCAATCAAAAATTCCCCCGATGGGGACCCCGAAGGATACCCAATGATTCTCGTCGCCCCGATGTGCAATGGAGGACTCGTATCATAGCATTCTCAATTCATGATCTGAAAATGCTCCGAGAAGGTAAGTATGAAGAAAAAAGAAAAAGAGAGGAACGGAGGGACCGAAAGGGTTCTTATATAGATGATTGGGGCTGGTCTGTGCGCGCTAAGATAGAGGCTAGTTGGTGCAAACAGGACAAACACGTCTTGATTGGGGTTAGTGGGGAAATGTGGGACTTGGATGTGGTGTTGTTGGAATGTTTGTGATTATTATGTTGAATATTTTGAAAATTGTACATTGAATCTTTTGCTGCTGTGGAGATTCTTCAAATATTAGCGAAGGGGCTTTATTTCCTCAATAGAGATACAGGATAAGCAACGCGTCGACTTCAACACAACCTCACACTAACTGTATTCTCTTTACACTCATTTATCGGTCTTGAAGATCAAAGTCTGCAACTAGTTCGTTACATACTCGTCATTGTACGTTTTCCTTAAATTCTTTTTATCATCATCCCATTATAATTTCAGTACGAAAGCCGATGGCGTTGGAGGTATTGATGTCGTGTCACTTGTACTTGTTAATCTTCAGTTCCCGAGTTTTTACTCGCATGCAATGCCATACATAGCGACATGTTTTGTGTGGGAAATTGAAGCCGCATGTGCTTACATCCCACACAATGAAGGACTCATACCACTCGTTCGTGCTCAGAGGTGTTTCTTTCCATACTCACGCCATTGGATTGATGCGAGTGCGAAGAAAGGTTGCTTTTATATTTTTCATGGGGGCAGTATACGTATTTTCTCTGCATTGGTTTCCTTACATTACTTTTTCTGCTTATGGATCAAGAGCATCATATTGACTTTGATCTTGAGTTTCCGTCTCCGCCACGAATGGTACAGTTGATGAGCGGTTCGAGGAATTCCTTCGAAGTGAGGCTGCGGAGGACAAGACAATTCCACATCATCTTCATGTAGTTAGTTATTCGAGTGTGTGTTGATTCTCTGGTTTATCGCCTATCGAACCAAAATCTCAGTACAAAAGATATTATCTATGACATTGGGTATGACGAGACGGCGTCTATTTAAAAAACCAATGGATCTGTTTCTCCATCAAAAGACTTTCCAAAAAGCACAGTGTTAAGACCAAGATAATTTGTGAGTTCTGATAATCCCATACTCCATTTGACAACAATATACGTTAACACTTTGAAGTTCAGGTTACAATACCATGGATTGTTTTCACATTTGTTTCACTGGTTGTTCGTTCAAGGCGTGTTGCCACTCCTGGTTCTTCATCTTCCTGGTCATGAAGATAATTGAATAAAGACTTTAATAATGCTCCTGGTCCGAATATGTTCACTGAAATGTGTGAATACATGTCTGATATCTGCGCAAGGACAGTGCCACTCCAAGAGCTGGATAACTTGTGGGTTCTAGTTGTCCGATGTCCCTGAAATAATTAACAGTGCTAACTTTCTCAACTTCAGGTGCAAGTTTAAAGGCTACTTCTTTCACATCTGCGAGCCGCAATGTTTCAAAAGGACTTGGACTAAACGCAGCATGATACACTATAACTATTGCCTTGATCACAGCTGTACAGGCAACTCAATACCACCAAAATCACTGTGGTGAACAAAATGCTGATGATGAAGAATCTCACTATCGTCTAGCACGTCGGTCCTTACATTTTACATGGAAAGACTGCAGATCTGTACCAAATGCTGCACATCGGTAATAGTGGACGTTAGGATGATTTTCTTCCCCAAAACCTTGAATTAACAATCGGTGCAGATTTCTTTTTGTAGAAACGTCGCAATTATAAGGTGGTTCAGCGTACATGATGTTGGCTGGAAAGAAGGGACTCTTTACCGTGAACGAATGGTAAATTGTCGGATGCTAGATGCTGTCCAATCACATTCAGATACAATACTCAACCATGACGCAGAACCAGCAGCCGCACAAGCTGTGCCGGTTGCTTGATGAAGTCTTCTCTGCAGGTGTTCGTTTTAACGCTATCATTCGTGGCCTATAGTTGCTCAACGTTAGACATAAAAGGGCTCAGATAGGACTACTCTACAAGACTTTGTAAGTTTCCATGCTGCATTTTAAGTTAAGCTTACGTCCAGATTGTGATGCGAAGCTGATGCTCAGATATGAAGCGTCAAAACAAGTTTTACACTGGAATTAAAGACTGCACAAAGTTGCTGTGATATCAGGCATTGAGTTTTGAACAGAATTGGAGCTTAAAAGCCACATTGCTTGTAAGTCAATGATGGGTGCCTCTAGCTCAGACATGTAATTTTAAAAACGATCGTAAGAGGATGTAAGACAAACGGTGCTTGTAGTTTCGGTATCGAACTTACCAAACGATGACTGCATCTAGAGACGATGTAAGACAGTATCCAGTGCGCCTAGCTCAGGTACATTAGAGTTGCCTCTTCTCGACTTGGAAAGCCAAAAGGGGTGTGTGTAGATATGTAGATATTCTATTCTCACTAAGGGCTTTGAAAAACCAGGGGTCACATTTGTACCAACTATGTTGATTGAGAGCATGGTGTGACCAAGTCCGAATTCACAAAAGTCAGGAATGAAACCCAACAAGAGAGATTCCTCAACCAACCATTATCGTCAATGATTCTAGAACATCAAATTCATTTCAAACATAAACTCTAGTTAAAGAATTGAAATCATATCACTAAACCATTAGCGACTTCTCTTCCCGTGTATACACATCGATGTCAGAAGTTTTTAGATCAACACTTCCCTCCCACATGACATATCCTAAGCTCATAAACCAGATCCGATCCCCACCGCATCTTTCCCAGACCTAAACACTTGCAAGTCTTACATATATATAAATATATAAAACAAACCCCCCCCCCGGAGTCTAAACCAACACTTCACTTTCCCTATGGATTATATATATATATATACTCTATAGACATAGAAACCAAAGCATTAACCCTCCCTCACCCCTTATTTTTTTCTTTATTAAAGTTAAATATTAAGATCTGAGAATAAAATAAGATAAAATAAAGTATCTATTTACTAAACATAAAATATTCTTTCCAAGCACAGAGCCGCGAAGCGCGAAAAATATCTATATCTACCTAGTTTGTGATCTCTAGCATTACTGCTGTCTGTTCACCTTGCTGTCTGTTCATATTGCTGAGTGCACACTAGCAATCAATCACATCTAAATCATCGTGGCAACTTTACAAGTGAGCGTATAAAGGTAACTCAAATGTATAAAGCAGATAGATTCAATCATTACTACTAAGTGACTAGACAAGACCAGACTATATACTCCACTCCAAACCATCCTCCCTCCCTCATTCGGTTCTCCAACTGAATGAACACCTAATAGCTTCATATCACACCCAAACCACATATGCCAAAACTCCACCCACAGCCCACCAATCCAATCATCATCATAAACATAAACATAAAGGTAAAGTAAAGGTACGAAGGTAGAAAGGTAGAAAGGTAGGTAGGTACTCGTGAAGTAAAGTAAAGTAAAATAGAATAAAATAAAATAAATAAACAAAAAGTAGAAGAAAAAGAAATTGCAAAGAAATTGCTAGGGTATCCTGCCTGATGATTCACCATACCATCCATTTATATCCGTCACTCGCGAGCCTTAACAACAAAGGGAAAGAAAGGGGAAAAGAAAGGAAAGGGAAAATCATCGTTTCGTATCTTCCAATCTCGGTTCGGTCCGGTTCATCTGAATGTCATCGTCTCAACTCATTAATCGTGAAGTGCGTATTGCGTATTGCATCGTGTTCGTGTGTCGCGTTTGCTCCCTCCTTTCCCGTCCTCCGATATCCTTTCATGAACTTAAGGGATCCAATACTCCTCCCTCTTTAATTCGTCATTTCCCACTTCATTGCTCTTCCACCTTCCCTACAACCAAACAAAGTCCCTTTCCTCCACCCTCGTACACGTCAAATACCCCACCGCCACCCCCTCTCCTTCTAATCCACACCTCATCAATGGTTCCACTACTCTCCTAGCCATCTCCTTCATTTCATCCATCCTCCTCTCAAACCTCTTTAATCCCTCCCTACTATAATGCTCTGGCGTCAACTTCAAAAATCTCTTGCAGTCTTCATGTCCTAGATAGGCACCATTTGACGCACTTCCCAACAGCTTAAATGTCCTGCCAATCTGTTGATTTTGCGATATAGTTGACGGAGGAGGTTGCTGATGTTGAGTGATTGTTAAAGAAGAAGCGCGCGAATGGTGTGTATTATGAGAACCACTAGTGTGACGAGGAGATCTAGGAAGTGGTTGAGGAGGTGCGGGAGGCGGTGATGTATTCTCAGCTAGCCACTGCCTGAATAAACTTACGACCAACCAATCCGCATATGCATTACCCGGATTGACTCTCTCGCCCCTCGCAGTCAATAGCGTTAATCGAAATAATTGCCCTTCAACACTCCCAACCATATCCCTCAAATCCTCTACTTTATCTTCTATAATCTCCAATACTTGGTCAGGCAACTGATTCCTAATGTGTCTCTCACCTGCAGGCCAAGCGCCTACGACATGTATGAGAGCTTCTCCAAATATCGTTTTCGATTGAGAGAGATAGCCGAGTTTGAGATACGAAGATGGATATTTGGCGATTTGTTTCCAGAGACGTCCTTGGAATTGTAGAAGATGGTGATCAATGCGCGGGCCAACAACCGTCAGAGCGTCGTAGAGATCTGCGAGTGTAAGAAGTGATTTGCATTGTATGTATGCGGTAGCTATATCGATCGAATCGAGAAGTGGAGAATGATTATAGAAGATTCGAAACAAATTATCGTAATCGTTGAGCAAATCTTGATCTTCTTGTGTTATTTGTGGAGGCGCAGGAGTGGAATGCGAGGTGATGGATAAGTTTGCGACGGAGCGAAAGAAGGATGGGTTGGATGAAGGAGGTTTGTTTCGAACAGGTGGGGGTGGTCGAGTGTCGTTTGCGCCGAAAAGGGAAAGAGATGATTCAGGCTTTTGAACCAGCATTGGTATATCGTCATTATTAGGTCCGCTATCCAGTTCATACCTCCATCTCCTTTTTGGTCCTGCTTCATTCCTTCCCACATCACTCCCCGATTCTTCACCTATCCTAGCCAACTCCCCTACACCCGAACCTCCAACCTCAGTAGCCCTGGACCATTCTTGACTTGTGCTCGCCTCGAAGAATCCGGAACAATTCGTCAAGATAAGTCGGTGTAATAAATATCGATTCGTTTTTGCGCCAGCCTTTACAATAATTTCCACATCCCCCGTATGCGTGAAGACGGGAAAATCATTTTGCGGTATGTATGATGAAGTTCCCGTATGACTACGTCCATGGCGACGATGATGCCTCGATGTACTCGCTCTTGAAACAACCGACGAAGGACCTCGAATAGCCAGCGAATTGGTCGGTTCTGCCTGCGAAACCATTGCGTGTTTCCTATGCAAAAGAAATATCAATCAGTATTCGTACTGGGGGGTGAAGAATCCATTCTAATGGCCCCGGCTTGTTTTCGTCGCATAAGCAAAAACATATAAATCTGGACCACGCAAAGAACGTAAGACTTACCAAAATATCCAGTCTTCACTTCACCTTACACCGAGTGGACACAAGGCTGATGAAATGATTGCGATCAAGAAGCTCATATACTCATCCAATATCTGCTACGCACAGCGCGCAATTCTTTGTCCTTCGTTCTTTGTTCTTCGTCCTTCAAGTAGGTAGTAATAGAATAATGATAAATTCTTCGGAAAACCCCAAAAATTCCCTCGCAAAGAATATCGACAGTCCCGAGCTTCCAGAAAATGTCTCGAATCTACCTCGAAGCTCAAATCTCGAAGCTCATAAGTCTTCTTCGAGATAACTCTGTGTTATTCTCCTTCTCCTTCTTCAAGTCTTCCTTTCCCTCTATTAGAAACTAGAATCGCCAATCCCGAAAAACGCGCGTAGAATCTCGTCAACTTCTTTATCCTCCAAAAGAAGTTTCGTGTATATACGTGAGGTTATACTCGTGTAGGTAAATAAGAAGGAAGCGAAGAGAAGAGAAAAAAAATCAATTCCGTTAGAGTATATTCAATATCAATATCAAACGCATCTTATTATCTATTATTTATTATCTACTATCTACCCTCTCAATCTATCAATCAATCGACAAACATGTACACGGTAAATGGCAAATCCCCCAGGGCCATCCAAGCAAGTTCTCAGCCCAGGAACCACCATGACCATGCAGTCGAAAATACTCGGTACCCATTTCTTCATTTCTACCCACCTCTCTCACCCATTCATATGTAAGAAAACAAAAAATAACAACATAAACCTTGCTTGCCTTGCTTGCCTTGCTTCTCTCTCGCCTTGCTAAAAGCTTTCCCACTGTATCCACCAGCGCCCAGCCAACCCGCGAATTGTCACCCAGCCATCTCCAATGAAACCTGGAAACCATCCATTCATTCGTTTCAACGCGCTTTGGTCCACCCTACACTCATTACTAATACCACGTAGCGTAACCTGACAATACACAATTCTCCATACATTTTCATAACTCAATTATGCCAATTCTGTACATCCTGCTTTAGCATCCAACTTTTTGGTGCAATACTATGCCAACCTATCACCTGTCACTACCCTATACCTTCCTGCCTCTACAGGTTCGTCCATCTCTAATGCGTCTCCATCTACCACCCTACCTCATCAACGGAGTGGACTTTCACACTGCATATTCCCCTTCTATCGTCGTATTTTCTTGTCCCATCGCCGATTTCCCTTTCAATTTTTACCGCTCTCTTTCTTCCAACCTACCTAAAGTCTTAACGGGCTATTGCAAACACAAGTGATCTTGTGTGGCAGAATGCCTCACTTGCCTGACTTCATTGCATGGCTCCATTTGGAAAAATCCTTTTTCTCGAGGCTTTTTGGAAAATTGCCGTCTGAGCGCTTCTCCGTCACACCATCCATCTTGTTGGACGAGCAACCTGAATGAGTAACCTTAGGCCCCGAATTCCCCAAACTCATCATCACATTGCGTCCATAGGTTCGAATAAGTTCGCTTCATTTCAAAGGATAAAATACTTCAGGATACAACAAACTTTTGTATTTAAAATTTGCGCGACAGCTTGCTCTCATGTTAGGCTTTGACTACTAAACTCGTGCCAACGAAAGCAAAAACGTCTTGCAAAGTATGCAAAGCCAGCAAACCCATGACCTACCTCCCTCCTATTCTATGTTACAAATTTATGCTAGACCTAGCCAGGTAGCCTTATGGATGACCCTAATTCCGAAATCCCATATGCAAATTCGAATGCAGTGAAACTAGCAAAACTCCGTGTCCTGTAACTTTAGGAATAACCCATTTCATTTTGTACATTGGTGCCCAAGGCCGTAAATCGCATTTAACTCATATCCATCTCAACCTCCACAGCATGGTTTGGGAGATCAGTCGTAGGATTTCCATCCGTCATCATTTCTTCAACGTGTGCATTTGTCATGGCATTGATAATTGGACTGCTAGCCTTTGGAGTTTCGCTAGCCTCAATCACCATATCACCCTCAAATATTGGAACTGGTCCTCGGAGGTTTTCAAAAGTCTTCTCCAAGCTGGTGCTCACCAATCTTCCTTGTTTGAGGTCATCTCCAAATAAAAAGTAGCCTTCTTGGGCTTCGACGAGATAACTAGCTAGACCTCTACTTTGCAATCGAATGATCGCATTGTTGACAGGATAGTGATTCTCGATATATTTTGTCCAGCCACGAACCGCAGCTTGAATATCTTCGTCGGCGCTTAACTTTGACCAACCGATACCCAGGTGTCGAGTGTACTCATCGATTGAAGGCTGGACGGGGCCAATACCTCCAACTTGAAGTGGTGTTGAGAGTACACTATTTGCAACCTTTATCTCTTCGGTCATTGATGGCGTGGAGCCTAGGTCAATTCTTTGACTCTTCGCCGAACGTAGTATTGGTCTTTCTGGGCTGGCCGCGCGCAATGCTGCTTGTGCCTTTTTTTCGGCTTCTTCCTCTTCCAACCATGTACCAGTTTGACTATCTGCAGATAAGATGTAGCCTTTGCTTGGTTTGATAAGTGTCATTCCTGGTCCATACTCCCATTCCTCTTCGTTCTCGACGATTACTGGCTCGACGGGTGCCTGTGAAAAATATTCCTCGTCTTCAAAATCAGCCTCGTCGCGTGAACGTTTGCGACCTGCAGCTGATTGAGGTGCGGACGTTGGAGTGAGCCAAGAACTTTGAGGTGTTGATGACAGAGGTGCCTTTACGAAAGGTGAAGTAAAAGATGGTCTATTGAAAGAAGGCTGAGGCGGTAGTTGCGGTGTCATGGCAAGAACGGGGGAAGATTGAGAGAAGGATTGATGAGAGAAGGAACCCATGATGAATAAAAGAGAGGATGATTTTTAATTGTTGAATAGATGACGAGATAATCAAAAGAAGACGCGACTTTGAGGTAACTATTTTATCATCAATTGATCGATGTTATTGGATAGATAATAGATGGAATTGGATTGATGTTGAAGATAGAGATGGAGGTTGAAGGAGGAAGTATATTTTGAGTTGGTGTTGGGGGAGGGATGGGAAGTATCAAAGTATTGATGGAAGAAGATGAAGACGAAGAAGAATAAAAGGAAGAGATGAAAGTCAAGAATCAAGAGAAGGGGAAAGGTGAAATACTTATTTTTGGAGGTGGGAACTGGGAAAAGGATAGAAAGGAAAGAAAAGAAAGGTGAGAGAAAGGACGGCATCTTTGAAATGTAAGAAGGCAAGGCAAGAACTTGGGGTACTTTTTTCGGAAAGCTCCAATTGGGTTGTCACAGTGAAAGCTTGCATTTGCGCGACAACCTTTTTGAGACTAGATCAGATGAAGGTTAGAGTCTTTTTGAAGACTTGCCTTGTGGGTCTTCTCTGCCCAGGTTATGTGTCTGCTCAGTCAGTCAAGGTAGAGTTTTGATTGGTTAGATAAAGAAACTCATTCAGAGACATTTTGGGGAAGAGTTGCTTGTTGCTTTGCACAGGGATTAAAATGACGGAAGGTCGGTGGATGGACCAGTGGATGGATAAAGTCATTTATTAGCCTAATCCACCAATCAAATTGAACATTGATGATTCTTTTGAGATTCTTCTAGGCCGATTATAGTTGACCAATCAACTTAAGCCTTGCTGGTTGATCCTTTTCCTCCGTACATACATTCTTCCTAGTCGGTCGCAGGGTGCTCCGGACCCACTTTACTCTACCAATCAAATTAAACAATCGTCCATCGATCCTTTTTAATTCTTCTGACTCTTCTGGACCTAGCGGTGTTTACTGTGAGCTGAAAAGATTTACCAATGGTGGCCTAATCTATTAGGTACACACCAGGATCCAAATTATCCAATGCAACACCTCGGGCCATGCAAGTTCAACTCGGGTTTAGTGACTGATCCATCTAATAGGACCCTTGCTGGGTATGAATCGTAAGATCCTTTTTTTAGCTTTTGATCGCTCTCAAAACATCCAAAAAAAGGATTCTGGTGTGGAGCTCGAAGGAACAGTCTTCACACTCATCGCTCATCACTCATGTCATGACGTTCTTTGTTCACTGACCTTCCTTGAATGCGATGTCACATGACTGACTATGCATGTGATATCTTGTGAAAAATATCCACTTTCAATATGCACTTGCATCAAAATGCCATCATTGAGAATCAATAATAATCTTACTCCGTAGATACAACGTTGACAACAATAACAATTTTCAATCATCTCAAACATCACATGCTTACCAACATATTTTAATGTGAAATTTTTGTAATGACATTCCAGGATCAGCCTTGCCCATCCTTAGCGCCGGCCATCGTTTGTCATTTAACCGTCTTGCAAATGTGCCTTATGAATTGGATTGTGCTTATAGATTTGAGATTGCGATTTCATTTCATAACAAAAAGGAGTCGCATCCTAAAAACAGATCAGAAATCACTCCTAGCTTTACATACAACTCGACGACTATGGCTTCGGTAACAAATCTCGACAATGACGTTAATAGCAAGCGGGGTGATAGAGTCACTCCGGCTACTGTGAACGAAGTGAGGAATTTCATTGAGGAATCACTTGGAGAGAAATTACCTGATGTTGGAGATGATCCCCGCTTTGGAACATACAATATACTTGCCGCACTGAAAGATGGAGTTGCGCTTTGCAAGTACGTTCATATTCTTCCTCCAGACAAGTCCCAGTTTGCTAACTTATTTGTAGGCTCGCAGCTCTGATTGATCCTGCAAAAGTCCGCGGGTTCAAACCTAAAGCAACAATGCCTTTTATACAACGAGAGAATATCGCTTTGTTTCTTGCCGCATGTGAGAAGCCACCCTTGAGCCTACATGCGCATGATAGGTTTCTCACAGTGGATCTCTACGATGGAAAAGATCCTGCGCAAGTACTCCAATGTCTCGCCACTTTCAGCAGAGCAGCGAACCGAGTCGAGCCTTCGAAATTTCCTAATCCTATCGGCGCAAAATCTCGTGGGGGTGTTGTGAGCCCGCAGGTGACTGGACAATATCTTGGAACTGGTTATGGTAACAGGGCCAGAGAGGCTTCAACTGCCAGCACTGCATCATCGAGTAACAAGCCTGCTTCTACCTTGACTGCTTCGAGAACCGGTGGTTCGGACAGTGGTAGAAAAAGTCCTAGCAGATTCGGTCGGCCTACATCACCTGGTTCAGTCAGTACTTGGAGTAAGAAGTCCGACGAGGGTGCGACAGCTCCGGCTTGGAACATTGCGCAATATGGGTACATGGGAGGTGCAAGTCAAGGCAATATGGGGGTTTCATTTGGTGGCAGGAGACAAATTACAAACGCTGGCCCGAGTGTTCCGAGTCTTGCTGAAAAGGAGAAGAAACGAAGAGAAAAAGAAGCAGAAGATGCACGACTAAAGCTTGAAGCAGAAGAACAGGCAAAACAAAGAGTTGCGGCAGAGGAGGAAAAGGCTCGTATTCAAGAGGAAAAGAGATTCGCCGAAGAAACCGAGAAGTTGCGACAAAAAACACTGAACGAGAAACGAGAATGGGAGGAACAAGAACGCAAATGGAAGGCGGAAGAGGATCGCCGAAAGCAAGATGAAGCGGAGGCTGAAAATAGAGCAGCAGATGAGCGAAAGAGATTGAGAGGTACCAGCGACGCTCGATTACAAGGACAATTTCTCAGTCAATATCAAGCTGAAAACGAATTGAATAAGAAGGGCCGCAAAACCAATTCTACCGAGGCCGACAGGATTAGGCAATTGGAACATGAATTGGCAGAAGCTCGGGACCGAGAGCGTCGATACCAAGCCGAAAGAGTTTCAAAACACAAAACTGGCGATCGTGAAGCCATTGAAGATCATGATTTGACACTGCGATTGAAGGAACAGTCATCAAAAGCTCGTCCAGAATCTGGTAGTCTCCCCAGTCTACCACCACGAAAGGATAGAGATGAAACATGGAGAAAAGATGAACGAGATTATCTTCGCAAACAATGGAGCTCGCAAAATACCAGTGAGGATACACCACCAATAAAATCTCCTCGTCCATTACCAGAACCTGCTGCAGCTGCCATTAATCCTGAACACACCGGTGAAGCAAGACCTCTACCGGCTCCAGCAAACTACACATCCCCAACTTCTAAAGTCCCAAACCGTACTGACCGCTTCCTTTCCTCAAACCCTCCACCAACCCCACCAAGGACAACCGCAACCTATTCAAATGAAATAGGAACATTCTCTGGGAATGCCGAACGCGATGCAGAAGATCGTCGTCGTATCGAATCTCAAACTAAAACCAAAGCCGCCGAATGGGCTTCCAAATCTCTACTAGAAAAGGAAATGGAGATGGAGAGACAAAGACAACAGGAATGGGAAGAAAGTCAGAAGGAGGTTAAGAGTAAGGTTCCTGCTGGCGATGGAGTTGATGGCATTGGCGGGGGTATCGGAGGAAAGTGGGATGTTAATCAGTGGACGGGTTATACAGGAGGTGATGGGCAGAATAAGGGAACTCAGGAAATTGGAGCTGGTAGACGCCAAATTGTGGGGCAAGCATCTAACGTGGGGAGATAGATGGGAAATGTGAGATGCATTTTAATCATCATTTGAAGATGCGATGATTGATTGTTGAGATTGTCAAGCGTGGATGCGAATGAAGTCGTTGTGCATTTCTCGGATGGATGGATGGATGGATGGATGGATGGGCATACCGCGCGTTTTGGGATGGATATTTGGGGATCTTGTACCTGTGCGAGGGGGGAATTCTTGGGGGATAGGATGGACTGGCCTGGGTTGTCCTGGATTGGGTGGGATAGAGAGGAATAATTCACGCGTTGAGTTAAATACCAATATTAATAATACAATACCTTGTAGGAGGGAGGAGAGATAGTCGGTCTAATAGCATACAATAAATTCAATACATTCAGGTCCTAGGGGACATTAATAAAGATGGAAGTATCTAACTAGTTATTGGTTTCAATTTATGATGGTGACGATGATCAAAGCTTGCCTGCTCTACGCCTAGCAAAGAACTAAAAAAAGCACTAGTCTTCGAATCCCTCACAGCCCTTGGATAAAAGATAAATTGAGATTGCTAGTAGAGGGTTGCAATAGTTCTATAGTGAAATGAAATAGATATGCAGGTAAGATTAGGATCATCAAAACACATCATATGATTCATATCAAGATAGGAATAGATCGAGATACAAAATATCAGGATACATATACATAGACATGGATATAAATGACTGCTTGCTATATAATGTATTATCACTATATACACCATGCTAACCCATATAGTCACATTCTAACTACCTAGGTAACCCTAAGTCTTACTACAAAAAAAAGGAAGAAAAGGTATCCAAGATTCCGCTATCCGAACGCCATAGAACTCCAACTCTTTCTTCAATATCCAAGGCCTAAACAGTAGCTTCGTCGACTACTCATTAAATCACATCTCATTTTCCATCCATTCAAAACCTCACTCTCCCGTTAAATCCAACACCTCTACCTCCTCTACTCTCCAAGCCCTGCTCCTCCCCTCAATCAATTCCTCTCTCCCGACTTCTCTCCACGAACCCGGTAATGATTCCCGTAACATTATATACCTCTTTGAATTCTTCTCTTTTCTCCTCTCATCGAATGACTCTTCGACGATTTGCGTTTCCATAGTTTGTTTTCTTATTGTTTTTGTTTGTTCCCGTTTCGATGGTTTAGAGAGTTTAGAAGATTTGAGGGGAGACGGTGAGGGGGATTGAGTGATATTGTAGATGGTTGTGTGCACGTTGATTGTGGTGTAGTATGTTGGTGTACAGGTATCATGATCGTGATCGGGATATTGTGCTTGATACTGTGGGCTATTTTTCATTATGACGGGTGAACTGGATGGGAGTACGAGCTTGGGGTATCCGGGTGATTCATCATAATCTCTGTCCAAAGGCTCTGAGTCGTAAGAAGGTACGGAAGTTCCTGGAGGCGAAGAAGTAAGATCGATGATTCTCCCTGATGAGTAATTGTAGGAAGCGGCTGTTTTATACGAGGATTTGGAGATGGATGAGCAGCCTGAGGAAGAAGATTTATTGCCCGAGGATTGCAGCGAGAAGTCGATTTTGCGATTTATGGATTGGGGAGTAAGTGGTGCGCGAGTACATGCTGTATCGAGGGCTAGCAGAGGTGAAGAGAGTTCTGATTTTGTGTTTGTTTGAGGTGGGGAGCGCTTTTTCCTAGGGGACAAGCGATCATTGTAGACGGTAGTTATGGTAGGTGGAAGGGGTGGTTCGTCGTCTTCGTCATAACTGACAGGAACGATTGACTTCCGGTGCTTTCGTGTAGAGAATGGTGTAAAAATAGATTCAGGTTCGGGACTTGGACTCAAAGAAGCGTAAGTTTGAAATGTTTTAGTTGGGGTTATAGGCCTTCGAAGACGTGAAGGCTTCGTTATTTGAGGCAGCGGCTGAGAAGAAGATGATTGAGAGATAGCCCATGGATTGAGCTTGGGCTTTACTTTTTCTTTGATAGCCGTTGGTTTACGGCCGCGTGTAAGTCGCTTTCTCACCATTGTTTCTTCCGGCGATTTAGGGCTTCGAAGGTTTGGAGCAAGGAAATGAGGCGGTAACACCTCTTCCGGTATGTCGAAATTATGGACAGGCTGACTTGATGCTTTGGATGTAGTTCTGGTACCTCTTTTTGAAATCTCGACAAAACGATCTAATGCACCCTTAGGCATTCCACCAGTAGCTTTAGTACTCGTTTTGGACTTAGTTGTTTTACTTTCTGCCCTTTTGGCCGCAGCTTTTTGTTTCGAGGCCCTTTTAGGGTCTCGAAGAGCTTCTTCATAGTCCTCCACAGTGAGCGGTACTCCAACTTTGACTATGGTCTCAAATATCCATAATTTATCTGCTTTCGTCGGATCATATGGAGAAGGTCCACGTCTTCGTGGACTATCACTTGGTGCTGCATCATCCGAAGCATATGCTTGTATCTGGTCATCCTCAAGAAGAGGAGCCAGGCCATCTCTTCCATAATCTTCGATCTCATCATCTTCCTCATCTAGATTAATATCAACTATTTCCAGAGGTTGATAGATGACTCTCATTTCTGGAACTTCATCCGTAGTGACATGTTTTCTTTGGCCACAGATTGCCTTTACCAGTTCCATCTCATTAAGCTTAGTGAGAATGGGGTCATCATATCCAGAATTTTGACGATCTCCACGTTGACGGAGCTTCGTTAACAATAAAGCTGGTGCTAGACCTCGTACGAACTTTTTGGCCCCTTCTTTTCCCTTCCATTCAAATGCATCAGCCACAAAATGTCGAAGTTTCGGAACATTAATATCGCCCTCCCATATAATCTGATCTCGGAGTCTCTCCACCTTCGCCAACGAGGAAACAACTGGATGTGTATAATAACCCAAAACTTTCCTATCTGGGAAATCCTCAGGAATCTGTAGGGCCTTTCGTTTGGTTCTAAAATATTTGCTTTCGTTTGTGAATAGTTCATGGGCCAAATCCGTCCTCCATTCATCATATGCTGCGCCATCCTCCCTACGAATCTGACATAATCTCTTTCCAAAACCAGCTCTAGCAGCTTCACAAGCAACTTTGACACCACATCCAGGAATCCCTTCGGTCTTATAATCACCGCCACTCATCAAAGCCACCAAAATCATACCTTCACGGTCCAATCCCGATCTACCGGCCTTGGTCGCTTTGGCGTCATAAACATTAACATGCGTTGGTGTACCGGCACCACTCTTCTTTTCTGATGACCAACTCCGAAAAGTCAACCCGCTTCCAAACATGAGGGTATCAACATCCTCACTCAGAACCGCATCTACAACACCTTCACGTTGCAGAAGGGCGCACTCTGCTTCAGCTTCTCCAGGAGCAATATGATATGCAAATCCAAATAGTTTGAGCAACTCTTTAGTCATCAAATCCGGGATAGAAGCACCACCCCGACCTGTTTGCTTGTTACGCTTGACGGGTGGCTTGTGAGGTCCATCGAAGACAAACAGTGGTTGCACGGAAATGGAGAGAAGTCTGAGAAGTCGATAGTATAAGGTTCTCAATGCCGGATTGGTGCCACCTATGCTAGATAAGTTGGGCGTTTCATGATCATGTGCTGAAGAACTTACCCAGACCAGCCTGGATCTGGAAATTCCAAATTGATATATCGATCGCAATTCTCAAAGGAATCCCAGTTTTCTCGAATTTCTCAATCGAGATCTTGGAAAGGGCAACCCTCTCCCCCGGTCCAATTTCCCCGTAAATTCTGTAAATTCTATCAACAAATGAAGCTTGGAGTGTGGAAAAAATATTGTCACTTACCCTTTAATACCCATGATGTACGAGTAAATACACCAGCAAATTGAAATGTAGCAAACGCAGTTATTCAGTTTTAATTCCGAAAGCCTTACATAACAATAGCACTGCTATCAAAGAGCAAAATATCTACAAAGTTAAAAACAAATAGCTATGAGTGAATGGAAATGCTAGTGAATGCTGTAAAAGAAAATTGACAGAAATCAATTTCACCAACCATCCTTGTTGACATCCCTCGTTGCTACAGCAATAAAGTTCAAAGTCCAAAAACCACCAGCACAAAATGGATACCGGTACGATTAACAGTTACTAGGTAGTTAATTGTGAAAACGAACCCCGGTAAACCTAAGTACCGGATTATCATGGAATCATAATAATAATAATGTCACATTCAACCGGTCCTGCTCATCGCAGCGTATCAAACATTCGCCCATCCATTAATCCCCAAGGTGGTAGCGGCAGTCCCTCAACTCCGCATACCCACCTTCGACAAATCTCGAATTCATTTGGCTCGCCATCCACTCTGCGTGCAGAGGAAGAATGTATAGTTATTGAGATCGGATGTCGATATGTGCAAGTCGGCTTCGCAGGCGATGCAGGACCTAAAGCGGTGATTAATTTTGGGCCAGAAGAACAGAGAAGAGCGGGGGATTTTAGAAGATGGCAGCCGGGATATGATAAAGCTTGGAGAGAGAGGATACATGGAAAGAAATGGGGTGAGGCACATGAGTTGTGGAAGTTGGATTTGAGGGATGTGGATTTGGGTTTGGTGGGAGATAAGATTGAAAGGGCTGTGAGAGATGCTTATACAAAGTTTGTAGAGCCTCCTCTCTAGTATCGGTATATCCAGGGAACGGTGCTGATTATGGCTGTGCAGATTCCTACTTATTGATTCAAGGCCGAGAAAAGTAGCTCTGGCTCTCCCGTCTACATTACCGTTGCCGCTTCTTTCTACAATTTTAGATACGATGTTTACGAATTTTCAATCTCCCAATATATCTTTGCATTCTGCACCAGCACTCACGACAGTGGCTGCAGGTCTTCGAGCTGCCATGGTTGTGGATATTGGATGGAGCGAAACTATTGTGACTGGAATATATGAGTTCCGAGAAGTATTCAGCAACAGATCTATAAGGGCGACGAAGTTGTTAGGACAAGAGATGCGGAAATTGTTAGCCACCTCTTGTGATCCAAAGATATCACAGCAGGAATCACCAGACGGCCGGCCAAATGTGGCATTGGAGGAGTTCATGAGTTTCGAAGAGTGTGAGGAAATAGTGAATCGAATGGCATGGTGCAAACCGTCTATACATTCCGCAGCGAGAACTACAACCAGAAGCGGTCTTGCGCCTTTGGATGAAGAAGTCGAATTACAAGCAAGTATGCAGTCCCTAAATATCATTGCGGACTCGAACTCCGACGCTATAGCCACAGTACCACTTAAGTCTACTCTCCCACCACGCACTCTACGCTTCCCATTTTCCAAACTTGCTCAACCCTGCGAGGAAGCCCTCCTGGCAACCCATCTTCCCGCCTCTGAACTCGATGATGAAGAACTTCCCATCCATATTCTCCTCTACCAAGCTCTCCTTCGTCTTCCAGTGGACCTGCGTTCTGTTTGTATGTCAAGAATCGTTTTTGTTGGCGGTGGCTCAAACGTCCTTGGATTGAAAGCGAGGATTTTAGATGAAGTAAATGCGCTCATCGACCAACAAGGTTGGGATCCCGTGCGGGGAAAAGCAGTCTCTCAATACAGATCCAATCCTAAACTTACTCGCCCCCGACAATCTGCGTCTTCACCTACAGAAATCCCATCATCCCCTCCAGACTCACCATCCTCTCCGACCTCGCCGACCTCGCCGACCACACCACGCCCCCCTGTCCATATCCCCGCGGGTCGTCGATCTCCCGAACCTGACTCGATAGCAGCTACTATCTATGCCAAATCCGGAAGAAACAATATCCAGGAGGAACGGGGAACCATCAGAGCAGTAGAAAGTTTAGGAGCATGGTGTGGTGCCAGTTTATTATCACAGCTGAGAATCCCGGCTGTGAGTTCTGTCGATAGAGAAGTTTGGATGCAGTATGGTATGGCTGGGGCAAATAGGAATGCAGAAATTAGTGTTGCTGCAGGAGCGGGAGGGAGGGGCAGTATGGGGCCAGGAACGTTTAAAAGTGGAGTTGGGGAAAGAGGAAGTTGGACGTTGGGATTGTGGGGGTCGTAAATTTAAGGGAAGAGGTTAAGTACCAGTAACTATTAGCGGGCTAGTCATGATTCTAGAGCAAGTCTCGGAATAAATTAACAGTAAATTTGGCTTGCTCGCCCGCCCCCTTGCTTGCTCAACATATATGCACAATATTCATAGACTCAGAATTCATCACCAAACGTCAAATATCTTGTCCAAATAGCCTTTACACCAAATTCGGCCACTGGGCTGGCTATCTTCAAATAGGTGTGTGGTTTTGCAAAACTAATATCTATCTCGAATTTAAAGCTGCAATAAAATCCCACATCCGGCGGATCTTCCTAGTTACATTCCTATGCACCGCCCTTGTGAAAAAGAGATTAACGGGAAATGAGTGAATTGAGTCATTTTATTGTTTGGGCTTCTTAATTTCTTCTCATGCCATGGATCGTGTATGGGGGCTTTACTTCGTCACAATGTCGCTTCCGATGGGAATTTGAACGGGAATGGGAAAATGGGAATACGAGAAGTTGGATTGACCCCTAGATGTGGGGTTAGCTGGTTGGATATCGCTTTGATGTGTTTGTATGTTTGTATGCTTGTGTGTATATAATACATAGAAGATTGGTGATTTGCCTAGAATTGATGGATTCAACTTGACTGTAGAAGTTTGAGGTTAGATTGACAAATATACACCTGAGATGTTGGTTCTTTGGGTGATTACACTCGTTAATGCGAACATGAAGTTGTAAATACCAGCGATCTGCTCCGTGTCACCAAAAAGTTAAAATATCTTCACCACTCATTCCCGCTCTTCTTTCTTACTGATTACCTCATTGCTATCATTTACACCCCAATCGTGGATAGTGACCTGAAGGGCGGCGGCAGACTGAAGGATCTGATAGGAGGTAGTTTCATGAGTTTTTTTCCGCTTTTGATAAAATGTGCCATCGAATTTACCTAATGTGTACATCGACAATAAGATTACCCGAGGAAGCTTGAGTTTGCCGTACATCAACCGTACCCGCGGAGACAAGGGTGGGTGGCAATGCCATCAAAATTACCTAATGTGGCAATATGCTAATTACCCGGGAAAGCTTGACTGTTCAGTGGAGGTCAACCGTAAACGTAAACGTGGAAACTGATAGGCGATAACTTCTCGCTTGTAACATGGGGGGATGTAGGAGGTGTAGGATGCCAAAGGCGCTGCTGTGCCGCTAGTGATGGTGGTATGTTCGTGGTATTCGAATGTAACCTCTTGTTCTGCGCATGAACTAGGCCATGAAATACAGTCAGATAGAAGGTCGTCTCCGGCTCGTTCCTCAAAGCAAAGCCGGAAGCGAACGTGAAAGTTCCCCAGCTAGTATATTGGGCTGCGAATGTGAGAAGTCAGATTCGAGGTAGGACAGGACAAGTACAGTCGATAATGATCAGTCTGATATGTTATGTAAGAAACATCAATTTCTCTTCAGCGGCGCGTTGATGTTGGCAAAAATCGATCAAAATGAAACGTCAAATTATCCAACGACCGGAACACGGATACTTATGTTGTGTGATAGGTAGATAACCCGATCTCGAACCAGTATATGCAAGGTTGCTTGAATCGATTGTCGCACGCATTAGCATGCTATGATAGTGTCACAACATATCGCCACACCCGTTGACGTGGACGTGGACGTGGGCGACGAAATATTAAAAGACTTCGTGGTACGGTAATTGCAGATTTCGGGCTCCTGATTCCTGAATGTAGATATTGAGGGATAAGGGGATAACTATGTGTTTAAGAAGAACCTCGAAGCAGTCTGCATTTATGAAGACATACGCTACCGGCCCCCCTAGATTTAAGTTTCGGTCGGTGTAAATAAGTATCTGATTGACAAGTCCATTAGATTTTCACACTACGCCGTAAACTCTTATGTCGACCGGATATGCTTGACATATTTGGCATATGCAACTATATTCTTAGCACACGCTGGACACAGACCTTGTTCCAATGGACCATAGTTCGCGCAACCGGGGGATCAGTCCCGGGAAAGCAGTCATACCATTGGTTCTTTGCCGTACCCAAGTACCGCAATATAAATTGATGGATTAATGTTCATTGACATTGACATTGAACTCGCGCCCCTCAGTAATTTGTTGTGCGGCGCCTGTGGTCAGTGGATACGGGAAGTGGCCTCGAATCCGGTTGGACGACACCAGCAATGCCAGAGCACGAGACGAGTGTCTTTCCTTAACCTTACAGCGAACTAATGTGGTGTAGTGGTGGGCGAGATTGGCGCCCGAAGTGGTTCAGTTCCATAATGCTTTCGCGCGATCAGTCGATGACGCGAAGATGAGAAAGAAAAATACCAGTGGAAATTGAGAATTTCCCGAAGTTTTTTCGACAACGCATCCTTTCTTGCATATTGAAGATGATCGCGTGATAAGGCGAGGACAGGCGCATGGATTTGAATGTGACCGTGGCCATGAACTGTCATTTGGGAATGTGACTGAAATGTAAAAAGCAAGTGTTGTGACTTCCTTATGCTGCATGCAGTGAACGATATGCAATCGACCTCTCCTTTTATGATCGCTTGGTACGGAGTATGCAGTACATACAATGCATTGGTAATTGCTTGATATCTCGTCGCCGACAAACCCTCGAAGGAGATCCCCCGATGGAAGTGGGTAGAGAAAGGTGAGTGGTGTTGTAATTTTGGCATATGCATTTGAAACTTATCGATGTCATCAACCCCTATCTCTCAAGGCAACTTGCATCGTAATCACTAATGTGTAGCGCCCTCTTCTTCATTCACTGAAACAAAGTTGACAGCGGATCCGACAAGGGGAGGTTCCTTCCCAAAACGCTATGGTCGGCTCCCTCTTTGTTAGATGCCCATGCAAGTCAGACATTACTGCTATGTATTTGGTTTAGGAATAATAGAACTAATGGTCCAGATGGATATGAACAATTCCCGGGAGACCTCTCCCGCTGCACGTCGTCCGATGCGGCAGTCAGTAATAGAAGCTTTACCACTGGCGTAAAGCATTGTTGAAGTCTCAAATCAAAAACATCTGAAGGTAGGGTTAGGGGTTATAGAAATAACATTGGCAAAAATCTTCAATACTATCTATATACGTAACCTACACTTCAAGAAAAACACCCCTCTATATATTTGAACGCATGATATTATTTTCCAACGGATATACATTGTGACGATAAAGTTATATTATCGCATTGATACATGGCAATTGCTTTTCGTTTACATGTCCTTCAAATTTGTATTGTTTTTGAAATTTGAAAAGAAAACGAGAACTAATAGGCTAACCAGACGAAAGCAGTAACATCTAGGCTCTATCCTGTTGTTCCATGAGGGGACCGCCCCAGTGGAGGGTGCCCTGCAGATTCCCTGACAAGATTGCTATCTTTACCTCGTAACTTCCCGGCGATTCACCTCGTCGAGTTGGGAACTTGAGGGTTATTGGACGAGCCAACGGCCAAGATGTAACCTTACTCTACCGTATATCTATCCTCTTTGAAAAAAGAAAAAGGCCCCAAAGTCCAAAGACAGCCCCTACACATTTTGTCATTGTCAACCTTACTAGACTAATTCGGAAACTCGGGAACTTTTATTGGCATGAATCAGAGTGATCGAGACGTGCACACACCTCAGAGATATCCAAGGTATCTTGACTAACCGATATCTGCCGAGGTCGATCACAATAAGACTCGCTATACGGTTCCTAAAATAGCAAAACAAAAAATAAACACGGGAGAGCTGGGGAAAGGTGGCATATCTTTACGTAGCCGATCTGGATCCCATCTGTCATCTGATGACGATGATGAAGATGATGATGACGACGATGATGATGAGATGATCTGCAATACAAAAGGGTGATACCGTGATACGCCTTGCGAATTTGACCTTGGAAGTGTGACTGTAAGCGAGGATTATCCTGTGGGCGCAAAGGGCGTGTATTTTAAAAAAAATCAGACCAAAGTATGTTCGGGGATGCCGGAAAGTTGTATCTCCATCTTAGACAATTGCAAGGTGGTACGATTAGGCCGGGGAAGTTTCGTAAAGTCCATGTACTTGTTCATTTGCAGTAATTGGAATTTCCAGCCCACCAGAGCCCTTGGTGACTGGTCCCTTGCTGACATGTGTTTCCCACATGGTTTTTATCTCAAACGTCTGCGCAGCAGTGTATTCGCCCGTAGCTGCATGGGTTCGAGGCCAAATGCAGATGACCTTGAGAGAAGGATTGAAGTTGGTCGAATGGGACGATCTATATCTAAAAACGGTTTCAGTTCGAATATTAGGGTCGTATCGGCGGGCACATATTGGACGTTTGTGCCACCGAGTTCTTCTATCCGATCCGAATAAGTTTAAAGGTGCCGCAACTCCACACGGATGGCACAGCAGTTTTAGTCTATATCACATCCATTAT
Organism: Sclerotinia subarctica; assembly: GCA_025389085.1. Taxonomy (NCBI): domain Eukaryota; kingdom Fungi; phylum Ascomycota; class Leotiomycetes; order Helotiales; family Sclerotiniaceae; genus Sclerotinia; species Sclerotinia subarctica. The sequence goes on along the minus strand of QRFI01000011.1, from coordinate 773,190 downwards.
TGCATTTCTTAAGCGCCTTGATAATACGTTCAATGGTTGGGATGCTTGGCACGGACCTAAGGTGATGAAGGAAGGTCCTGATGCAAAGATCAACTGATTAATTGTCCTGCTTCCAGTGACAAACACGATACTTCCCATCCTCAGACATCCTGGCGACCTACGATATCCGAAAGAAGAATGTCGACATACTAAAAGATTACGACGGGGTTTTAAATGGTAGGTTTTGGGGGTATGAACCAAGAGCTGAAAGATTTGACTGCCGGCATCGATGTGATTTGATATCAACTAAACCCTCCATGCCTCGACGTTCGGATCTACTTCCACATTGGGATCCTTAGTATATAAAACGTTAGCTGACAAAAAGAGCTGATTCATTCTAAGACGTGAAAGTCTTACAGGCTCAGCAGGCCGGGAACGGGGTACATATATCAGGGAATCGACTTTGCGCTGTAAGCAGTCTCTTAGCTGCAACAGGACGGGCAGCGGGCTCGTCATCGGAAATTAACCCGAAGGATCCGGTCATACACTATTTGCCTCTCTCACCACCTGAACCGCCACATAAATTCCCATTGAGTGGTCAGAACGTCACGACTCAAACTTTAAGCGGAATAGCCGATTCGAAAAGTCTAAAGGTTTAACGACAAACGGTTTCGATTTCCATATTCGAATATCCATCCACCCTGGCCCAAATGCTTGTCGACTGATCAAAACATTGAGTTCCCGCTACTTGCCCCTTTCTTGTCTTTGTGGCTGATAGCCAAGACCGTTTAAGCACAATATATACATAGTTAAGATTTCTCAAAGCCTTGATACACATTTGCAACTCAGCCAGTCAAACAAATATCCGAACGATATATTAAAGACAAATCCGTTCCACTCCATCATATTTCGGCCTTCATACCTTGACCGACTACCCCTGTTCCGCCTCCAATCTCCATGCCGCTACAGGCGGGGAAGCAGAAGGATCTACCGGGTGAGCAAAAAGGAAAAAACCAGCTTCCCAACATCAACCGCATTTTTTTCCAATCAGGACTCTTCACCGCTTCCGTGTCACGGCTGGAAGAGCACCCCCACGCTCTAATTGGCCCCAAGAGGATGACTTGATCTCAATTTGACCCAAATTCCATCATTTTTAACTAAATACGCCAACTGCCGTGAACTATTCCACTACTTTGGGTCTTCAAGGTACCCGATACCGTGGATGTGGTATATGTATCTTTCTACAAGGTTTTTGAATAGTCTTCAGGGCCATCTGTGCTATTTTTTTGTAACATCGTCCGAGGTTACTCCTTCCTCCTCCACGTATATGCAAGCCACTCCAGTTTCGTCAATCGGTGTCCATATTGATTGGTAGGTGCCTAAGCGGGTAATCATTTTTCTCAATTCTGCTATGTGACTAGGATTAATATGTTCCGTCCTGTTGGCCATCGCTTATTCCTTGTCGTGGTATCAAGAAGAACATGTCTTGCCTTATAGGCTTGCCCTGCCTGTGTCTTACCGGGAAGTTCCATCTCCGCTTCTGGTGTTCAAGGGCTCTTCACATATTAATATCGCCTTGCCACCCGACGCTTGAATTAGTTCCTTCACTTCAAACTTGCCCTACCCTTTATACCGTTGACACTAGCACTTCACTACTACTATCAACTATCAGCTACCAACTACAACTACCAACTCAACTGTCAACTATCAAACTTTGAAGAGCTAGAATGGAGACTCAAACTATCGAGTTCACTGTTGAACAACTTCTCGATCTACATAGATATTGGATTACAGAACTGTTTATCATGGATAAAAAGTCTGAAGAGGAAATCGTCAATTTGCTTCACCATCACAAGATTGATGTCACGTGCGTATAACATTCAACATTACTTGCTCATCTACTAACAATGCCTTCACAGTACGAGCACTCTTCATTCCTATCTCTCAAATTGGAACCTGCTCACTCCACGTTCGTACATACCAGAATATTCAGATCATCGTTCACAGTGCTGACCAACTTTGCCTATCCAGGAAAGAAATGATGATCGCTCTATCGTTATCTGTCACCAGCTCGCAATTGGCACCTGAGAGCTTCAAGCCTTCCTCTCTCCTCCTCCCATAGCACCATTTGCAATTGACTTACACCTTCATGCTCAATGCAATCACCATTACATCCACGTCCGAAAATCTTTCCCCGCGACCAGACTCGAAATAGTTAGACATCATTTTTGACCGACAAAACAACCATCGATTCTCTTCGCTCGATCTTCAAGACCACGAACTCAGAGCCTTAGATCTTAGAAAGATAATTGTGGATCAGGATGAAGGGAAAAACGAAAGAACGAGCTTGAAGGTTCCGGTATCAAGGGAATCAAGGGTGTGTTACTATGATGAGTCGGAAAAGTGGAGAAGAGTGATTTGTTTTCCTTTTATGCTTCATTTTAAATTGTTTGCTTTTTCTGCGGTTATACAAAATGGGATTGGTAGTGGGAAATGGAGTTTCCTTTTCTTTCTCGTTTTATTGGCGTGCGTTGTATATTCTACGGCTACCGATGGGCGATAGCGATGGGTTTAATGACTGCAAAAGGTTGGGCGATTGGGATACACATGGTTCGCAGATGCCATGGCGATGGCAGGAGTACTGCAGTCTGGAGTTTCTTTATGAGGTTGTCACAGTAACAAACCTGGTTTGGTACATCTATATCCGAAGTTTCTTATTCGTGCGGCGGAATTATATAGATAGATATCACCCCATTTCTTTTCCATGTTGTAGCATAGTATACGAAGCTCCTTTTTCATAGTTTACAATAGTCCGCTGCAATGTCAAATGGAATCGGTTCACATCAGCAGTTGAAGAGGCCCCGACTGTCGTGTAACAATACCATCTACTGGAATCTAGACACCAGTAGCACTACATCCCACCGCTCTTCCCATACCCGTAAGTCTAACGAACACAACACAACATATGCATGCGAAACCTTTTCCACAAATCCGTGCCTTGACGATCTCTCCTAGCCCCCACTCGCCTCCATCTTTACTATCGTCCGTCTATCTCTGAGCCTACGCACTACACCAGTTCTCTTCAACCCTCAAGTTTCAACTCCCGCCACCCCAAAATTGATCCACCATCCCCAAAAGGAGTTCGGTCCCATTAATATGCTGTCTCTCCTTATCCTCCACTTTTTAAGATTCTCTCCCATACCCAACCAACCAACCAACCAACCGACCAAATAGCTAACTTCAAAATGCAACTCTATTCCTCTATTCCTTCATTTATCCACCCCACTATCACATGCATGCATGCACGCATGCATATGCAACCCTCATCTGATACCTACCTCTACCCCCCTAAAATCTATGCCCAAGCTTCTCCCTTACCTCCAAAGGCACCCGAACTCACGTAATCCACAGCAGCCCTTCCCAAACCAAAAAATTATCGCCTCTCGGAAGCACCTTCCGAAACTTGTCATTTTTGAGGCTTTTCTTTTTCTCGATTTCGATTTATTCGATGATTATCTTTTTTGGTTCAATGATTAAGATTTTCTATCCATCTATCCATCAGTCTATTTCTAAGGTTTTTGATAATATTACAAACTACAAAGAGTTCTCTGAGTAAGCAAGCTGTGGTAATTTATAATGCGATAGGATAAAAGTATTGAGAGATAAGGTTTGGAGAAATACATTACAGTAAACACATGATGATTAAAGTTGGGAAGCTGGGAAGCGGGGAACGCGATTGGAGGGATTGTGGGAGAGAAGAGATGATGTGATGAAGGGGTGGAGCTGGAGCGGATAACCGAGACACGCAGGGATTAGTGATGGGTTATGTGGAGCGGATGGAGCGGATGGAGGGTTTATTGGCGCGGGTTGGTTACACAGCGTTAAGATGGGGGGCTGTGGGTACATTCTTTTAGGTGTTTCGATAGCTAGATGGGGTTTGCTTAAGGTTTTGTGAAAGGTGTTGGGAGATGGATGTTGGGTTTATGGAGATTGTACGGACATTCAAAAGGGAAGGAAGGGGGAGGAGGGAAAAAGGGGAAGGTGAAAGGAAGCAGAGAAATCCGAGGAGGAAGTTGGGAGATTCCGGAAGGTTTTTTCGACTTTCGATTGTTTGACTTAGCAATCATCAAGGGTTAATGGCATGAGTAAATCTGCCAATAATTGGGCAGTACTCAATTAAAGTGCTAGTTATTATTCTACTTCGCCATCCGGTAGCATTTGCATTCTGCGGAGCGCCCTTTTTCCCATCCGAGGGGGTTGTTAATATATTTCACACAACTCCGCTCAAGTGGAGGCACATGATCTAGACTCAAAGTCTGGATGAGGAACCCTTTGAGGGAACTGTCTTTGAAACCTTCATAGAAGCTGCATCGAGCCCATGATCATCAGGGTCGCTTGTCTTTTCATTTTGGGCGCCATGACTGCACATGGGCGACGGTCTGTTCCACAATTCCTTTCTTCGCATTGACGAACAGGCTCAATCCAGTCATTGCATTCCTCGATCTTCGTAGCTTTCAATAGCTTTTTAACTTTTGATACACTCTACCTGTCCGGCGTGATTATTAATTCGCGGTGCAAAAGCATTGTGTTTCGAATCTAGAAGTGGCTGAGCTGGGAAGCAATAGATAGACGCATGAGTATTTGGATAAAAGACCGAAACTTTGATTTTGAACTCGAATATTCTTTTAAGTTTTAACTCAGTCATGAAAATGGCTGGAAAGCTGGGGGCATGCCACACAAGCCTACAGAAAATCGTCATGCTTCTTCAACACGGCTTTGCCGTACGATTTAACTTTCTTTTCGTTTCATATCTGTTCAGACTTCCTCCTCTATTTGTTTTTGCTTCGTTTCACTGCTTAGGTATAGCTCATGGCTCATAGCTCATAGCTCATACCACTTCTTGTTTATTTGACAGAGTGGTAACATATTCTAGGTATATATCATATAACCGAGCGACTACATGATGTCCGTGTATGCAGGTAGACATACTCGTTTCACACTCGAACCATCTTTAGCCAATACACCTAAAAGTTTGCTCTTCTCGGAATGTTTTGCTGCCATGCATTGTTATATAAAATAACAAACGTCTATGTGGGTAGATGAGCTGCTGCTCTTATTGGTAAGTTTGCATGCAGCATCAGAAAGGTTGGCTAAACGTATCACCCGCGGTATGGTTGGTCATTCAGGCTACGAGGAAGGAGCTGTTGCAACTTAGCTGATTTAGTGAACTGTACTGATATGTGATATGAGGAATTTAGTTAGCGTTTATGGTTTTGCTCAGTTTCCTATACTTGAGATTCAAGTGTTGAATGTGTCGGGGTAGTCTTCGAATAGGGTAGATAAGCAGTCTACATTAGTATGTATTAATTTTGAAGGATTATTTGAATCAGGTAATAACACGCAATGGAAGATCTAAATCACTTGTTCATATGCAGCTTTTTTTGGTCTTCCCCAGGAGGGAATCAATCTCTGGGGAAATATCGATATACGCATTTCAAAAGTAGTCAGTTCTAGATGATCCGGAGACCTCGATGAATCAAATCATTCATTGCCTTAATATTTGAAGTTTCGAAAAATGTTTCACGCTGTATTTTCTTTATTAAAACTTTCCCTAAAAGTATCGATCCATGGCATCTCCAATAATAAATCTACGAACTATGTCCAGCGCATGGAGGCTATTCGTATGAACATGAAAATTACACAAGGGGTTTCCTGCTAGGCATCGCCCTCGTCCATTGATCATTTATCTACTTCAGCAAAACTTGCACCAACTCTTGCTGCCAAGTTGCCAGTAGAAACCTCCGTCCCTGTACACTCGAAATAGCTTCCTGCAGCTGATTGGGACGACCGAGAAAATAGCTGGAGAATAAGTTCTGCATAACTCTTCTTGTTTCCCTAGTAGCCAGTTCACAGAGTCTATAGATTGACCGGTTGCCCCATTGTCGGGCTCCAACGCAAATTAGTGTACCATTATCTCACCTGATCCATTACCATGTTTTGTAAAGTTTCGCACCCCAATCAATCGCTCATATTGACATACATTGGCCGACTTATGTGCGACGATAGGCGTGAGTCGTCCAGTTGCTACATATCCCTGGAATAAGGTAAAAGCACGCTCGTCTTCTGTATCGAGGAATATTTGATATCCTTCTAAGGTTGTATCCTGGCAAAGAGGAGCTTGACAAGTAGGTTTCTCACCTTGAGTTGAATAGGTGATTGATGCTGAGATCGTACAAATGTAATAAGGTATAAAAAGGCCTTTCGTCAAGTATATGTGGTCTAGTACTGTAGAATCTGGTATGATGCCAGTGAGCTCCTTACGTTTCCCCTCGAGCGTAAGTAAGTATTATTCCTTTTACCAGAAGTATATAAACCGGCAATATGCATCGAAATTCACAATCATAATAACGACAAAGTCCGCCACTTCGTCAATCTCCAAAATAGTAATACCTCAACACTCAATCCATAACCGAGAATTCATTCAATTCATTAAATTCACTCCCCACAACAACTCAAATCCACAAGTCCGGAATTCTCAAACACTCTCAAAGGCTAGAAACCGTAGAAGGTTTATTTTTTTCTAGCTCAGAATCTTGGACACGTGCATCCACTAGAGGCGATAGTAGAAGGCCGACATGAGACGGACGCTCTTGGGGGCTCATGCAGCCTTATATGACGACATGGTAAGATCTTACGTTCTTGGCTTTCCCCACATTTGTTGATGGCGGTAATGGAGATGTATCTCTAGCTAGGGGATTGCGGGTGTGTTTGAAAGAGAATATTTTTATTTGCTTGAGGAATTAAAAAGTGTAGAATCTGTAGGTATAGGCTTAAGGAAATAAGTTATGATTTTTTAGTGATGTGTGTTTTTGCTAGATCTATCGTCAATTTCTAAGATTATGCCATGGAAAGTTGAGTAGTTGAAAGTATACTTTGCTACTAGTTATTCGCCAGTAGATTAGCTTGCTTAGGGGAATATCTAGTGTAGTCGGGTAATGGACATAAACACCAGGCGATCGGTTTGATATCCAGTGTATAACAACAGTAGATACCTCAAGGAAGCTTTAGGAGATAGATAGTATATTTGGGGAGAAGTATGAAGGGGTAGAAGATCCTAAATTAATGCCACGCAGAGCAAATGACAAATAATTGAATATTTTATATTGATGAATAAATACATGGGAATCATTCTTGTCCTGTTTTATAAAATATCTAGACGTGTTATATTTAATAGTCTCCTGTGCCCTTCTATCAACTAGAAGTCTTTCGAGAAAAACTCCAGGCCACTGGGTCTGCCATGCGCTCGACTAGTAGATCTTACTACCTTTTCTAGTACTTGAAATATGGGGTACATGACAACCACCCATAATGAATGCAACAATGGAACGAACGGCAAATACACATGTTAAAAACAGCCTTGCCCAAGATACACAACCACGCGACAAATCGCTGCGGGACTCCGCAGCATCATACGAATGTAATTCTCCCATGATAATCAATCCAGCTTCATTCCCAACCTCCAAGCTCCTCCATTAACTTCGAATTTCTAATATATAAACTCTATTCCCATTAATATATACTCCAGCCTCGACATGAAATTCCGCCGCTCTTTTTAACCTACAACTTTCAAAGAGATTTCACACAGCCAATAAATTCCAACGTGTTCCCCTCTTTCAATAACTCTTTATACCATCATGATTTTGCTAAGACAGCATTAAATTGGTTACAAAACACTATGTTTGAAGTTTGGAGTCTAGCATTGGGTGCAAGACGTTCTGTGGAGCTATCGTACACATCCGGACATTGGCGGTGGCAGTCATAACGAATTGAACTTGATTTATGCTACGAATCACATTTTGAAGGAATTAAGATGTGTTTTCTTTTACAGGTACAAAAACAGAATGATCCCGTATCACGGTTGATCATTGTTACTGCCATCACCCGCGAAGACGGCGGTGGTGTGGTCTGATGCGTGGGGCGCGTCAGGAAAAGGGGAAAATATAAAAGCCGAATATAAAATTGGATGTTCGGACATAGGACGACAACCTAAATCACAAAATTCGTAATCACGTATCCACTTGGACAACACGACAAATGCTTTGGTGGGAAGCTCGATTACCATAAAACTATTCAGCACGTAAGCCGCTCTAGCTGTGTGACACCCGTCATAAAAGAACTCCATCAATGTGTATCCCACCAAGTTTTCCGATAACCGCCCAAAAGCTCATATACTCCACTCATATCTTCAAATAACCATCTTGCTCAGAAATGGATCATTAAACAATTGCGTCATCTCACGAACTTTCTTTCATTTTCCCGCAGGTAGAGCAAGTCCACCATTGATTTTCCATTTTAGTACTGCACCATCGGCAAGTCCACATTTGTGGTTGTGGTGGGGCAGGCTTTGCAGCGGCTTTCCTAGGGACATTCCGACTAACCTGCTTTGTGATACTTTCCGGTCTTTCGCTAGTGCAGGCATCACAGCACAAGAAGTCGATTGGATTGTGAAGCGTACATATAGGGCATGTCCACCCTGTCAAGACAGGTGCCGAGTATACTGGCCCTTGTGCAGGCTCGTTTTTAGGAGCCTTTGGCTTTACGGACGGCTTTGACTCGTTGTTCGAACTTTTGGGGACCAGGCGGCTGACATGGTTCAAAGGTTGTCTAGGTATCCCAAATCCAACCGAGATCGAACCCGAAGTTGAGGGTTGTCTACGTGGAGGTTGTTCAGACAAAGATTGAGGCTCTCCATCCGATGCTCGTCCCCCGATATTATCACCGCCATTTCCTGCTGAATTCTGGGCGGAAGAAGGAACATTTAGATCCCCGTACTCCTTTTTCTGATCTTCTTGAACGAGCTCCCACATGGCTTGAGCAATCTCTGCCTCATTAGCCGCATCTTTCTCTGCCAGTGTTTTGAATCCATTATTCGTAGCTTCATCGGCCATATCTTTAATCTCAATTGGATTCATCCTGCTCTCCCCACAACCTTTGAGGACTTTGTTTCGACGTTCGATCGCATCAACGATTACCTTTCGAATATCGCTACCGTATGGTACTGGTCGACCTCCTAGTTTCTGATCGGACCCTACCATTGATTTCTGCCTTTTCTCTGCGGCTATGCGAGCAAGACGTCTAGCCTCGTGTCGTGGTACTCTTCGTCCACCCAAGCTCCTCCCTTCTGACAAGAAACCCTCTCCAGTATATCCTTTGTTTGTCAAACCTTCATGTTCCTTCCGGAGTTGATCCCATAGAGCATGAAATTGCTGATTGTGAGGTTCAATTTCGTTGTGGCATAATTCGTGAAGCATTGTATCTACGACCTCTTCCATCGGCAGAAATTGATTCTGATCTCCCGGATATCTCAATCGTAGACATATTTTTTGTCCATTGTTTACGTTAAGACCTAGTCCTGAAAGTTAGATATAACCGCTATGGATTTTAAGAGTGAATTGGAATACCTAGTAGATTTTGTTGATCTGGGTAGAATTCAGTCAAAGTGCCTACGCGCCAATGACGTGCTCTCATGATTGGTTTGACCAAAGATGCAATCTTTTTAAGAGAATGAAGAGCTTCAACTTCTCGTTTTTTTCCCTTTAAATGTGAGTATGCCGATATAAGTGCATCGTGTTCGGTATTAGCAGACATTCTCAAGTATTAGATAGCAAAAGAAAAATAAAGGATCAAGTTGGATATTGCAATCGTGGGTTCAGAATGTGTGGTATTGATCGTATTGATCTGCTCAGAACTGTTCCAGATTGCTAGTGAATGGTTTATCGTTGTACAACACAAAAAAATGGGTCTATAAATTAGTAGAAGGTCAACGTTTTTGTAATGTGATAGAAAGTTCAACAGTGGTCTTTTGCTATGATGCCGTGAATTGTAACAAGGCTGACGCGCCAACGTACTTGTCCACGTTGAATTTTAGATGCAAGCACTTAACATAAGCGGCATTAGCGGCCGCAATCTAGCTTAATTTAGCGATAAGATAAGGCAAACGAGGCTGGATCTTCTTTCCCCACACTTCAAGCAGGTTTCCGTGCTAGGCCGATATCAATCATCAACAAGACCTTTTAAAGTAAGTCTCATATTTCATCAGGAAGCTATTCAAAATGTCTGCGGACGATCAAGTATTCTTGGATATTGTATGTATTCTGTCTACTCGAAGCCTTGTAGCATCTACTGATAAGAATATCTCGGTAGCTATCCTCCGTACCGAACGATATTAAGAAGTACAGCAACGATGTTGCGGATTATATTGAAAGACACATTGAAAAGGTAGCTGCATCAATAAGGGTATCTCTTGCCTCTGCAGAATGGATCCCTCCATCTGCGCGTCCCAGACCACCGCCGCCAACTCGAACTTTTGCGGCACCTCAATCAGTATACACCCGAATTGAACAATGGGTATCAAAGAACAAGCTTCTTACTGGAGCTATTGTGATAGTAGTCGGTGGAATAACCTACCATGTTATCAGGAAGAGGTCAAACTACCGTAAGAAGCGGAGAGCAAAGCGTGCCGCGACTGGCGCTAGACAAGAAGTTGTGGTGGTTGCAGGATCTCCGTCAGAACCAATAACTAGGTCGATTTCCTTGGATTTGGAGCGCAGGGGCTTCATTGTTTATGTCGTATGCAATACGATAGAGGATGAAGTTATAGTGCAGAATGAATCTAGGCAGGATATCAAGCCTCTAATGATCGATATTGTTGATGTAAGTTTGGAACAATAGTCTCGTGAGATATGTAAAACTAATCTCGTTATAGCCGTCAAGCGCTTCCGCCGCAATCGATAGATTTGCAGCACATCTACGAGCACCACATTCCCCTTTTCAAGGTGGCAAAACCCATCATTTAATATTCCGATCTCTTATTCTCATCCCTTCACTTACTTATCCCTCTTCCCCAATCGCCACCCTATCCGCATCAACACTATCTGACCTCCTCAATACTCGTCTTTTGAATCCCATTCTTACCCTTCAAAACTTTCTTCCTCTCCTCACACAGTTACCATTTCATGGATCCCACAGCAGCGACCATGTTCCAAAGCCTTCCATTCTCGTCCTAACCCCCAACATTATACCCTCCCTGTCCCCCGCATTCCACGCGCCCGAGTCGTCCACCACATCTTTCCTCAAGACCTTTACCCAAATCCTCACATCTGAGCTCTCTCCGCTATCTGTCCCCGTGATCAACCTACAGCTTGGAACTTTCGATTTCTCCTTCTTTGGACCTAAGAATCAACTCCAATCGTACCGGGGCCGCTCTCCTCCCGCCAAATCAGATTGGGACCCAACGTCCCGACACGTATATTCACGAAATTATGTCGCCATCAACTGTTCAAACGTGGGAATGGCAATGGGATGTGGATCAATTGGCGGAGGACACGGGAAAGGAAGCAGTCTCCGAGAACTAAACAACGCAGTCTTCGACGCTATGGAAAGGAAAAAAGGCGGCATCATCAGAGTTGGCATGGGAAGTAACGTATATGGATTTATTGGAGCATGGGTACCTCGCGGATTGGTAGCGTGGATGATGGGAGTTAGAAAGTTCAAGGCGGGAAGCGCAGAAGATGATTTTCATGCGTATGTCCCCGAAAGTTCAGGTTCAAGTACGTCTAGCTCTGAGGGTAAAGCTTTCACGCCCGAGAGTAGTGAGACGAGTGGGGGAACTGGGTTAGCGGGAAGCGAATATATTTCGGTTAATGATTTGGACAGTAATTAGGACATAGGGATCTGGGCCTTGGAATGCTATATAGGGGATGCTACGTGTGAGGTGTCTTTCTGCTTTTGGTATAACGACTTGAGTTGCCAAATATGGCGTTTTGGGAAATTTTGATAAGGACTGACGCAGGAATGCATAGGAGGATAACTCAGCTCATGAATATAGTCAAGCTATGCGTAGTTATCACACAACAATGATATCAATTTGAACTCATCTTTAATAGGACTAGAGATTTAGAAAGAGTGTCACAGAGATCTATACTTGGCCGTGACTACTTTGGAGATAGTTTGCATTGCACTATTGACATACCTAAATCTGATGCGAGTTAGGCCTGAGACTCCGAAACCCACATCGCCATATTCTAGGCCACCGCCGTTCTTGTGCCTGGTGGCATTATTGTGTTCCAGACCCATGATTCTATTGATGGCTGGAAGATTTTATCCTAACGTAGAATCACAAATAATGGAAAAGGAACTGATCAACAACATGGTGCCACCAACAGTTTTGCTTGGACTCATCTAACTTTATTGGTCAAAGCTATTTAGACCCCTGTCAAAAGGTGGCTGGAATATGTCCAAGTCCTAGGTCTTGTCTCAGCCTTGTTGTGATGAAGACTGCTTGCCTGCATAATTTGCGGGACGGGGATTGCCTCGCATGATAGACCCATTTTCTTAAGATTCTGTTAATATCGGTGGGACAGTTAGGGTGGTGTGACTCCAATGGGTCGTGAAGTGAAGATGAAGGAACTTATGGAACCCACAGTTTGCACTTTGACAATATTACGTCCTGGTGGAAGGTAGCCGTATTTCATGCATGTGTACTCCATCGTCAGGGTTCCCCTCATCAAATGCATAAAATTTCGAATATTGGTTTTGCATCCTTAATGTCCGCGTCCTCGTTGGCCCCTTTCCCCTCCACCGCCCCTTCCACGAAAGCCAAAACCACCTCTCCATCTTTGTCTCGGCCGCCCTTCTGGAAATCCTCTTTCCCTATCCGCCTCTCTCTCAGCGTTCTCCCTAATTTTCGCTTGTTCTTCGGCAACCTCTTCCGGGTCTCTCTCAACCTTGATAGTTGGCTTGGGTAAGTCGGAAGGCCATCTTGGATGTGCCTTTTTACATCTTGGTCCATCGGGACAAAATCCTGCTAGATAGAATTCGCAGATAGCCTTGCGGATATGCTTTTTAGAGCACCTAGGACCAAGTGGGCAAAACCCTTTATCGTAATGGGGGCAGTTTCCAACCTTAGAGGCAGGATCGACATGTAGATATAGACATTCATCTGGACTCGTTAGTGGAGCTCTTAAAGCATTAGACGGTTCGTAAACGTACCTCCATTAGAGCAATAGCCGTTCTTCACAAAAAAGTTACATTCCGGCATCTTCCTTAAGTTGAACTCATGAAGAAACTCGCAGGTTTCACCCTTCTTACAAAGGCCCCTCAGCCAATGTTTGCATACCATGTTGTTGAAGTTCCATGTATTATTGGGATTGGTGGCATGCTTATCAGGGCAATTGCTACCGAGAGGGCAGTGTCCTTGGAGATATGCTTTACACGTAGGTCGATCCGGAGAAATACCCATGCGGAAGTTATTAAACAAAAAAGGTGTGAATGAAAACTTGTACTCTGGGGCTTTGTGTTCTAGAATCTGCTGAGCTGCTGAAGCTGAAGCCTGTGCTGCGAAGGCACTGGGTTTCTGTTGTAGTATTTCAGCCATGTTCAGTGTTGTCTGAGTTAATTAAAAATTGGCGTGGTCAATGTTGCTTGAACTATTTCACAAGGCGAACTGCCGGAGGGAGCAAAGCATATGGTCATGTAGGTGCTTGTGAATGTAGTGAAGCTCGATGTAAGGTTCGAACCTTTTTGTAAGACGGGCTAAAATGTGCCTTGTATTCTACGTGGAGAATGAAGCGTGTACTATAATTTGAAAACAAACTTCGTATCAGATAGATCAATATCCGAAGTTTAACTTGAGTGTGGTTGTACAGAGATTGATTGATTAAAAGTGTTTTGGATGTTGCCCAAAGGATTGAATTCTTGACAGCCTCGCGTATTAGTAATCAGAATCAAAAGAGCATTATCACTAAAAGGGTTAGTGCAAAGCCAATCATAAGCAGTACAAACTTTTAGGTACAGATAGCACTGCATCTACTCCGGAAAGCTGTCAACCTGCACTACCTGAGTCTTGCGAGGTGGATTTGCAGCCACATCAGGCATGGCATTCTACCCTGCTTGTTGTCGGCCGAAGGGACAGGGTAATTGTAGGTACATTTACCCCATTATCGAATCATGAAATCCCTAGTACAGCTGTTTACCTGCACCGACAGTACATCAATTTGATGCCGGCTGTTGAGATTTCAGTGGATATATTTCACCTAAAAATCCTTGGCTCATTGCACAGTACGGAGTACATACATACGGAGTTGTACTCACCCCACCATTTATCTTCAACAAGTAGGTACCTACTCACGGTTCTCGAAGTGAAGTGGATCAACAAATAGGACTATTTGATCCGCTATCCTCCAGTGCAGATTACAATAAGGAGCACAGCGTTCAAGATGGTGAGGACACAGGGTGATGAGAACACAAGATGGAGAGAGTGCAAGATGAAGATCATGAAACATCCCCTCTGAGTATTGAGATACTGTGCTATTCCTACCGGTGCCTGTTTATTCTGATCTATAATGGATATATAATATACATCGCTACTACTTACAGAACTCGGTTAGACATACCTCGGAAATGCATGTCACTCGGCTCCTCATGCACGTCAGTGAAATACCTAGTGAAGCTGGCTTTCTATTTCGGCATCCTTCACGGACGGGTAGAAAGCTATGGCCGTTGATCATTTTTTTTTCCGATCCGATCCACCATGCCATGCTTGTCGGCGTAATATTTTTCGCACCAAGCTATATTTTTTCATTTGTAAAGCAGTTCAAGTATGTATTTCTCAAAATGAACACAGACATGAATGGAAAGTAACAGAATACCCGTGACTTATACTTACACTTAGCATATTTTTCTATTTTCTAGAATACTTGCCACTTGCCAGTTGTCCTTAGCAAACAAAAAGATCCACAAAATGATCATGAAGCTTTAGATATCTCTCACGATGCTGATGGAAAGCAGGGATACGGTTAGTAACAATTGATGACGGTGAATATAAAAGATTGGTTACCGATGCCTGAAGGTGCATTTGGCCCTGCAGAGTAGTAGGTAGTAGGTAGTAGGCTGGTGGCAGTAACAGCTAACTTGAGGTCGATATCATGGTGCATGCAGGACGGTGAACGAGTCAGAACATGAACTTTGCACGTTGATCTTGGTAATTGGAACCTTCAAAACCCACATTCCCTTGGTAACATCATACCAGTGTCCATATAACATACGGAGGGAGTATCACTTGATTCTTAACTTCTTCATTTGGCCCCTCTAGTTTCTAGGGTTTTAGCCGATGAGCACTGCATTGGATTGCTGTAACGTAGTGGATGCGAGGTGAGAATAATGGATGAAATGCTAAAACTAATGCTAATGCAATAAAGAAAGCTGCATCGAAGCAAAGGGGAAAAAATCCAAATACGGTATTTTCTGTCTGTCTGTCTGTCTGTCTGTTCAATAACGTGGCAAACGGAATATCACATTCGCATTGATAACGATACTCGGAAGGATATTGGCTGATTAGCGGACGCTTTCTTCACACCAAACTTTCCCCTCTTTGAAAAGCAGCTACACTCACCTCGCCGAAGGTAAATCCTATGATTTTAATTCAATCTATTTTACAAAACGCCACATACACAACCACATATTGGTATTGGTTTGATGTGCTGCGGATCTACCTTCGGCACACTAGCCTATAGATACCTATATGAGTGTATATACGACACTCATAGCTGTCTCTTTTTGTATCAAAGGAAAAGGGACTACTTAGCTGTTACCTTTGCGGCATCACAACTCATTCAACTCACTCTAACTTGGTTAATCGTTGTCCGTGGCTCGGATCTTCCCTCATTAGTCGTCTCGTTGCATCCAGGTGTAACTGGGAACTTCCTTACATACTTATCATCCCCACACACCTATTTCTTCATCGATCCACTGTCACAAGCTGCCGCAATTCAGCTATAAGCTAGTCGGCTGGTTGATTTATCAGTGAATATGTATAATTGATCTCCCCCTTCGTCATTTCCCCATGCATATGTACCGCCAGAGTACCGACCCCTTTGAATATTCATCCTCGAGAGTTGTACTCAAGTCTTGCCGGTGATTCCTCTGTGCCGAAGTTCATATATTAACGCTTTTCTTGGCCAAAAGAGGTGCTTCCAAGTTCTCAACTTTTCTCCTCCTCCAAATCAGTCATTCATCGACTTTTTTCCCCTTTAATTTCTTCTTTACCGTGGACTTGAAATAAGAAAAAGAGCCCCTGGCAGTTCTTCATTCACTAATATTCATTCTTCCTCGTCTTGTAAGATGTCACATCCATACGGGGCTCCTCCTATACCATGGAGCTCGAGACCGCGAGTAGACAATCGCAGGCCCTCTCAGCCATCAATCGCAGCGAGTATTTCTAACATCATGTACAAAAACGCCGTGTATTATCCCAACTATCGGGTCTATCGTGGCGAGACACCTGCGTCGTTGAACTTCAGTTGTATCAGCCATGTTTTCTATGCTTTTGCTCATGTCGGCCCGGATGGTGGAGTTTTTGTGAGCTTCCCCCTTCTCTGAGCAAGGTTCCAAATCTTTGCTAACTACAAAAGCTGAGTGATGATTGGGCAGATATGCAAATGCCCGTTGATGGTGCCACCGGCTGCCTAGGATCATTTATGCGTTTAAAACAACAGCATGAGCATCTCCAGCTCGTTATCTCTATAGGTGGTGGCGCAGCTAGCCAAAACTTTGCACAGGTCGCAGCTTCAGCCGCCACAAGAGACCACTTCGGAAAGTCGGTCCGAGGTCTGGTTGACGCAACAGGTTTTAATGGTATCGATAGTAAGTTTTTTCCCTATGGCAGATAATACCCATACTAACGAGCCTAGTCGATTGGGAACATCCTTCAGATCCCGAACAAGGTCGGAATTTTCTCGCCCTTCTTGCTGCTATTCGGCTTCATTTGCCTGATGAACGATATTTGCTGACAGCTGCTTTGCCTGCCGGCCGATGGGCCTTGCAAAACATCGATCTTTATAAAGCTCAGGATTATCTGTAAGGACAATTGTTGATTACACAGCCCCCCAAAACGAGACTTTAATCCCTTGGTTATCTACTCCCTAATCGCATCGGTCTTTTATAGTCTAGTAGTACTGACCATTCTTTTGCTTTAGAGATCTAATCAATCTTATGGCTTACGACTTTTCTGGTTCATGGTCACACAGGTCAGGACACCACGCTCAGCTTTACCCGGGAAACATGCCGGATGCAGCAAACGGAAGTGCTGCTGTTGATTATGTTATATCGACTGGGTTCCCGGCTTCAAAGATACTACTTGGTGTTCCAGTGTACGGGAGGTCCTTCTTGAACTCTAAAGGACCAGGACACCCATATCGTGGCTGTGGCGGCGAAGAAGGAACATTTGAATACAAGTTATTGCCAAGGCCTGGAACTCAAGAGGTGGTGGATACTGCCACCGCTTCAGCTTCCTGCTATGGGGGCGATGGAGGATGGGTCTCTTACGACAACCCACAAACTGTTAAAATGAAGGCTGAATATTGCAGGCAAAGGCGTCTTGGAGTGGGTTGGCTCTTTCCTGTCAGTCATGGGTGTTTGCTGATTAAATTTAGGGTCTGTTTTATTGGACAGGAACAGCAGATGCATCAGGTCCGAGAAGTTTGATATCATCTGGTTTTAAAGCTCTGCATGACGCATGAGCTGTGAATATCGAACTTGTACTAGACATTGAAAGTGGTAATTTCATGGCTGGGAAGAGTAAGACATCCGAAGCTATGTCGAGGAAGGTCTGATGAGACGGATCTGGAAAACGTAATTTTTCGAGTGGACTAACATGTTTTCAACATTGGGAAGTGCTGGCTCTCTCGTTCTCTTTCTGGGTTTATTATGATTTATGATGAAATGACAAAGGAAATAGCATTGGGTGGTTGGTCTGAAAATAGTCGCGGGGGTTAGACAAGTATACTCAAAATGGGTAGCTACATCAGCTCAATGTATAATAAGGCGAATTCAAAATTCATACTCAGATACATGTGTTTTAGAGACCCGAATTATCAAGGATTTCTAAAATCAATGCTGCTTCTTGGATTGAAAGTTTTAGTTTAGTAAATATCTAAGTAATTGTTGTCGTGCTATTGTGGCTGACGAGGCTGACGGAGTCTGGGGATGCACGCATACCTAGGTTATGCATAGGTAGACTTGGAGATTATTAACACATTTCTACAACTACACATCAATAATTACTTAGTTTATCCACACATGCATTGTCATTAGTGTGTTGAGTACTGTTCTTATTAGTTTAATTTATTTCATATCAGTCATTGCAGCATGAATGGCGCATCGATACCTTCATCACTAGATGCATGTAAGTCCCAAAACCTCACTTCCACCATATTCAAAATCCCCACTGATTTCACACCCCCGCAGCCGATTATGACCCTATCGACCATTTAAACACGATATTTTCACATCCTTCGACTCTGGGCTCTATAAATCAGACAGCTGTTGCACTGCAGGCTCATCAAGATGAGCTCTCAAGTAATATCTCCGATCTCGTGGCCACTCAAGCATACAATGACGATTCGTCACTCAAACGGATGCAAGCTGCAAAATCGGAACTTGCAGACCTCTTTAAGAAGATCGAATCTGTGCGGACGCGGGCTATACAGACAGAGCAAACAATCACCTCGATGACCGCAGATATTAAGAGGCTGGATGGCACAAAGAAGAACTTAACCCTAAGCATGACAGCTCTAAAAAGATTACAAATGCTTACGACTGCTTATGAACAACTAAGAGGTCTGGCGAAAACAAGACAATACCGAGAATGCGCAAGCTTGCTACAGGCTGTGCTGCAGCTTATGAAGCATTTCAATAGTTACAGGAGCATAGACCAGATTGCTACATTGAGTAGGGGCGTCTCGGAGTTGCAGAGAGAGTTATTGGAACAAGTCTGCGAGGATTTTGAAATGGCATTTGCTAAAGGGGAGGTGGGAGGTAAGAAAGCAGTGCTGGCAGAGTCATGTCTGGTGATGGATGCATTGGGGGATAATGCTCGAGCAAGATTGGTGACGTGGTATGTCAATACACAATTGAGGGAGTATAGGCAGGTTTTCAGGGGAAATGACGAAGCAGGAAGCTTGGATAATATCGGCAGAAGGTACAGTTGGTTCAGGAGAATGCTGAAGACATTCGAAGATGAACACGCCGGAATATTTCCTGCTGGATGGAGAGTTAATGAGGTCTTGGCAAATGCATTTTGCGAAGGTACCAGGGATGATTTCAAAGGAATCTTAGAGAGAAGCATGCGACGAACAGACGGAATTAAAATTGACGTCAATTTGCTCTTGAGTTGTCTTCAGGAGACTATGGATTTTGAGCAAGGTCTTGAGAAGAGATTCGCTACAGAGACAAGAGCAAGCATCGATACTCTTAGCTCTCTCGAAGATAAGCCCCTGACATTTCATGGGTCTATTTCCGAAGCCTTCGAACCATATCTCAGTCTTTGGGTTGAGTCACAAGACAAACAACTCGCCACGATGATACCAAAATATCGTATCCAACCAATGTTAGCAGCTGATGAAGAATTCTCCCCACAGGCTGTGATAGCGTCATCTATTGAACTCTTTCATTTTTACAAGACATCCCTGGCTCAATGCGCCAAATTATCAACTAGTGAACGACTTCTTGACTTCTCGAAGATTCTAGCTAAATATCTCGATCAATATGCTCAGCAAGTTCTACTATTTTTCCTACAAGGAGCAGGAGGACCAAGTCTTGAACATACTATCCTTGTTCTCAACACGGCAGATTATTGGCATGCTAATACTCAGCAATTGGAAGATAATCTGAAAAAAAGAATAGACAGTGATTTGGCAACAAAAGTGGATTTGTCATCACAATCTGATGCGTTTATGGGCGTTGCAAGCGCAGCAGTTTTATCATTGGTGAACCGAGTAGAGGTTGATTGCGAAGGATCATGGCGTGAGATGAAGAATACGAATTGGAGCAAAATGGAAAGTGTAGGGGATCAGAGCAGTTATGTTGCCGAGTTGTTGAAACATGTCAATGATCGAGCAGGGGAAATCTTACCTTTGGTGGGGAAGCAGCAATATGCGCGCGCGTTTTGTGATAAAGTTGTTGAAAATTTGGCCAATACGTATATCGCAAACATCGTTCAGTGTCGACCTGTGTCCGAGGTAGGCGCCGAACAGGTATGTATAAATCTTCAAGTACATGGTATTCACTTCTAGTTCATATTTTCTAACGTCCTCTTCAGATGTTGCTAGACAAATATGTCTTAACTAAAGGATTGACAACTTTGCTCACTCATTCTCCTACTCCCTCCTCAGCCACTGCAAATACTGCATTTCAAAAACGTGTGAATAATATAATGACTCGTCTGGACCCGCTCCTCAAAACGCTACAAGTCCGTCCGTCACCGCCAGAAGGGCTGGTTCAAGCATACCTCATTCACATTGGCGATCGTAGTGATACCAACTTTCGGAAAATTCTAGAATTGAAGGGTGTTAGAAAGCAAGATCAAACTGCATTGGTTGAAATGTTTGGTATGCATAGAGATAGCAAGGCTAATGAGCAACTGGTACAAAATTCACCTCTTCTCACGCCACTTATGAATGTTGCGGGACTTGGTAGCACAGGTTTAGGGATTGGAACACCTAGTGGCATGCCAGGTTTACAGACACGATTTGACCCCGGTGGTTTTGGAGAAAAGCTATTTAGTGCGGCCAGGGATAGTATAGGAACTGGAGGTGTAGGCGACAGAGGGATCAGTCCTTTGGGCGAGGATGCAAAGGCTACCGTGGAAGGAAATTTGAAGAGTATTGGAAAGTTCTTCAGGAGAGATATGACTGGGTTTGGTGGGATGAATATAGGAGGAAGGTTTGGTGCTAAAAGAGACGGTAGTGTAGATGATTATACCAAGTAGTAGATAGGAAAGTGACGGATCGGGTTTAGAATATAATCAGTCAGTCCTAAGATGATATCAATATATCCTCCCATGCTGAAATGGATAAATATGTTCACTTGTAACTCGGGTCCGGAGAGAGGTTCATGTGAATTTTATCGCTTAGGAGGCCAGAGAATGATCTTGGCAAACGAAACAGAAGAGATGGGTAACCTAAGGAGAGAGAGCGCCGCAGAACTATTATACCATTTTACTTTTCCGGCGAAATGTGGTATAGTAATTGGAACTCAAGCCGTAACTCTGCCTTTGTTGATAGCGAAGGTTTATGATTTGAAGGCACTTGGATGGTGTTTTGCGGATGATACGATGAGAGAGTAATGACCAGGTCATTTTGTGTCTACGTAGTTAGTATTTCCGAGCATCGAAAATTGCCCTTTGATTGGGTTATTGTCGGATTATATCGGATGGATTCGTAGGGATTCGTTTGGATTCGCATGAAATGTACGGAGTAGATGCTGTTGATACTCCAAGGTGGGTAATACATCCGGTGAATCTTCGAGATACAAGTATATTTGTCACTTGGAGAACTGAAAAATGTTGTCTAATCTGATCGGATCTAAATTATCTCAAATAAAACCTTGCAAAAATATATCAAATAGCAAATACATATTGTCTAGGCCTAATTTGTAGATCAATACGTATTTATTAGTAGGTTAATGAGATTCTGCTTACTGATGGCAGGCGAGAAACAAAGACGGTCCAGATTCCTTGAGACTCTGTCCATCACGAATTTTGGCGGGGAACCAAGGAACATTGTTTGAAATCAAATCTTTTCGAATAAATAATTAAGAAAGTCCACACGCACCACCTCACGATTCATTATCTTTTTTCTTTTCAAGAATTTTATATTGGATTTATTGGCGCATAGATTTTAGATCGGCTTTTAAGTACCTTTCTTCACATACCATATTACAGTCAAAAATACAAAAAGAGGGGCACCCGTCTTACATCGACAAACTGTTTTCTTCAGCTTTCAAACGTACCTTAAGGGCAAGTGGTTCGGGTGTTTCGATTGCGGCGGCGGCGTGTTTTCAACAGAAAAATACCGTCAAGGGAAATAGTGCGAGTTTGCTTGGAAGAAATATAGAGAGAAGGATGCATAGTAAGGTTGTTAGTGAGTATTCCCCTTCTCTTATGGTGGGGTGAACCGAGACCGGTGATGGATGGGAATTGAAGAAAGAAAGGTGTCTGCGAATACGTACTGACTTCAAGGAATAGTTATTGGCTCAGGCCCGGCGGCTCACACTGCTGCCGTATATCTTGCGCGTGCGGAATTAAAACGTGAGTCCATATTCTGGGGATAGGAAATCGAGAGTTGGTGGAAGGGAGTTGGCTGACGTTCAATGTTTAGCTGTGCTTTATGAAGGTTTCTTAGCAAATGGAATTGCTGCCGGTGGACAATTGACTACTACCACTGATGTAGAGAATTTCCCTGGTTTCCCTAAAGGGATTGGTGGGCAAGAACTTATGGTAATTTTACCTTATTTCCAGACATTGGCAGAGCTACAGCTAAAGAATTTTGTAAAAAGGATAACATGCGCGCACAATCCGAACGATTCGGTACTGAAATCATCACCGAAACGGTTGCAAAAGTTGATCTCTCCAAACGTCCTTTCAAATACTGGACCGAATGGGATGACAAAACAGAACACACAGCAGATTCCATCATCATCGCTACCGGTGCATCAGCTCGCAGACTCGGTCTTCCAGGGGAGGAGAAATACTGGCAAAATGGTATCTCCGCTTGTGCAGTCTGCGATGGAGCCGTGCCAATCTTCAGAAATAAGCCCTTGGTAGTTATTGGTGGTGGAGATAGTGCTGCGGAAGAAGCCATGTTCCTCACGAAATACGGATCCCATGTTACGGTTTTGGTCCGAAAAGATCATCTACGTGCGTCGAAAACGATGGCTAAGAGATTACTTGCCAACAAGAAAGTAACTGTTAAATTCAACACCGTTGGAGGCGAAATTACTGGTGATGATAAGGGATTGATGACCCATATGGTTTTTAAGAACGTCGTTACTGGAGAGGAAGAGAAAGCAGAAGCCAATGGATTATTTTATGCCGTAGGACATGATCCAGCAACTGCATTGTTCAAAGAGCAAATCGATACAGATTCCGAGGGATATATCGTAACCAAGCCCGGAACGAGTTACACAAATGTGGAGGGAGTTTTTGCCGCAGGTGATGTTCAGGATAAAAGATACAGACAGGCTATTACTAGTGCCGGTACGTTACGCATCTTTATCTTCGAATCTGTAAAGAGAAACTAATCATGTCAATAGGATCTGGATGTATAGCAGCTCTGGAGGCAGAAAAATTCCTCGCTGAGCAAGAGGATGCGGAAAATGATTTGGAGAAGACGGATGCTGAAAAGGGTAGCAATGTTGTGGTTCCTGAGTATAGATCTAACCCTTTGCTTTAGAATTTTTCTTTGTCATTGTTGATTTTAGATGTTTTTACATGGCATTTAGTAGAGAGATAGGTTGAATTCCTTGTATGCTTGCATGGATATCCTCATAGTTAGTCATTATAAGATTACCTTGATAGAAAGAAGAAAGAAAATAAATAAATAGATATAGCAAACTTTTTCTTCGCAACTAGTGTTCTCTTTCCTTCTTGTCTGTTCTGTTACATTGTTTTTATAGGCTATTGAGAGGATTGTGGCTTGGATATGTATATACATACACATGCATCTATCTATTTATCAAACAGGCAGGCAGATAGGTGGGTAGGTAGATCATAGAAAGTATTTCTATCGATCTCATTCACTTGAGTCGATCTGTTTTGATTTAGCTAGTCACTACAGATGGATTGGAACGAAAAATTCCGACGCTGGACTGGAGTCATTTCTGGCCGTAATATTAAATGCATACATACGCCTCTTTAGCGAATTCTTCGATGTCATCACTTACAGTCCTGCATACTGCAAGTGTAGTTATGCTATAGTATATGCAGATATTGCTAACTTTCCTTGCACTAAAGATTAACCATGGTTCTTAAAACCTACTCAAGTCATCGAATTCTTTTGCCAATTAATCAGCAAGTCATGAGATATGGAAAGTGGCAAATCAAAGATGAATCGAATAATTCACAAATTACTATGCGGCTGGAGTAAATGTAAGATGGTTTCGAATTCATTAACATGACGATTCTCGAGCTCAAGAGCGAATCAAAATCCCCGAATTCTGATCATTTCAATTTTCTATTTCGTCAAGTCTACATGATTATCCTCATCATATTACTATTCCATTTCCATGTGTAATATCGAATTATTTCCTGTGGCATAATATTGAAGACTGCGCCGTACTGCAAAACTCATAATATGCTCTCTCTCCCTTTATGTACGTAGCTACTTCCCATGAAATTACGTCGCCGTTCTCCAATTGCAAGATTCTGCGGAAAGTCCACATAAGCATCTTTACAATGACTGCCTAACAGAAATCGAGACGAAGGCTCACGGCTCTCGTGTAACCGGCATATACTGTACTTCATCGCGGGAGATTTTGGGCGTAAGAAATGGAAAATTAATTGTATAGTATTAGTACTTCACTATTTTTCACAACGCAAATCTAGACTATGCGAGGGTTGGATTGGGAGTTGGGTAGTAACGAAAGGATAACCATTTTTAATTCGGTGATGGTTACATTTTATTCCCCCCTGTTTCTCACTCACCACCTCATTCATCAAGACAGATTTCATTCTGTCAAGCCTAAAGTCTACAAGCCCCTAAGGTGATGTCGCTAAGTGTTGTGGTCTGCCTAGATAAGTATCACGGGTATTTGTAGAAGTTTAGAGAAGAATGAATGCATCGCTCTCCATCTAATTACCTACTACACTGCACAGCTACTATATATTCCCGAGTACCAAAATCGTCAATTTTAATTCTGGATTTAGATTTCTGGACCTAATAATTCGGTGCAATAGTGTACCAAATTGGTAATCTTACCATCAATTTGATATTCCGTACTAGAAAGATAGGAGAAAATCGTGGTGTCTTAAGGTTAATTAAGCGAATATGAAGTATATTCGTAAGCTCCACAACTTACTTAACGTGATAATACTTACATTAATCAGGTACTAGGTAGTCTATTCCTATCCACTTGAAGCCATGATATTTTCACATTGGTTTGGTAGATCGGCTGTTGAGCAGGGTCTTTGCTGAATTGGAGCACAGGTCACTTTCTTTAAGATATTAAATACAGAATTCGAACTATGCGTAAACATACCAGCGGAATCATTTTCAACTTCTGCATCCTATTTGAGTCTGCAATGAGAAAATCGAAATTGGGCGCTAGTGATTTGCCAAGCAGGATTGGCAATCCGGTGTTATGTTCATCTGTATAGGATGGCCAGACTCGAGAAGAGAGGAGAAGCAGCGAGGGGAAGCAAGTAGGGGGAGTTTAGTGAAGAAACAAAGGAGTTCTATTTAGTCGAGGTTTGAAGATCAGATCATATACTAATTGTGCCGAGCTTGAAAGGTCTTGAAAATCGAAAATAGTATGCTAAGGAAGTGGGGTATTTGCTTAAAAACAATCAAGCGAGAGAAGAAAGGGGATCGATCCTTTTATTAGTACGTCCGTCGAAGATCCCTATCTAAACAGCCTTGAATATCCAAATACCCCGCCAGTTCTAAGCCATGTAACATGCAGACCTCCCATTAAAACACATACTGATGCGAACTCCACCGCCGATTAACCCCTCTCATTCCTAAAGACTCACATGCGGAGGCACCGGCCAAAACTTCCCATACTCGTGATACCCACCATCATCCGACCTCAGAAGAAATGCATCATTACGATTATGGTTCACACCATTTGTATAAATCAAATTGTTAAACCACCCCTTACACAGATCCCTCAATCGATATCTGCAGCTCTCGCATAAAGTCAAGGGACAGCCGTCGCAGAGGAAAATAGATTGTGCTGGACACACCATGCAGAATTTGGAGATGGATCTGTGGGGTTTACCGTTCATGTGGATGCTATGGTTGTGGGTTTGTATGGAGTCTGGAGGTGTGGATGTGAGGGGTTGTAGGGGGAGAGTACTGGAGGACGTGGTCTTCCCGCCAGACTGGTCCCAGGATAATTCCGTGTTGTCGACCATAGAGTCCATG
The DNA here is from genome assembly GCA_025389085.1 of Sclerotinia subarctica. Classification (NCBI taxonomy): domain Eukaryota; kingdom Fungi; phylum Ascomycota; class Leotiomycetes; order Helotiales; family Sclerotiniaceae; genus Sclerotinia; species Sclerotinia subarctica. The sequence continues at coordinate 747,232 of QRFI01000011.1, read as the reverse complement.
TCTGTGTTCATGCTGGGGTTTACTCCCCAATTCATATCCGGATGCATACCTCCAGTAGGTATCCCACCAGGATTCATACCGCCTGTATTCAGACCTTGATCCACGATAGAATTAATATCATCCAAAGTAACACTACCATCCACCAAATCCGCACCAACATCAAAACTAAAGCCATGGATATTCAACCCAGTATTCAAGTCACCAGATCCATCCACCTGGCTCGGACCTTGCAGTCGGGGACTATAGCCCAGCTGCCACTGTCCATCTGTATTCAACGCAACGATATAACTGAACTCGTCATGACACCCATGGGAAATAATCTGCAACTTTTTCATCTTGCAACTTTCGCAAATCTTGGTCTTGCTCAGGTCGATTTGTCGATGATCAGATTCCCGACACATGAGATTGTGCATGAAGGGATTGATTAAGATATTATCGATTGGAGAGAATATTTCTTGGGGATCACCGAAAACATTGGATTCCTCAGACATGGGTGCATAGCGATCGTAGCTAGCGGAAGTAGCAGAAGCAGATCGTCGAGATCCTTTCATTGACGAGCTACTGGATGACCGAGTTGACTTTTTGGCCGATGGACCGGAACCAGCTGAATCCTTAGCTGGTCTCTTCCTCCTCTCATTTTCCTTCTTATCCAACTTCTCAAGAACAGCAGCACGAACAATATGCCTCCCAGCTTTTCGACACTCTCTACACCAATCATAACCAGCAGGACCCCATATTTCAACGAAATCCTGGCTGTATGGACCAATTCCATATGCATTTGGCTTCCCGGTACAAAAGTCGCATTCAAAGTTCTCTCCGACGGTCAACAGGTTAATAGCTAATGGCTTTCCCTCTACATCCCAGAGTGGAGCATGTGGTTTTCCATCAAAAGGCATAGGACTGTTAAGATCATAACCTTGAAGTGAATCATTAATTCCATTAGCAACTTGCAAGCGACGAAGATGTCCGGTGGACCGCGCAGTGAGAGATTGATGGCTTTCAAATAAATTGAGACGCTGGCGCAGCAGATTGTTCCAACCGGAACCTGGAGGTGAGCATGGCGGAGTGGGAGCGGGCATTGGGTTTTCCTCGTTTGAGCATTCACTTGCTTGATTTTGAAGTGCTGCTTGAGTCATTATATTTTGAGCTTGACTGTGACACTGCTGCTGCATTTGCACATTTTGTTGACCTCCTGCATTAACATTATACTGGGATTGTAGACCCCATTGAAGAGAAGACGGGGATTGGGAATGTACACTCATGTCCATATTTACATTGATATCTCCCTGAGAAATAAAACTTTGACCCGGTTGAAAGTAGCCCGGAACACTACCTGATACGGCAGGATTTGGAGGAATTGGAACACGCGAAGTTGGCCATACGGCACGAGGCGTAGGCTGATGAAAACTTAGCGGGTGTAGAGGATTGGGCGATGTAAGAAGAGGGGTATTTGGCTGACTACGAGGAGGATCGCGATGAAAGCTTGCTGGGTGCAAAGGATTCGGGGATACCTCTTCAAAGAAAATATTAGGAGCTGCCAGTATTATGGAATTTGACCTTGTTGATCTAGCTGGAGTACTTGCTACTGCTGGCGAGGCCACATGGGTAGAATTAATGGTTAATTGGTTAGGTGTGGCGGATCTGCGTAAATCGACATCTAGCCGAGTAGGAGGATTGGTCGAATTTAATAATGGCGAGCTCATTTGACCAAGTTTCGAAATTGAGTTGTTTGGAGTGTGTCCATAGACAGGAGTACCGTTCCCACGTATAGCTGGTCGAGGAGAAGGCATTTTCAAAGCTTTTGTATCTGGTCTAGCCTCAGTTTCAATAGCATCGCTCCTCATATTTGGCACAAAAGACATGTTATATCCACCCGGTACAATGAAAATGCTCCGCTGGTTACTACCAGTGAATGGCGGTTCAGTTGGATAACCACCAGATTTTGCCGAGGGTACTTGATTTGACGACCCGGGCATGTTTGTTCTCGAATTCGCTTGAATTATTGGTGAAGCTTCAACAATACTTGCTACTGGGTTTCCTTGAGCTGAAAATCCATTCACATCTGTCGCTGACCACACACTTCTTATGGAGCCAGTTCCCCACGGCGATACTCGAAATGAATCTGTAGGTGATATATCGCGCTCTTGACTGATACAACAACCACTCATGTTCGTTATATTTCCTTGACCACTAGATTGAGATCCATGTGTACCTTTTTGTAGGTCAACACCGAGAGAAGAATCAGCTACGTTTTGACCCTCTGACGATATTTCCTCAGCTTGACTACCACTATTCTTCATAATCTGCTGAGTTGTAGGTTGGTTCAAAGATTGCATCGATGTCTGAAAACCAGAATCCATCTGAGATACGGAAGAAAGATTCGGCGTGGTCATCTTCATTTCTGAAGATGTCATTCTGCCACTTTGATTTCCAGAGCTCATAAGATTTGCTTCCGTTGTAGAACGATTCATAGATCGAGTCGATGTTCCAGAGTCATAATTCATATGGTATCCATTATGAGATAGATTTCGGAAACCTTGTCCCATCCCCGTACTCATCGAAGATGATTGTGTAGATTTATGACCACCTGTATTCCTCGCATAAGTTGAATCGCTAGGTATAGAATTCTCCAAAGTTGCCATGATCTCAGCAAAATTGGCATCGAAATCTGGATCCATATCCATAGTCACAGAGGGTCCAGAAAATGGATTTTTATCAACAGTCATTGTAGTAGATCCACCCAAAACTATCGAACTTCCCTGACTTTCAGCTTTTGCCTTCTCCACGGTTTCAACCATGCGCTTATAAGCGTTTGCGGAATTCGATAGAGTCATTCCGTCAACATGACTGTCGTTCGACAACATTCCACCGTTTTCTAAGCTTGTATTGCGCCGATGTACTCGATCTGGAATGCTCAGAGTGAAGGGGCTAGAAGTTGGGTGATTTGCTTTGACAGCAGCCTTCCATTGTTGTTTATCTGCATCAGTGTTTGCAGGGAATTCGGAATTAGTTGTAAGCAAGGCTTCTCCTGCAGGCGCCGCTGGACCTTCTGCAAATGGTACTTGCTTTTCCCCCATATTGGTAATGTAGTTAATAGACGTGTCAAAGTTGGACTTGGTTGGATTCGAGACTGAAATTGTTTGTGCGGCAGTAGCAACAGTTGGGTTTATCGGCGGTAAATTAGAAGCTTCTTTCAGCAAGTTGGCTCCAAATTTGTTCCAGTCGTCAACAGATGGATTGGTCCCTTGTGTAGCTGCTGGTACCTCACCAGCTACCACCGTTGCTATACTCGATAGGACGCGACGTGGTGTTGTAATGACCGCAAATAGAGGTGGATTTGCAGATGGAGGTAAAGAAGACTTATCTCCAAATGTGTGGTTTGAATAATTCACTATTGCTCGTGGCTGTTCAAGCGATGGAAGCTTGGATCGAGGAGTTGGTGATTTTGGAGAATATCGACCTTCAAAGTTTGAAGATAAATCGAGTGGTGATGTGCGAACCAACTTTCTGGTCGAGCATCCAAGAACTAATTGCGAAGGTGAAGTCAATGAGGCTGCTCCTAAGCCTCGTGATGATAAGTTCTGAATATTGGCTGTAGAAAAGGATATAACATTCTTGCGTCTTCGACGTGGAACCTCATCTGAAGCCATATTGTGTGGGTTGTAGAATTGGAAAGAATGATGTTGTAACAGCGAGATAATCACAGAAAGACGTCGTTGTTTAACTAGATAGGTAATTTGAGAAAATAATTGTCCTCTCTAGCATGAGTTGAAACTCGGCTCGAGAGTCCAATAGAAGATTATCATCTCATCTTGTTTTAAGGAGTGTCCAAATTCTGAGACTGAAAGAAAAATATTTTGTTATTGTCCAATGTCAACTAAGATATTCACAGTTATTCTAGCTTGGAATAGAAGTTCTTATTCATCGTTGTTTACCTAGAAGACTAAGGCTTGAATTATTCCCTAGAATCTTTCATGATATATGATGTTATACTTAGGAATTCTCTTGAATAGCTACTAGCTCCCAAATTTTAGTATTGAAGCAAGTGATGTAGATTCACCATGGCTTGAAATAGAGACATCGAAAGAACCGATCACCCATAGATGATGTTATACTGAGCTACATATCTCAGCAACTGATGATGCACACCTACAGATCTACCATTAAAAAAACGCCAGACCAAAATTCACAGAAAACAACCACAAAACTCTCAGCAATCATTCCAGAAAGAGTTTTAATACCATAACTCGACCACTTTCTACAGTATCCAAGTCTACTATCTCTTTACATTACACAACATTGCAACATTCAACAATTGACTATAACCCATCTCACTACCACTCCTCCCCCTCCCCCTTCCCCTCCCCCTTCCCCTTCACACCCATAGCTATCCATCTCTACCAAAATCCAAAACCCAAATCTAAATCCAAATCCAAAATCAACAAACCTTCTACTCCAACCCCCAAACATCACACACCCCCCAATTCCCCTCCAAAAAAAAACAACATCAACATCAACAAAAAACACTCCTCAAAAAAACAACCACCAAACCACCCATCCAACTACAACTTCTTACTCCCCCTAAAAACAATATCTGATACATCCAACACCACACAAAAGCTAAAGCATATCATATCATATCATATCATATACAGAAAGCACTCACCCAGAGAAACTTCTCCAAGTGCATCCAACTCTTGAATCCTCAATCTTCCCCCCTAAGAAATGACTAAACAACCTCAACTCAATTCAACCAAAAATAACATTGGCAACACTTACATTTCACCTGAACTTACTTACTAGGTAGTAGATACCCATGCAAGGACTTCCTTCTGAAGCTACTAGGCTACTAGGCTACTAGGTTTCTAGGTATGGATATATATATATATATATATATACTTCTTCTCATCTCATCTCATGTGAGAATTATTATATGAATGCCAGATTGAGGATTATATACTCACTTACTCACTCACCTACTCATTCATTCATTCATTCATTCATTCATTCATTCATCCGTACTTTATCACCTACCTACCTACCTACCTACCTACCTATGTACCTAGTATTTCTGAACTAAGTTTGACACTATTCCGTTTCATCTATTTCATCCCATCCCATCCCATCCATCCATCAGCCTATAAGTTCCAAATCACCACCATGAACTCCAACTCCCAACTCCCAACACACTATCATACATAGCAATACAGATCCAAAAAACCAAAAAGCCCAAAAAAATTAATTAGATAGAAAAGTATTCCAATTCACCGCTATACCTTCCTATCCCTATCCCTATCCCTATCCCTATCCCTATCCCTATCCCTATCCCTATCCCTATCCCTATCCCTATCCCTATCCCTATCCCTATCCCTATCCCTATCCCTATCCCTATCCCTATCCCTATCCCTATCCCATATCTACTCCTATTCATATTCCTATAATCCTGGGTATCATATCTATCATATCCATCTCATTTACAAAAATCAAATCAAAATCAATCACTATCACTAGGTAGGTATCAAAAAAATGAAATGTCCTTCCATTTCATTCCATTCCATCTCAACCCTATACTTCCCTCCAAATTTCCAAAACCACAAACCACAAACCACTCACACTTCCCTTTCCTCCACCCCCACCCCCAGCCTGAACTTTCCACTTCCAACTCTCCTTTTTTCTTTCATCCTTTATCCGACGTTTACTCTCCCTATTCCCTTTTCCAAGTGCCTTCCAAACTCGATTTATAATATTTCGAGTCATTCTTCCTTCCATTTAGCATGTAGTTCCAGATTCTTTCTTTTTCTTTATGGATTTCTTTGATCCTTCTTGACTTTGCTTCTTCGCTTTCTTCATTGCGCATCTCTATGAACCCACCCTTTTCCCCACCCTTGTCTGCATCCGCACTAGCACTAGCACCAGCACCACCAACACCGCCACCATCCTCCCTCACACCACCAATCCTATACTCCTTCAAACTCTCCTGAATCGCCCTCGCAAGTTGTACCTCATGTTCCCTATCCTCATCCTCCCTCCTCCCACCTCTCCCCTCCTGCTCCTGACTAGCCAAAACACTAGCACGAATCGCACGATCCATAACCTCCTGATCGCTCAACCCTGCACTCTGACCACCCTGAAGTTCCGCCACACTAGCTCGAATAGCCCGCCCAATCATAAGGTCTTCTTCTATATTACCACGCGAAGTAGCCGCTACTGATGCTTGAATTGCTTCTTCGAAATCTGGATGCGTGTCCCCGCTGGCATGATTAGTAGGAGGATCAATGTTAATAACTGTTGAATCCTGGACCTCATGAGACGAATCATTATGAGGTGTTGATCTTCGGAAAAGTCCTGATTGCTGACGGGTGTGTAGATTATTGCCCCCTTTCTTATTTTCCTCATCACGCTTGGCTTTTCGTTCCTCGTGAAGCTTTTTTCTTTCATCAAAAGTGAGATGTCTTGTTTGGAAGAAGCCTCGTGGTGAAAGGTCTCCAGTATCCTGACCAGCAGGACCTTTATCATGAACTCTCTGCCTGGCATTTTGATATTCCCCCTTGTGTTCATTCCAACGCTTGATTATATCTAAACGTTCTTCTACATGGCATTTCTGAGCGTCTTCAAACCCTTGGGCTGTTCTGGCTGCGATGATATAATTAAGTGCGCTTGAGCCGAAAAGTTTCCGTACTTCTTTATGAATACCCATAAATGTGTAACCAGGAAGTCCCCATATAGCTTAATGATGTTAGAAATGGATGGAAGATTTCGATAGAATCTAACTTACCAGCTCCCGGTTTGAGAACTACGCCGGCAATACCTTTTCCTATGCCTTTGATCAGTCCAGCAGCACCTTCCTTCTCTGCACCACGTAAAGGTTGTGTAACCAGACCAGTAATTCCATCAAACATTCCATAACCAAATTCCTTTCCAGCCGCCTTTAATCCACTCTGAAAATCCGTTACCTTTTCCTGAGGCCTAACTGTATCATCACCATATAATTTAGGTGCGTTATGAAATCCTCGTGCCAACCCTAGTGTGAAATCCATAGGTGACTTCAAGCCCGCACCAACAATACGCGAAATACCCTTGCCGGCCCCTATAGCATTTTCAATAGTCAACTTAGAAGGATCAAATTCCTTAGGAGTTTCGCTGCCCGAATTATGGCGACTATGACAAGATTCCATGCCACCCCGCAGTACTTGGCGCATCGAATTTGCATGTTTGATGCCAGGGCTTGTTGTATGTGACATGGAACTCTGAGTAGTAGTTGGTGTTAAAGGAGTAGGTATATCATCCAAAGACCGTTGAGTGCTCTCATAAGAGGTCTTTGGCGATGACTCCGATGCTTGTAACAGACTAGCATCTACTGATCTGAGCGATTTTTCATCTAACAGCATATGATCTTGAGAGCGATTCTGCACCGAAGACTTCGGTGTAGCAGAAGCAGAGTTTGAGGATGCTTTGGCAGCAGCATGAGCATCCTTTTCCCTCTTCACCTTCCTGAAAATTTCTATAGGAAAATCTGCTACACCCATACTGAGACTCGCAATAGTCCCCAGAAGTGCAGTTGCTCCTCCAGATATTGGGTCCCATGGACCATCATCAGTCTCATATTCTTTTGAACGATATCTAATTTTATCAGCCGCGGATTCGATGATAAGATATGAGAACAACTTACAACTTCAAATCTGCGAAGCTGATGAGATTCTCACTAGCAAGAACATTCGCCGCCAAAGCACTAAGTTTAGTCTGAGTACGCCTCACTCTCCAGACTGCCACTCTATGTGGTGCCAGGGAACATCTCAAATTATCAACGTCTAGATGATCATGAAAGCTTTTCCCACCCTCTTCAGTGCCTTTTTCCTCCTTGATTCTAGCTCCAAGCTCTTGTGCCTTTGCCAAAGTTTCAGGTTTGAGAGCATCAGTAATAGCTGCGGCAAGTTTATCAGCAGTAAGTTGTTTATAAGGAATTGGTAGTGGACCGGCTCCAGCTCTAGCGGTCATGGCTCCCCAAAACGGTTGATCACCGAAAAATGGCACAATTACAGTGGGCTTTCCTGTAGCGATACCAGCAGCTGTGGTTCCAGCACCGCCATGATGGACCACGCAAGATACGTGTTGGAAAAGCCAATCGTGGGGAACATTACCCAACATGAATATTCCATCGGGTACATCAAGTGCATCGCCACCAAGACCTCCCCATCCTTTGGAAACTAAAGCTCGGACACCAGTTTTCTTGACTGCTTCAAATATGAGACTAGTCATCGCATTAGGATCATCAACGACAATAGATCCAAATCCAATATAAACAGGTGGTGGACCATCGGCGAGAAAAGCTGCTAAATCAGGTTCGGGAGTATATGAGGACGCTAAAGAAAGGAAATAAAATCCCGATATCGAGATATGCTTTCCCCAATCTTTTGGTTTTGGAATGAGTGCTGGTGACCAGCAATAAGTATATGGAACACGAAGGCGACTTAACATTCCAGGTGCCCAAATCAAACTAATGGGTTCAAGGCCGAGAGCCCTTTCTCTGAATCGATTGATTACATCTCCAAGTCCTTGCCAAGTCATCATCTCGACAAGTGCATAAGAAATGAAGTTGGTCATATTCACGTCCGCATTGGACGATTGGATATTTGCCAATGGATGAGGGAAAGACTGAGTGGGCGACCATGGCATCCTGTATGGAAGTAAGCAAAGTGATCCTAGATTGATTCATTAAAACATACGTGAACATCATATGTAATGGTATACCCAATTTTTCCGCAATATGTACATGAGCAAAACTTGGAGGGTTGGCAATAATCACATCCGCAACGAACGGCTTATCCGACGGATTAGTATCCATATTAATACCAGCTCCGAGACCCAAAGATGATGGCGATCCAGATGTAACAGGAGCCGAACCTAAACCATCTCCAGCTTCGATACACGATCTCCAGCAACCTAGGACAATTTCTTCCATACCCTTTCTTCGTTTACCAACATCACCGCTTTTCAACGAATCGATACCAGGCATCAGACCCGGGTTCTTAACCATGAACGCCATCAATTCAGAGGGATCACCACCAATGCTAAAGAATTCCAATCCATTTTCTTCGACGAACCCTTTGAACGTTGGATGTGTTGCTAGACGCACACGATGTCCATATGTAGATTTTAGAGTTTTGCCCAACGCAACAAATGGCTGTACATCTCCCCGAGAGCCAACGACGTGTATAACGACATTTAGTTTTGGTGGTGGAGTCTGACCAGGCAATCCTCCCAATGCAGGCGGTATATATCCTGGGGGTAGTGGAATCGCATCTTCCTGTGCATTAATGGAAAGCTGGTTTCGCAGAGCTGGAATAAGAAGATCGGACAATTTGCGAGTTTTCTGATTGATATTTATATTGATTCGACCATCGTCCGAGACCTTGGCCCGGGTATCAAATCCATCTTGACTGAGTTCTAGTTCATTATGCTTGTTTCCATATGCGGGGGGAGGTTCTGTAGAGTCATAATGAGACTCGGTATTTGGGACATCTAAATGTGAAGGATGATGGGTACTGATTGAGAGGAGGTAATTAGGAGGTATTCAGATTCGAAGGAAGAATGTGTACGAACGACGATGTAGGAAGATTATCCACAGAAGGCCTCGCTGTCTCCTCCTGATGCCTAGAATGTCTTCTCTCATGATGTGATGGGTCATCATCCTCGATATTGCCATAAATGGCAGCTTCAGCTTGTGCGATTAGATCAGAAGGTACAGTTTCACCTGCGGGCTTGTTCGATTCGGACGTCATATCGATATACTTCTACGTTGATGCAGTGGGGTGTATGGACTGCGGGGTGAGCGTCCCGAATTGATACTCCACAGCTTTCAACGAAGAGCTCAATATATGTAGATAAAAGATGTAAGAAATCATGTGAGTAGTTTTGGAATACTTTATTGCTGTATCTGAATACTTTGGAGCATTCTAGACGAGGCTACGAGATACCCCGCGGAGGCGCAGGGAGTAGCGATGACGATGGAGGTGGAGGTCAGGACGCAAGGAACCTCAGGGACCCACAACATGTCTGAATTGGTCACACAATGCATATAGATAGGAGCGATATTCTTCAATCGCAATAAAACTTCCCTTCCCATTTCCATTTTCCACTTTCACAAACCCTCAAATCACTCACTCTCCAGTTTTACCTACGTACCATACCCATATCATAAATATCTCCTAATACTCTATCTATACTTAGAAACCTACCAAGCCCAGCCATCAATGATACGCTGCCCTGAGAAGTAAATAGATTCTTGGGGGGTTCTACAATTTCATTAGCGATTGTACGCAGAGAACTCTTTGAGCATGAGATGTGGCTGTCCGACGCTGTTGTGGCGGTGTTTTCTAAAAGATCTTGATCAATATCTGGAATCACACAATGCTACCTAGGGGAACTCAATATCCGTCAATTACTGCCATAATATAGAACATTGCACTATATTGAATTACGCTTCCTTAAATGAAATATAGAAGCAAAGTGAGATAATTGCGTTAAATCTCCTTCATTAAACCATAACTACGCCATATCCACCATCAAGAACATCACAAGCTGGCAGTAGAGCCCGAAAGTAAATGCCCAACATTTCTTTTGATCCCTTGAAGACTGCTTATAATACAAAGCACCGTAAATGCCCCCCTTTACCTCACCTAGCGTAAAACTTCCCAAGCATCATTTTTGACGCTTCCTCCCACCAAAGTCCATCGATCGCGCCCTTATGTTCTCTGCTCCAACGTTTTAAAGACCAAATTTAAGAAGAGAATTTGCGAGTGACCTTTGCGATAACTGAACATGACGTTAGTAAGAAATCATAATTGGGAGCAGATTTGGGAATATCTTACTGTGAAGGGCAACAACGCTGAAGATGAAGACAAGAGAGAGAACCAAGACAACGACGGGGTCGACCTTTAATCCTGGAGATTCATCGGTGTAAAGTCCTGTTTTGATGTCAGTACGATTGTCGAACATAAAATTATTACCACCATCATAATTTAAAATGCTAAATCGCAGAACCACAACCCTACTCGTGCACCTGAGTCAAAGTCTCTCGCACAAGTGCTGGAAGAATTTCGACCAGGGCTCGAGACTCTTGCAGTGGCTTGCAATCCCAATATTGAGATTAATTGGATCGGATGAACGAGAAAAGTATCGGAAATCTCCGAGCATGCGCCACGCTTGAAGCTACAAATTATACTCCTCTCTAAAAGCATAACCATAACTCCAAACAAGACACCTTTTCTCTACCCTCTCACCCACAGCCCCATATTACGCACTCTCCTCTCCTCCCGCTCCTCATTCCCACCTACGCATCATCATTCTCTATTCCCTGTCTCTTATCTCCCATGTTCCCCATTCCCAAAACAAAAAATAAGACAATTACTCACTCAACATAGTACTCGAGCTACCACCTGCACCCGCCGCCCTCGTACTACTCGGCCTAGCATTTGCAACCTTGTCCTTCTGATCCGCCGCCGCCCGTCTTCTAATTGCCGTCTTTGGGCCACCGGGGGGTGTTGGGCTAGAGGGTCTACCCGAAGCTGCTGCTACCGGGCTGTTGGCTGGGGATGCCGATCTTGGGGATGACTAGTTTTGCGTAATTGTTAGTAGCTGTAGTAACGTGCTGGTTGGTATCGCGGCACGGCGATATAAATAGGGATAAGGAAGGGAAGTTTTGCGGTATTGTGGGATAGCATAGTTATGACACAAAAGAAGTCGGAATAGAAGGACATACCATTGTGAAGAAGAAAGTATTGTAATTGATCTACACGCGACTCTGAACGATTCAAAGGAGAGTTAGGAAGTTTGAAATATCGTAAGATGTTGAAGTAGAAAGTCGCAATGATAAGGTAGACCTGGCCTTTGATGTGCTGGTCCAAAATTGTCAAAGGACAGATCCTAAAAGGAGCCCATGCTTAGTGCACCAAAAGGACGCTAAAGGAACCCCAGACCTGACTTTAGCCCCATCTCACTGGTAGGACAGACAATTTATTATTTTACTTCATCCCATTTTTCCATCCATTTACGAATCTCGAGAGAATGCAACTTTTTATTCACTTCACAGATAAACCATTGAGATCACCAGTGAATGTCTCAAAAATGCATCATGGTATTATTATTAAGTTTTTATTTACCCAGTAATTATTTACAAGAAAGGTGTAATTGGAGTGTAAGTAAAGTAAAAGGTCGTATGGAATCGTTTCATTTTTGGTATTTGTTGATGAGTGCTATCTCCAAAGCATTCACAGAAGGTGGATAGTGTGTTTGATACATAAAGAGTCTGCGCCATGCGCAAAGCCCCGAGAAGTTTTTGATAAAGTAAAAAAGAAAGGAAAAAGGTGGACAAATGAAAAATGTCGGATATGCGTCTGCCCAAAGTGCCTCAGATCTTGCTGGGCAGGAAAAGAAATGTGACAGGCGGATCTGTCGTTGTAAGTTGTGCATGATTTGATGCTCGCTGGCCGCTGCTCCGCCCAGTTAATGTGATTTCCCCCATATCCCAAATCGTGGAAATTCTGACCCATCGTCGTGACTTGGTCTCTTACTTTCTAACAACTTCCCCTCATCTCCCCCCACTCGCATACCTTCCTGCACCAAGGCTGAGCCAGCACGTTGGCCCATTATATAGATTAAACAGTACATTCTACAACGAAACCAAAGGTATCTATCAACCGAACGCCTTTCGCTATGATATCAAGCGAATTGCAAGAAGATTTTGCACCTTTTAGAGCGCAACATCAAGAACTAAACTGACATCTCGGACCTGCGAGCCGGCCAAGTCCTCGAGGACTGGGATTAGATCTAAAAGCTCATTGTCGTGAGCATCTGAGAACCAACTGCTGATAGGGACAGCATGTTGCGGGTGGAAGATATACGATGTTGGAGAATTGTCGATGATAATGGTTTCTCTTAAATCGCGGCCAACTTGAGAAAGATCCTTGACGTAATTCCCTTGATGATTGTAACAACTTTCACGGAACAATCTATGATGGACGACGTGATGAATGTCAAGTTGGTCGAGAAGTGGATCACCATACTATAATCTATTAGTAAAGATTCGCGAATATGAATAGTGTGTCGTCTATGCATACCTTTGAAACAGAAGCTGTGAAGACAACCACCTCGTAGAGCTCTCCGACCCGTTTCATGAATTGATCAACGCCGGGTCGCTTGATCACATACACATTATGGAATTGCCCTTCAATCTCCACAGGGATGGTGAAATCTGCTTGGTGCAAGACCTAATAATCACAATGGTTAGCTTTCGAATACTCTTTACACTTGGCCGGGGGCTCACCTTAAAACTGCTATGTACCAAAGTCTCATCGAGATCAAGAACCAGACATTTTTTCCCTTTAAACCTTGGTGCAATTGGTGGCAAAAGCCATTGTTGCTTTTGCTCCAATGAATCCAACTCGATAACCTCTTCAGATGTTGGAATTTGAGGTACTGGTGGCGGAGGTGGAATAGTTTGCTGGCCAGTCATTGGTTCATCCTTTGGAATTGGTAATGGGGCCTCTTCAATTTCTGTAGTGCTTGGATCCAAGTTTGCCATCTTCTCATCTCCTCCATCCTGTTGTCCCAGATCATCACCCGGAGAAACTGTTCCTGCTGCCGTTTCAGATTGCGCTGGAGCGTCAATAGACACTGTTGGCTTTGTCATCTCAGGTTGTGTAGGTTCGGCTTCTACGACCGTGGGCAAGTCTGGTAAAGGCTGGTCTCGTGCGTTCCCAATTGGACGGCTCTGTTCTTCGTTTGCATACGACGAAGAGGCGTTGACTTCCGTGGTTCCCTGAGGGCTGATCGTATCATGCTTCTCATCTCCAGCTTCGACTTGCGGCACCTGTTGTTGTGGTTGCTGCAAAGTTTCCTTCTCAACTTGTGGTACTACGGGAACACTATTTTGTTGTCCCATCTTGCTCGGGTCGGGTTGCTTAGCTGTCGTAGGACGACTCAAGTTGAATTTGGACACTTTATTGGCTGGAACAGGTCCATCCAAAGAATTGGCGTGGTCCGGAGTACCGCAGCAGAGAAGAGAAAGGAAGCTCTTCTTCTTTTTTGGCTGACGAACTAAAGGTGTTTCGGGGACTGCAGGCTGCGAAGGACCTGAAGCGCCCGTAGGATGACCAGGTGATTTTATCGACATTTTGCTGCTTGCTGCACTCCCATTCCGCCTTCGCCCAAGAAAACTGCCCTTCGATTCCTTAGATCGCCCACCTATGCTTCCTCTTCCCTCACCCGCAGTCGCTCCGCTCAGACCTGTAGAAGTTGGCGAAGGTTGTATCTTGTTGGAAGATGATCTCGATGGAACTTTGAGCAGGTCGCTGTTCTTCTTGGAGGTTTCAGTCAATGCTTCGCCGGTTCTCCCTTGATCTTTATCGACGTTTGTAGTTGAATTAAAAGCGTTATCGGTATCTTCTGCCAAGGTATTTTGAGTTGTTGAGTGTTGTGTAGATGAGCTGGGTGGTTGGGAATCTGCGGTGACTAGAATTATTTGTTAGCAACGTATACTGGCACTGCAGTAATCAGCGCATTCGAAGTCGGAACAATAAAAAAAGTCGAGTTTGTGGGAGAGAGAAGGTACATACAGTTGGAGGTGTCGAGCGCGGGTGGTTTAACTCCTTTCGTTCCTTCCGATGAAGTCGAGCGGCTAGGATCTTGCTCAGTCGGCTGAGCTACCTCATTACTCATAGAGGGCAATTCGGATTTTATTACGAGGCAACAATATTATCGAAAGACCAAATCAATGTTTGTAAAGATCTATCGAATGTAAGGACCTTTATCTTCAAAACGCGTCGGATGATTCAGTTGATGTCCCTAAACGCTATTTAATTAGTCTCTTTAGTCTCCTATCTAAGAAACTGAGGATCTTGAGGTTATCGCGCGATAAAAAAAATCCAAATGCGATGATGGTTTTATAAGTATGAAAGTGAGGCGAGACTTGGGCGCAGTCGACTTTTGAGAATAATTGGATTAAATTGAAGATATATGGGATGAAACTTACAATCAACAAATCTCGACGCTCCTGAAGGAGAGAAATTGAATGAACGACTTTTGGATGAGATTGGGCGAGATGAATGTCGATAATAGGATGGGACATTCAGGACCTTTAATTAGCGAGATTGGATTGCGCTAACAAAGCTTCAGCAGCTATAATAATAAAAATAATAATAAATAAATCAAATAAATTCAAGTCACTTTTTTTTTCACTTCACACTTCACTTCTTTGGTACCAGTGCTTGGTAGAAATGTAATGAAGGTAATCCGTTCTGGTGATGGTAGATCTAGAAAGAAGAGATGATGAGATGATGATGCAGCAGCGGATGACAGGCCCGAGAGTTAATAGTTTTCTCAGTGAAATCAAACTCTTGTACTGGAATGCTTTTTGTATGCTTTTTGTATGCTTTTTGTAAGTTTTTTGTGTGCCTTTTGTATGCTTTTTGTATCCTCTTGTATCCTTTTGGTGTCTAGAAATACAAATCAATGGATGGGGGACGGGTAAGGCTCTTTTTCCGTCTTATGAGATATAACCTGATAGCATTGGTAATGATCGTGGCAATTATTTTCGTAATTGAAAGGCTGTGGTATGGGACCTATGTATGGCGTGTGGTTTAGGTGCACCAATATGTATGTATATGTACTGTATAGGTCGGGAGGTGGAGAAACTGATGATGAGTGGAAAAAGAAGGATGATTGGAATATCTTCCTCTAATCCGAAAGAATACCGGTAGTAAGGTATTTTACTGGCGATGCGGATTGACGATAAAAATAAAATCGAAATAAAAACGGAAATACAACAATAAAAAGAAGAGCTGGCCGTGGCTGTGATGAAGAGAGTTCGGCGTAAAGATGGAATTTCATCAGTGTTATACCAAATCAACCAAAGATGTACGAAAATAACGGTCTGGTAACGAAGGAGATGATGGGGGGGATAGGTAACGAAGCCAAATCAATCTTGTGGGAGTAAAATTGAGCAGCTGTTGATTCGATGGAAGCTTAAATCTTGGAACCTGCAGAAAGGGAAAAGATTGGGAGGGCCCATTCCCAATTCTACCAATTCTATATCAGGCAACTGACAGAACAGGGCAATTGGCTCAAAATCCACGGCGGGCATGAGGCTGCGGAGGCTATGGAGAAGATGAAGATTGTATGCTTACCCGCACCCAGGTATAAAATTTATACTTTTCCGTGAGGCTTGAAGTCGGAAAACGCCTCGAAAGGTAGCATGCATTCAAGCAGGAGTCGGTGTCAATGTCTTAATGCATGAATATGAATGCTCGACTCTACCTGCTAGAAGGTTATCGAGGTTGAGATTGTGCGTTCTATCGATAGTGTAATCCATCTCCATCCCTCCCTCTGTCTTACTGTGTAACGATGCCATGGCCCTCTTTACTTTCCACTTCTATTATTCTTTGATGTACTTACTGTAAGTAGCGTTTGAACAGCACCCGCCTACCTTCCCACCTATCTATCCATCTAGCTTAGCAAATGAGCAAAACCTCCTCTGAATCAAGTTCTGGACCCCCTCCCCCCCCAAATCCAAAGTCTAATCATCAGTCCGGGACTTGGCTGCTACTCTGTAACTTCATCGAGATGGATCATTTCAATCATAATCTTACCAGGGCCAAAATAAAATTAGGCGCCAAATTTTACCGCCCGCAGTCTAACCTATCAAACACGGGAACTCCCTTTTTTGGAGAATCGGTAATCACAGGCACTCATTGGTCGGATGATTCCACTCGATGCTAATACTAAGGTAGCATAGGTCCTGGGATAGGTCCTAGTATAGGTCCCTAGGGAGTATGTGTACGACCTAGGGAGCTGGGTAAATAGGCAGCTAGCTTACTAACTATGGAGTCCTCCGTAGTGTTTTATTAGTGCCATTACATAAACTTTGATCATCAATTGGTCCCCCCAACTCTTCTAACACTCAAGATCTTACATTACAATTACCACTTGGATACTTTAAATTGATTAATCCCCGAGGTCCTTGGTCAATCTTCCCTCTTTAAAGGAAGAGTGTATCCTTATGAGTATCTCATTTCCATCCAACATTAGGATCCTCAATGGCTTCCGATATGGTCACGGAAAATCAAGGATTGCTCCCTCTTCTGAAGAATGTCTTCATGTACCTTTTGCAGACAATCAGTCATGTTATCAATACTTACAGATGCCGTGCCTCGATCAGAGACACTGTAGCTCCTCTTTTTATGATGCTAATGCGGATATCTCGTTGCACGTAGCCTAGCAACCAGCCTGTGGTAACTTGTAAGCTCATCGAAAAGTGCCCACCCCGAAGATGTAGCCTATGTACCTAGTAGGTAGGAGAGGAGGTCTTAGACTCGGACATATATCCTAAACCGAAGGCTGGGAGAGCAAATGTTCCAAAGATGGTCGTAACCATGATACTTTTAAGCAGGTCGGGTATGGATATCCATGATGCCGACATTACTTCACGGACACAAGATTTCGTACTCTGCGTGGTCTTATGAAGAATGATCCTCGACTTTGCTAGGGACTCGCTCCACTTCAGCGGTTATGCTATGACCTATCAACCCGGCCTAGCATTATGAAGCTTGAAGCTATCACCAAACCAGGATTTAACCTTTTTATGCCCAGATGATATCCAGTTTAGCTATCATTTTCCGCCGTTCGAGTCTCTCTTCCTTCCCTCTCCAACGTCAGTTCTCTCCAATTCCAGTTATTCTTCTGCCTATCACCAATCACCAAATCACAGCATTCATCGATGATGGTCTTTACGGGACCTGACTGCATCACCAGATATAGATGTCCGGAGGGGATGGCTCTCTGGTCCTGGCCAGTCCAGGTTTTCGTCCCGTTCGCCTTATAAAACTGGTGTAATATTAATAAACATGAGCCCAAGTACTTAGTAGACATCTTATCATGACAACCATTATCGATAGCAGTAAATGATCTCGCTCGACGCTTGGTGGCAGTGAGTATATTCCTTATCAAAGTTCCATTTTGGTAAACAAGCATTATGGTGTATGTAGTAGTATTTGGGACATTTTTAATCTATATTCTGAAATGTTCTAAATTTTATTTTTCATTTTTCCTTTTTCCCTCTCTCCTCTTCCCTTTCCCTTTTTCTTTTCAAAAACCGATTGCGGGGAAGCGAGCTTGGAATTGCGGGTTTGTCCCTGCAGGTTCCAGCAGCCTCGGTTTACTTTCCTCTCCATTATTCACATGTCAACAGTCGCATCTTGATCATCAATCGAATCTTTGACCTGAGTATTAGCCATATGGATGCATCATAAGATTATCAGAACACACCATATAGCCATCTTATTATCATCTTTGCATTGATATGACATAACAGTAGGTTCGCTGAATGGCCGGCGACTTATTCTCTCGTTGAATCCTTTGGGAATGCAACACCTTCAACTGCATATCTTACTCTAGCGCGAGGAAATGAAGCCTAAGTAGCACCGCACTGGATATCGCTGAGTCTCGACTTCTACCAGAATACAGAAAATGGCTTCGCAGTCGACATTACGGTATTCCGATCCCATCGGCGCGCTTTATCAAAGATATGCGAATCTCATTCGTAGTCGCATCCAGGGAGCCTCAAAAACAACAAAGCTTCTAGCAACCTTATTCCTTACCCTTTCTATCATATGTGGAGGAACCTTTGGCCATGAATGGTGGCAGAAACGAGCAGCAGAAAAAGAGCAAGGGAAAAGATTACATCGCCGGAATTCCGGGCTCAAGAATAAAGATGGTTCGAGGGTGGTATTCGTACCATATAAAGATACCACTTCCAAAGTCACCATAAATCCCACAAAACCTTTGACTTTTGATGCTCATAGGAGGCTTTTCCTGAATCCACCTCGAGTTTCTGGACTCACGGATGGTCAAACTCCGCAGATTCCACCTCCACAAACGAAACCGGGTTTGAATTTGGCCTTTTTACATCAATTCCTGAGTCTTTTGAGTATAATGATACCGAGATGGTCAAGTAAAGAGACTGGTTTACTTGTAAGCCATGGTGTCTTTTTGTTGCTTCGAACATACTTGTCATTGGTCGTGGCACGATTGGATGGTGTGATTGTTCGAGATTTGGTCGCAGGTAATGGAAAAGCCTTCACTTGGGGCATCATAAAGGTAAGAGGCTAGAGTCCAGTATTCTCATATGGAGGATGTTCCCGTTTTGTTCTCCTTTTTTGTCTTCATCAACTCGTCTCCTTGTTGCTATTCAACTCAAATGACAATACCCTTCAATCTTCAAATGGCTGACTGTTTAAAAGTGGTGTGGCATTGGAGGCTTGGCTTCTTACACGAATGCTATGATCAAGTTCCTCCAATCCAAAGTCTCAATCGCTTTCCGTACACGCCTGACTAGATATATTCACGATTTGTACCTTAATGATAACCTCAACTACTACAAACTTTCAAATCTTGATGGCGGCGTTGGGCAAGGCGCGGATCAATTTATTACACAGGATCTGACTCTCTTCTGTGAATCGGCAGCTAGTCTATACTCATCGTTAGGTAAACCTTTCGTTGATCTATGTGTTTTCAACTATCAGTTATACCGATCCTTGGGACCATTGGCTTTGACTGGTTTAATGACAAATTACTTTTTGACGGCTTCGATACTTCGACGACTTTCACCACCATTCGGAAAATTGAAGGCCGTTGAAGGACGTAAAGAGGGAGATTTCCGAGGACTTCATGCTCGCCTTATTGCAAATGCGGAAGAAGTGGCATTCTATGGAGGGGCCGATATGGAGAAAATTTTCTTAGATAAAGAGTTCAAAAGTCTCAAAAAGTGGATGGAAGGGATATACACCCTCAAAATCCGCTACAACATACTTGAAGATTTTGTTCTCAAGTATAGTTGGAGCGCATATGGCTACCTGCTGAGTTCGTTACCAATATTTCTTCCCGCGTGGGGTGGTCTTGGTGGAGTTCAGGAATTGGCCGACATTTCTGTGGTTGGTGGTCGAGAAAAAGGTCGGATGAGAGAGTTCATCACGAACAAAAGACTCATGTTATCGTTAGCCGATGCTGGTGGTCGTATGATGTATTCAATCAAGGATCTTTCAGAATTAGCGGGGTACACTAGTCGAGTCTATACGCTGATATCAACTCTTCATCGAGTTCATGCAAACGCATACTTTCCTCCTCGAAATACCCAAGCTGAACTTTACTCTCTGTCTGATGTACAAGGAACAATCCAGAAAGGTTTTGATGGTGTACGTTTGGAGAATGTACCAGTGGTAGCCCCTTCAGTATACCCTCATGGCGGAGAAGAGCTGATAGATTCTCTGTCCATGGTCGTTCACTCTGGAGAACATCTGCTTGTGAGAACTTGCCCCTTTTCCTCTTTTCGAAATCGGAAATGCTAACAAACTAGATCTCCGGCTCAAACGGTGTAGGTAAAAGCGCCATCTCCCGTATCGTCGCTGGACTTTGGCCCGTCTACCGAGGCCTCGTCTCTCGACCTCGAACCACCGGCACGGATGGAATTATGTTCCTTCCCCAACGTCCATATCTTAGCGTCGGCACTCTACGTGATCAAGTCATTTATCCTGATGGTGAACTCGAAATGCGCTCCAAAGGCCGTCGCGACATCGAACTAAAACATATTCTCGAAGAAGCACGTCTAGGCTACCTCCCCGATCGCGAAGGTGGATGGGACACGAGGAAAGAATGGAAAGATGTACTAAGCGGGGGTGAAAAACAACGTATGGCTATCGCAAGATTACTATATCATGAACCAAGATACGCATTTATAGATGAAGGTACCAGTGCCGTATCAAGCGACGTTGAAGGTTTACTGTATGAAACGTGTAAAGGAAAAGGCATCACGTTGATTACGATATCAACAAGAGCAAGTTTGAAGAGATATCATACTTTTAATCTCACGCTAGGATTAGGGGATGAGGGTACGGAATGGGAGTACGAGAGGATCGGGACGGAGAGGGAAAAAATGGGGGTAGAAAGAGAATTGCAGGAGTTGAGGGAAAGGATGGAGATGGAAAGGGCGTGGGAGGAAAGGATGAAGAAGATTGAGAGGGAATTGGAGGAGGTTTGGGTGGAGGGTGGTGAGAGGTTGGAGGGACCAGAATATAGCGAGGTGGAGGTTGGACATGGAGATGAACATGGAGACGAACATGGTGATAAGGAGGAGGAAGGGAATGAAGATGGAACTTTCGAGGTTGAAGTCAAAGATGGTGGGTTAGGGACAGGGGTAGTAAATCATGAATAAATGAATAAGGATTTACCCCAGGAGATAGGGTCGAAGATATCTATCTGTTTTCTGATGGATGATGACATGTAAGAAATACGAATGAGTACTCCATAAAGAGATAGATGTGTGTGTACAGGGGTTACTTGTAGATATTTATCTATTTACTTATTTATTACCCTTTAATCGGAGGCATGTATGTGTATAGTGAGTGATGAGTAACAATACAATTGAGATATTGAGATATGGTATTTTGAGCATGGGGGGAGAGGGAGAGGAGGGAGAGAGAAAGGAGGGAGTCGACAAAGTGAGGATTGTAGATTCTTTGTGTTGTGAAAGAGCTCAGGATTTGTTTGGATAGGCTCCTTTCAAGCAAAGGGGAATTGGCAATGCTAGCGAGAAGGTTCAGATTTCAATTTGAGGTCTCTGTTAGGGTGAAATTTATTGGTAATTGCATTTTCGTTGTGCAGATAAATATCCCAAGGAACTTCAGTATTGACTGGCGCGTTGAGATATCGAAATATCTTCATAGCAAAGTAAAATTCACAGATACATGAATTCATGAATCAAAAACTGCACAAAAAACCATTTGTCATGTCAATATTGTTGTTTGCTACTCGTGATCCCATTCATTGAGCTTAAGCTAGAACACCTCTCCGAGATGCATGTAAAAACACCAATATTTGAAACCCCAACCCAGACTTATGCCACGAAACACTTAGTAGAAAGTTGATGGTCTCTTTGAGGCGAAGAGGTTGGCGGTCATAGATTTGGAAACACGGTGAGGAAGTGGGAATTTGAGGTCCTTTTCGAGGAGTTGCTTGATGTATGGGCGCTTAACGTCTTCGGTCTTCTCGATCTCAACAACTTTGAGGATCTGTTTACAGAATCAGTAAATGATGATTCATTTCGGCAGAGTAAAATCTAAACTTACGTGGATCGACCTGAAACGGGAACGATGTCTAGCAGCCATATCTTGGTACAAAGCCTCAACAGCATCGGTTCTTGACATCTCACGGTACTCCTTGTACATGTTGTGAGTTCCGGAACGAGAATCATATCTGATCCAGATACCGAAGTTCTTGACCTTCATTGGGCGCTTCTCAGAGATCTACAAAAGTAAAAATTAGGATTTGGAAACTTTTGAACATGTCATTGTGCTATCGCATACCTCGTTCAAGCTGACGATCTCTCCGTTTGCCTTCTTGACCTTTCTCAACTTCATCAAGAAGTACCAGAAACGAGACTTTGCAACAACGGTGTTTGGTGCAAAAATTCTCATGCGGTACAACTTTGGGGCTGGGTTTGCCTCGGATGGCAAATGGCGGCCAATGACCTGGTATTCTCTAAGGCGACCTAAAGGAAAGCAAGTTAGCTTCCAGATTTTCCAAGTCTCAATCTCGAATCCATGCTAAATCAACTGGTAGGTCCAAAGGTGCAATTCATGGCGGGTATCATAATTGAGTAAGATGGTATTTGTTGACTTCGTTGTATGCCGAGTCGAATTGGAACAGTCTAAAAATGCCAATCTTTCGTATCATGTAGAGAACAATCTGCATGTGATATTTCAAGAAGCTGGATAGTGGTGCCTTAATCTTGGATTTTTCTTCGTGCCATTCGTAAATATTCCGGGCCCACATCTGCAACCAAGCATCCATCCAGTTTACTCAATTCTTGTCGCTCCAAATACTCAAATCAAACGCAGATTTCTGCCTTGTGCCAAATTGTCGAGAGGTTCGCAAAGAAGAAGAGCCGAGGGATGCGCAATTGCCTTATCGATTGTTTCGAAGGTCCAGTCCATCGGATTGAAGAAAGAAATCTATATCTTACCCATCTGGAGGGAATTAGCTGAGCTCGTTGATTTCTTCACAATAGGGAATAACGTACTGTGAAATTGTGTGGCCGTGGTTGTTGTCGTGATTGTCGCTGCAAATTTGGAAATTGATGGCTTCGCGCTTCTCCCAAATTGAAATTCTCGGTTGAAAATCAAAGCTAAGGGTTTCAATTTCTGGCAGCCCTAGAGATTATGACCTTACTGTATTTGGCCTCGCGCATCATTGAGCACGGGAATTGTGGAACGACGGGTGTGTCATTATTATATTTTTGATGATAATTATTAGTTTGATCAGTATCAACCTCAAAGAAAGAGGTGAATGATGAATAAAATTCAATGAAAGTTATTTTACATGACAGTACTTCGGAGCCTCATTGAGATAGTAATTGTGATAGCATAACAATTCATTTCTTGTTCTACATTTTCTTTTACATAGATTCATGATACCCTAGTCAGCATTTTGAAGATTTTCCGGTTTTCTCCTCTTCACAACAATCAAACTGTAAAGCATCAAACCAGCTTACTGTTTACTCTCACAACATAAGAACATTCACAGCTACTTACAAGAGGTGAAAATCCTCGGAAATTGAAGATGGATCCATTCCTGAAAGAGTTCAAGGCCGCATACAATGAAGGGAATGGCTACAATCTATCCATGACCCTTCACCCTGCCGCCCCTGCCTCGGATCCAAACAGACTTAAAGATTTTTATCGAAGTACAAATTACGAACATGTCAAGAAGGATATTGACTATCGACTCCTTTATGATGATCGATCTCCATTGAATTGTCCAATAGAAGAGGCCAGGGCGTGGGTGGACGTTTGCTGCGCGTTTTGGAAATTTATTGGATTGATGTACAATGCAGAGGTTGCTCCTGAAGACAACTCAAAGGTATGATTCTTGATATTTGCGATGATGGCTAGGCACAATACATGTCAATATTGCTTAATCAAAAGTGCTGGTCAAACACGTGACTGTGTTGCATGCAAATACTCTTTCCGCATTTACCAGACTTGTCATCTTCAAAGCCAAAAAATCAGCTAACAAAAGTTTAGGATGCATGGACGAAGGTATATGAAGCATGGAAAGAAGTAACAAACACCCTTCATCGTGGTTACAGTGCCTGCGGGTTTGAAGCTTGGACAGTACCTTGCTTATACGTAGCTGGCAAATATTTGCGAATCTTTGCTATCAAGGCCGATGAGGCAACTGGTACCGTGATGAACGCTGCTATGAATTACCAAGACGACTTAAACCCAGAGTCAGAAAAGAATGAAAAACTGGAAGATGCAGCCCGACAGCTCAACCGCATATTCACATTATGTCTCAGTGACCGAGCATCCCTTGAAGAGTCTAGAAAATGGGCTACTTACAATGTAATCAATTTATTGTTCAAGACTTATTTCAAGCTAAACTCTATCGGATTGTCGAGAAACATTCTCAACGCGATTCAGGCATATAGAGGTGATATGCCTAGCCTTGAATCTTTTCCAACGTCTCATCAAGTGACGTTCAAATATTATTGTGGAGTCATATACTTTCTTGAGGAACATTACGAAGAAGTGAGTTCATCAAACTACATTTGTCTCATCGTACGGTTTCACTAATTTGTTGTAGGCAGAGAAATATCTCACCGAAGCATGGAAACTATGTCACAAGAGTGCCTTTAAAAACAAGGAGTATGTTTACCTCCATATACCAGCATCAAATCCCAACTAACCACAACAACCAGGCTCATTCTCACATATCTAATTCCCTGTCATCTCCTGACAACTCACACTCTTCCTACACCAGCCCTCCTTCAGCCGTACCCCAAACTCCAAAAACTCTTTGCTCCTCTCTCACGCTGCATCAAGAAAGGCGATCTCGCCGGTTTTGACGCCGCACTCTTAGCCGGTGAAAATGAATTCGTCAAACGTCGTATCTACCTAACTCTAGAACGTGGCCGCGACATCGCTTTACGCAACCTTCTACGTAAAGTCTTCATCGCAGGTGGTTACGAAGAAGCCAAGGAACCAACCGCTGCGCCAGTAAGAAAGACGAGAATTCCAGTTGATGAATTTGCTGCTGCGATTAGTATTGGGAGTAAAGAGACAATGGAAAATGATGAGGTGGAATGTTTGCTTGCTAATATGATTTATAAGGTAAGTTACATGTTTAATTTCTCATTTGCTACAGTATTCTGTCATTGGAGTGAGTCAAACATGCTAACAGTTACTATTTAGAGCTTGATGAAAGGTTACATAGCACGAGAACGAGGAATCGTGGTATTGAGCAAGGGTGGCGCATTTCCTGGAACAGGCGTATAGATGTTTATCAAAGAAGAGGTAGTACAATGATATTGATTATATTATTTC
This sequence comes from Sclerotinia subarctica, assembly GCA_025389085.1. Classification (NCBI taxonomy): domain Eukaryota; kingdom Fungi; phylum Ascomycota; class Leotiomycetes; order Helotiales; family Sclerotiniaceae; genus Sclerotinia; species Sclerotinia subarctica. The sequence continues at coordinate 721,802 of QRFI01000011.1, read as the reverse complement.
CATCAAGGTAGTATGTCGTGGGTATCACCTTAGTTTGGCGATATTCTCAATAAATACATATACGAGATTGATACCAAGGACGTTTGCCTCCTAGGCAACATTCATCTCATATGCACCTTCTTACATTCGGTCCATTTTGGATTCAGTCGCCCACCATATAAATATTGATTGACTCAGCACCCAGATGATTAATTTATTATCATCTGATGGTTCATTTATTCATTTATTGATCTTGATATCCCTACTCAACATCCATCTCCATCTCATCCATCACAAGGATTCTCAAACCTCAATCCCCTGATCGTAACCTTCTTTTTCTGATTCGTTGATTCATCTATTTCAGTTTATTCCCCCTCCTTCCTAAAATTCAAATCTTTCACTTTTTATTCTTTTGATTACATTTAGGGTGAGGATGAGGGTGAGGAGTTGATAGGATGAGTTGGGGGGAAATCAGGGAGAGAGAGCTTTTATTTTGTTGTTGTGAATAAGGGATGAGGGTGTGATGTAATGATAGGAAATGGCATTGTGGGAGGATGGGAATAATGAGGATGATGAGGATGATGAGAGCATGAATGAATAATACATAATACATTCATTCATCCTATACCCCTCCATCCCAGCCAGCCTAAATTATCAATCTTGTTTGCTCATTATTCCATCCATCCATCCATCCATTCATTCGATTTAATGTAGTAATCCATTTCTCCTTCCCAATCCCTAGAACTTTCCTTTTTCCCCTTAAGAGTAATAACGCAGAAAGAACCCTTCCCCATCTCCAAATCTCCAAATCCCCAAATGTCGGAAAAGGAAAAGGAAAAATCAAGAAATAACCCCAATCATAAAAACAAATCATGAAAACATTGAACGCAAGAATCATAATTATACATGTGGAGCTGGAGCTGAAGTTATCATCTGTTCTCTTTTCCACCCGGTTCCATCCCATCCCATCCCATCGTATTACTATCGTCATTTGATATCGTTTTTCAGTCCCAGATAGAAATAAGAAAATTTTAAACCGGCAGAAATAAAACAGAAAAGATAAAGGTGAAGGTGAAGTAAAGGTAAAATTAATATCAAATCTCAAGCGAAGATAAAATTTCGAGATGGTGAAGATGGTAGAGAAGAAAACCAATTTTAACGCCAGGTGATATCAAAAGAAGAGAAATTTAATGTATAATGTTTGTGAGGTCAGCGGTGCGTGAGAGAATCTATGTTATTAGATTCGAGTCGACTTGAGGCGCAGACCAAAGTTGTGTGAGCGTTTGGAAAATGAAAACACTCTTGTGTGGAAGTTGGTGAGTGAAAGCAAAGAAATGAATCAACTGGATTGGAAAGAAGTTGATAGAAGGAGAGATACCCAAGGAGAATTGTCGTTTCATGAAGAGAAGCTCGCAAAGATCCCGAAGTATTGAGTTGAGTTGAGATGAGATGAAAGTTGCTCGTCTTCTGCCCCATTATTCAATGAGTCCTGAAACTTTTTGGAGAAGCTCTATTCTCATAGTTAGTCATCATCCATACATGATATCATACAATAAAAGAATACAAACGACTTACGCAACAACATCATCGATATGATTAGCTAGCGCCACGAATAAATCAAAAAATAAAGGTGATCCTCCTTGCAACATCTCCAATTGCATCGTTCCACTTCGTTTGAATGTGCTTCGATTTTTAATGATAAGAGCCAAATAATGAGCTCTCAATTTCGAATCTGTATCTGGTGTATTTGCATATGCGTAGCGAGCTGACGAGAGAATAGTGCTGCATTGAATACCGGATTCTTTTGCACCTCAGTTAGCAATGTTATGATAGGGGATAAATGAATAAACTTATAAGAAAGTACATACGAAGACCTTGTTTCGTCAACGCCAAAAGTTTAAGTTCCTCCAAACCATATTTTTCCGCTGCACAATAAAGAACAGTATCCTTCAATAATTCTCCCTCAAGAGAATGATGATGAATAGTCGACTCCCTTCCTTCTCCATCACCACTTTCTAACTCCCAAGTATTTTTTCGCTGGTTATGCATGAGTCGTGGATAGTAATCTCCTTTGTATAAGTATTCGAGAACGGATGAGAAGATCTCGGGTTCTTCGTCTGGAAGTGAGATGCGTTTGTTGGTTGTTTCCATGCATTGATTTCGACAGACGGATTGAAAGTAGGGGGATAGACAGAGTACATCTTCGTGTCCCGCGAATAGACGTTGATCGCGACCGACGACTATGGTTATTATGGAGGAGGTTAATGTGCTAGATATGAGTTAGTTATCATAATGATAAGGGTGCTTCGTTCAACATACCTCGGGGAAGGAATTTCTTCGGTCGGAGGTTTACGAGTAGTTCTCTCATGACGATGTTTTGATACTGCATGCTCTCTGAATGAAGATTTTCCTTTATCTTTATGACGACGATTCCTTGCAAAGCTTTCTGTTGTTTGTGATTTATTGAGACTTCTCGTAAACATTCTCGGTCGCTGAATTGAAGTCTGTAAGGAATTTGATAGAAGATTACGACGTTGAACTCTTCCACACAAATACAAAATGAATGTTAGTAATATCTATCGATGAATTAGTCGACTTGATGAATTGATCGAGTCTCATTAATTGAAAGAAAGAATTGTTCTGGAGAGAAGTGGGTGGTCAGTAGATATATGTGTTCTCAGGCAAAACGAGCTGACGCGCGATTTGGGGCAGGGGAGACGCGATTAGAGTACGAAGATCTCACCAAAGCAGGTGACTCTCAATCTAATGGCCTTAATTTCTGCCTCATTAGGTCTGATTGTGCAATTGGAAGACTCTCCGCCCCAATAAAGTCAGGGAAGCCGCATGAGAGGTCCAAGCGAATTTTTCGGTGGCTTGAAGGGGAAGTAAGGATCAACGGGGCTTTCTATTAGGTACCCAATGAACATCATCTCGCTGTCTAATGACTCCCATTGAAGCAAACGGAGTCATATAGGTATTAATTCAGGCTTCAATCACTACAAATAAGCCCTAAAATTGGGCATCTCCAGGCTTGCGACACTGAAGTTTGAATAAAGCAGCATTCCACCTATTCCAAATACATGAGATATCGATAGAGACGTTATTTATATCCTTGTTTCCCTGGACCAGTCATCGCTAACACAAGTATGACAAGGGGTTAAGATACCACCTCGAAAAAGTTGGCCGTGATAAAAAAGAAAATAGGGCTGTGGTGCTTTGAAATCTTTTTGTATGAGCTCTGCTGGGAGTGATGAAATTTAATTAAAATCAATTGATTTGTATTTGTTCTACACTGGTAGAATATTTCATTTCTCGAAGTTGAACGAGCGAATCAGCATAAAAATTCGTCGTGGGAGATATTGATGAATGGTGAAAAAAGTTGAAGCGTTGGAATGCAAGGAGATGGATGCAGTGAAAGCTGTAAAGCACATGCAACGCTAAATGTACTAGCATGTTACCTTGTGTGACCCGATTGTTCGGAATTGAGGGTGTAGGGGAAATATTCTATTTACAGGCCCAGGAATGTTGGAGAAATAGGGTATGGGAAGGGGTGCGATCGATAGATAATACAGAGAATGGAAGAGAATGATGGCCGTGTCGACTCTCGAAGACTTTTTGCTTCGAGATGAGACGAAATATATGCTGTGATATGTCACATCAGCAACTGTGCTACTCTGTTGCCTCCCGATTCTCGGTCAGTTTCACTACATCAAGATGAACATAGGTATATTTTATATATTATCACAAACTACCTTTTAATTCCATCTCGATCTAAACCAAAATCCCCTATCGCCTCCGCAATAATCGTACTCCCACCCCCACGAACCAAAACCTCATTATGCAACGCGCTCTGAATAACTTCTCGTCTTACCTCCAACCCAAGATCTAAACACCTCTTCTCTAGTAAATCTCCATGAGATGCCGGCACCAACTCGTCTTTCCCAGCTTGCAAAATTAGAATCTGCGGTGCTTTTAATCCAGATCTTTCAGTGCGTTCATGTAACTCGCCTAGAGCTTTCCAACTATCAAGATGATTTCTTAGAAATGGGTGAAGATGTCGATATGGAAGCCACTTTTGCGGATATAGTGTTTCTAGCATTGCTTTACTGTGCCGCACTCGTCAACCTCAGACGTCCAAAATTCCCCAGTGATAAGATACTTACATTCCCAGAAATGGTGTCTCCAAAACCAATTTATGTAAACGCAACTCATCTGAAAATATTCCATCTTTTGCTGCCAAGCCAGTGGCAACTCCCGCCCCAATACTTTGACCCCAAAGAATAATCTCACATCCGTCTGAGTCTGGCCGTGATTCAGAATCTTTCTTAACCCATTGCATTGTAGCTTCTGCATCCATCATGATACCCTTTTCTGATGGTCGACCTCGAGATGTCCAGTATCCTCTATAGCTGCAACATACGAATACATATTGCGCAGGACCATCATGAGCAGATCGTAACTTTTTCAAATTTCGCGGCACGCTAGAGAGAAATGGAAGTCTTGGTGGTAATGATGCTGCATTTCCTGCACTTATGTGAATACTCATAATTGCAAACTAACAAAGAAGAGGGCAATAACCTTGGAAGTATAAAACATAGACTATCCGTTGTCGCGTCTCACTTTTGGCAGCAGTAGATACTTCTGCAACACATAGACTGATCGATGTACTATCTATAGACTTTATCTTCTCTTCCCTCCATTTTACACCCAGACATTCTTTTTCATAGTTCGCGATAGTTTCTTGTCGGGAATTTGGAGGCAATCCAGGCTATTTTTACTGTATGAGATATGTAGATTCGGAAAACGTGAGGGTGCTCACCATATAGATAATTTTATTCTGAAATGTTACCATCATAAAACATTTCCCTACCTCGACTCAGCATGAACAATATTTGAGTACGAATGATGATAATAATAAGAGATAGCAAGGCGTGCTGCAACACTCGTCCGGGAAAGTGTAAACGATTCTTCCACAGGGATTTTATTTTCAAAAAGTACTGAACTTTCAATACTTTCATATGATGCAAAATCATCGATTCTCTAAAAAGAAAAGAGAAGCATAAAAATCCTACTCACAAGTCCACATCGCAATCCCTAATCCTAAAAAATACATAGGCGGGATAAGAAACATGGGCACCTCAAAGAATGCACGACGTTGATGTTGTCCATAACCATTTTGAGGCTTTCGTAAAATACGCCTTGCACTCGCCCGAAACATTCTGACTCAATGTTTTATTCGATATTTGATGATTCTTTGAGTCATAGGAATTTTCATGGAGTAGAGTATTAAAGCCTCGCAGTCGCATTGTGGTTATTGTTGTCATTAATTTGCACAGATTGGACACAGTCAATCAAAGGTTGGCCATTGACTAACCACATATCAAGCTCCAGGGGCCACACTTTTCAGAACCAGTCAGCGAGAGCGTCATTGTCAGGCTATTGTGACCGAACTTGAAACTCGAACTTCACATAACCATCTCTTCGAAGTCACATTCGAAATTCGAAGCCCACATAGAAGAAATCCTATATATTAATAAATCGACAGAAGAACGTTCTGAGCTTCCTAATCACTCACAAAAAGGTGAGTTGTAGCACGCACTCAGAAAAATCAGCAAATATTCGAAGTTATAAGAAGTATCTCGATACCAATTCCGGTCACCAGAACCAGAAACAAATTTCTGGCGTCCCCGTGCGACAAAACGAACAAACAAATAAATATAACCTTTACCCCTCCATACCAGCGGCAAATATTATTTCAAAACACACCACAGCAAACTTCCCCCCAAGAAACGAAATACAAACCATCACAATGTCGAGCGAAGAAGATAAAACCGTGGCCAGTCTCTCACATGTCTCTATTAATGGGGATGACGTCGAAGGACATGATGAATCTGTCGCACCCCGTAGCGGCAGCGGGTGGGATGGAAAACTACGTATAGAGAAAGAGAGTGGCAAGAAATTAGAGCTTGTCAACCCGGAAGCTTTATCTGATCCCGAGTATTCAGACGAGGAGAATGTTGTTCCCGGGGAAATCATAAATGCAGATGAAGGTACATACACACCTTCTCCCTGCCCAAAGATATCTATCTAGCTAGTACTATGTTAACATATCCCAGATCTCCTCGACGACTATCCCCTCGACACCGAAGAAATAGATCTGGTACACGCGCGCATTTCCTCCATCCCATCTCTCCAGCTCTCCCGCTTCTCCCAAGTCCAACGACTTTGCCTCCGTCAAAACACCATCACCACAATCGAAGATCTCTCCCCTCTCGCATCTACCCTCACCGAACTCGATCTATACGATAACCTAATCGCGCACATCCGCGGACTAGAAGATCTCATCCACCTCACCTCCCTCGACCTCTCCTTCAACAAACTAAAACACATCAAGAAGATAAACCACCTAACCTCCCTCACGGACCTCTACTTCGTCCAGAACAAAATAACCACCATCGAGAACCTAGAAGGTCTAACCAAACTCCGCAACTTAGAACTAGCCGCGAATAGGATCCGCGAGATTCAAGGTTTAGAAACATTAGTAGGATTAGAAGAATTATGGCTCGGCAAGAACAAAATCACCGAGATGAAAAACCTCGACGCATTGCAAAATCTCAAGATCCTAAGTATCCAGAGTAATCGCATCCGCTCCATAACCGGCCTGGAGAAACTTTCCTCGCTAGAAGAACTATACATCTCGCACAATGCGTTAGAGTCACTCGCGGGTCTGGAATCATCTTCTCAACTTCGCGTTTTGGATATTTCGAATAATCAAATATCGTCTCTGGCGGGCATCAAGGAATTAAAGGAGTTGGAAGAGGTATGGGCGAGTTATAATCAAATTGCGGATTTTAATGATGTTGAGAAGCATTTGAGAGATAAGGAGAAGTTGACTACGGTTTATTTTGAGGGGAATCCTTTGCAGTTGAGGGCACCTACTTTGTATAGGAATAAGGTGCGCTTGACTTTGCCGCAGCTTATGCAGATTGATGCTAGTAAGTTTACTCCTTTTGTGTTGTAGGTATCGTTTCTTGGCTAATAATATGACAGCTTTTGTTAGGGTTTCATAGAATACGTTTTGTACAGTGAGAGGGTTGCATGTGGAAACGGGAAGTGGTCACATACATGTGCGTACATGGCACGAAGACATTATAGCATTGCAATGGAGTTCTTGGTGGGAATTGGATGGGTTTCATGGAAAGCACAGCATATACATGGCAATCATTAATGTTGCATTGCAAAGTGGATGGGAGACTGTACTACTGATGGTATAATTTGTTTCTGTTCAACCCGTTGAATATCTAGTATCATCTCAAGCAATAAAGCGAAACGAAAACGTAGTAAAACTTGTCCTCAACCTCTATCATCTTTATAATGCTTATGCGAAAATGTGTAATGTTCCGAGGTACTAAGAAGTAAAGTGTTAGTTAAGGGGGTGTTCGTTAAAACATCTAAATATTCAAACATCAGGTTCCAAGGAAGAAATTAAACTCACATCAGTAGGGTTGTTAAATCTCAAATTACGGTCCAATTTACTAATGGCTTCTAAATCTTCCTTCTCCAAATCGAAATCGGTAACGTGTAAGTTTTGCTCCAGACGGGCTTGGTTGTTGGATTTGGGAATGACGGCAAGGCCGCGTTGGGTTGCCCAGCTGCGGGGAGTTAGTATTAGGTTAGGGGATAGGGGGATGGGAGACTCGAATGGGGAAGGGAACGTACCGTAGTAAAACTTGAGCGGGAGTCTTCTTGGTCTTCTCGGCAATCTTTAGGATATCTGGGTGCTCGAAGAGTGGAGGGGTGGTTTGGGCGTTATCCCATCCTAGCTCGATGAATGATTGCGGTCCGAATGATGAGCTGAATTTCTATATCAGTATACTGGTACGTTTAAAGCAGTCTCTCAAGAAAAAGAAAAACTCACTAAGCAGTAACCTTAATGCCCTCACTCTCAGCCAACTTCAACAACGTATTCTGAACCAAATATGGATGATGTTCAATCTGCAACGTAGCCGGTCTAATCCTCGCATACCTCAACAAATCGATCAACAACGCGCCCTGGAAATTGCTGACACCGATACTCTTCGCCAAACCCTCATCAACCAGCTTCTCCATCGCCTGCCACGTCTCTTGAATACTCGCCTTACTCTGCTGCACATCTCCTTCCTTATCACTATACTGCCATCCGGGTGGATAACGCACCGATGGATCTACATAGCGCAGCGCAACGGGGAAATGCACAATGTACAGGTCGAAATAATCAATGCCCCAATCGGCAAGTTGTTTGCGCGCAATGGGTCCCACGCGCTCCTGGTCGTGGAAACTGTTCCAGAGTTTAGAGACGATGAAGAGATCTTCCCGTTTTACGAGGCCTTCTTTGATGGCGCGGGCTACGCCCTGTCCGGCTTCGACTTCGTTGCCGTAGTCTAGGGGGTGGGTTAGTCGTTTTGTTTTGTTGGGAACGGGGAGAGTTAGAGAATGGAGTGAGAGGGAATCTTACCGCATGCTCCGTCAAACAGACGATATCCGGTTTTAATGGCGTTGTATACTGTGTCGGCGCAAGTAGCATTGTCGACTTTCCATAAGCCGAAACCAACTTGTGGCATCTCATAACCGGAGTTGAGTTTGAGGGATGGGGAAGCCATGATTGATGTTGTGTGTGTGTGAGTGTGTGAGTGTGTGAGTGTGTGTAGAGTACTGAAAGGAGATTTGAGAATGGAGAGATGTGAGAAATAAGTAGGTCCTATGGTGAAGTGTTCTTTTTTCCTCTGGAGAGCGGGGTTGATTGAGTAAATATTGGGAAGGTGGGATGGTGGGGGTGGAGGTGGGGCAATCCTCTGTTTGAGAAGAAGCTCATGGAAAGTTTGGATGTTGTTGGTTCAGAGTCACAATTTCTGAGGGATCTTTTGTAAACATAATATATCTTAACCTTCCTCCAAATGTAACCCCGCCAATATTAAATATCGAAAGCGTTGGCATATATACCATCACATGGCACCACAACGAGATCTAATCTCATCTCATCCCATCCTATCATATCTCATCTACCACGCTCACACATCTCCCATGAACTCCTAAACCCATCTCCCTCGCTTTCATATTTACATCCATACACTTACCACGCACTTAAATTTACATGTACTCATCTCCTTATTTCACAAGCCAGCCCCGCTTTGAGGCTGAATATAAGAACCACAAATTATCATTTAGCCTAAAAGGTAATTGTCGGAAAATTGTCCATTGTTCCGGGGTAAAATTGGGGAGGGAGTATGATCTGTTGGGATTTTTTATTTTTTGGAAAAAAAAAATGAAAAAAGAGGCTTATTTAGCATGGATGCAATTTTGTTGGTATTTCCAAGGTAGGGTTTGATCGGAGCTCGATTGGTTTGTATGTATTATGAAGAGGAAATTGGTGTTGGTGGATTGATGTACGCTACTTGATTCTGCTGCGTTCTTTGAGATATTGTAATGTCCCAGTGAAAGGGATGGTAGTAAAGTTACTAATGCTCACATACTTCAAGCAGATTATTGTAAATTTTTAAGTAGTTCTGATTGTATCTTCAGAAGTCCTTCAAGAATCAGCTCCGATGATACATTACAGATCTTCAATGTTAGATTAGTGAACCAAAAGTAGTAATTCACAAAGTCCGATTAGATTATCTGAAATATCCAACTGGTATTGTAAAGTTAGGGAAACCCATATGCATCAGATTAGATGAACATGTTGTGGGATTTTAATATTGGACTGGAAGTAATAGGACTAAGAGTAGATAGAACTAAAGAGGTTTCGGGCCATACCTGATAGTTTCTTGATTAGATATCATATCATTATGAACTAGAATCAGCAATAAAATATATAATTCTAATAAGAGAAATAGATATAAAGACTGATGGTTAAGAAGAATCTAGCAAGATGGCCATAAATATGTAAATAGTTAATTAATAATTAATACAAATTCTTCACAAACCAACTCCAATGATAAGTCTCGTACCTTGCTTTCGGGCCACCCCCCTTTTGGGCCATTTTCCTCACAAAACCGCCAAGGATATCAACAGAGATCTACATCAATCAGCGTACCTATATTATAACCTCCTCACACCAACTCAAATAATGCACATCAAGCTTCAACATCTAACAAACAAACAAATCATCCATCTATCTATCCATCCATCCATCCCTATTTTAATTCGGTTCACGGAGGATCTTCGGTGGCAGGATATCGATATTGACGTACACCGAATTGTAATTGACTTCTGGTTCTTATCCCCTATTGATCAATTTATACGGATTATACCACTTCTCCCCAAGTTCCTCCTGCTCTCAATCCCGTATAGTCCGAAGTATCGAAATCCACAGATGAGGCAAAGGTAGATCCATTCAAACTCCATGATTGTGCTGTGTGAGCTAGGACAATAAATAACTTCGTTGCATTGTATAGCTTTGCTTATTATATTAATGTTGATGAGACTAGGATAGATGTATTGACAATGATGAAGAGAATAGCAATATATTTGGATATGAGCAATAGTAGAGGTGGACGCGGCGCCGCATTGAACGCCGCATAAAATGCACGAGAGACTGTAGGTGTATATGAAACTCATACGACAAAAACACTCATTCAATCCAACTCTAATCAAGAAGTCCTATATCCTGAAATCGTTCATATCGGTATTTTATGTAGCAGAAAATATGTACTGTAAACCCACCAGTCTATCAATATCCCATTAAATGTGTACCTTCATCCTCCACATGAGACGAGTATAGCAAGTATGATACTAAATACACCATGCTATAGCAAGTACCTATGTAGGGAGTTAATAAATAGAAAGAACGTCCGATATCAACACACCCCATTTTATCCCCACCAAAAATTATACCACAAGACATCACCCATCTCTTCCAAACCTCCTCTACCAACTAAACGTCATCATCTCCGGATTCAACGCCACAGGCAACAACAAATGACTAGCGCACATAACCCCCAGGGGGAAAATAGCGATAAAATCATCAATGTTCCAACTCCATGGGAGGAACGTAGCTTCGGCCATGATAATCATGGCGACGATGCCGAAAATACACATGGCGTATGTGTACTTGAAGGTTCGGAGAATCTTGGGCACTTCGAGGAAGAAATTGGAAAATTCTACTTCTTTGGATGTGGCGCCCCATGACATGTTGATTTCGAACATGTGGCAGAGAAGCGCTTGGGACATGTGCAGGGAGACGCCGCCGAAGAATATCATGAACATGAAGCACCATTTTAGGTTTTCGAGGACTGGGGGAGAATGGTGTTAGTTTGAATGTGGTAGTGAAACAAATGCGAGAGATGGCTGTAAGAGTGGAGAGAATGTGAAGCGGAAAAAAACTTACTAGCAGGAAGGAAAGATTTTTCACCAGAACGATGACGTTGTACCGCAAGACCCACATTACCAGCTCCAGTAAACACAACGGTAATAGCGAGCCAATTCTGCCATGAACCGACATAGGCACGATCGAGATATCCGTTCCAGAGTCCAACGAATATATAGTTTGCAACGCAGATTATCCACGCACTGCCTAGAGCGTAGTATGTGCCAATATACGCGACGATTTGAACTTTCGAACCGATATCGATACCGGAACAGATGAATCTGCGGAAGAGAGGGGTGAATGGAGATTTCCAGAGCCAGGTTCTGATGGGGTTAAACATAAGTTCGTTACAACCGTAAGCTAGTTGATGGTTAGCAGGAGCCACGATCGTAGAGAATGGTTTATCTTACCGTATTTTTGCCAGCGGGTCAATTCATCGTAGACCGTGAGGGACACGCCTTCCTTGAATCCATCGCCTGCCCATGCAGCCATGCGAATTGTATAGTGCTTAAGTTGTAATCGTAGAGCCATATCAAAGTCCTCTGAGACGCAGGACTCGGACCAGAACCGTTCATGACCATCTTCATCCTCGAAAGCGATTTCTTGGATAGCAGACCATCTAAGAATTGCATTGTGTCCGACGAATGCTGCCACACCACCATTTGCAACACCATAACGAATAGCAGAGTAAATAAGGTTCGTAAAGAAGGTAATGCCATTCTCGAAAAAGTTGTGCGATACTTGCATGACGGCAGAAGAGAATTGGATAATTCCTACATCTGGAGATTGTTCCATTTCGCTAGCAGCATCAAGTAAGCAGTCTTCAGGAACCTGGGTGTCCGAGTCAATGATAAGAATGTAATCACCAACCCTGATGTTTCCTTCAGCCCACGCTTCAGGATTCTCATCAAGAACTTCCGCAAGACAAGATTCGAAAGCAGCAACTTCATCAACTTGGGTCCACGTAGCGGGCCTCTCAATATCTTGAAGTTTCTCTTCGATAGAATTGGATAGCGCAAGTCCGTAGTTCATGTTCGAGGCTTTCTTAAACTTTCCTTTGCGCATGTATCCATTTTGACCATTGGGAGGACGGGCGGTCCAGCCAATGCCATGGTCAGCGTAAAAGTCGATTCTTTGTTGTCGAGTGGCTTCATCAAGAAGCTGGAGACCATCGTCATTGATGAAGATATTTGCGGACCCGCCTTGCAATTCGTAGGTAGAAATTGCTTTCTTAATTGAGGAGATCGTTGGAGCAATGACGGCGGCTAATCCTTCTTTATATACAGGACATTGAATGGTGACATGTGGTAGTGTCGTGGTCAGAAGACGAGGTGGTGCTTTGGCAGAGAAGAATTTCGTATTCCTGGAAAGTTGCTGAATAGGACCGAAACATTGCATGAGAACACCAATTACCACGTTTGTGAAGAACTACTTAAAGTTAATTGCCATAGAGATGGTCTTTTAATATCGCCGAGGACATACCAGTGTGAAGAAGCAGTATATTGGAGTCATGACCAGGTAGCAAAGGGATATCCAATGTTTCAAGACGACAACCTCTAGCGCAAGCTGTGCATACCCAAGACCCATGATACACACCAGAAGACAGATTGAGCACCCGACCATGAATGAATTGAGATACATGATCGGTCTCTCTTCCACTTGTCCTGACTCTTCATCAACCTCACTGACCTGAGCTCGAGGTAGATTCTCAATCTTTTCGTTGTCAGTGGCAGTCCAGATAGTTTGCAGTAAACCGTCCTCGATTGCTTTGGCTCTATCAAAAAGAAGCGTTGGATCATCTTCCCAAACCACAAGGAGAGCTTCTCTAGCAATGAATGCAGCGTAGTGAGCCCTGCGAGCACGAGGAAGGTCTTCAAGAGTTGGTAGAATTTGAACCCTAAGGCCGTTTGTAAGAGGAACATCAAGGGCGTCAGGCGATCTTGTGAGAAATGGTTGAACGACGGTGGAGTTGATGGTCATAGCTGCCTATGTCCCACATTAGCGTCATGTTTTCTTGCTGAATTTAAGGTTAACGCTAGAGAAGGGCACTTACTGAAACGTTCATGATCTTCATAGCTCTACCAAAGGTGGAGCTAGCTAGGGCTGGAGGACGGCAGAGGTACTCTGTCCTATCTTTGCGTACCATAACACCCTCATGTTGTCCTGAATTATCCATAATCCACATCAGACCTCTTTGTTTCTGCCAAAGATAATTTAGAATAACTTGGTGTCTGATATCATCTAAACGATTGTTGCTGTACAAGCTAACCCTGCTCGAGGCAGTTGGTGATGGCTCGGCAAAGCCATGACGAGGTGAATCATTTTCAACGACAGAATTTGGGCCAGCAGGAGATTTCTCTTTGCTTGAATCAGACTTTTCGCCTTTTGAAATCTTGAAATAGCTAAGGACACCCATAATTAAAAGAGTGGAAGTAAAGTAGCCCAAGTAAAGAGAGTGGTTTGCACGACGATAAGAGAAGAGAAACGGATAGACACATGAACGAAGACAAACACATAATATACATGTTCACAGAGGCGAAACCGATAACTCACCGTTTTCGTATGCCAGCTCGGAATAGACACAGGGTCAACCTTCAGGCCAAACGGGAAGGTTTCATGAAGGTTGATCGAAGCACCACGTCTAGAATTGGGTGCAAGAGGTGAAAGCACGAACGTGGATTTCGACCCTAGTCAATCGACATACTCAGAAAATAGCTCGACATCTTTGAAGGCTTTTGGCCCAACACCCTGAATCCTTGAAGATATCCCTCTAAAATTTCCACTTTAATTCCTAGGACATCGCTCAGATTCTCAGCGAGATGCAGAAATTTCGGTCCGGTCAATGTCCGAAAGGCATATCGTAGTGTTGAGCTGAGGCCCATCAATACTTGAAGCTATCCTTGGGAAGATCTATCGTTTGATGGTGATCTGGGTCCAACCAGACAGGGAGCATCAACAATTCTGAATGCCGATAGGGAGGGATGCTCATGCATTTTGGACCCTAGACGTCGCTTCTGTTGAGAAGAGATTGGGCAAGTCAAAGCGTTCCTGGCCTATAGTGTTATCGTATATACAGCAGGGTGAATCTTGCATGCATGAAAGTATTGAACTTGCACTTCGGTAACAAGGGTGAGAAGGATTGATTCAGGGTTGCTTGTCAGGATACAATCGCATCCACCACAGACTTCTCAATATTCCACGATGCATGCTCCAACAGATAAACGCAGCTTTTGACAGGTCAGTGGCATTCAATACATGACAAGCTTGGAGACGCGCCTAGCTGATTTTGTTCGCCGTTTTTTCTTGAATTTGAGGCTATTGATCTTCGACAGCACCACTGTCCAAGATTTGGGGTCTAAAAGTCGGAGAATTTTCCACGTTAGGAAATGATATGCTGAAGATGATCCATCGCGTACCAAATCTGGAAGGTTATTGCCAATCACCACGAAAACGGATATCAGAAAGAGGAAAATGGTAGATCAAACGTGGCAGCCATATCTGCTCTGTCACATTCGCTTGCAAATATTCGTCCGAATAATTTGATATCATTTGTTCTATCGTATCCACCTAGAAGGATGAATCTGGGTACAACACCCTTCTCATATTCAGCTGAATGTGAGTTGGATTCTTCTATGCTGTGGCTGGACTGCCAGTTCGAGTGACACTTTGCAAAGGTTGTCGAATAGCTAGCGAAGAAATATGCAATTGTTTACCAGCCGCCTGTATTGCCAGCTTATAATGATCCACATATGGCCCACACATAGCGGCACATGTAGTGATGTTCTACAAGGGTTTAGCGACAATCCACACTGAGCCCCTTGTTGGCTTTATTGGCCATTACGACATGCGCATGATAGATTTCCATGTCTGCGCCGTTGCGAAGAATCGTTTACATTTTGTAGTCGAGATACACAACATAGGCATGGTATTATAGTACATATGCACAATAAGTTGTAAGCAAAAGCAAGTCGTCTTGGGCAGGTGGTAATCGTTGCTTCGAAGATAAAGCTGCGTGAATGAGGCCTCAACAATTTCTAAACGAAGCATGTTGTGCATTTACATGTGAAAATGACATCGAGGCGTTTATGCTATGATGATCAATCTAAGATGATATGATAAGGAAATACGACGGTTTGCTGCTGTGTACCAGCGGCTATATAAGTTGTGGTCCCTGAGCTATGCATGCAAAATGCAAATGGAAAATGCAAAGCCCTCGAAAGGGGAATATTGTTGGCAGCCCGAAATTTCGTAATGATAGTGTTTGAAAAGTGGTGGTACTGCAGTAAGATACGAAACCGAACGGAAGGGCGTTCCGAAAATTATTCTGCAGTGTCCCTGTACTTATCTCTAATATACCACACTTTAACGGTTGGAGGAGCAAGTAATATCCAAAAGCTTGGTTTTTAAGCGACTTGATGTGACGCTTTCCGGCTTGTTTTCGCTTCGTTGTATATGAAGACGCAGCCATCAATACCGTTTATATATCTCAGTTAATTTGCTCAATCTCGTAAAAACTGATTTTGATATTGAATGCAACCCAAAGAAACAATGAAGTATCCTTGGCAAGGAAAGATCCTGCCCGTGCGCGTTTTTATTCCGATGCAGGCCCGGCAGCTCAGTGGAGCTTGTTTGTTTAGCACTCCCAGGTAGATGTGCACTGTGTGCACCGTGAATGAGAATCAAAATCATACTCGATAACCTAAGATAAACGGTGTTTCTGTGTTTAATCCCGACCCCCATCTAATAATAACCACACTTTCATTAAGCTAATCATATTCAAAGAAATCATCCAAGCTCCATGCATATCCCGTCTACACCGATCGTTGCTTGTTCATCCCCTTCCCCTTTCAAGCTTAGTTCAATCACACTGTTGCCACATCTGCACTTGGTCCACAATCATTTGTCCATTCTTCTCCCATGTAGGAAGCCATTCGTTTTGGGCTTTCCAGAAATCAAGCTTTGCCGATGGGCTTCCATCAACCCACGGTTTTCCATCTGCGCCATCCAAGAACCAGCCATTCTGCGCCCCCACACCTACGTTCAAGATAAGATAAAATTCTTGATCGAAAGGGGTATTTTTTCGGCCAGTTTGTGACCATGGATCCACAATCGCTGTCCCATTAGCATCACTCAAGGGGAAATTTCCTTGCTGCCACAATGGCTTCTTAAACGGCCAATACATGACTTGGCGCAGTGTATCATCAATGTATGCAAAAATGTACTTCTCGGTCCACTCCAAGCCGTAAAGGTGAAAATCGTCACCGAACTCGGAATGCAAGGCAGCTCTCACGTTGGTGGTTTTTCTGTACGCATCGCTCGCTTCGTCAGGACCCCAATGCAAAGAGCTGAATACGAAATTGTTGCCACCGAGACTGTAGGTGTAGTTGTTGCCACGAGATTCCATAATATCGATTTCTCCACTCTGTGGCCAGGCTCCGTAGGTATCCTCGACCGGCAGCATCCAAATGGCTGGCCAGAGCCAATCTCCTTTCGGGAGTTTGGCTTTAACCTCCACTTTCCCGTACTTGATGGTAGCACCAAGCTTGGTATTGATGCGAGCAGACTTGGCTGGTTGCACGATAGTCCCGTTGGTTGTGTTTGTAGAGGTGACACAATTGAGAAAGATATTGGAGGTGGTTGTGCAAGTTCCATCGGCCGTGAGGTTGATGATACTGTTGGTGGTAATCAACGATGCATCCTGAATTGTAGGCTTAATGTACAGCTGGCCATCTTGAATGAATAGGTTTTCGGCATCTGTCGTGGTCTGCTCAAATTGGCCATTTCTGTGTTGATTGATCGTCAGAATTTTGAAGCATGCACGCAAGGGAAGAAACTAACCCAAAACCACCCACTTGAACTTCTTTTGTCCAAATGCTAGGATCCAAAGTACCAGAAGAAAAGTCTTCTGACAGAACTGGACAATACTTGTGTCGTGTAATGCTAGCTATTTTCAGGTAGATAATGAGGCCAGTTAGACCTAATCCTAGAAGCAAGCCGCCGAGGGGGAAAACCCATAGAAGTGCCTCCTTCTTGGACTTCTTGTTGACAGGGAGAGGTACGGCATCTGCTTTGCGAACGCGACGAGATCGAAAATATCCTGTTCCAGGAACTTCAGCATACTGGAACCCAGATCGAGCCCCAATTGTCGAGGCAGGCCTTGAGTATGGAGGTGTAGCGAACGGGTTGGAAGTGCCCACAGGCGTTTGTGCACGACTGTTTTCCTCAGATTGAGGGGTGCTCTTCGAAACAGTGACTTGAGAAGTAGCTCTCTGCATTTTCGCTGTAGTAAAGGAAAAATAGATGCTGAGATGAAGACTTGCTCTATCAAACTCAGACAAAGCTCGAGGAAATTTCACATTATAGCACAATGCTTCAAGCGATCATCACAAGCTGTTTCCTGATAAGATAGAGTATCCTGCAAGCTTTCAAAGTACCTGTCCGGGCCGTACCCGATGTGTGATGCTTATGAAGGTGTGTTGAGGACCCGCAGTGTACATGGGGCCCCTGGTGACGCTAAGATTTTGTCAAATTGGAGGTTCGTTGGTAAATGCCTGTCTACATAACACGACTATTGACTTATTAGATTAGCAAGAATTTCAAATACTATTCAGCCTCAACCTTTACCCACATCCTAAGACGTTGAAATGTTCTTTTCATGGCCTCATGGTCATTAGCCTTATCCATCAATGTTACATTCGTTGAAAAACAACAAAATGAAAGACTTGGCTTTCCAAAATAGACCTCACTTTGCATTTTCGAAGTAGCACTGAGGTATGAGAAAGGGGGTTTGATCGATACCCTCTGCATCCGGTCTTTATCTAATTGTTTTTATTGACATGTTAGATGAGAATATCGAGCTACATGCGTGAAGTAAAATTTGACTCGGATGTTCACGTTGTACTCGTGTACTCGGTAGATAAATGGACGTGCACCAATGAACCGTTTTATCAAAACGTGCGATGAGTGCATGCTCCAAGTCCTCCCACTTTGTGAACCTTGGTGGACTTCGCCGTGTCAGACAACCTCTTTTCAGGTCTTCTTAATTTATGTGGCGTTGAAAATATTGCTATTTCATTCGAGGAAAGGGGATTCAACCATAAAATGTGGCCATTGAAGAGACCTGTCATCTCTCAACCCGTCAGGATAGTATCATTTTAGCCCAAATTACCTCTAGGCTTCCACTTATGCTTCTCTTGGGTTTCTGTGAGGCGTAAAAATGCCCCTCAATTGAGAACAATCTTGGGGGTGGAACGATGAGAATGACATTGCACTTCGTATTTTTGAACGGTCATTATCGTCTTGGATGCGGCAAGGAAGATGATTGCGTTAAGCTGGAAATTGATCACCCAGATAGAATGAGGTGACTGTGGACTATGAAAAAAAGTATAAAGAGCCTCACATCTGCAGATCTCACCAGAAAGAATCAGATCAACACGAGCTTTCAATCTTCACTTCTTTAATATCATCTTTTTCCGCAATCAGAACGACAGATTCTGCCAAAATGAAATCAACAATTGCCTTCTCGGCTCTTCTAGCTGTAGCCACGGCCAACCCATTCCTCAAACCTCGAACACTCGATATATCAGCATATAAAGCCGTTCCCACTGCTCCTGCTAGGGGAGCTCCCGCCGGGAACACCGTGACAGCGAGTATAACATACAACCCAAAATCTGTAGCAGATGCTGCTGTTGCAGCTGCTACAGCATCTGTCGCCGTGATCAATCGTAGACATAAGCGCAGCACTTGTCCAAGTACTTGCGCTGCCTTACCTGCTGGAAATGGGCCTAGGGTCAACAGTCCGGACACCGCGGCAGCTTTCGAAGCAGATCTTAATCTTTCCGATGCAGCACTGAACGCGGTGACCCCTCCAGGCTATGTTCGTGTCGATGGCTTTCAAAACGTTCACGCCGCTGCTGAATCCGCCACATACTTGACGTATATCTCCGACTCTCTCACGTCTTACGATCCTGCCATTTGTGCCAATGCATGCAATGACATACAGGGCTGCACCTCTTTCAATATCTGTAAGTGCTATTCTAGTAATTTTTGCGCATAAGCTGACGACCCTAGTTTTCGAGCGAGATCCAACCGTCGCTCCAGACGCGGATGAGTGTCCAAATCCTCCATCCCAAACACTTATAAAATGTTCACTATTCGGTGGCTTGTTGGATCCTTCATTGGCTAGAAACAATGGCCAGTTTCAAGCAGATTTCCAAGTTGTGATTGCTGGATCGAACGCATATAATGCGGTTGCTCCACCAGCAATCTCGGGATATGGAGGAGTACAAGAGTTTGGAACTGCTACCATTGATGCCCCCGCCAACACTACAACATATAGTACGTACCAAAGAATCCCACGAAGTGAAGCCCATATGAATTTTACTAATCCATGAATAGTGGGGGTGGAGGCTTTCCCTCAGACTCAGCCTTATGATCCAACTGTCTGTGCGGCCGCATGCACTTCAAAGAGTAACCCCGGTTGTGCGTTCTTCGTGTCTTATATCTTGTACGAGAATGGACGGAATGGAGTATTGTAAGATCCCCTTTTGATTCCCCGATTCCTCTCATCCTGTTCAGTCTTGCTTCCACATTTTACTACAAAAAGTTCCCTGATCAGCAATTACTGACTTCCCAATGTTACAGTACTTGCACATATTTCACCGTTTCCTACGGATCTGACAGGGCGATCGAGACTGGGCAATACGATGAGCAAGGAAACCATTACACCATCGGGCACAGCTTTGGATTCACCGCCGATGGTTACACCGCCTACTAGTTCAAGTTGGAAGCGGCGTCATAAGTAGCAAGCCGTGGTGGCGTTCGAGTCGAACTGATGGGAAGAATTATTGAAGGCTCCGGTTTGGACAATGGCGCAAAGAAGTTGTTAGTATAATGAATAGATATCTGTGAATTGCTCGCGATTAAACTATCAATGGCCCCTGACTGTGCTGCTTACAACTAAAACCACGGTGAACTTTTTAAGCTTGTTGTAGCTCTTGACAGTTTAATCGTGCAAGATGATGATGATACATTAGCTTCGTAGAGAGCGCCATCGGGATTTCCAATGGCTCAAACAACAGTTCAAACCTTATGACCCAAAAATGTGAGTTAGCAGAACTTGACTTCTAAAATGGATTGATAATCCCATAGCAGTTTAAATATTCCAGATCAATCCCAGGTTCAGAAACTGCTAATTATTTGGACTGCAGTCGGGACTATGGCAACTGATCAAAAGTATCCGGGCATTTAATCAACCGATTGGAGACATATTTTCGCAGAGAGATCTAAGAATGTACCTCGGCTTTCGTCTCTGTGTAGGTTGAAGGAAGAATAGCCTGTAAATACATACGGCTGTTGTCTTAATGACGGAAATCCTCGTCATATAACGATGTGATGAGTGATTTTCGAGGCTATCATGATCTGAAACCGACGGCCTAGTAGTATTAAGATTCGTTTAATCGGTATATGTTTGAGCGTCGAGACCTATGTTTACAAGCGGCCGAGAGGCGCTCAACAACCAACCCAATTGAGGACACGACTGTCCGACCCGGCCGAAAAATTGACCATCCTGCATCTGTACTTTGATCGCGGACCAATAGGTATGTAAATAGATGGCTGGACGTTGTGGAGAACCCTCATTGTTTATTAGAATCGAAATTGTCAATGTCGATATAAAAATCTTACTTGATACACCGCTCTAACCTTCAAAACTATTTGAGGAGAAAAGAGCAACTCTTTATACTTGTCCGCCTAAAGCTTTTAGTTCCCCATTCACTGGGCCACGTTGATCATCGTTTAAGGCTGATGATGTCAGTAGTACCCTCAAGTATCATGAATTTCTCGATGATGTCCCCCAAGATTTGTTGAAATGCTACAATCATTTGTCGACCCTTATAGTAACTTTAAGGGTCAAAAGTCAAAAGTTTCCTATTCGGCGAGCAGTATTGAACAAAATTCGGATGAATTAATGGATATGTTTCACAGGCCAACCAAACCAATCAAACTAGTAAGATAACACGATAAGACCATAAAAGCAAACCCCTCACACTTCCATAAATAAAAAATCTTCCGATCCACTAGAAATTGATGTATGTGACTGAGCTAGGGAGTTAGTTGAGGTTCTGAGCTTTGGTTGGTTAATCGAAGCGCCCACAAATGTTGCACCACCAATAACAATAGCGGTCACAGTACATGTTGGCGCTAACAAGGTTTTCTTCCCCGCGTACAAAACAATTCGGATCAATCGAATTCGTCAATTTATAGCGGTAAGGCACGCCCGAAATCTATTTCCAGCACGCTTGCAGAATTGATCGTCTCCGGGAACTTTTTATTTTGGGCTGCATGAACCGGGGATTTATGGTGTTGTCAAAGATGAGGTTTTGATGTATATATGTGTAGTTGTCGTGCTCCTGTATTCTTGATATGTGTGCCTGGGAGAAGAATTGTATAAAATATCGAAATTGTAATATTGCGAGATTTGTTTCCATTATGTCAGATAAACCAGTCAGCATGGGTTTGCAATTATTTCCACCTCCACCATCCAAGAAGAAAACTTGGAAAAGTAACAGCGATGAGCGAAACCTCCCAACTTCCACATTCGATCCGGGCCCTGCGAATCGTTCACAGTCGCTTGATATGTTCGTCGATGGAAGGAAATTACCGTTTGGCGGTAGCCAAACTCCCCAAGATGGAAGAGCATTGCCCATGAACATACCCCCCCCAGCCGTGCTTGCATCTGAACGTCCGAGGTCTCACACTTCATTTTCGGAAGCACCTACACTTGTGAGAAGCAACAGTAATTCATCCAGATATAGTCAGCACCACTATCGAGAAGAGCCAGTAATGAGGTCCATATTCCCTCGATATAATCCCGAACTTCCATTAGAATATCAACAATATTACCCAACACAGCAGAGCCCCCGACACATTCCACAGAATGCTATCAGTCGACAACCATACTCTCCCGGAATCAATGAGGTAAGCCCAGGTATGGGCAGTCCAATGTCGTTAGGCCCACAATCACCTGGTCAGTTCGGAAGAGGTCTTCAAGACGAGACATGGCCTGAACCATCAACCTCCACCGAATTGAAGGAACTATGGAAAGTCACCAATGGATGGAAAGCATCGGCATCTGAAGGTCGAAAGTTCATTATGAAAATGAATAGCGCAGTAGAAGAACCTATCCACACTCTTTCTTCAGCCACTCAGCCATTTTACACCTTGCGTCTTGATCCGACTTCAACTTCAGCTCAGGTAACGATGAAAAGGCAAAACCCTGCGAAATCTCCGAGGAAGTCACAGTCCCCAAAGAGTGGGGTATTTCCAAGAGCTGATTCTCAAATGGAAGTATTAATTACAACGCTCGAGGAATATTCGCGCCGCTTGCCACCAAATGACGGCCTGGTAGCTCTTCTATACCCCCATGCAGCCTCAAGTATGGCAGTTGATCTGGCTGGACGGTCAAATATGGCAGACGGGGCCCTAGTTCTGGCAGCAGCCGAGCGAGAGTGCGGTCGATTGTTGTGGGACGATGATACCAAGAAATTTTACCTCAGACATCCTGCAGTCAGCACTCCATTCCTCATAGCGATAAATTCATCACCAGCTTGGTCCAGAGTTGAATATACGCTCGAGCATCCAGAGCTACCACACAATCTTGTGCGTTTAGTGAGAGATGGCAGTGGAACAGGATTCTTGGAAATCGATACAGGCGTAGCTGCCAGAATAGATGCTTTCTATATCGTGGATGTAGCGATCGCCGCTGTCATGCTGGCGGCGATGGACGAGGAGAAAAGGATGCATATTGAGAGATTTGATGCACCCCCTGGTGCACCAATACAACCAGATACTCCAAAATCAAAGAGGAAATCATTTCTTAGGGGGGAACCAATGGAGTTAGATATAGAAAGTCAGGAGAGCCCAAAATACAAGATGGTCCCGACGAAAGAAAAGGCCAAAGACAAGGAAAAGGTGCCGGGGTTTTGCGGCTTGCTCTGGATGATGGTGAAGGCCATGGCTTGGATCGTGAAGATGGCAGTGAAAGCAATCGCAGCTATTATAATTGGGCTCAGCAAATGTTTGACTAGGAAAAAGTAATCGCGTTCGGATAAGAGGATGAAACTTTGGCGTTTTTGGTATATGATCACGACTATGATATGATTTTGGGCTCGGATATGAATGTAATTAATTGCCTTCCTTGGGATATCCCCGGGGTATCTTATTATCGCAGGTCGACGAAGGGATTTCGAACCCAGCATAATTCTCTCGGCCATTATCATTTCAGCATGCAGCTTTCGACATGTCTGAAGGCCAGTTAAATAGTTTATCTTTTTCGTTCTCGTATCTTGAATTTAACCCCATTTTTGTTGATGCCGCCGACCGTTGATGATTTCGCCATTTTGGCGCGTTGTAGATCCAGAGCCTCCTCGGCGTCGGCCAGAGCTTTGAGCCGCTGGCGTGCAATCAATAATTTAACTTCCAACTTTTGCGCCTCCTTTTCCTGCAGCTTTCGAAGATTCTTGGTCGAAACATCCTCTTCAATATTCTCATTTTTCATTGTGTCATCGAGTTCATCGTCCTCGTCGATATCGAAATCGAAATCCATATCCATGTCAGAAACGTCCTCTCCCACCTTTTCTTTCTGCTCTTCTTCGTCTTCCACAAATACAATTTTCTTTCCACGTCCCTTGATACCCACGGTTCTTTTTTGTAATTCCTCGACTTCCTTTAATGCCTTGTTCCTCATCGTCCGTACGTAACCCAAATCTTGTGTCTTGAACAAGCGCACAGCATCCTGATCCAGAACCTGATTGCCTCGATCTCCATTCACAGTTCCTGTGTATTTTTTGCCGGTTTTTACAGGTCCCTTCTTGTTTACCATTCCAAAGTAAAACTCATCAGGATTCTTCTCGAGCACTTTTTGTTTAAGTACCTTAAGCTTCGCTTTCTTCTTATTGAAATCGCGCGCTCTTGCAGAATAATCCTACAATTTCCATCAGTATTTAGCAGTAATAATTCACGAATATCATACCTTGTGCTTTTCAAGAAGTCCCCATCGTTTGCGCTCTTCAGGTTGTGACCGCTCCTTATAAGTACGCCCATCGCGGACGGATTTACTCGCTTTATCCATTGTGTAATTATTGTGCAGGTCAGGTTGGGGAGAATGTTTGTGATTTGAAATTAATTTGTCTGGTTCTGGTGAAGTTGCGTTGTTCTCTGTTGGATGTTTTTCTTGATTAAGATCGCACCGATTTATTAAAATTTCGACAAGGGTTTATCGTTCACGCTAAGATAAACTAGCTCAACTTGGGAAACTACCTCAGGACTTTCGATTTTCTCTGAATGAAGGGCTGAAGTATAATTCTGCCTCATGAGCCTCGAGTTGTGATTTTTTGCTTCTTCAATTGATTTCAAATGGCAGCTATGTCTTCACAGAAGGAGGAGGTAGAAAAGGCGCCTAGACTACCTATGCCATCACGAAATCCTTTACCATTATCCGCAGCACAAGAAGCTCAAGTCCAAGAAGTTTACCATACAAGAGTCCGGAGTTATTGTGCGGAAGAGATTAAGAGTTTGTATTCTTACGTATATATTTGACAAGCTATGACTGATGATGGAATTCAGCGTTCGCAGAGTGCGCTCTCGGAAGAACCTTCACTGCTCCATTCAAATGCAGAGAACAAAATCGAGCGATGAACAATTGCATGATAACGCATGCCACACAATCAGAAAAGGATGCAGCCAGAGAAGAATGGTTTTCACTGAGATTACAGAGACAAAGGGACCGTGAAGCAAAAGAGGCGAGGAGGAAAGAGCAAGAAAAGTTCCATAGGGAATGGTGGGGTCTACCGGCCGAAGAAAGGGAAGGCGACAAAGGTAAAGAAATAATGAGGAAGGCAGAAAGAGTTGGTGGATTTCCCAGGAGGGATGAAGGACAGCTTAGCAAAGATCGGCATAGGTGACCATGGTTTTCACCCGGATTCTGCGGCAGCATAGGCGTTGGGGTTTTTGCAGCATTTTCGCACCAGCGTATGGAACGTGCGACTGGGGTTTACGTGTACGACTATACTGATGACATGAAATCGCATTTCTGAACCGGACGAGGAATTTAAATCCGAACTTCATAAGTCGATCAATTGGATGTCAGTAGCTGTTATCGCCACTTCTTTTGAACCGTTCCAGGCAAGTGCCATTATTTTTTGACCTTACTTCGTGCTGTTGAGGCAATGCATGCGAGCAAATAGAGCAGGGCCGTCCTAAGTTCCAGCTTCCGTTAACTCTTTTATTGCCTCGGTAGTCATCATTCAATTGTGCTTTGAGAGATCTGTTGGAAGCCGAATACAATTACTTTTTCAACTTGCCTTCTTCGGGTCCCACGGAGCAATCACAATAGCCACATCCCGAGAGTCTGAAATCCAGCGAATTTAGATTACATAGTGATGTTCGGGTGAAATGCACCGATTTCGGTGGTTGATGTCACATTCTGCTCGCTTCGATTTTTTTGCTGTTGCCAAGGGCAAAATTTATCGTCTTTACCCGAAATCTCATTGCTATGCCATGCCATTTTATTGTGTTTGCCTAGTCTCTGAAATCAATAAAGCCACGTATGTCATATTGCAGCGCTTGTAAAGGTTACGGAATGCTTGATCATCTATCGCTTAGCGTTATAAGAAAAGTTTTCAAAAAGATATCTCATTTTAAGCCTCAGATCATCGATTATAGCATCATTCAGAAATTATATTGTCTAGAACATTGTTGTACATGACTAGCCTTGGGATACCTACTAATAACTTTTCCTTCAGATCCAACTAGGATCATGGCGCGATTCCCACCCAAGCCCCGCAAGATTGGCGTTCCTACTCCGACATCAACAACTTCTACGGTTTTGACAACGACACCTAAGCGGAGTCTAGTTGGTACAGCCTCCAAGCCCTTCATGGAAGCACTTGATTTCTCAGAAGAACCTCCTCTTCGGGTTCCCGAAACCATTGGCACCCTAATCGAAGTCCGTACTTCTCCCAAGGGCGGCCTCGGTATATTTGCTCTCCGTCCCATACCGCCTAACACTCTTCTCTTAAGCGAAAAGCCTCTTGTCATCCTCACCGACACGGGAACGCGTAAAGACCCCCTGGACGCCCTAGTAGCTGCATTATCCCCTTCTCAAAAAGCAGCATTCCTCTCACTTCATGCTTATCAGGCAAACCCACGAGAATCCAAAAACCGAAGCATTTTGTATAGTAATGGATTTGGAGTAGGTAAAGTGGAGAGCTTATCTACGGGCGTTTTTGAGACGGCCAGTAGGTTTAATCATGCTTGTGTGGCAAACTCAGGATATAGATGGGAAGAGGATTTGGAGAAGAAAGGAAGGATGAAATATTTCAGTATCAGGTATATTGAAATGGGAGAAGAAATTACTGTGGATTATGGACATGGGGCAAAGGGGCTGAAGAGATTTTACGGGTTTGAGTGTGATTGTAAGAAGTGTCGAGAGCAAGGGATGTGAAGTGGAGAGGATGCTTGGAAGAGGGAAATTGTGGAAAATTCAAGGAGGTGGGCTTGAGCATCTTGAATAGTAGCTGAAGGCGTTGGGGTTGGACATTGAGGGAGCTGGGATGGAGTAGAGGCTATATATGACACAAGGCTCTTGGCTTTCAGAAATTAGATCAAACAATCCAAAGTCCCTATAGGTATAACATTTCAGTCACCTGAGATTATATCAGACGATGAAAATACATTTGATCTAAATAATGATACTTCCCCATATTCAAGAAGATGGGTGTATCAGATGAGAGAGCAAAGACTCTTCTTATGTCATGGTTTCATACCATTTGTCTGTTGGTTCTTAGCACTTCTTACTTTACATCGCATCTAGATAGAGGTTAGTGATGGAATTGAGACACGGTACACTTTTTCATAAGATGATATACGCCTAAGATACGGTGGATGCGTACTTGGGTAGAACACTAGCTAGATTGGAAGTTCACAAGCAAGATAGATATCCCCTCTCCACAATCTAGAAGGTTGAAATGTATGTTTTCTACATTCGATATAAGATACGGTGAAGATGAGAGGAGATATCTGATAGATGTGAAATATGTACCGTGTTAGTGCAGTGATTCACTACTTACTCTTACGCTAATCATTACCTTGAAGACATGATCAATCATGTATACAAGTGGGGTCAGCTCTCAGTAGATTATCTGGGGAGTGAATACGCAATATGAAAAATCGGAAGATGAAAAATGGGTAGAGCCTAAGATGAGAAATGAAGATTTATTCATAATCTCCATATAGAAGATAAATCGGTTGGACTGCAAAAGTCTTATTGAAATCAACATGTGTTCCTACTCAGAATTCAAAAGCAAGGGAAGGGACGTAACAGTAAAAAGAGCTTTGAAAATAAACGATTCACACCCTCGTCACTATTTATCTCTTGAACTTGACCATGATTTGCTTTTGGATCATCAAATCCGCTTTGGACCATTGCCTCTTTCTTGGACTCTCCTTGTTTCATAGTGTATCGGACATTGGCTATCCATGATTTAAAGGGAAACATAAGAGCTGCTTGTGCATATGTAACTTGGTACTTATGTTGATTCAAACAAAATTCTTTTACCAGAGGAAACATCCAGGGAATCCCAGGTCGATGGTGCTGTATCATGCGATAATATCCATAGTTATTTTCCGAGTCAATGCACTGATGGGATTGTGGAAAAGTATCCAGAGGAACTTTTGCTTGCTGAAGACCTGCCAATAAAGAGGATGCGGAATTGTAATTGCGCCAGACTAGCAAGTGCTATAAAATGTTAACATGCATTTCATCAAACGAAGGAAGAACTATACCCTCGTAACCTCAACAACAGATTTTATATGTCTTTCGTCCACTGCGATGTATTCCACCACATGACTACAAACTGCATCCCACTTGTTGCTGATTGATTTGCAGCAAGGTTGATCCGAGGAGAGTATATCAGCAATCTGTAGTTGACCAAAGAATGAAAAATCGTCGTTTGTGAGGAATTTAGCTGTCATTTTGGGGTTGTTCTCTTCCATATGTTTCAAGAAAGAGAAATCACAAGACAAAGCCTTCGACCAGTCAATATCAATGCTATAGAAAAAAATGTTTATGGTAACGAATAGATAGAATATGAAGCCGCATAAGGAGAGATGGGAGATCTAATTCTTGATCTGCGAATACTGTCTTGATTGGTTCAAGTATAGAATTAAGAGGATCCCAAGGATTGACAGGTCGTTCGTGATCGTTGAAACTAGTAGATAGTATCCAATGCGCCACAGGCGCAATGCCTATTCTACCTATTAGTGTTGACTTTGTTGAATTAGTTCCAAGTACTTGCCTTTACAACCTTTATTGCTTTCTCTTTCATCTGAGAATCGAAAAGCTCCCGAAAACTTCTAGAGAGATCCTTGCAGGTATTGGAGATTTTCTCAAGCAAGCCCAGTATCACCACATCTTCATAACCAAGCACGAACCAGGCCCATACTGTATGAGGGATACTTTTGAAAACAAGACAGATTTCAGCATCAATCTTTTGGGCAATTTCATCGGGCTCAAGATTAGAAGATAAACCTAAAAGAATAAATTGATCATCCCAATCTAGACTCGGTAAATTTCTGGTACAGTATCGAAAAAGGATCACTCGTGCCTGCTGTGATGTGTCGTCCTCTCCGCGTTTTTTCATAAAGATCAAAGGAGGGTGAGGGCGGGGGCGAGGGCCATGAAGGAAAGTCTGAAACCTAGACAACCAAGGAATTGATCTCATGGAAAGTATTTTGCAAGTCTCCTCTTCATCTGGAGAGATGTATTGACAGATACACCAGATATGGTTCAAGTCATTTGACGACAGGAGTACATGTAGAGCTGCACCTTCCCACCATTTCTCCTCATCAGATGTAGGGAGAGATGGAAATACTCGGAGACTGGGTGTCTGAGAAGATTCATACTCCTCACCTGATAATGTTAGCTTTACATTCTTTTAGAATTTTGGAGTTTGAGGTACCCAATTGAACAATGGACTGCTTGAAGGTGTCCATTGAATCACTACAAGAACAAAATGTGAAGAAGTTGGTAGAAGAATAATATTTTTTGGCCTTTCCCTGCTCCAGGAGCAGATTGTGTGATTGAGCAACGTGGTGAGGCAAAGGTAGGCCACATGCTTACCTCGTTCTGCAGCTTCCATTTTATATCAACGTTACGTTCAGGTCAATGTAATGATCTTCACGCAATACGTTCATCAGTTGCTCCCGAAAAGGAAAATAAAGCTCATGGCTGCCTCTTCGATCGATCCATATCTGATCTATTGATCTCTGCTTGAAACATTCGAGGCTGGAAATATGCATGACTGAGATAAATGTTCTTCGTACAATTGCAGCTAGGGTGGCTTTTGACTAGGGTATTTTCCGACTTGTCACCTGGCAGGGAGTGGTATTGGCGAAATTTCCAGAGGGTT
Source organism: Sclerotinia subarctica (assembly GCA_025389085.1). NCBI lineage: Eukaryota > Fungi > Ascomycota > Leotiomycetes > Helotiales > Sclerotiniaceae > Sclerotinia > Sclerotinia subarctica. Next base: position 692,012 of record QRFI01000011.1, on the reverse strand, counting down.
TTCGCCCCTAATCATTACAAAATTATCCGAGTTTCACTGAGTGAGGTTGAATGTTCTCAAGTCCTCGTTATGATCCTCAACATAAACTCCACAATCAACAATGGGTAGCCTATGCAGTCGACTTGATCCACAGGTTAGTGAAAATACCTTCTTCTTAACACTATGTCACTTACTTACATCTACAATAGCAGGTAGAGATCTATCAACGAAGTATTTCAGATTTGATTTGTATAATAAAAGAAAAAGATGCGGTAAGTAACGGGTGTTGTCAGGAGCAGTCGCAAACTGATGGCTGTTGTTGAGTAGCCACTAGCACAATTGATCAAAGGGCTGGCTCAACAAGACAACATAGAAGTATCTGGACCGAAATTGAAAAAGATATTACGACATGTTGGCCAGACCAAAGTTCACCTAGCTGGTTCAATCCCGTCTCCCGCGCAGCGGAACAAGAGGGTCTCCAGTTTTGTGGTCAGTTTCAAAGAACAGCAGTCGTACATTCAAGAATTTATTGAGAAGAGATCCCAAGATTGGCGTAGAGATTACTCTTCCTTTTGGAGGTATAGCCATTGCTTAAAAGGCTTAACAACGATAAGTATTCGCGAGCTCTCGAGATGTATTGACAACTTGGAGGACGAAGAGAACGCGAACCAAATACGACAACGTATATCTTGGTTATGTTGTCACAGATCCAAAAGTGGATTGAGAATAGGATTCGTGACTTAATCAGACAGTCTCGAAAAAGACTACCATCAAGTGTAACCCATCGAACATCACCAACCTACGTCATCGTCGAGAATGCGTATGAATCAGAGAATGCCTCCGACAATGAGAGGTCGAGGATCAGAAGTAAAACAAGTAAAAGGATACGGTTCGGTGAAAGGTACTCTGGGCTACGAGACGATTTGCTTATTAAGCTGGGTAAAGTGCCGGGCGAATGCATGTGAGCACAATCTCTGCCTTGCCCAATGTTTATCAGCTTAAACCGGAGCACCAGTGAAAAATGTTCTGTCGACGAATACGCAATGATTCAAGGGTATCTCAACACGATTCCGACTTTTGGAAGTCACAGTACTCTGGTGGTGGATCTTGAGAACGCTTTTGTAGAACTAAAGGGTATCAACGATGCTCAACTGGATGCGATTATTCAGTCTGGAAAGTTCTGTCTCAATGACTATCCATATTTGAACATTATAGGTTGCCGTGATATCGATAGGTAGGTTTTCCACGATGAACAATCACAAAAAGCTCATTAATATAAATAGTGTGAATGTCCAATCAAGAAAACGAAAAAGCTTCGAAGGCCACGGTCCTGCTAAGAAGAGATAATGCGGCGAGAATACCTATGAGCGAGACTCCAACGCGGAATATCCTGTTCGAGAAACAAGCTACCCGGTCTTTGCAACCCCTCATCAACAGAAATTAATGGCAATCATCATTGCGATCCAACGTATATCCCCCAACGACATGGCAAGAATCCTGAGACCTCTACGTCAAATCTTAGCTATGAAGTCGGAGCATTAGACGTCGCGATTAATCCCGTAGGCCAAAGTGTCGATTGGTGTCATGATCCTGCTGATACATTCGCACGGTTCAATCCCATGAGACAAAGTATCAATGGATATGATCCAGCTTCTACATTCGCACCGCTAGACATGCAGCAATGGCCATACGATATTGAAAATCTAACGTCATTTTTACAACCGTCTCACGAGCGAAACCTGTTCGCCTTCGAAATTGGCACTGACAACCAGCAATGAGTAACACCCTTTGAGTTCCGACAATAATCCCACCACGATTACAATGGGGTGAATACGAACGTAATACCAGGTCTTTGTTGCGTTGCAGTTTGATGCCTGGAATAACAGAGCATTACAATTAAATTGAGGGTGATTTGACATTGTTTTTGTTGTTGATGCGTATCTTGTTTCTGTATTCGGCGACCACTTTAGAAATCTAAAAATCATATTCATCGATATTAATCAATATTTACCAGACATGCGTTGGAAAGCTATGAGGGCAGTCCATTTCAGCTGCGCTGATGTTACCACGGGAACGCGGCGCTTGTTTCAATGTTTAGACTTGGAAAGACATCTCATCAATCCAATTCCACCTCCTCCTGCCATAGGGTACTCTATAACTGTTTCCCCATCCAGAACCAACACTTGACCAGGCTTGAGATGAATCTCTATTGCTTCTGCCTTAAGGAACTCTTCTGGCCTCATACGGTGTGATCCTTCTACCACTGTGAAGCCATTATGTGGACCAAGCGCTTCTTCAAGCGGTCGATATATGAATACAAGCTCCCTTCCCGCTTTGTATCGGATTAGTTGAGTAGGGTTCTGCATCCAAATGACAACTTTGGATACGTTAATTTTCGAGTTATATGCTCCTTGTAGTAGGTCATCGGTGTAGGGGTCACTCCATAACTATTAGGTCAGCGGCGGAAATGTTATGATAGATCAAACTTACATCAAGACCATCATGGAAAAGTTTTTCGCAGCCGTGACCCCAACCAAGCTGCTCATATCCCAAAGGTGATGTTCTTGACTGGAGCTCTCGCAGTTTGTCCGAGGGAATTTCTGCCTTGGCAGCATTGATCTTATCGATAGTAGGAGGCGGACAGTCGATGATCTTGTATCCCAAATCGTGTGTCATTCTCGTCGGTGATGATCAAAATATAAGGAAAAGTTTGCGGCCACACTGTCGTCGCAAACTGACAGTTTCTATTCACGATCTATCTACGGCCCTATTCTTGCCTACCTAGTAAGCGTTGGAACTTTTGACCTTGATGATGTTACACGTGCCTGAAATACAAGGCCTGAAAAAGAATCCCAAGGAATAAATGAAATGTCAGTGAAGCAAAATATTTTTTGCACATCCTACATAAGAATCCTTCCTTCAGATTCGACAAGTGGCGATGATGAAAGTTTGGGACGATTCAAACTTAGCAAGTATGTCGATTCAAAGCTTCTTGGCCCAGGATAAGGTTAAGAATGCGGAATTGCCTCAAACTTCAACCTCATCAAATCCTAATCTGGATACGCCAGAAATACATCACATGGTAAAAGGGTCTGATGCTTACCGAATAATCGGAAGATCAGGATTAAAGCAACACTACGGCTGTGCTCTATTGTGATAGCAATGGAATGACACAAAATGGGCATGGAAACAAGGCACAAGGAGAAAAAGTTCGTTAGTACACCCCCTAGAAATAAACGAGCGGAAAGGGCTGCAGCCGAGGAGAGGAGAAGTGGATTCCATGCTTCCCCACTGCCGATCTTGTCGGGTAGGAAATTATTTCCTAAAGTCTAGGTTAACCTCAATGATACCTACACTGATACGTTGCATGTATTTCTCATTTCTTTGACTGATATTCAATTTGGGATGACCTTTGTCTGCCGACGACAACAACACTAATCCCAGAGACATTAGCTAGGTCTATCTACTTGCGGTTTGGCCCGATGGTACCTTCTCTAACGTCTTTTTACTTTTTCCTCCTCAGCCATATTCCACATATTGCACAGCCTTTAAGGACTGGCCCCTGCGGATACTTCTTTTTATCCTTCCATTGCACCGCCTGGCGTATCTCAAAAGCTAGGTGGTCGACTAGTATACGCCTCTTATCCTGCGATCGTCATTGCAGCAATTAAACTTTTCATACCTACTGCACACGAGTACATCGTCGGAAGTTTCTCTAATAAGTCGGTGACATCCTTCACGTCGGAATCACAAGGATATCAACATCAAAAAGTTACAATTCCATCGTTGCATCGACTATTGCCCCTGCAGGGCCGGCGAAAGCTGCATCACGGGCACACAGTAGAATCCAGCTGAATGACTGGTAACATACTTGGTCTCTACATAGTAACCATTCAATCACATTCTAGATCATAATAATGAACACGCGCTGAAGATATCTTGTCAATCTGTTCTGGTGTACTCGGAGCTGATATCGAAACTTCTGATTGTAGTAACATTCTAGCCATTTGGAAGGATACTTGCACACCAAGGGTGCTCCTGAAATACCGCTCTGCACTACTGTATAACTTCCATCTGTTGGTAAAAGTTTTTGATTGGTTAGTAATGTGTTCTATCTGCAATACCATTGGACGCCGAATGCCCAGTCCCGACTCTTTGGTAGGACATCTTGGGCACACTGTGGCTAGCATACAAGCATATTGTAACGAATATACTTGGTGTGTGGATCTGCCAAACTTTCAGTCGACGTCAGCGGCGACAGTCGCCAGCCGTCAATCTTAGGTCCTTTTTGTTCTCATAGCTAGGAAATTTGTTTATCCCGTCACAGCTCTATTCGGTGGGGCAATCGGGGTATGAGGATATACAGATATAAGTATCAAAATTCCTTTCATGTTTTTCTTTACATCAACTCAATTACAATCATCTTTGTCTTTAATCAGTTTATCTATTCTCGCAAAAGTTTCTCCTATATTCGAAGATTAACATATCACCATGAAGATAGCCACTACTGTCGCTCTATTGGCATTTGCTGCCACTGAAGTCGCTGCGTACCCCAAGATAGCGGCTGAATATGCTGAAAAACTCGCAAAATCACAACGTGGCAAGCGAAGCACAGCTGCTCGAGACCCTTTGCAAAAGCGCGTGGGTTTTGATGCTGCATTGCAGTACGTTAGCACGACCGGAAAGCATGCGTTCGTTGCACCAGACTTTGATGCAGGAGATGTTAGAGGCCCTTGCCCCGGGTTGAATGCTGCAGCAAACCATGGATACATTCCCCACAATGGTGTTGGAACCATTGACGATTTTATCGAAGGTACCAACACTGTCTTTGGCATGTCGTTGGATCTTGGGGTGTTTCTCGGCATCTATGGCGCCGTGTTCGATGGCAACTTGCTAGGCATGTCTGAATGTTCTTTTTCATGGACGGATGCTAACTTCCCATAGCTTGGTCGATTGGTGGACCAACACCCAACAATGCTCTTCCTTTGGGCAATCTCTTGGGCCTTGCCGGACAGCCTCGAGGAATTTCTGGCTCACACAACAAATACGAATCCGACACCTCTCCAACCCGTCCGGATCTTTACTTAGCTGGGCAATCCTTCAATCTTGAGGTTGATTTGTTTCAAAAGTACTATGATGCCTTAATTGAGGGTGTTGGTGCCGATGCACAATATCAAGGACTTCTTGACTTCAGGATTGACCGCTTCAATAACTCTATTACGACGAACCCGTACTTCTTCTCTTCACCTTTTGCCGGTGTACTCGTCTCACCTGCCGGTTACAACTTCCCTGTTCGAATGATGTCCAACAAATCTGCAGAATTTCCGGAGGGCTCGTTGACGAAAAGTGACCTAATGTCTTTCTTCGCCATCACTGGCGAGTCTGGCAACTTCCAATACACTCCTGGCCATGAACGGATCCCGGATAATTGGTACAAGAGAGCTATTGGCGACGAATATTCAATCGTCAGCTTTCTTGCTGACGTCCTCGACTTTGCACAGCAATATCCACCTCTTCTTAATATTGGTGGAAACACCGGCAAGCCAAATACTTTTACACCTGTCGATCTTCGATCTTTGACCAACGGTGTGTTTGAGACTGGAACTTTACTCGAGGGAAATAACTTGGAATGTTTCGTCTTTCAGGCCGCTCAAGCAGCACTTCCCGATATTGCTCGTGGTACTCTCATAAGCATCGTGGATACCATTCAGCCATTCTCAGATATTGTTGCTCAACGTCTCGTTGGCTTGGGCTGTCCACAACTGAAAAGCATCGACCAAAGCACATTCAACAATTTCCCAGGATACACCAATTGCAAGAATGGATGCTCATCGTATTAGATGAGATAGTATGGACTGTACAATTTACGGTGTTCTAATAATGGCCGGATGGGGGATTTTAGCTGTCATTTTTACGCATATTCTATTCAATTTTTTTTATTAATTTCATATAGGTTAGATTAGTATATTTTCTTGTATTTGAATTGACTTGTATTATCTCGAAGAACTCTATTATATGAGTGATTGGATGTGCAACGTTTAAGCTTCAACACCTTCATGAAAGAAACCTAAGAATCAAAGCGCATTCTTCAAATTTTGTGTAGGTGCACGAATCAAATTCTCACTCGATTTTTATCGCAAGGCTGAATCAAAACCATCAAAAGTACACGATATAGGTACATACCTAGTATACCTGGGCTGATCGAGGCTAATATTGGTGATCACGTTTGCCAGCCTTGTTGAACCTCCCCGAAGCGAGGCTGAGATTCCTGCATCTCGAACTTCTGCTACTTTCCACTTCTCGATTGCCAGCATTATGAATTTGTCACTGACTGATCCCTTCGTTCTCGCACAAGATTATCCCGAATCATCTACACTTACTCTTCGTAGCGGCCATGCTTCGTGCGTGCGCTTTAATCGCAAAGGCGATTTCCTTGCCGCAGGGCGTACCGATGGCACCGTCGTGATTTTTGATGTCGAAACCAACGGCATAGCGCGAAAGCTGAAAGGACACACCCGACAAGTGCAATCGTTGAGTTGGTCGCGCGATGGCAGATTTCTACTTACATCAAGTCAGGATTGGACGTGCAATATCTGGGATTTGATGGATGGGACAATTGTGAGGACTGTACGATTCGAGGCACCGGTATATTTGGCAGAATTTCATCCTTGGACACAGTGAGTCAAGTAATATAGGTCGAATTTTAACCTCGCAATGGAGACTGATCATATTTGCGCCTTCTAGTCTTAAGATATTGGTCTCATTATTTGAAGATCCGCCGTTACTGGTAGATCTCACGAACCTAGAAGTGGTAAAATATATCCTACCTTCTACGATAAAGAAACGAACCGTATACGGAGAAGATGAATCAAAACCCATCGCACCACAAACTACTACAGTGGCTATATTCACTGCATCTGGAGACCATATACTTTCGGGTACTAATAAGGGATGGTTAAATATAATAGAGGTGGCTACGAGGACAGTGATCTACTCCACGAAATTATGCACAGGGGTGTTACTTTATATGCGACTTACGACTTCTGGGCGGGACGTGGTGGTTAATGCCCAGGATAGAATTATTAGGACGATTCAAATACCGAATTTATCAGCAGAGGATCTGGACCCCGATACGATAGATATTGAGGTCGAGCACAAATTTCAAGACGTGGTAAACAGGTTGAGTTGGAACCATGTAGCATTTAGTGCGACAGGGGAATATGTGACGGCTTCGACTTTCAACAATCACGATATTTACATCTGGGAAAGAAACCACGGAAGTCTGGTGAAGATTTTGGAGGGACCCAAGGAAGAACATGGAGTCGTTGAATGGCATCCACACAAGCCCATGATAGCGGCATGTGGTTTGGAGTCTGGAAGGATACATATTTGGTCGATTGTTCCGCAGCAGAGGTGGTCGGCTCTGGCACCAGATTTTGCGGAGGTCGAGGAGAATGTTGAGTACATCGAGAGAGAGGACGAATTCGATATTCATCCACAGGAAGAGATTCACAAAAGAAGGTTGGATGCAGAGGACGATGATATAGATGTCCTAACGGTTGAACCAGTCAAGGGGGATGTTGTCGACGAAGATAATGCATTCAGGATGCCAGTACAACTCGATGGTGACGATACCGAGAGCGAAGAAGAGTTTGTAGCTGTAGGAAGGGGTGAAATGAGAAGGAAGAGTCCATCGGATGGACGTAATTACCAGCTTGATTCAGAAGCAATCGGAAGTGCGGACGAACAACCTAGAAGGAAGAAAGGCAGAAGACGTTGATTCGTCTTATCCTACTTTTGTTGGCAAATGGCGTTTTCAGGAAAGTAGGTGGAAGGATGTGGTTTGGAGCGTTGGTGGGGTACCTCTAACTGACTTGCATATCATATGCAGCTGCACATACATACAGCCAATTAATAGCTTACACATTAGGAGAAAATAATAATCTAGCAACAAGTTCATCCAGCACTTCCTTCGTTATCTTATCTCACAATTTTTGCATGAAGTATTTATACAAGACTTATATCTCTTGTTTTTAGTTCTCCAAAACCGTCCGAAACTCTCGAGGCTGTACGAAAACGCCTCAAGCCTGCAAATCGCTTACATACCAACACATTCATTCCTGACCCTCCAACCATATTGAATTCATATTATCCGTCTTACATTCCCGTCTTGCCTATCCAGTGAAAGGTGGCTGCATCCAGGAACTTACCCCTCACTCCAAATTCACTCACATAAAGAGCGTGATAAAGAGCTCTCCTACCATGTCGGCAAATCGCCCAAGTCCCCCTTCCCTCACAATCACGACAACAACACTCATACCACCCACAAACCTCATTGCTGTATCCTCAAATTCATTGAGTGCCGGTACGCCATCTTCATCAAACTCAACCTCCGCCGCAACCACGTTATCAGCAATTTCATCCGTAGCCAAATCGGCACTACCGATTTCAAAGGCTGGACTGAACAGGAAAATGTCGGGACTTCCAATCAGGGGGGCAGTGAAAGAGTTTGATTATATAGTTATCGGAGGTGGTAGCGGTGGGAGTGGAACGGCGAGGAGAGCGGCGGCGCCGACGATAAAGGGGGGATGGGGGAAAAAGGTACTTTTGGTGGAGAGTGGGAAGAGTGGTGGGACTTGCGTTAATGTTGGGTGAGTTTTGGAAGTGTCTCTTCTGTGTTTGGATTGCGTTGAATGGAACTACACACGCAGCTTCTTAGTGAGAGTTGCAGCAAATTGAGTCGAGTGACTTGGGATGATGCATTAAAGTTATTCTAAAGTGTACCGATGATGAGAAACGGTGTATTTTGAGCTGGGAGAACATCTATTTGTTATTTGATATCCGCTTTTGAAATTTGCGAAGAAGTATCCCTCCTGATGTTTTTATAAGTCCAAAAATTCCATTCGAATTCCACAAACACTAACAGTAAGTAGCTGTGTCCCTAAGAAACACACTTGGAACTTCTCCTCCATGTCTGAAGCCCTTCGTGCTAGCCAACACTATGGCTATGAAACACCTTCCAATATCCCCTATAATTACGCCGCGTTCAAAGCAAAACGCGACGCCAACATCGCCGGTCTAAATCGTGGCTACGAAACCAACTGGGAGCGCGAGGGGATTACTCTCGTTCGTGGAGCCGCCAGATTCATAGCTGCGAGAACCATTGCTGTTGAATTAGTAGATGGAACTGGTGTTGAAACATTCAAAGCTGAACATATCTGCATTGCCACTGGAGGAAAACCAATTGTTCCGAAGATTCCCGGAGCTCAATTTGGAATTACAAGTGATGAATTCTTCGGACTCGAGGAATTACCCAAGAAAATAGCAATTGTTGGTGCAGGATACATAGCGGTTGAAATGGCAGGAATGTTGAATGCTCTTGGAGGCATCGAAGTACATATGTTTATACGAGGCGACAAGATCTTGCGAAAATTCGACCCGATGATTTCAGAGACGATGACGAGGACATATGAGGAAGCAGGGGTTGTCATTCACAGGGGATATAAGAACTTTGCAAGGGTAGAAATGTTTAGTGGGAAGAAAACGGCGAACGAAAAGGTGTTGAATTTGAGATGGGATGGGGATGATGGGAAGGGCTTCGTTGTTAATGAGGTGCTTTGGGCAGTGGGGAGGAGCCCGGATACCGAGGACTTGGATTTAGGGGTTGCCGGGGTGTTGACGGATGAGAAGGGACACGTCAGGGTGGATGGGTTTCAGAACACTAATGTGGAGGGTGTGTATGCTTTGGGAGATGTGACGGCTCAGTTACAACTTACGCCTGGTATGTATTTCTCTAAACGATCTTATGAACGATGAAATGCGGTATATCTAACAAAATAATAGTTGCAATAGCGGCTGGCCGTCAACTCTCCAACCGACTCTTCGGGCCCACTCAGTTCTCACAATCCGCACTCTCGTACAACTTCGTCCCAAGCGTCGTATTTGCACATCCAGAAGTCGGCACCATCGGGCTGACCGAACCGCAAGCTTTGGAAAAACATGGGGCCGGCAATCTCAAAATCTATCACACGAAGTTTGCAGCTATGTTTTATGATTTCTTTCCGGCAGAGGAAAAGAAACATTTACCGACCGAGTTTAAAATCATTTGTGAGGGGGAGGAGGAGAGAATTGTGGGGTTGCATTTGATAGGACTGGGGGTCAGTGAAATGTTGCAAGGGTTTGCAGTGGCGGTTAAGATGGGGGCTAGAAAGAGGGATTTTGATGCTTGTGTGGCGATTCATCCGACGAGTGCTGAGGAGATTGTTACAATGAAGTAGCGGTTGGGCTGGGGGAATGTGGGTTTTAGGCGACGTGGGATGGGGTGGGAACAGGCGGGCATAGGCAATGGATGTGTGGTGGACTGGATAGAAAAGGTAATTGGTGGTAACTTGAACAAAAACAACGGGGTGGATATATTATGAATACTATTGGTACACTGGATTTTTGGACATAAGGATTTGATCATAGCAATGAATTCTAGACTTCTTTCTTCTGAAATGGAACATAGAAAGACAGAAGTGATGAATGAAACTCGGTATTGACACAGGGCGTTTGCCACTAGGACTACATGGAAAAGCATTCACAGCCTTCTCAATCCAAAATTGAAACTCGCTCAAGCTCTGTACACCAAGTGTTGAAGCTTTCGTTGGAGGGAGCATCAAGTATGATCCCATACACCAAGAAATAGAAAAGTGGGGACAAAGATAAATTGAACACATCATCTTGTGTGCTGTCCAGATACGTATGAACCATAAGAGATTGAACCTTAGGATATTGGGAATTTATGATATTGAGGAGGAGAAAGAACCAGTGGAGATATTGGGACTTAAAGGAGAGAGAATTAATATTGGAAATACAACTTCGACTTCTATTAGAGACTAGACTATTGTACTAGAAGCTTGACCTCACTACGTGTCTATCTAATAGCAAGAAAGCTAATCCAAAGAAAAAGTACCTAGTAATTACTTGTTTTGTATATATTCCTTTGAACTTCCCCTTGGGGGTAGCAGCTACTTTAAATCCAGGTACTAGGTAGCTTCCTTTCAGAGAGGAGTTAATGCCCGAGTCTAGCTCCTAGATAGTAGTAGTAGTAGTAGTAGTAGTAGTAGTAGTGGTGGTGGTAGTAGTAGTAGTGGTAGAAAAATCATCAAAGAAAATAGCTTTATATTTCTTTGAGCATTTCTCAATATGTCAAATTTCTCTCCTTTTTTGTTCCCATCAACTTCCCTCACCGAATGAGTCTTTTTCGGGGGGGGGTGAATGTTTGAAACGAATCATCAGCCACATCTCGTTTATCATTGGCTCACAACAATAAACTCATAGACTAACCATACTTGGCTAAGCGGGCTATCCAGTAGCCTCATCCATCAGCTTTCTTTCGCGACAGATCAAAGGAACCTCGTCTTAGGGAATCCCATCCACCACCATCAACAACAACCGACAATTTGTGGAATCGCACCAAAAGACGTGGATTCCTCATCGCTGGTCTTTCTAAAGAGGAAGAAACTGTATACACTCCTTTATAGACAACGTCGCCAGTTCGTCGAGTCCCCACGGTCGGAGAAATCGAAAATTGTCCTCAGGCCTTCGGCCTGGCCTCGTCCTCCCGATCGCAATATCAACATCCTATCCATTTTGCACATAGACTTGCTTGTTTTCCGATATAGTTCTTCTGCGAATTACTGAGAACATATTTTCGAGATAAAAATCGCGTCGCAACATTTGGTACAGTGGTGGATTACTTCTTATACCGCTCGTCGCCACATTTGCTTTTGACCTTTGAACCTTGAAACAAATTTTTGATAAACATCAACAACCACCGCCAATATGGCGAATCTTAATTTTGCGCACTCGGATGCGCCGTTACGGACTATCCAGGAGATTCAATTTGGTCTCTTCTCTCCTGAGGAGATCAAAAATATGAGTGTAGCTCATATTTTGTATCCTGAGACTATGGACGAGAGTAAGATGAAGCCAAGAGAGCAAGGTCTTAATGATCCCCGACTCGGTTCCATTGACAGACAATTTAAATGTGCTACCTGTGATCAAAATATGTCGGAATGTCCTGGTCATTTCGGTCACATTGAACTGGCCAAACCTGTTTACCATCCTGGTTTCTTGAAAAAGACAAAGAAGCTCTTGGAGATAGTCTGCCACAACTGTGGTAAAGTTAAACTAGACAGGGTTAGTTTACTACCTGTTTGAGGTGGTTTGTTTCATGTACCTTGATGCTAACATCAAAATATCAGAGCAATCCAGCTTACAAGGCAGCCGTTGGGATGCGTGATCCCAAGCGCAGATTCGAGGCTATATGGAAGCTCTGCAAGACTAAGATGATTTGTGATAGTGACGTTCAGATGAACGAAGAGGAGTTTAACGCAGATCCAAAGGAAGCTGCAAAGAAATCGCACGGGGGTTGTGGCAATATTCAGCCTGAAGTTCGGCAAACTGCTCTGGCCCTCTGGGGTACCTGGAAGGCTCCTAAGGATGAAGATGGAGAGGCTGTGCAGCCTGACAAGAGACAAATCACTCCGGATATGGCACTCAACGTCTTCCGCAGCATGTCTACTGCTGAAATTCAGGATGTTGGATTGAATGCAGATTATGCTCGTCCTGAGTGGATGATAATTACCGTTCTTCCAGTACCACCACCTCCAGTTCGACCGAGTATTTCCATGGATGGTACTGGTCAGGGTATGCGAGGAGAGGATGATTTGACATACAAGCTCGGCGATATCATTCGTGCCAATGGTAATGTTCGACAAGCACAACAAGAAGGTTCGCCTCAACATATTCTGCAGGATTTTGAAACTCTGCTGCAATATCACGTCGCAACCTACATGGACAACGATATTGCTGGTCAACCACCAGCTCTGCAGAAGTCGGGTAGACCTGTCAAATCCATTCGTGCTCGTCTCAAGGGTAAGGAGGGTCGTCTTCGTGGAAATTTGATGGGAAAGCGTGTCGACTTTTCTGCTCGTACCGTTATTACCGGTGATCCCAATCTTTCCCTAGATGAGGTCGGAGTTCCTCGAAGTATTGCCAGAATTCTCACATATCCGGAGACCGTTACACCGCTAAACATCGATAAATTGCATCAACTTGTCAAAAATGGCCCGGATGAGCATCCTGGTGCCAAGTATGTCATCCGATCTGATGGTACACGTATTGATCTTCGTCATCACAAGCGCGCAGGTGCAATTTCACTTGAGTATGGTTGGAAGGTTGAAAGACACATTGTTGATGGTGATTTCATTATCTTCAATCGTCAACCTTCGTTGCACAAGGAATCTATGATGGGTCATAGAGTTCGTGTTATGCCTTACTCCACTTTCCGTCTTAACTTGTCTGTCACATCGCCATATAACGCAGATTTTGATGGAGACGAGATGAACTTGCATGTTCCACAAACATACGAGACTCGTGCCGAGGTCATGAATCTCTGCATGGTGCCACTTAACATTGTTTCCCCCCAAAGAAACGGTCCTCTCATGGGTATCGTTCAAGATACACTGGCTGGTGTTTACAAGATCTGTAGAAGAGATGTTTTCATAACAAAAGAGCATTTGATGAACATCTTGTTATGGGTTCCAGACTGGGACGGCGTCATTCCTCAACCTGCTATCCTTAAGCCACGTCCTAGATGGACTGGAAAGCAAATTGTCAGTTTGATCATCCCCAAGATTGTCAATTCCTACAACGCCAGCAAGGACAAGGAGCATTTGCATGCGCCATTGAACGATGATGGTTGCTTGATCCAGGAGGGACAACTCATGTATGGTCTTATGGCCAAGAAAAATGTAGGAGCTTCTGGTAATGGTATTGTCCATATTGTTTTCAATGAACAAGGTCCAGATGCTGCAATGGCCTTCTTCAACGGTTGCCAGCGAGTTATTAATTATTGGCTCCTTCATAATGGTTTCAGTATCGGTATTGGTGACACGATTCCCAACAAAGAGACCATTGAGCAGATTGAGAAGGCTATCGCTAAGCAGAAGGCTGAAGTCACAGAGCTTGTTGAGAAGGCTACTAGTAACGAACTCGAATCTCTTCCTGGTATGAACGTTCGTGAAACCTTCGAGAGTCAAGTCTCCAAAGCTTTGAACGAGGCTCGTAACACAGCCGGTACAAAGACCGAGGATGGATTGTTGGATATCAACAATGCTGTACAGATGGCTCGCTCTGGTTCTAAAGGTTCTACTATCAATATCTCTCAGATGTCTGCCCTTGTGGGCCAACAATCTGTTGAAGGTAAACGTATTCCTTTCGGTTTCAAATACCGTACTCTTCCACATTTCACCAAGGACGATTATTCGCCAGAATCGAGAGGTTTTGTCGAGAACTCATACTTGAGGGGTCTCACCCCAACAGAGTTCTTCTTCCACGCCATGGCTGGTCGTGAAGGTTTGATCGATACCGCGGTTAAGACTGCAGAAACCGGTTACATTCAACGTCGTCTTGTCAAAGCTCTTGAGGATGTTATGGCTAAATATGATGGTACTGTCCGTAACTCACTTGGTGACATTGTTCAGTTCGTCTATGGTGAAGATGGTCTGGACGGTGTCATTTTCGAGAATCAAAAAATGGATCATATCAACATCAGTAACAAGGCATTCAATGATCTCTTCAAACTTGAAGTGATGTCTGAGCGGATTTCAACAGATGTCCTAGAGCATGCAAACGAACTCTACGGAGATCTTGAGACGCAACAACTGCTTGATGCGGAGTTTGCTGCACTGGAAGAGGACAGAAGAATTCTTCGAGACTTCGTACACTCTCGAACCAAGGAGAAGGATGACGATCACTTCCAACTACCTTTGAATATCATCCGTATTATCGACAGCGCAAAGAGATTGTTCAAAACTGATGACGGAAAGCGCAGTGATTTACATCCCAGAGATGTCATCCCAAGAGTGCAGCAGTTACTCGACCGTATGATCATTGTCCGTGGAACTGACGAGCTTTCAGTTGAAGCTCAATATAATGCCACAATTTTCATCAAGGCGCAGTTCCGATCTCGTCTTGCCTACAAACGTATTGCACTCGGTATGCACCTCAACAAGCTTGCTTTTGAACACATCCTTGGTGAGCTCGAGACTCGTTTCACTAGAGCTTTGGTCAACCCTGGTGAGATGGTTGGTGTGCTTGCTGCACAGTCTATTGGTGAACCAGCCACACAAATGACCTTGAACACTTTCCATTTCACTGGTATTTCATCCAAGAACGTTACTCTTGGTGTGCCACGTCTTAAGGAAATTTTGAATATCGCTCCGAACATCAAGACACCCTCCATGATTGTTTATCAGGATGGACCTAATGCTAATCAAGAGACTGCCAAGTTGTTGCGAAGTGCTGTTGAACATACTACCCTGCGCTCCGTTACATATGCTACCGAGATCTACCACGATCCTGACATTCAATCTACTACCATTGAAGATGATATTGATATGGTTGAGTCTTACTTCATTATTCCAGAAGAGCATCATGATTCACCAGATAATCAATCCAGATGGCTTCTTCGTCTTATTCTCGATCGTCAAAAGATGCTGGACAAGGGATTAAAGGTCGATGATGTTGCTATCAAGATCAAGGAAAATTACCCTAAGGATTTGGCCGTCATTTTCAGTGACAACAATGCTGAGCAACAAGTTATTCGTATCCGAATGATCAAGCAGAGCGATTCAAAATACGATGATGATGACATTGAAGAAGATATCATGCTTAAGCGACTCGAGGCACATATCCTCGATACCTTGACCCTTCGTGGTGTTCTAGGTATTGAAAGAGCTTTCTTGAACAAGGATGTCAAGCTGTTTGAGAAGCCTGATGGTAGACTAGTTGCAAGCAGAGAGGATAAGGACTGTGAAGAATGGTACCTTGATACCAGTGGAACATCGTTGAAGGACGTCTTGATTGTGCCAGGAGTTGATCCTCGAAGAACGTATTCGAATCATTTCATTCAGGTTCTCGAGGTCTTCGGTATCGAAGCTGCTCGATCTGCCTTGATGCGTGAATTGACAATGGTGTTGGCCTTCGATGGTTCTTATGTCAACCATCGCCATCTTGCTCTTCTTACTGATATTATGACATCACGTGGTCACTTGATGGCTATCACTCGTCACGGTATCAATCGTGCTGACACCGGAGCTTTGATGAGATGTTCTTTCGAAGAAACTGTGGAGATTTTGCTTGAAGCTGCCGCAGTTGGTGAATTGGACGATTGCCGTGGTATTTCTGAGAACGTCATGCTCGGTCAGCTTGCTCCTATGGGAACCGGAGAGATGGATGTTCTGCTTGATCCAAAGATGCTAGAAACTGTCATCTCTGACAACAGCCGAATGGGTCTTATGGCAGGAATTCCCGTTAAGGGTGGTGAAGGTGGTGCTGCAACTCCTTACGATGGCCAATCCCCACTAAATGAGGGTGGTTATCTTGGTACACCTGATTATGGTGCTGCATTCTCTCCTATTCAAAGTGCTGGTTCTGAGACACCAAGCGGATTTGCGACCGAGTATAGTGGAAGTCTCGGCTTTGGTGGTGGCATGAGTCCTTATGGAGCTGGCTCGAGAAGTCCCGGTGGTGGTTATTCTCCAACCAGTCCTTTCAACGCATCTCCAACCTCGCCACAGTTTTCTCCTTCCAGTCCTGGTTACAGTCCAACTTCGCCAATGATGGGAGGTGGTGCAAGCCCTGGATATTCTGTTTCGCCTCGGTTCTCGCCAGTCAGCCCTGCATTCACACCTACATCTCCTGCCTATAGCCCTACCAGCCCTAGTTTCGTGTCCCCAACTTCGCCTTCGTATAGTCCGACGTCACCAAACTATTCGCCAACCTCTCCTAATATCCATGGATCACCAACTAGTCCGTCTTATAGTCCTACATCACCATCGTACTCACCAACTTCTCCCAACTATAGTCCGACCAGTCCAAATTATGCTGGAAATAAAGTATCACCAGGCTCAGGTCTCTCACCTACCAGTCCTGTCTATTCCCCAACCTCTCCAAACTGGAGTCCATCTTCGCCCCAACACCAGGGCAGCAATACTTCTCCAAAATATTCCCCAACCAGTCCCTCTTACTCTCCTACTTCTCCAAACTTTTCTCCAACGTAAGCCAAGCCATCACATCTGATTATGGTAACCTTGCTAACATGATATAGATCCCCTCGCGGTGGAAATAACTGATTTTCTTTTTCCTTTAATGTATCAACATTGCCTTAAAAAAAGAATATGCATATGGTCTCCGGGCGTTCTGGGTTTGCCTGCTTATAATTTTCAACCTAAGGATTTGTTCATTAGCATTTGGGTCTTTTCATATTCCTACCGTGGCGTTATGGGAATGATTTAAAGCCTAGTACCAAATTTTGCTTTAGATATCTTCCACAGCCACCCAAAATTGTATTATGGCTGATGATTCAGGATGGTGGGAGCGGTGGATGCATGCATGGAATATATTGCACACGAAATGTCATTTTGAGCAAGGAAAGGCATAGAAGATAAGAATGGGCGAATGAAGAATGAGACAGATAAAGGGATGAGATGAGATGATCTTAGATGTCTTGAATGCATTTATGAACATGTAATTGAATTGTAACTTTTATGCTTGTGTATGTTTGTCAAGTCTGATAACTAATGTTCTGTGAATGATTGAGTTGTTAATCTGGTGTTGCCCGCTGTATGTTTGCTATGGATCTAATAATGTTGTGTCAATTGTGGAAGTGTTCATGTATGTATACATGTACGCATGTCGAAGCTATATAGAGCACATACGCACGCAAACTATTTCCTACACCATCTATCCCTGATATCATCTAATGAAGCCCTTGAAAACAATCCAACAATAGATATCGATAATATATCCAAAGTCCAGTCACTATCATGACTATTCTGGCAGTCCGCAGAAACAAATCACCACGCCTAACAAGAGAGTTCTACTAGTACCGGCTGAATCATGAAGATATCGTAAAGGCGGAGAATGATCAGAATTCTGGGAGGCAGCTCCTCTTCTATAGATCACAATCACAAAGTGTAATGAAACTCGCTATTGTAATCTTATATAAACTCATTCACCCATAGTATCCTTTATCTAAAGATTTGATATTGTAAAGTATAAACTGCAATTTGTATTCTAATTCCATCCCTTACCCGAGTTATTATTCGCATCACTATTTTATACCACCGCATACCCTGTGCTTTTTTGCCTTTGAACCTTGAGATGGATTGTTTGCAGACTTATCCTGCTGATTGCGACGAGTCTTTAAGAGTTTCAAGTTTTTTCCTAAATCATAATACTCTTCATATATTGTCTATTGGTTCATCAAACTATCTACATCAATCCTTCCTTTTTGAAGAGCGGTTGGCATTTCCGACAAAACTCAAAACTACCTCATGCTTCTTACTTCGTACATTACAAAAGGGCCATCACAACAACAACAACAAAAGCAACAACAGCAAGAATGCCTAAACGCAACATCCCAAAGAGAAGAGCAGATGGTCGCAAGCTCAAAAAATGGGAAATAAAAGCACAAACCTCAGTTGACATCAACAAAAACTTGAATGGCTTCCTCGAGCATATTGAAGACGAGCGACTCGGTCTCGGTCTTGCAGCTATCACAGAAGAATTGATCCGAATTTACAAAGACAACGACGATAAGACTCGACGATTCACGCACAGTCTACAAAGAAGGTCCCAGAAAGGATGTGAGGGGTATGATGAAGATGCTAAACAATATATGGAGGAATAATCTCAGTTTCACAGCTTGGATAATGGAAGACAGATCCCAGAAAAATGGGCTCAGCAGATGGATGGGGTAGGTAACCCTCTTTTTATCCTAATTACTCGAAAGCACCATAAAGAGGACAATCAACCAACTTCCATTCTGTTTTCAGTGGTTAAAGATACAATTTGCCGTTCTCAGTGAAAAATTCAATCGTAGGGAACGGATTTTCAGCAAAGCCCTCGCATCGAGAGATTCAAAGGCCTTCAAAAAACGCAAAGCAGCGCTTATAGACGAAGAAAAGAAGCTCTTGAAGTTATTCTGGAAAGTCAAAAGATCTATCGTATGTTTTCCTCTCAATTATTTGTTCATACCGGGATCAGAGTAACACGCAGCAGGATTCAAAAGAAAGTAAAACCAAAAAAGCAACCAGCACTTTGGAACTTCAATCACCCGCCAAGATAACAACCACCAAGGCAACTACCACTGGTTTTGCTGCGGCCCCTCATACAATGTTACATTCTAATCTTACCAGAGCGGTTTCTACTCCGAATGAACACATGCCAGCAATTCCGAATAAGAAGCGTAAAATTACGGCTTACTATGATTTAACTGGGTCTCCTGGACCGATGAATAATTAGTTGGGGATTGGGGTGTACTGGCTAGTACTAGATGGATTTGGAATGCTTGACATGATTTTGCTGGTGCTGATATCAGTTTGGTGGTACTACTTGCATAGTATTATTACAGTATTGTGGTTATTCATTCTTGATCATTGCACTATGAAAAAAGGGGTATATTTATATTAAAGAGAGAGGGGGTAGAGTTCCCTATGTGAGGTTAGTCACATGGCGTACCGACGGCTGGAGTTGGTGGGATTGAGGTATTGATTGGTTTGCTGCTATTATTGATATCACTTTGCATCTCTGAATTACTTGGGAATAGAAATAAAATATGTTACTTCGGGTGATTTTTGATATGGTTTATATGATAAATTGATGTATTTGTGAATGATAAGATGATTGGGAATGAGGCCTTTTCATTTCTGATCTTGGGATCCTGCATATTTTCTATCTTCCGAGCAATCATTGTGGTGACTATAGAATGCTGAAACGAGATGAGAATATGCTGATGTCTAGTTGGTCATAACCAAGTCTTAATATATTATCATATTTTATCCTCATTCCACTTGGAAGAATATCCCTAGAGGCTTCAAGCGAGTTGCTACTCTCTGCACTGCGCAACAAGCGACTCTAGTCAAGATAGTTTCTATCAAACAAACCATACCATAGATGCCAAATATCTACTTGGATATTGGCTCATGTAATCCTGTTTAATTGGCATTGCGACTTCGCTGATGCAAGAGTCGAAACATCTTTACTACACTTATGTTTGTTATTCCCGTACTATGCCTCATGTTCCGGGTGATCTGAAACTTGGTAGGATGTAGTCTTTTTATAGACCGAATCTGGTCTCTGTCTAGCACAAAGATCTGTACTGGCAATGAATGCACGGATCATTCACCAATTGGCATTTAGAATCACCAACATGGTAGTATGGTGTTGCCCTATCACTAGATTCTAACAGACAGAAAATTCGACTAGTACGGTACAGTGTTCCTCCATATGCACCATTTGTACTATCAAATACATCCATTGTAGTTATTGCGTCTGGAGGAGTGAGTGATCTGGGTGTTTGATGCCGGGGTAATCACGTGAGCTGTCCTGTGCACGTCCCGAGATTTACCCTTGGTAGAAGTCATTATGGTCCGAGCTCAAACCATTGATCATTACTGCGGCCGACAACACCGCTTCTTCTTTCCTATTCATCTATTTTGTACTTTGATATTGAGAAATTGATTATCAGACAGATCAGCCAAATAATCATTACAAGCAAGCAAAGAAGTAAAAACCATATACCAAATACACTCATTGAATTTCTTCCTAACTTTTTGTCATCAACATATGCTAATTTGTGTACCACAAATTCAGAATCCGGTTTCTCTCCATCAATCAAGTGGGGTCAAAATTTATGCGGCCGCAGCAAACAAAGTAACTTTCTCAATGCCGCCCGCGCAATTTGACCCGAAGATGGATCATCCGACTGGCCCGAATCATGGACCTCATGGACCCTCTGGTCCTCATGGACCGAGTAGTTCGAATACCCTCACTCTTGGTCCAAATAACATGCCTCTTGGTCCGAATGGCATACCTCTTGATCCAAATAACATGCCTCTTGGTGCCAATGGCGTACCTCTCGTCCTAGAGAGAAAGGCACCGCAGGCATGCGTAACATGTAAAAGACAAAAAAGAAAGTGCGATAAAGTACTTCCAAATTGTGGTCTCTGCTTCAGAATGCAACGACACTGTGATTACACTGAACAAACTCCTGCTCCTACGGCTGAGGATATCAATGCTTTACGCATGAAGTTAGTTGAGCTTGAGGCTAAAGTTAATGGAGGAAATATGCATGCACCTTATGCTACACCTTCGGGCCCAATGTCCAGCAGTGGTCCTGAATATATGCAAACACATATGCCTGCATATGTAGATCCACAAGAAAGTCCGTTCAATAATATACAAAATAAGTTCCCTGTTATGGCTGTTCTTGATAATGAAATTTTCAGGAATGAAGGGCAAGTATAATATTTCCGGAAAGTCAATTTTACTTTGCTGACCAAATTTCAGTTTACCTGTACCTAGACCTTCGGTGAACCCGTCACCAGTAAGTTAGCATACATCGCTTGTTTTACCAAAAGTTTGAAATACCAAATTTCTTCCTTGAAGTGCGTGATTTTACGTACGGATATGCTGTTGTATGCGGCCAATTCAACCTTGACACCTACTGATAATTACTGTATAGGAAGTCAATCAAATGTTGGCAACTGGACACCCCATACCCGCCATTATCCTAGAATATTTTGCGACTGTTCACCATTGTCTTCCCATAATATCTCATAAGAGGTTAGAACGAATGCTCACTACTTCCCCATGGGATAGTGGTGCGGACTTATCTTTGCTATTCCTTTGTATGAAGCTCATCACATCCAAGCCAGTAGATGGCCAAGAATGTCGTCAAAACCCAATGTACATTGCAGCAAAACGATTCGTTGCATTGTTGGAAGCTTCTGGAATGGTATCATTGATCTTATTGCAAGCTAGCATTCTTATTACTCTCTTTGAGTATGGGCAAGCCATATATCCAGCAGCATGGATGTCTGCTGGTTGGTGTTCTCGTTATGCTATTTTATTAGGCATCAATGGTTTTGACACCTCTCCTCAATTGATTGGTCCTGTTGTAAGCATTGTGTTCCATTTTCATGTTGCATATCTAACTAGATATAATTTTCAGGATACCTGGGCTGAGCAAGAAGAACGATATCGAACTTGGTGGGGCGTTCTTATACTTGATAGGTAAATTTGTTATCTTGAGCCTGATCTTCAGCAGCTAATATATAATAGGATGGTCTCCATAGGAAGCAAGAGTCACCTCTTAACCACCCAAGAACCAAAAGAAGAAGACCCTTTGCCTGTTGATGATATTGCCTGGGTAAGCTCTGGATGTAAAGCTCTTTGATGTCGATCTAATGGGAACTTAGGATAATGGTGACATGACTCAAACAGTTCAGAGATCTGTATCTACTTCGCTTACTGAATCTGTAACACCATTTGCTCGCCTATGCCAAGGGTCTGTGCTGTTGGGAAATGTTCTCCGTCACCATTACACTGAAAAAATTCCGTCGGAAACAGCTCGTTTTGATATCGCATATCAACTCTTCGAAAACTGTTCTGTTCTCGCTCGTGAAGTCAATGAAGAAGCGGTCGCCTCTAGAGATTATCTCATGTTAGCAACACCTCTCGCCATTATTTACAGCGCAATCATCGCTCTCCTTGATCCCTATTCCTGTGCAGCAGATAGGTCATGCAACGTAGCAACCTCCTCCGAGAAAGGAGTCATGATGAATCAAGCCATCAAAGGCCTCCAGGATTTCTCACAAAGCGTAGTTCAATTTGCAGAGCGCATTAACAGCCAAGCTCAGACACAACAAGATCTTGATAAAGTTAGTCCGTTAATAATGGATTCTTTGTGGGCAGCAGGTCAGCATTACATGTGGGCGTTGAAAGAAAGTAGCAATCCACAATCTCAAGAGGCCTTGGAAATTATCCGAAATTGTTTAAGAAAATTTCAAACTAGATGGAGAAATGCAGCTGAATATTTGAGGATCTTTGATGGTCAGGAATTTGGACAATTTACTTCTGCGCTTGGGAGTGCTAAGCAGATTAGTGGTAGTGGTAGCTAATCTGCTTGTGGCTTTTATCTATTTGTAGCTGCCATTTTTGTGTAATATTTTGGACGTTGTTTCTATTGGGGGTTCTTAAATTTACTGGATATGTACAGATTTGGCTATATTGAAGCTGGGCTTATGAGTATATAGTTTTTATCTATCGGGAAATCTTGAATCTATCACCAAACTTCATTTACAGCTTTGCTACCGAAGTTACAGATCTTGATATCGGAATACTAAACCACTTTTATGATATGTGCTCGTGCTCATGTGAGATTAGTTACTTCGGTATCCATATGATCAATTGGGTTTGATGGTCATATAGATGGAGTAATTAGATAGAATAATATAATTATAAACTATGTAAGATTACTTTAAATATTCTAGAAAAACAAGAGATCAAGATCTCATCTTGGATATATATATTGCGAATACTGGTGTACTGTATGTACGAATGATTATTCATTCTGAATAACGAGTCTATCTATTTCTAGGTATCTCTATTTTTACAGGTCTCTATTCTAGCAACCATAGCACTCCTCTAAAACTTGTAAACTTGTTCCTTTGAGTATCCCAAGTCCTTCAAGATACCTGCCAATTCACCCTGGTCGGAAGGAGAAACCTTTCCACCAGAGATAGCCTTGTACATTCCTGGAGGACCACAGACGAAGAGCTTAATGTTCTCGGACTTGGGTTCAGGAAGAACAGTCTTCAAAAGCTCCTTGTTGATGAATCCCTTTCCACCCTTCCATGATTTAGGTGGGTTATCTAAGACGTAGAAAGCTCTGAATCTTTGTGGGTATGTGTTCTCGAGATCTTCGAATTCGCGCTTCAATAAGATATCCTCTTCGGTGACGTTTGCGAATACCAATGTAACTTTTGTCTTGTCTGCTGGGTTGTTGAAGATAGCTCGTGCGAGTTGGTACATTGGAGCAATGCCGGTTCCTCCAGCAATGAGAGCAATGTGGTTATGTTTGTTTGCTGACCATGGGTACTTGGGGATAGGTCCCTTGAAGTCCAATCTTTGACCTGGGACCATTTCGTGCAGGTGTTCGGACATAACACCATTTGGGTATTTCTTTACGAGAAGGTCAATAAAACCCTTTTCACCTAATGAAGAATTAGTAGAGCTTAACAGAAGAGGGATGAAAATAATTCTTACCCTCATCGCTTGTTGGGGTATAAGGACGAATTGCAGGCTTTTGCATCTCCGGACCCTTATACTTTGTAATAAGAGCAGAAGCAACATGTAATCCGCTGACTTGGTCGCTCTCAGGAAGCTCGAATCTGAATTTCTTGGTGTTGTGATTGACAAGCTCCACGCTGTCCAATTTAAGACTGATGAAACCTTGATCACCACCAGTGAAAGCAGCTTTCCCAACGGCTCCTTCAACCTTAGCTTGACCCTGTCCAAGAGCCTCCTTCGCCTTTGCTTCCGCGTCTTTTGCTGCATCCTTGACCTTTGCGGCATTATCTCCCTGACTCATGAAATAGTAACCTGCACCAGCAACTGCTGCTGCTACGCCGGCGTACAAAGCAGTATTCGAGCCGCTGCTTGAGGATTCGGTGGCATATCGTCGGTATTGCTATACACGGATATGTTAGCTCATGCGGAGTATTGAATTGGATGGTTATGAGCCATGGTGTCGTCGTCTCGCCGCAAGCTATCTACTTGAAGCTTGGTGTTTCACAGCAGCGAAAAAAATAAACAAGCAGCGGGGTTTGGCTTACACTTCTGAAAGGCTGAGCCGCTCTAAGGGTCTGTCTTGCAAACATGATGAAATTTGATATACTTTGATGTCAATTGGGTATCGAAAATGTACAGATAAATACAAAAAGACAATACGCCGGATTCAAGAGTGTATGCTGAGGAATCAAAGACTTGGCTTGAGAAGCTTGAAGCTTTCACCATTTACCCACTAAGTGACGTAAATAAACCGGACGTCGCTTCATCGCTAATAATAATACGTATAAGAGCCCGTGCAGGCCTGCAGCTACAGACAGCGGATTTACGATTCTCGGACTTAGGAGAATTATACCTTGGAGGTCCATGAATATATTGAATTAGAGATGATTTCATGCATTGGATGTTAAAATAGGAACCGGAGTACTATGTATAGAATTTTTTACAGGAATATCTATGGTAGCTTTACTAAACTGTTACTACCTCGGTAGCATCCATCATACAAGATCTAGCTGTACCTATTTAAAGTTCTAGTTGAACTGCTAAAAAGAACTCCCGAAATGATGACTAAGGTTAGGTAATATGAGCCTAGTGATCGCTGGTCTAATTGGTGCTCGGCAAAACATCGTAATTCAACTTCAGACCTCAGACTTCACTTCAACCTCACCTCATCATCCTTAGTTATCTAGTAGGTATCATATACTGCACAGTGATATGATAGCTATCTACCCAATAAAATATGGAAGAAACAGCATTCAGAATGCGTAAAATCAAGTGATGCTAAACTCCACTCTAAATAAGTCCCTAATCTGATTTTAATCCCCTTTGCACTGCTTTGCTTTTTGGCCTTTTGCTCAAGTTTGATACCAGCCTTCATTTTGATGGCGCACCAATAATATAACTTCCTGAATGTACATTTGCATCTTGAAGTCACGTGGTAATTCAGTTCTTTGGGTCATGTTACGATGTCACGATGTATTGCTGTTTCTGTTTTGACAAAATATCATCTCTAGCTTTGAGCTCTCATCATCTCTTCATATTATTTTCAAGGACACTAGCAGCCGGTATTATCGAAATCACTTGAGTTGCTATATGCGGGCCAATATCTTTAGAGGAAGCAGCGTATGTGAGGTCATATAAACTCTCTTTAATACCTAGTCAAAGACCACCTCGATGTAAAACACAATACTCTTTCCAGTTCCTCACAGTTCTACCATGCTTCTACCATGCTTCTTCCTATGCCAATTCTCTTTATACAATTAGATGTCACTCTTCTGATTCTTCATATATAAAAAGTATCTTAGATACAAAAAGTGCATCAGTGATAACAAGCAAGCACTCGTTATCTTCTGGTGTCCAATCGCCGATTTCCTCATGACATGTGTGTCAATCCATAACTCGTTCCCAAGTTCCATAGCATAACCCCAATTGATTTCCTGTAAGATTACTTTAGGGCACCAAAGGTGTGGAAAGGATAGTATTGGGTCGCTTCGAAGTCGCTAAAGATGATTTATTGATATTACTCCCGTCTTGAATATCTGCTTCCAAAGATCTTGATTATTCCTTTCCTTATAACCCCAAAGAACAAACAAACAAAACAACCATAAAATCCATCACTACTTTGCTGCGTTAGTTATATGGCAAGAAACTGATCATTTTGCCTTCTTCATATTCATCTTCATCACTTTATTTATGATTCTGCTATGCTGAATTAATTATTTTGTCTTTGAGAAATTGTTTTCAAAGGATCACCCTTCTTTCAGCTTCACTTGCTTTAACGAGAATTTCAGTTTCAAATAAATCCCATCAAAGGTGATGAGTATGCGATACTTGGATACCGACGCAAACAAACATGCTTCGCGTACTAACTACTCCTACGCGTGGTGACCAAGAGAACCACCAAGGCGTGTTGACTGATGCAAGCTCTCGTTTCAATAGGCAACCGACCAACAGCTTCAGCAAGAAGCCACAATATCAATACCTTTCACGAGATTGCCTCACCACGCCTGACTGCAAAGAGTTCAATCTTGATTACTATTTCTCAAGCACTAGCAAATCATCCCATCCACCCTATCGAAGATCGAGAGGCGGCACTAGTACCCGAGAATTGCGCGGTCTTGCTCCTCATCAGCAAGCTGGAGTCAATCGCACTCCATACGACACAAGCCCATACACGCCTTCAAAGCTTTCCAAGGTAATGATTGCTGAATACAAGCTACCCATTACGGACATTGATACCCCTCCTCCTACGATTGTATGTTCGCATTCTTTTGCATACACATGCCCATCATCAGGTCATTTTGAATTACGTGGACAATACCGAAGTTCAATCTATCTAACTACCATTAGCCTACCAGACTCTCGCTCAATAAGAAATTGCCGTCCAAGCCGATTTTCCGCCTCGAAAACTCGCCTGAGCGCCGAGGTTTACTTGACGCTACCGATCTTAATTCTTCTTCTCTGCAATTCCCTATTCTTCTGCCAAAATCTCCAGTCAAAGAATCTACTGTCTCAGAACAGGTTTCCACAATATCACTAGCTCAAGACCTTAATTCTGTTGTCACTAGACCAATTTCACACATTTGTGACGCTGATTCCGATTTTGAAATCGGAATCGCTCAAATAGGAACTACTTACGAAGCCACAACGATATCGAAGATCTCAAAATCCCCCACCGATGAAAAGATGACCTTACAAACAGTTCGACAGAACAATTCAAGCCTGAGGCGAATGCAACATAGCCAAACCAAGCTTATGAGTGCTGCTGACTCTACCCAAACAAAGAGTTTCAATCTCAGTGTTCCAAACAGCAATGAGCGTCTAACGCCCGAAAGCCATCTCGCCTCCCTCCAAAGTAATGGTAGTCCGGTACCGAAAAAAAGACGCCGTGCTCGATCTAGCTTAGGTAATGACGAAGGTAGTAAGTCCGTCAACAACGCTTTCTCTCGCCATTCAGAGCAGGAAAATCGTTTATCTTCCGAAGGTGATAATGTCAAGGTTTCAATTGGACCTCTTATTCAAGTTGATAACGACAACGTCAAATTGCGTGATAATCTAACCGAAGGTGCCACCGATTGTCTAAAACAAGCTGATAGTCATGAAGATTCCGAAGATTCCGCCGAAGGTGCTACTCAAGATGTCACCCAAGATGCCACCAATGGTCAAACACGACTTGCTGACCAAGAAGTTCCTACCGAGGATATCGTTCGAGACGTTGCCGACATTGCAGACAATTCAACTGAAGTTGCTACAAACAATGCTATCCTTGCCGTTGCCAACAGTGGCTCAATGGGTCGTTCGGAGAGTCAAACTACCATAGGTAGACGGAATAAGATGGTTCCGCCTCCATCCAAGCGGTTTGCTAGAGACGCCGATAGAACCATCTTGGGTAGATCACCACCGTAAGTCTATTTGCACTTTATCTACTCTCAACACAAACTAACCCTTATATGCAGATATTCCAAAGTTGGTGCGCGTACATACATGGAGCAGCCTATTGAAGAAGTCGAAGATTCGAACACTGGTCGTCACAATATGACCAGCGGTGTCTCCACAACAAAGCCGAAGGGATTCAAGCGTGTACTTGCTGCTCGTGCTAGTAGTTCAGCCACACAAAGCGGAAATATAGCTGTTTCTGACGATACCAACGGTGCTAAGTCAAATTTTGCACGAAGACAGTCATCATTACCAGACTCTCCAGAGAATAAAACCCTCAAACCCGTTACCGTCGAGAAGAGACTCTCATTCACTGAGCGTCTCACTAAACCAACCGCATCTTCTGCAGCTCGTGCTAATACTCGCAAGTCGGTTCCCGCTCAAAAGTCAAACACGATGGCTTCTGTTAAGAACGCAGGAAGAGGTCTTAAGAGCCGACTCTCTGGTATGATCCGCACCCGTCGTGCTTCGGAGGTAGTTGGCCTCAGCGACCCCGCCGCTCACTCCTCTTCTAATGCTACGCAACAGACTACAGTACAGCACGATATTCCCACTGTTGTCTTAGAGAAGCCCCCGGAGATTGCTCCATTCGCAAATGATCGTGATGTTGGCGAGGAGTTTGCTTCATTTTACAGTAAAATGGAATCCCGCTCTGATCAATTTGATCCAGTAGAACTACCTACAGATTTTGTTGAGCCTCTCAACTCTCGAGTTATCAGAACAGCCGAGGACACTTTCGAAACATCCAATGAGACTAATAAAACATACCAGCAAATAATAGATCATTCTAAATTGGTAGCACAAAGCCCTGCCATTTCCGTACAACGCGCTGCGATGTCTGACGCAGAAGTCGATGCCATTTTCGAAACTAGAAATGTAACACCTTCAGATTCTGTTTTTGGAGACCGCATCCGAACATTGTCCTTGGCAAACGTTCCTACACGTACGCCTCCATCAGTTCCAGAAGACAATAGCCAAGTTCAAGTAGATGGTGAATATGACGTTCAAGTTGTTGCTGGAGATGATGCTTCAGATCCTCCACCAAAAGAGCATGGCAATGGCGGCCACACAGGCGAGCAGCCTCAATCACAACCCTTTAACGACTCGCTTGATGAGATCAAAGACACATTGGCCAAGCTCCGAGCCGCTCTTCAAGAAGAACAAGATCCATACCAACAACTTGTTCTCATAGGGTTTAGTGTACACCTGACATCTCTGGTCCAATCCATTAATAACAACCGCAAGCTTCTTGTATTCTTGAAGAGAGCTAATGACGCAATGTGGGTAGAGGCTTCAGTTGAGTCATTAGAGGCTCGGAAAGCTCTCCACTACTTGGCCAGAAGAGTAGCCGCTGACAACATCTAAAAATTGGTACACCCGTTGCTATCGCACTTACGTACCATTTAATTTATGAGCCTCATGTTTCTACGCTGTCTATGATAAGATCTTACGAAAAATTTCACTCGTTCGGCTCGGTCTATGACATAAATTGCCACACATATTTCTCTTGCAACTATTTCAACGATTTTCATCTGACGATACCTTTCTGTGTACATTTGAAAATAGCTACTTACTCTAATTCTTCTAACTCGAATACTTTGATTCAATTGGAAAGATCAACAGTTTCGTCCTTGGCTCAGTATGAATTTCTGCTAAAGAAGGCTTACTTCACTCATTCCAATCAACTTTCCTTTAGCATTCTTTTCCTTACAACAAGCTCAGCGCACAATTCTTTTTTTTTCTTTTCTTTTTGTCTGTATGCGAAAGCTGGGGAATCTCCACATCTTCTTGTTGTCTTATTGGAGTCATAATCACGATGGTGATGGGTTGTTCTTTGCTTGTGGGATTTCGGATTTACTTTATATTCTCATCCATTCTTTCGAGAATGGGGAGATTGAGGAGATGAAAGGTCTGGTGGTGTTTATTGGATGGCATAGGATGGAATGGAATGGGATGGAAGGGAGGACTGGGTTTGGTTTCTTTGCTACTGATGCTGATGCTGATGCTGCTGCAGTTTCGTCTAGAATTATTTTCTCAGAAAAGATTTCTTAGGCATATATGCTGAGGTAAGTAGCTAGGGAGCTAATGTTTTGTGTCAATGGCGGCCTGGATAATGATGGATTGATGGAATGGATAGGATGGCTATTATGCCGGATATGAACAAAGAAAATGATTATGAGAGAAGCACTACTCACGAAGGAACGCTTATGAGCAAAAGAACAGTCAGGAAAAAAAAACAACACTCTCATAAATAGTGGATTTCTTTAATGTCAATAATCCAATTAGATACGTAGATACGTAGATAAGTCTCCAGTAAATGCAACATCAAAGAGGAAAAGAAAAACTTTCCGCATCTATTCACGGTGATGTGACCATAAGGTTTAGTAGATAAGTAGATAATTTACAATTAAAGCTCGACGCGAATGAGGATGTGAGGTTAATGAATAGTTGAAACTAATACTAATGAATAATCGGTGCTAATAAATGACCGACTAGTTAATCTTATATTCTTACTATAATATTTTCTATAAAATTAAAACAATATATCAAAATCCTAAAATTATTCCAAAAAAAATAAAGAATTCTATTTTTGATATAGGATTATAATTGTAAATCTTTTGAATTGATATAATATAAATTTTCATTATTTAATTTATATTTTCATTAAATAAATTGAAATCGATCATCAATATAATTTTTTTTATATTAATTTAAAATTGGTCATTTTATTCTTAAAATGATATTATAGAGATATTTGCTTTCTCTGATAATACAAAAAGTCAAGCGTCATATAAAGCTTATTGAGTTGAGGAAAAAAGTATTTTAATGATTGCGACTCAAAAGTGACGATAGACTATCATCCATTCAATTCTGTACAATAATACATCATGTATCTAATGCATCCAACATCCCTCATGTATTCTTTTGTCTTGAGTTATGTCCTTCACCTCCACTCACAACATTACAAACCATCTTCTAAATCCTCAACATCCACCGTTTTCAAGAATTTATTCTCCCTTCAACTTGTCTTGGGTAACGCTGAAAGCTGTCTCTAACAACTTTGCCTCCTCCTTTGTATGGCTGGCCTTGAGACCAGTGGCGACACTAGCACTTGGGTCTCTACCTGCATACATGACGTGCTTTCTGTCATGGTATTGAGTGTTGTTCAATAAGGTCTCGATTCTAGGTTGGGTGAAACTCCAAGCACCGGCGTTGAGAGGTTCTTCTTGACACCAGACAATGGTCTTGGCGTTGGGATACATGTCGAGGTTCTCCTTAAGTTGTTGCCATGGGAAGGGGTTGAGTTGTTCGATACGAGTGAAGGCTGTGTCCTTGATGTTGTTGTCGGCGCGGTATTTGCTGAGAGCGGCGTAGACTTGTCCCGTGCAGAGGATTACACGCTCAATGTTCTCAGGCTCGTTGATAGATTTGCCATGTTCGGCATCAGGAATAATCCAGCGGAATTGTGAGTCACCAGTGAATTCTTCAATTGACGAACGTGCGATAGGGTGACGGAGGAGAGATTTGGAGAAGAAAATGATAAGAGCTAGTGATTGTTAGAAACATATTTGTGTAGTGGAAAAAAGAAACTCACGTTTACGGAATTGTCTATTCATCTGTCTTCTCAAGATGTGGAACAAGTTAGATGGTGATGTCATGTAAGCAATTTGCATGTTACAATCTTGATGTTGGCGGTCGAGCTTTTCTGGGGAAGGAAAGACACGAGGGTCTTCGTTACAGAGTTGAAGATATCTCTCCATACGACCGGATGAATGCTCAGGTCCTTGTCCGTCATAACCGTGAGGCAACGACATGACGAGACCGGATCTCTGCATCCACTTGACCTCACCAGAAGCAACGAACTGATCAATGATGCACTGAGCGTTGTTGGCGAAATCACCAAATTGAGCCTCCCACATGACAAGAGCATCTGGCGAAGACAAAGAGTAACCATATTCGAAACCAAGACAACCAAATTCACTCAATGAAGAGTTGGAAATGACGAACTTTCCTTGATCTTTGCTAATATGTTGTAAAGGTGTGTAGGTTTTCTCGGTCTCTTGATCATGGAAGACAGCATGTCTTTGAGAGAAAGTACCACGCTCAACATCTTGACCGGAAACACGAACGTGGTGGCCTTCGCCAACAAGGGTTCCGAATGCGAGAGCTTCAGCCGTTGACCAGTCAATGTTCTGTCCCTCACCAACGGTCTTGATACGATTAGTCAAGATACGCTTAAGGTTACGATGAACGTTAAAGCCCTCTGGGTATGAACCAATTGTTTCAGCAATGTGTTCCAAAGTGTGTCCTGGTACACCGGTGGGGTTGTGTGGAAGAACTTCTGTGGCAAGTTCCTTAGGTGATTTGAAGCCGTTCCAAGCGGAGGTTGTCCACTCCTTTGATGTCGGTTGATAATCCTTGCTTTTAGCGAAGCTATCCTCCAACATTCCCCAGACCCACTTTCTGTGCTCATCAATATCATCCTTGGTAAAGCTACCATCTTTGAGAAGTTGGTCAATGTAAATGTCAATTTGAGACTTGTGCTTCTGGATGCGCTTGTACATCAAAGGCTGTGTGAAAGATGGCTGGTCGGTCTCGTTGTGACCATGCTTTCTGTAACAGACGAGATCAATGACAACATCACGTTGGAACTCGGCACGCCAATCAGCGGCCAATTGACAAACGTAGTTGACAGCTTCAACGTCATCAGCATTGACATGGAAAACTGGAGCATCAATTGACTTGGCAATATCGGTACAGTAAGCAGTTGATCGAGCGAATCGTGGATCGGTGGTGAAACCAATTTGGTTGTTGACGACTAAGTGAATGGTACCACCTGTGGAGTACGCAGGCAAAGAATGGAAACCTAAACACTCGTAGACAACACCTTGAGCAGCAAAAGCAGCATCACCGTGGAGGAGAACACCCATAGCGGTTTTGTGGTCTTTCTCGTCGTTGTTGTAGTGTTGGATAGCCCGAGTCTTACCGAGGACGACAGGGTCTTCAGCCTCGAGATGGGAAGGATTGGCAACCAAGGAAAGTTGAACACGTTTGCCAGAAGGAGTTGGACGCTCGAAGTTCATTCCCAGATGGTACTTGACATCACCGGAACCTTCATCTTCGGCAGCTGCCGAACCACCAAATTCGCTGAAGATCGACTCGTTGGGCTTTCGGACAACGTTACTGAGAACGTTCAAACGACCACGATGAGGCATTCCAATAACAATGTCTTTAACTCCAAAGTCGACACTTCTGTCGATTAGAGCTTTCATACCAGGAACCAACGTCTCACAACCTTCCAAGCCGAAACGCTTGTCGTTGGGGTATTTGGTCGCCAAGAAATTTTCGAAACTTGAACTCCAGATCAAACGATCCAAGATTCGACGCTTCTCATCAATCGAGTATTTGAAAGGCTTATCAACCTCAATTCGAGCTCGTAGCCAATCACATTGCTCTCTGTCAGGGATGTGAATGTATTCGACACCGTAGGAACCGCAATAGATACGTTCGCATGCCGCAATAATCTCGCGCAATGTCATCTTATCACGGCCTGCTTTCTTGAAATGTGGGAGAATACCAGGTCCCAGAGAGTATTCGGTATCCAGATCCTTCTCCGTAAATTGATAATGTTCGAGTTGAAGCTCCTTGGGTTTGCTGTAGCCAAATTCCTCAGCCTCCCGTCTAATCCCGAGAGGATCGATATCTGCTTTGTGATGTCCACGAGCTTGATATGCACGGCACAATAACTGGACCTTCAAATGATTTGTGACTTCTGACCCCTCTGCGCCGCCCAAGCCTGGCAAGAAACTTGGTACTCCTCCGGTAGGTGTAGGAACCAAAGTTGGGGGAGGAGTGAAAGCTTGAGACATTGGCATATCGCCACTCTCCATATTTCTGAAGTAGACCTGCCATGATATATGCACACTTGATGGATCCTCCTTCCACTGCATATACATCTCATCAATGTAATTTGCGGTATTTCCGGACAGAAAGTTGTCATTTGTATCTGGGGCACTTGCAGTAGTCGATTCATGTCTCTTTTGGGAGGTAATAGATAGGGAACGTCTTTTCGATGCTAGGGCGGATTTCGATGTGACATTCGAGACGAAGAGGGGAGATCGTGAGGTTGTGCAAAGGGTTCTAGCTGAGCAACCACCTCTCAGGAGCTGGCTGCTCGATTGCCTCAGTGAAGTTCGAAGCATTGCGCCTGCCAATGCGAATAGGAAAAGACCGAACTTGGAGGAGTGTATTGGAATAGAGGAGGTAGGTTGAATTCAACCAAGGTTGAAAATGAGAGGCGGAGTAAGTCTTATTTTTTTGGGGGGTGGGAAAATACAAGAAATGCGTAACAGCTCGGATAGAAATGGCCGACGAGTCAAATGATCGCACCGATCAGAATTTAGGTGGAACAAATGAAAGCCAAGATTTTGGTTATTTCCTCATAAGTGAGGCAATTCTCGGGAACAGATTGCCGAGGTGTACATCCCGGGCGGATCTGGACAAAGCGGATTTTATTAATTCCGGTCCTTTCCATTCGGGGGGAAACATAAAGACACTAAACTATTAAAGTTCTAGCTCAATCCAATTCCATAATTGATGTGTCAGCATTTTTCAAAGATTCATGTCTGGATTAATTATAGTAATGAAGATGATCAAAGGCTGAATCCAAATAAGGAAACAATTACAACAAATCTATCAACAAGGCATATCAAAATCTTCCACACGAATACATATATTTACACAGCCTGATCATTGCACTCTATTCCATTGCATAGAATAATAAATACAAAAGTCATTAGACGTATAAGAACGACTTGACAAGGAAAGAAAGGCTGAAGGTTAAGGCATTCGACTATATACCTCTAGGCTTCCTTTCATTTTCATCTTGTGTCTTTGACCCGCTATCTCCTGGGCTTTTGTTATAGACAAGCATCTCTGCTCTGTCATTAGAGTACATACTATTACTCATATGCGGTTACGTGCATACTCGGGTCTTGCATGAAAACATGGCACCACCTGCTCAAGGCCTTGCCGTATATAAGAAAAAAGATGGGACCTTAAGTATATCCCAAGACGGAAAGTCGATTCAGTGGCTACCTCTGAAGGCCGATGGAGGAGCTGTCGTGAATATTGCTGTAGCGGACATTACCAGTGGGTTCACTAGGATTTCGAGATTTCTTTGACATTGTATATTGACATATTTCAGATCTGCAGCAGACTCCAGAAACCGCTGCAAAGGTAATGCTGAAAATATTTGAGAAGTCAGCAAATGCCCCGGAATCAGTGACTCATCTTTTCCATTTCAACTCCCCTGCAAATCCACGTGGGGAAGCGAATGCCATCAAAGATGCCCTGACAAATTTGATCAGTGCATTAAAAGCCGCTGATGCAAATGTGCCCAAAGCCAATGGTTCCGGGCCTGCTCCAGAGTCTGCTTCGGCAGCTATGGCAATGGCCAGCGCTGTAATGTCGAAGTCTAACTCTGGAAATGCTAGATTTTATGATGATGCTCATTTGAAAACGGACATTGAGCTGCAACAATCTCTCATGAAGAAGGATCCAGCATTGCAGCGAACTTATATGGAATCAAGGCGGACCAAACCAGACACGATATCAGACTCCCAATTCAATTCTCAGTTCTGGTCTGCGCGAACGAACCTGCTGCGAGCTCATGCTGTTGAATCGAGCCAAAAGAGGGGTGCTTACAATGTCCTTTCTACCGTGAAACCACGCCAAGTCGATGGAGAGTTGAAGATGAATATCAGTGCGGAGCAAGTACAACTAATCTTCAGCCAACATCCACTGGTTAAGAAGATCTACGACGAGAACGTTCCTAAACTCAATGAGATGGACTTTTGGTCAAGATTTTTCCTTAGTCGCCTATTCAAAAAACTCAAGGGAGAGCGCATCAGTGAACAAGACAGTCTTGACCCAACTTTTGATAGGTACTTAAATGCCAATACCGATGATGGACTCGACCAAAGGTTGCTTTCAACTCATATTCCTCATATTATCGATCTTGGGGGCAATGAACAGAATCAAGGGGGTATCAAGGCAGGCAATCGAAAAGACTTCACCATGCGCCCGGAAGCGACAGGCAAAGTACCAATCGTCCGAACCTTGAATAGCTTGAGCGAGAAAATCATGGCCCATGTTACTCCATCTGACATAGACCCTGCAGACCCTATTGGCATGGATGAAGAAACTTTCAATTCTTTAGCATTGAGGGATCTCCAAGGCGACGCAGAAGAGAATCGGATTATGCTCAATATCAAAGAACAAAGTCAATTCCTTTCGAGCGAAAAGTCTGCTATATCCGAAGAAGCAGCGCTTTATGCAAAGCAAATACCCTCCGATGTCTTGCTCGGTCTACAATCTGATCTCGATCCCACATTGATGAATACTGACTCTGCTGGTGGCTTAGATCTGCGAACAGCTATTGGGGTAAATGAAGAAAGCGATAGCGAGGAGGAGGAAGAACAAAAGACTCCCCATGTCGGAAGTAAAAGTAGTCTTATCGATGCTCAAAAACAAATCTTTGAAGGAATTGCAGCACGGCGGACAGAGATGGATGGATCTAATACCACATCTGCG
This sequence comes from Sclerotinia subarctica, assembly GCA_025389085.1. Lineage (NCBI taxonomy): Eukaryota > Fungi > Ascomycota > Leotiomycetes > Helotiales > Sclerotiniaceae > Sclerotinia > Sclerotinia subarctica. Next base: position 655,319 of record QRFI01000011.1, on the reverse strand, counting down.
CTAGCAGGTCTATCGCAGAAGCTTTTTGATAGATTGACGCTGACGCATGCTACCACTGTTGAGTTTCTTCATCATTTCTGGCTTATCTTTCTCTCGGGAGATCCTGATCGAGCAGGTGAGCTCGCAAAAATGGTCGAAACACTGGACAGAGCCATGGATCGGATCAATGCCGTCGCAGCTGATGCTGAGCATGAAAGAGTTGAAATTATCGAGAGGCAGAAAGCGCATTTGAGAGATGTTTGGGAGAAGACCGGAAAGAAAATCAAGTGGAATCCTGAATCGGTTGGTGGAGGCTCAAAAGTAGTCGGAGAAATGATGCAACCTACCATCAAAACTTTAGAGAAGGCATCAAGGGAGTATCGAAAGGCCCTGGCGGCCGAAGGGGCTGACGTATCTTAAAAGAGTTCTTATGTAGAGAGGCATATCATAGCGACGGAGTTCAATAGGGAACGAATGACACAGGCATGTGGAGGTTGGAAGTTCCTTCCACAATTAGATATAGCATTTTGTAAAGTTTAATTTTCTATACATAAGTACCAAGTCGGCTCTTACTTCATTTCTTCCTTGTCATACCTTTACTATTTACGTATATGAGGCTTTTCTGGTCACTGTCTTATTCTTTCGCTACTTGCATTGCTTCTATCTTCATGCTTTTGGATATACTTCCTTATATCATGGATATTATAACAGTTGTAAACACGAATTCTTCGCCGGCCAAAGGTGCTAGAAACCCTCTGCTACCAAGGTCAATGTCGCCCCAACAGGCGCAATCAAAGAACATTCGCCGCAAGGGATCTTTCATCAGGCCAACCGACTCTTCAGAAGAATCTCCAATGAGTTCTAACAATTCAATCTTCGAAGCATTTTTGTTTTCAAATAGCAATAGTGAGGACAGTGTATATAAATCCGATACTTTATCATCCTCCAAACAACCAATTTGCCAGAATTCTCCACCTAACAACGAAAATTTGAGGCAGACATCAATTTCTATTCGACCCGAAACTATACCAACCACTGAGTTTCTCTATGGCCACGGCACAGTCCTGGACACAATAACGGAACAAAAAAGTTATGGCACCATGCGCAGTATCGCTCGCACCAAATCAGCAGACGATATATCCACAATTCGCAGTATAGGTCGTGCGAAATCTGCAGATGATCTTTCTAACACTCCACTTCTTGGTCATCGTGACAGCTTCATATTAGCCAAGAATCGCCCTCGACGTCAGCAATCATTTAGTCTCGACGATATCTGGTCCATAAAAGATTCTTATCATGATGCATGTGCCATGATCGATCAAGCTGCTCGACGCAGATTATCCATTCACGAAGTCTATGCTAAGCCCAAAGAACCTCTTATTGCGCCCCCAGAACGTCCTGACACACCGCCTGGATGTCCTTCTTGGACCGAAGCACAAAGACCTGGTCCACGCCAACACTTAATACCTCCTCATACCCGTCTTCAACGTCTCCTTAGAATGCCATCCTCGGGCTTAACTCTCTCACCAACACCTGCGAGGTCCTTTTTCACAGGAAGAGTAGTATCTGCACCTGGTCTCACACGCCTTCCTCCTCGCTTCAGAGTACCAAAAAGTGTTTACTCTGCCATCGAAACTCACCCCTTCAGCAGTGCTCCCGTCCATAAACTTGACTCCGAACCGCCAATCGAAGCACCTCGACCCATTCCAGCCCCAGCTCCATCCGAGCATCCGCGCACCTCTTCGATCCCATCAGTCGCTCCAATGATAGCTCCAATCACTAAAACCAAAGGAAAAGCCAGATCCAAACTCGTCCGCTTCACTGCCTCCGCCACAGCCCGCGATTCTGAAATGATCAATCTCCAACATGCCATGGAAGCAACTAGTTCGACGGCTCTCCACCCTTTGGTCAATGATCCATTGAATAATCATCCTGTACCATTCCCGAAGTTAAGTTGTCCGCATCGGAAAGGAAGGCAACAAGCTATCAATGATCTAAACCGCAGATTCAACTCGCCAATTAATGCATACGACGACCCATCAAGCAACCTATATCTACCCCTCGCATCCGTCGCTTCTCTTCCACGTGCTACTATCACGCCCAATATCCGTGTTGTAAGGCCTATGGACGACCCAAGCACCTCGCTTCATTCTTTTTCGCATTCTCACTCTCAAAACTCAACTTCACTCGATATCAATAATAGTAATGGAAATAGTGAGACAGGTAGAGAACGAAGAATATCCATCTCTCCCTCCCTCATTAGCGACATAAATGCAGAAGACGCAAGCAGGGATGAAATCGACCTCGGAATCATCGATCTCGAATGTGAAAATCGTTCAAGTATTCGTACTAGAGATACAGGCACACCTTTAACATCGCGTCCTGCATCCGCTGGCACCAGTACCAATACTTCAAGTGGATATTTCATGTCTGGCGCGTTGCACATTCCGGAATCTCAAGATATTGATAGTGATGTGGGACAGCAGGCGGTTCATGTGCCGATTATGACGGGGGCGAGAATGATGGATGTGTTGAGTCCTTCTTTCAGGATGGATGGGAATGGAAATGGAAATGGGGTTGCGTATAATGATGAAGGTTTTACTCGTGGTAGTAGTAGGGTGAGAATAGAAGAGAAGAAAGATATTGATGAGGGTATTTGCTGGAAATGCAAACTCATAAGTGCGAAGAGGAAGGTAGAAGATTGGTTGGATAGGGGTGGTGAGTGGATTTGTTTTGTTTGTTGTGGGGGGACTGAGGAGTGGTGGGAGGGACAGAGAGAGGGGGCTAGTGGGAGGGAGGTGGAGAGGAGGAGGAGGAACGTTATGGGTGGGGTGCCCGGGGTGGGGATTTAGGTTGTGGGGAAGAAGGGGGCATTTGAGATGAGGTCAATGAGAGGGATTTCGATAGACCGGTGGATTGGTATAAGACGGTGAAGTCATTGGTAAATGTGAGGATGGGATGATGGGGGAAAAGAACGCCTGTGATGGAAATGGAGGTTTGGTGGGTGGAAGTAAACGACATCGGTTTTTGTATTGCTGAGTATACTTATCAACTTCGACTCATTGATATCGATATCAATAATAGCTTTAGCATTCATTCATCCATTCATTTGAAAAGTATTACACTCTTCCAAATAGTCTATTCCGCTTGGCAGAATCAACACATTTTATCATTTCCTACATTCCTACATAACCTACTCGACCAAATCAATTCCTGGTGATTTAAAGAGCATGGATCAGACGAATCTGTGCGGAATTGACATAATCCCTCAAGTAATTTGGCTGCAACACTATCCTAGATGAACATCTATTTGCGGAGGAGATTATTGTTTTCCGAGAATTTCGTGGTCATGACATTACCGTATAGATGAATCGAACAGTACTCGGCCCGATGTTCACCCGGGCGCTTACGTACTAATTGAACTGGGAAGAGCAAATATATCGATTTAAAGTATTCTATAGCAAAGAACCAACTAAACGCCTCAAGTGTGCCCGCCAACCTGCTGGATAGTGATCTTTCTACTTTCAGGGTCTATGCGAAAAGTGACTCTATCGCTTCCGGAAGTCCTAATCTCCCACTGTGGCGGGTTTGACCCTTTGAGCAGCGTTAGCTTTGTATCACCTGCCCTCTTTGCTGCTTCCAAAGGACTAAGTCTCTCCTCCTGTACCAATCTACGGAAGTCGATAAGTTTCTGCGATGCTGCACCATTTTTACCTCCAACATTTGGCAAATCTTTTGCTTGAACCCATGTCCAGGATTCCCTACTTTCTATTTGATCGATTTTAGCCTTCATATCCGCCAGACCTTTGTTGAAAAGCTTCTTATCCGCAGCACTCATCTTATTCCAAGAATTGAAATCGCTAAATTGCTCAGCCTGTAATTTAAATCGCTTAAAAGAGCGAATGGTGCCCATTTGACTAGGCATAATTGGTTTACCACCTGCTACGCGTAGCTTCTCCGCGCCGACAAGCAGTCGTTCGAGCGTTTCAGTCACTGACTTGAAAGCTTTTTTGGCTCCCCAGGACAAACCTTTTCCCACCATATTGCCTACACCTCCAAATAGGATATCGCTCCCAACACTCTGTATATTAGGCACTCTTCCTGCGGCAACATCATACACAGCGCCGGTTCCCACATCTGATACAACAGCAACGGCAAGATCGACACCAACTTCAATTGCTAATGATGCACCGTCAGTGAGAATACCTGCCAGAACACTCAGCGCAAATCCAACGATAGCTTGGGCTAAATTGCGCCATGTTATCTGGATACCAAATATGCTGAAATGGCCTGAGGGGTCAATTCGGTTGATTGGATCACCGCAACAGTAGGAGTAGGTGTTTATATCCCCAGAAGTAAAGGGACTCCAGGAATCTGGGCTGTGGAAGCGCATCAGAACGGGGTTATAAACGCGATAACCATTCCCGAGATGATACCAGCCTGTGACAGGGTCTTGCCATTGTCCGTTCCATCCGACAGCAGACTGATGACGAGAAAACCCGTAAGGCATGTAGACTTGACTATAGATTTCAGATGGTTTATCTGTGTCTAACCAGGCGAGAGTAGATTGGTGAATATCGGAAGCCCAGAGCTGAGTGGTCGTTTGTTCACTCTCCTGGAGAATTTGACCCCAGTGTTGATCTCCGCTTGACACATAGCTAGTCTTGCTTTCTCCACTAGTTGCAGCAACTAATGTGTCTCCTCGGTAATGAAGGTGATGATCTGACTTGCCCGGTACTTTCTGGGTGAGTAACCTGCCATGGGAGTCGTAGTAATACTGGCACAAGACTGTCTGATCCTTATCACGTACTGTTTTCAGTGTACCAGAAGTATCATATTCGAGAATACGACCCTGTTCATCCCGTGTCAAACATCCGTTGCTGTCATACTCAAGTTCAATCTGTGGGTTATCATCCGCGTGCGTATTCGTGATCAGAATGAGCTGGCAAGGGTCATGATCAGAATACGTATAATTAGTGGTGTTCTGACTACCATCTTGGAAGTGAGTAGTAATCTGCTTCAGACCACCAACTTCCGTGAAGGCATATTGCTGATGGAGCACTTGGCGTCCGTGCTCATCAATTGAAACTTCACTTCCTTGAGCTACATAATCAAACAAGCGACCCATAATGTCATACTGAAAAGTTTCCTGTCGAATCACATTTCCACTGCCGTCTCTCAATTGACGGCTTTTGACTCTGTTTTCTGTGTCATATTTGTTCTGGCTCAAGACATACATTATTGTGGAGTCTTGGGAGACAGTTCGCTCGATCTCGCGTCCAAATTCATCGTATTTCAAAACCGTTGTTAGCTTTTTATCTTTCTCTCTATCATGCACGATACTTTGTGCGAGGCGATTTCCGTTGTCATAGCTGAGTGTAATTGTCAATGGTCCTTGCGATACCTGTTTGAGTCGTCCGTAATCGTCATAATCTAACACTTGGTCGTGGCCGTGGACATCAGTATAGCCTTGGAGTCTGCCATTCATGGAGTAGGAGTATTTTGTCGAAAATTGTGTCTCCGTTTCTTTTCCGATTGTAATTATTTCAGATTTTAACAGTCCCGAGGGCAAATATTTTAACTCCTCTGTACAGTATGTATTCTCGCTCTTCCAAACTTCAGCCGTTTGCGGATCGTACTGGTAGCTGCATGGATCGTCACTTGTTTTCAAATCCTTCAGAGCGTAATTCAAAGCTTTCTCATAATCCAAATGAACCTTGTCCTTCCTAGGCGTCGTGATATCGCTAGGCTTAGGCGAGCTATTTTCATATGATAAAAGAGTTTGTCGGTTGGCTATTTGCCGGCTCTTTGCACGACTAAGTCCGTCAAAAGGCTGTTGGCCCAGAGTGATGCCCGACACCTGGATAGACTCGGGCAGCGGGTCAGTGCTGTGGCCCGCATACTGAGTTTGCGCCATACGACTATCCGGCCAAGTTGTCTGCTTCACTCGATTGAAGCAATCGTAAATGTACTGGGTTTGGTTGTCAAGGCTGTCTTTTTCTTGGATTTTTCGACCCAAACCGTCATTGGTGTAGTTAACACTGCTATACATGCTACCATTTAAATTCACAAGCGCCGTTTGAATGAGATGATCTTGAGACTCAAAAGTTGCTTTCTTCTGTCCTTCGTCTTTGATGCCCTCGGTATACGTCTGCGCAATTGGATCTGAAGCTGCCAAAGTGACAACTCCATTACTATCGGACACCTTGCAAACCTGACCCCAATCATTGTATTCATAGTCATGAATGGCTGACTGTTTTTTCGCCTCCTTTGAAGTCCTCAGCCAGTCAATATCTGTCATTCTAATGCATTGACCTAGTGCATTGTAACTCTTTTCCTGTACAATGCGGAAGGTGCCTGTGTAGGCGCCCAATTTCGACTCCCCATCATCATCTTGTCTTTCTATCTGGCAGACCCGCTGCAAACCGTCTGTGATTGATCGTGTCTTCAGTCCTTTGGCATCAGTTATCGTGACAGTGTATCCTGCTGTTTCGCCCGAAAGAACATATTCATGAGTTTGTGTTGCTTCATATACGGTGCCAGGAGAAACTGTGGTACTGATCTGTCGGCCAACTTGATCATATTTAAATTGCGTCTCAACACCCACTTCATCTACATGGCTCATAATCCATCCCTCGATCAAGGAAAAATTTGTTTTGTTATTAATCTGAAGATCATCAAAACTTTTGAGCTGCGTCGTTTCGCTCAATTGACCAGCTTCGTACTGATAATTCCATGTTTGTACCATAGGGTGCTTGTCGTATAGCGTTGAAGTCTGTTGCTTGTAACGGCCATGATCCCTTCCATCTGGCTGACTAACATACGTTCTGTCAATTTTGCAGTTGCACGGGTCCTTACCCGCAAAAGATTGCGACTGTTGTAGGAGAACAAATGAGGGTGTTGGTGCATCTTTAGCTGTTGGCATCTCGCTATAAGTGTGGCGCGTAGTCCACACTGGAGCATGACCTTGCTTTTCAGGAGGTATGATAGTTTGCTCTTTTAGATAGCGTTGGAATCCATGGGGGTCAGCTGGACATTTACCAGTCTCTCCGTTCGGCGGATAGTAAGTGCGTTTTGTCATAACGCCATCTGTCTGAATGTCCAAAGTAGGGTTGCCACATTCGTCGTATTCGTGAAAAGTTGATTCTACTCTAGACAGCGATGGAGTAGCCAAATCACAGTATGTTGTTTTCACACACTTTGGCAGTTGAAACTGAGCTGGCTGATGCTCCAATGCTACATTTGGCATGGCATAGTAGTCAATAGTTTGTGTAATCTGCTTTCCATTCTGATCCTGCTTGGTCTCGACGATTAAGTGGAACCTGTTATAGGTATATTTCGTTTTTTGGCCACCATCGACAGAAACGGTGGTGTAGTATTGATAGTTATCCCTCACGTGGTATAGATTATCTTCGCTGTATTTCCATTGTGAGACTGCACCGTATCCGAGGAAGTTATTGGTCGAATAGTCGTAGAGTGTCTTGATGGCCGGTTGTTGATTTCCAGGCTTGATGATATGTTGTCTGACTACCGGAAGAGACTTATATGGGCCTCCAGGTGGTAATGGAAGGCCAGATGAATCATAAACAACTTCTTCCACCAAACCTACAGGAGTATGGATGTTGGAAAGACAAATGAGCGGCCCGTGGGTATTGTAAGCAAACCTCCATTTTGAACCATCCGTCAATGGTAGCCAGAACTCTTGAAGCTGACTATTTCTAATTACTACAGTGAATGTAGAGGGGTTCGCAGAATCTGGAGAATGAATGATCTCCACGTGCGGGTCTCTGTACTTGATCTGTAGCAAAACCTCATCGCCGTCTTGTACTTTGGTAAGCCTTGGTTGACCACTCACAGCCATCCAGACGAGAGTCAATGCTCGACCATTGGCGGCGTAAAGCTTGACAGGAACACTGGTTTTATAGACATTGTGGGCGTTAGAAAGGACTTCAATCTTGCCATCTTTGTGGATGATCTCAAAGTCAGAACCCTTTTGCTGAAATTGGAAGCTTTTCAGCTTCTGGTCATCGACGCGTAGGCCTCCAGTATTGGAGACTTGGTAATGCTCTCCGGTCGAGAGGACAAGGCTGCGTGGTGCACTATGTTGGTATTGAGAAAGGTTCAATGACCAACCCTTGCCAAAGCCAATATTTGCTGTGTTTAGGGGACTGAATCTGAGGGATAGCTTGAAGGGTGCACAGTTACGTGCTTTTGCTGGGGCCTCATACAAGGCAATTGAAGAGGTGTACTGTCCGGTTCGAGCATCAACACCCTCTTGGACAAAGCTTCCAAAGTTGACCCCTTGCGAGTACAGTGTGCTTTCAGCGTTCGGCATTGTTTATTGATATTGATGAAATCGAGCTACAAAAAGCATATGTTTCAATAATGGATGATGAGGATGATGAGTATGGAAAGTATTTTTAATGAATGTTTTCTCCTGAGTGGAATTTGGGCAATGTCTGTATATGACTATGATGTTCAGTGATTAACCGGGTGAAAAGCACGCATTGAAGGAGCATCATCTCGATTGCCTCACTCGAGATTCAGCCGTTCGGGAGAGCAGCATTACAATTACTTCATTAAGACTTCAGCACAAACAAAGAAGAGTAACATCAAAATTACTTCGTTGACACTTCAATGCTATACGAAACAAGGAATAGATACACACAATATCAGTGAGAAAGCTGTGTGCAGCATCTTCAGCTCATCCCACTGAAAACACCGCATTCCCCAACCACCTTAATTTCTCTCCGGCCCTAATAAGTGCATTGAAAAACTCTTTTCTTGTTTATCGAGATTTTTTTGAGAGTTAGTGCAACTGTCCTGTCATATCCGAAGCTTAGCGAGGATGTTTCGTCTCGACTCCTCATGACGCCTCTGGCGATCACACCGTGCAACCAGTCAGCCAGCCGCCGGTACTTTGATTGCTGCTTTGAGCAGTTCCCGACACCACGTCACAATCGTATCACAATCTTCGTCATTCTCGTTAATTCCACTGATTATACAGAATTCAAAATGGCTGGCTGAGGATACTGTCTCACACTGCAGATGCACAATTGACTGCCTTTGGATTATCTTGAATTTCGTCTCTCGGCGATCTAGATAAGTATGCGGGAATCAATATTTGGAGCTTTCCCGGTGCCACCTCTAATGTAAGGGGGTTCGTTGATCTGTACCCTCATATGACCAATTCACCAAATTAAATTCGTACTATGAGCGTGAATTGTTTCAATGGAAGATGATGAGATCGTGGACCGGCATACCCCGCTGGAAGATCTAGCAGATCTAGTTAAGACATACGCAATTTCTTTCTGGCCGGACTATAAATGACCTTATCGTTCACGGGCCTTGAAATATCATCCAAACTTACTTCATCAACTACGTCCATCGACAGACGAAAGATAATCCTATTTACACTCAAACCAAGCGGTAATTTTCTCATCACTTGCAAGCTGATAAAAGACAAATTATTGACTCTTACGATCAGATTCAGCATCAAATCACACTATGCATTTTTCGAGAATCTCCTGTGTCCTCGCATTTGCCTCGACCGCTCTCGCCGGCCAGTGCTATAACCACGTCGAAGGGGCCCACAAGTTAGACTGCGCTCACAAAGACGAGCTGGCCAAATACGCCGAAGAGTACTGCAATGGCAACTGGAACAAACTAGTTGGAGACTGGAACGACTTCAACGACCGAAGCGGGCATACGGCAAATATTGGCAAAGTGGCAAATTTCAACTCCAAATCAGCCTGCATCGCGGCCTTTTCTCAGATTGTGGAGAGCTGTTACGATGGATGGGATGGTGGTCAATGGGTGGCTTATGGGACTTTGTTGAACATTAACTTCTGTAAATGGTCAGCTGAATCTAAGGCCGTTAGTTACGAGGGATTGGCCGTCGGACCCGAGGCTAAGAGAGTGGGATATGAAGGACTGAGAGATGTGCCTGAAGCGAAGAAAGTTAGACCTGATGCCATGCGAGTCAGATATGAAGGGCCGAGGGAGGCTAAGAGAGTTGCTTGGGATGGGTTGATCAGTGAGCAACCAGAGGCTAAGAGAGTTGGATATCAAGGATTGAGAATTCAATCTGAGGGGAAGAGATTTGATTTGTGAAGGGTCACCGCTTCATCTTATTTTGTCCTATTTATCTCACTTGAGTTCTTCGATAGCATTTGTAATTTCAGATGGAAATAACAACTCAATACTAGTCGCACCTTAACATTTTGAATCTTGGCTTCTCTCCTTGCTCATGCTGGACCAGATGTAATATTCTACCAAGCTTCATAGAAATTTTCCTGCAGAGAGGGGTTGAAGTATGATCAGAGGGATTTAGCTTTGCGCCTATTTTAGTATCATGATACATGAATCAAAATCATCCAGCTTTTTCATATTAGATTTGGAAGAGAATTTTTATTACTAGTGAAATCACTCGGATTTTTGATAGACAAGCAGTTTTGGCCATCGTTCCATTTATCACCATTCGGAAATCTGTAGTTATACATATCACTAAGTAAAGAAGTCAAAATTTGTCAAATAAACTTGCTTGTGAGGATATTTTGAAAATGTGCTGTGAGTATAAGGTAAGTATTTTCATTCGAGAATATGTAAGACACTGTGGTGAGCACCGGGCGTATGACTGCTGACGTCCATGGATGGATGTGGTATCATGTGGGAAGAGAGCGACATATGAACTATCTCACAGAGACTTCAAGTTGAAGGAAGTACTTTGTAGAAAGGGACAAACAAAAGTCTGGGGGAATAAGCAGGGAACGAAGATCTGAAAGGAGAGAAATGATGGGATGCAAGAACAAGAAAGCACAAGTATGGAGTAATGAGAGTAAGGCAATTTCTTTGCTGGGAACGTGGATGAATTTTCAAAGTAGCATGTCACTACAACCCCCCCTCCTCTCTCTTGATAGAGATGATTGAAAGTGTTTAAGATGATAGGACACAGCCTGAATTGGTAGGAAAGGCTTACTACCAAGAATCAAGCTTTCGTACACTGGTATGAACGCATGTCGCGGAGTCCATGTCTCAACATCTCTTCCACCATGCAAAAGTGATATAGTAATCGGCGATGAGGATGGCAGTCTCAACTTGGAGACACATTTTTTCAAGAGTTCCATGTCAAAAGTAGTCAAGATCTCCAAGATAATTACTTAATGTGTCACTTACATGTCTGCCGTCGTCCTCGGCAGCTACAATGAAGCCTGTTTCGTCTCTTCGTACCAGCTGAAATTTAACTTCATGCAATGTTAGATATTTATCGACATAACACATAATAAAAGAAATCGCTCTGAATTTAGCGAGGCGTAGTTCTAGTCACCTGAGCGTGACATGCTCAGTCAATGTCATCCGTATATTGACGTCGTGTAAGGTAGTATCATATTTCTGGGAACCGGAATGTGCGAAAGGATCGGAAAGTTGTGGATGGCGTAGATCTTTTCGCTCACCATTTGGACGGGTATGGGCGGGAGGACGGGAGTCACCGCGTTTTCTGGGGTATGTGTGGTGAAGTTAAGTCAAGGGGAGTGGCTGCACCAATGCTTGCTTGATCTGTGAGGTGCATATTTAAATTCGGTTATCTGTCTCGCAAACCTGAAGCCGATTGTACTAGCCTGGCAAGCCACAAAGTTATTAATTCGTCCATTCAAGCTACCGGTATCTATTAATTTTTAGTTGTATTTCAAACACATGCCACTAAGTAGGAATCGCCTAATTCTTATAAGCAGCAAGCAAGAAAATATTAGAAAATATAAGAATTTGATTTCAGATGTTCCCCACTGTACAAGAATTAGCGTGTTATTCCCCCGCATTTATGCTGTAAGTGAGCGAGATAATATTGTCTTACTGTAGCTCGATACTTCGTACAACTGAGGTACGCGAGTAGTAATTGGGGTATTACCTTACCCGTAGGCTCAATATCCGATTCAAAGAAACACTTCAATCTACTTCATTTTTATTGAAGTTACACTCCATTAGACATTTATCCCGCAAAACTCTATATTTGTGATACTACCTCAGTTCATCGAGTTTTAACATTGGATTCGTGCACGACTTACTAGGGTCGGTAATTTATCTTCAAAGTTGAGGATAGTATGAGATGCTGTAGTATGACGTGGTTACACAACACAGTAATGGCGTAGCTGATGAACACTCGGGAAAATTATACTATGCGGTAGGTACCGGTACTAGGAGGCTGTTGTGTAGTTAGCTGAATTAGATTACGTGGGGTAGTTAGACAAATTTTGTCGATGTGTTAGATGATCTCGGGTCTCAAAGTGGAAACGATCGTCGCCGCTTCACCTTCCTGCTTGCTACCCAATGTGTAGGTTTGATAGACGTGGCTGAAATCACCTCCAGATAGATGTCAAATTATCAGCATGTAAACTTGTGTTGCACAAGGATTTGTCTTGGAGACGTCAACGTGAATCGAGATCTCTAGTTGCAAACAACATCATGCTCTACACAACCTCCTCGATCCCATCATTACTGAACAATTCTGTGTATAAATAGTCCTTGCTGAGCCATCAAATAATCACCATCCAGCATCACATTCTCAAACATCAGCAACTACTTATTTACACAAGGAACACTTTCCTCAATATCAACCAAAAACTCACTTCAACAATTTTCATCATGAAGTTTATCTATTTCGGACTCCTCCTCTCTGCAACCACAGCCTATGCTTGTGGGGGCAATGCCTACAGATGCAAGAACTCCAACAAAACTGTAGCTGAGATGTGGGCAGTCACACACAAGATTTGCAACAACCTCAAGGAGGACGACTGCTATTGCTACCGCTGGGCCGAGTACTACTGCGATCCTTATGGCGACAACGTTCAAAAGTTCAAGGATGCCTGCGAGAATGAGGGCGATGACTGGTACTGGAATGAATGTTAAGTGATGTGTGTAGTTTTTCCGAAATCCTTCCTTTATAAAGGCTAATGTTCAAGTCAGATCTCACTACACACTCTTTTCCGGGCTGGGACGGTGCTTCAGAGCATTCCTTAGTTATTATTCCAACTTGGATGACTTGGGTGTATGAATGGTGGGAAGGGGCCGGAGGATGGATACGAGCAATGAATGGTTGTGCTAGTTTCGAAGCCCCAATCTTGGAATTTTTTGTCCCGTGTTTCGAAGGGCTTCATTGGGCTTCTTTGAAATCTGCCATTTATCTCATTTCAGTCAAGGCCAGATTGCGTCGTTTGATATAATGTATTGATTTTGTTATTTTTTGGGGCTCCTTCAGATTCTTGGGCAAGGGTCGTTTGACGGGGAAGCTCTTGGAGCCCTGAGTTTCACTCCTTTAGCTTGTTAGCATGTTTTTGGCAGGTAGTTAGACTCATAGCTTCTCTTAGCTAAAACCTCAATCAAGTCAACTTATATGCCTACTACTAAACTATCAAGCGATGCCCCTATCTTTCAATTGCGTGTTTGTTTATGTTTTGTGTCCCATGTGAGGACTGAGTATGATTCTTTTTTAGATTTGCAACTTTCTCAAAACTAATTTTTAAGGAAATTAATATGATCTTGAATCTTTCGTTCACACATGACTGGGTGCCTTGATTTCATCCTCCAGTGACTTCTTTTCTATGAAATTCCCAATGCTTCACGAATCATCAGGGACCTCTCGCTCATTGCAGGACGCCAATTCCCGTTCATTTAAATCTAGTGAAATAAGATCTTGAGATAAGAAACTCCATGATTAAGTCTAGCACCTTACTTTTGGACCACCTCTCTTTTGAACTATCTTTTTATACTAAAAATCATTATTTTCATCTATTAATAATTCAATAACAAATAAATAAAAACAACTAAAACTTTAACTAAGTCTAGTACTCTACTTTCCGACCACCTCTAATTCCGGCCACTTTTCCTTATCAAAAATCACAAAAATCGACATTTATAACTTTCTTATTAATAAATATAAGATTTATATATAAATTTGAAAATCATTAAAACTTAAAATAATTTTTCAACAAAAAATTATTAGAAATAAATCTTTAATTTTTTGAAAATATTTAAATCATAGTTAATAGAATAAATTATATAAGAAAACTTTTAATAAATTATTTAGATTTTACAAAGATTAAAAATTAAAATATTTTGATTATAAGAATTTCCCAAAAAAAAATTTTAATTAATTTAATCTATTTGATATATTTTGATTCAAAAATCCCAAAATAATTTATAATTTATTTTTGATTATTTTTATTGAGAAATTATTAAAGATTTTAATAATTATATAAATTTATATATTAATTCTATACAAATCAAAAATTCGAAAATTTAACCTTTTAAATCATAACAAAATCGATTATTTAGAATGTGAAATTTTGAAAATCTATTAATAATTATACAATAAATCTAAAATTCAAATTTTATTAAATTATATTTATTAATTATTGAATTATTAATAAATAAAAATTATTATTTTTGATATAAAAAGATAGTCCAAAAGAGGGGTGGTTCAAAAATAGAGTATCAGACTCTGACCCTCTCTGTCAATATATAAATATTAACTGTCAGAATAAACAAGTTTTCAATTCCGAATCTTGCTTCTATACCTGACCATATTGCTACTATTATTCTGTTATCATACCCCTATCTGCGTGGGCTGCTTCCACTCTCCTCCAACTATTTCACCAACCTAAGCCTCTTCTATTTTCATACTCATATTTCATCAAGAATTTCTATCCACTGAGATAATAGCATTTATTCTCTTGATAAAAGTGATTTCAAGACTTTAGTATAATTACTATTCGTTCAATATAACGCAGATTTAGATATTAGATATAAAAGAGACAAGAAGTTTATAAATAATTCAAAAATTCATGCTCTGGAATCTTGTCATCTAGTCATCTATAATTGTAATATGAGGTACCAGGTTTACTCACTCGTACTTCCTTCTCATCTTAGAACTAAATGTGGAAGTAAGTGAATATTAAATCGGAACAGAACTTGGAATCCAAGTATATTCAATGCCTTGGAACCTAGAAAGGAATTCGAATCTTCCCGTACCGCAATCCTCATTAGGAGCTCAAGGAATACTACCTATAGAGATCGCAGTTTTGTTCTGTAACTAGATATTTCCATACATCTTACATAATTCCCAAATAGCCTTAGTCTAACCATCCAAACGACAACTTAATGAATTTGAAATTCCAAACCTCCCAAGAAACATCATCGTTATATCAAGGAGTTTCAGAGGCGAGTGAAGACTTAAATATCAAATCAAAACCCCAGGCCGCTCTATTTGAGCATCTAATCATTGTTATTAATTACTCCAAAAAAGTAATAGGAAAATATATAAATTTACTCGAAAACCTTTACATCTACCAGAGACTCATTCATACTGTAGCAATATAAGTGTGATATGATCTCATAGAGTGATTGTCATATATATAAAAACAAATCAGGGGAGAATTCCCACCGAGTCCAACAATACAAAAACAAAAGAGATATTTCCTAGCAAGTAAAACTCTCTGAAGATGTTGAAATAGCCTTTGATATATTCAAACGATTTATAAATATTATAGATATATATATTTTATATATTTTTTTTATATCTCATATTCATATTCATATTAATTGTTTAAAGAATTAGAATTATAATTATAAGAATTATATGATATATAATCCCTCTTGTCAAGGCACTAGCGTCAATAAATTTGAAATTAAAATTCAAAGGAATTATATTAATGAATGAAAAAGTTATTGATAAATAAAAATGATGGGTTTTGATATAAAAAGATGGTCCGAATTAAAGGTACTAGACTTAATGTTTCATTCGTCTATGAAACCTCGTTTGATAAGCTAAAAAGTGATCATAAATACCTACCTACCCGTACTTCCAATCTGCAATTACAATTCTAAACTCAACCTCAAACTCAAAGTCTACTTAGATGCACAGTCAGAATTCTAAGACTTAGACGCTCATCATTCTGTTATCTCACATCACTTGACAGTTCTACCATAAATTCTCTTCCCATTACTGGGTATCAAACACAAATCCGAAATTTGCAACGGTTCCATCCTGATCATTTTGATGTGACGCGACAGGTCACGAGGAATCACATTTCATGTGATCTTTCCTGAGCTTTTTCTGTCCACTTACTAGTAAAATGATATCATCATGGTATCTTATAAAATCTCTGGAGATTTCAATTTCTGATATCTCCTAAGTCTCTCCATGCTCAATCGATGAGCTTGTGCTTGCAGCACGTGATGCAGAAGGTGAGGGATGCCAAGCCGGACCCATCTTGCCGATTTGCGGCTGCGAATTCCGTTATAGGGGGGCTCATCGCTCAGAGAACAGTTGTTTATCCATTCAAGAGAAAGAATGAGTAAGCACTAGATTACTTCGTAACAATAGCACCGAGTCAGGTCAGATCGATGGCGCGGTGAAGACTGGAACGGAATATGATGCACAATGATGTATGATGTTGCCAACAACTTGTGCGCAAATTATAGGATTTCTGTGTTGTAGTTGTAATCTTACTGTGGATTGGATGAATTGATGCCGATTATGATATTTCGGCACTGCACCTCATCCGGGTTGAAAATCATTGATACGAGCAGATTCAGTATTTCGAAGACTGCGCCTCATAGAAACGAGTAATCGCTGGATCGACGGCCAGGCTCTTCCAGGTAGATGAATTCTTTTTGAACAATAATGGCATACGTTGACATTATATGGGCACCACTGGGGTCTAGGTAGAATCTAAGAATGTGTTTAAAGGTCTTGGTAGGGCTGAGGCTCAGATCTTCAAAAACGGATGAAACGGAGTGCTGGTGGGAGAAAACGAATCCGAACGAAGGCGAGGTAAATTATCAATATTTGACTTAAATATAAGACGGATGGATTGTCACTTACGTAAAGACGAATAACATGGCACAGTGGGATTGAACTTGATGAAGAACATTCATTAATGCCAGATGGAGTAAACTTCTAGGTCTGATGAACGATAAGCTGATTGGACATGACCTTCAAAAGGAAGGATGTGATGGATATTTTGTCATCTTATCCCATGTCCGTGTATAACATCTGTTGACCGAGTACGAATTGAGCTAGCTGTAGTCAACACAACACAGCACAGGTTACATGATTCCTCATCATCACGCGGGACGAAAGAAGGGAGGCGCAGTAAGGAAGAAGTAAGTAACATGTTGACGATCAATTAAGCATTTTATGAAGTTATTATTGTCATCATAACATCATAGATGGAGTGTACAAGAGTATGAATTCTCATTCCAAACCATATAAGAGATCATACATCGAGTATCTTATTCGATAATTAAATAAATCACAGATAGTAATCACTTCATTAATCACTTCATTAATAACCTTAAATCTTCAAAATCTCTTGCGTGACTGATCGTCCGTTCCACTTAACGTTCCCTTCCCCGCAAAAGGCCCAAGCAACCAAGCAACCAAGCAACACACCCATCGCCCCGTCGCCCGTCGCTACCGTTCCTACCAATTAGAACAACCTACTACCCTCACCCTCCTCACCCTCCGCATGTCTGAAATGAATCACTTGCAGCGATACCCAACTACAGCAACCACTACATAATAAATCAATTCCCCCGCTCAGAAATCAATTCACAGCATCAGTGATACGACTTTTTAAATATTAGCTTACACAACCTACGACTTCTTCATTGTATTCTCCATCCTACTCTAGTCCTCAATATACATACCATCCCTTCATTGACAGCCCATCAAAAAGTCAACAAGTACTCAACATGTCTTCGAGCTTTGATGGCAAACGAGCTGCGAGCGATGATGTTCATAAACCATTCTCACCATCAGCCGCTGCCAGTTCATCAGGTCAACAAAATGGTCACAATGCATCTCGCAGCACACCAGGTCATACCGGTGATCGTCTAATCAATGTTCAACCACCGAGAAGAGAAGATCTCCAGCCTTCCTATGCCCAAATTTTACAGGGTGATGATGATACAAGTACTTCAG
Source organism: Sclerotinia subarctica (assembly GCA_025389085.1). Taxonomy (NCBI): domain Eukaryota; kingdom Fungi; phylum Ascomycota; class Leotiomycetes; order Helotiales; family Sclerotiniaceae; genus Sclerotinia; species Sclerotinia subarctica. The sequence goes on along the minus strand of QRFI01000011.1, from coordinate 637,360 downwards.
GGTGGTATGGGAGTATGAGTAAGTTTGATACCTATGCAGGGTTTTGCGCAAATTCATGGCTCGGTCACTAATTATCGTTCGCACATAGTCAACACTCTCGGAGCTTGTATCGGTACCTGTGGTGCTATTCCTTGTTGTTTCTTCTGCCCGAATCCATATAAGCCAGTTTCGCAGGGTAATGTTGGTCTTGTTACCAAGTTTGGTCGCTTTTATCGTGCTGTTGATCCTGGTCTTGTCAAGATCAATCCTCTCAGTGAACGTCTTATTCAGGTTGATGTTAAGATCCAGATTGTTGGTATGTTGAATCTTATTATTCTTCAAAAATATCATTCTGCAAGAATGTGTCATTGACTTATATTTTACAGAGGTTCCCCAACAAGTTTGCATGACTAAAGATAACGTTACTTTACATTTGACCTCGGTCATCTATTATCACATCACATCTCCTCACAAGGCTGCTTTCGGTATCTCCAATGTTCGCCAAGCACTTGTCGAACGTACACAAACCACACTTCGACATGTTGTTGGTGCTCGTGTTTTACAAGATGTCATCGAACGTCGTGAGGAGGTTGCGCAATCAATTGAGGAAATAATTGAAGATGTTGCATCTGGTTGGGGTGTGCAGGTTGAGAGCATGCTCATCAAGGATATGATCTTCAGCAATGACCTTCAAGAATCTCTCTCCATGGCTGCACAATCTAAGCGTATTGGAGAATCAAAAGTTATTGCTGCTCGTGCTGAAGTTGAGTCCGCTAAGCTTATGCGTCAAGCTGCCGATATTCTCTCCAGTGCACCAGCCATGCAAATTAGATACCTCGAGGCAATGCAAGCTATGGCTAAATCCGCCAACAGCAAGGTTATTTTCCTACCGGGTGCTTCAACTATTGGAAATCAAATGGCAAATGCTTTGGGAGAAGGTTCAGGAGATCATGTTGGTGGTGGTGCTTCTAACAGCAGAAATGATGCTGGTGATTTCGGAGGTCTGGATTCCGGTTTTCAAAAAGCTATCAACGCCCATGTTGTTGAGAATATTTAAGTGAGGATTCCACTAACGTACAAATTGCTGATGTAGCTTGGTCTACTTGAATATCACTATAATGATGTTCAAATGTCGTTCACGGTTTCCACTTGTCTATCGAACAGACAATCTCCAGCACTGTACTTTGTGTACTCTCCCTTTTCTATGCGTCCCGGGTTTAATAGCTAATAATGGAAAGGTGGAAAGGCTAGTTCTCAATAATGGTAGGATGGAATATTCGGATACAGGTTTGCTTTGGGTACAATACGATACGATACGATGGCTCGAATGATTTTGATGGTTTCGTTTGGCAATACCCCGGTCGTCGGCTTTGAGAAGTTAGTTTTTTTTTCGATACTCATATGACTTTAGTGTATAATTGATTATTGTACGAATTTCTCTTTATGAGTGAATGTATGATTGATGTTTTTATGTAAGATATTAAGACTCGTGCCATTGATGTGATACAGGTGATGGGCTAAATATTATAAAAGGGAGGCTCTGTCATGATCTCCTAAAGCAAAGAGTCAGCTAGCCGAAAAGAGGCCGATCTCTATACTAATTTGAAGAGTTTTCATCTATATAAAAGGGTTCTTGAATAGAATTAGAGAAGTAATGAAAAGTTTTGGACCTTTCTGCTTATTATTCGAAAATAGCCGATTCTTTACTGTATGACTCTTACAGAGATCGAGATATATATTTCCTGATAATATATTATAAAAGAGAAATGAAATAAAAACCTAATTAAATTATATTATAATACATCATTTATAAAAAAAAATTTCACAATGAATTTAATATTAGAACAATATAGATTCAAAAGTATATAAATAAAAAATTAATTATTATCAAAAGAAAAAAATAATTACTTTTTTAATTCTTAATTATAATAAAGGATTATATAATTAAATGATTGTTGGTATCACTCCGGTGATACAATGCCTACTAGAAGGTACTGTGTAGTTTGATTGTTAATGTAATCTTGCTTGTCATTATTATCTATGAGAAGAGGGCCCTATTTATAATAGAAGAGGTAGACGCTAGCATTCGCTAGTGAATACGGCTCCCCTTTCCAGTATGGTAAATATATGATGTACCGACAATAATTAAGAATCATTATATATATAATTTTAATTTTAATTCTTTTATAATATATATAAAATAAATGATATAAACTTATTATTTTACTTTAAGATTATTTTTAATTTGAATTATTCCTCTTTTATATCAAAAAAAATTAAATTCTGGAATTTATAATTGTGATGATAAAGAATGATTTGTTTTAATATAAGAAAAGATCAATCAGCTCTAGAATATATAATTATAATCATAAAGAAGATTTTTTAATTTGATTTATTATTAGTTTAATTATCTGAAAGCTAAATAACCATTGGGAATCCTTCTTTTATTTTATTTTTATTTTTTTTTTAAAAAAAAACCCTTCCATTGGATTAAATCGATCGAAAAATTAATTTTATAATATTGTTTAATTATAATTGTTTCTTGTGCAGATATATACTTCTAATTCGAGTCAGAGTGAACATCACCACTGATACGAAAGCGCCGTTACACCCAATCAGTGCCATCGTCAACTGGATTTACAGGGTCGGCTAAGACATCGAATGGCCATATCTTGCCGGATAAAATCAGATACTGGAACCAACTTACAGCTTCCTGCATCAGTCCTCTGTCTATAAATTGGTCAGACCAAAGTCTACCCCATTCCCGCACGTCTTCACCGTCCTTGTAGTTGCTAGGGGGTGGCTTTGGTGCCCATTTGAGACCACCAGCTCCTTCCGTGGCTGACCGGAGAAGGTCTACACATCTATTACATTACAGGCCAGTCCATGCTTGCTTGCCGTGATATTCCCATGAGGCATATCGGGCAACCGTATATTGCATATGTATCATTGATACATACCGTACATGCCAAAGCGAGGAGCAGTGAGTATCATCTTGAGGAGAGCTTCCAAACGAGTGTGAAATGCGACTTCAGGTCCAAGTCCATATACGACTGAGACTCCGTTCTCCTGGTTGCCGGCGGCCGTGTCGCTTCGCCGATCAAGCAGATCTTGTGTAGCCATCATGGAAATCGGTCCAATCAGTCTATCGCCAAGATCGCACCCCTCGAAGTTGTACTTGCTGTGCACTGTCGTGCACCCATTAACCGCTCTCCAGCTCATAGCAGCCTCGACAGATAGAGGTGTCTCCATCCCGATTCTGAGTGCTTGTAAAGCTGTTCTATCCACGAAAATTTAGATCACTCTCCCACTGTACTGATGTGCTACACCGGCCGAAAGGGCAATCAGGCGCAGCCCGACGTCATAGTCTGCGTGCGTAAAACTGCCATAGTCATCGCATACAGATAAGTGGGGGAGAGCTTTGTGAATATTCATCGCATTTATTATTTATAGCATTCGCATGGTATATTGTATGATATGGTACGGGATATTAAGCTCAATCGAGGCTGTGATTGGAAGAACCGGCCGGAGTATTCTGCCCGTATTAGGAGTTCTTGTACGGAACGCCACGAAGGGGAAACATCCGGGAAAGGTATGATTGGTCGGGAAGTCTGAGATTGGGATTGCAGTGGAATGAGTAGTGGTTCCTGAAAAGAAGTTCCGTCCGTCGTGGCTCAATAATTTCAACCACAGTTTTGGACTTGGAGCTAGGTTTCTATAGTTCTGGATGGAAATGCATCTTTCTTCATCTGTCTATGTATTGCAGAATGCCTATTCTGCTTTTTAGACTTTTTTTTTCTTTCTTTCTAGTCATCTGAAATCGAATATCAAAGAGCAGACGTGAGTGGAATTCCCACTACTAATGATATGTTGGAAGTACATAAAGTGTTTCATAACGGTCCGGAATCTTCTATCTAGTCAACCTTATACAGTATTTGCGCACAGATAATGGCCGTTTACTCACTGTATACATACATGATTTGGGTATGTAAAAATAGGTGGGTTTAATTTCCAGATATCCAAACACAATACCTCGCTTATTTCACTCTGCGTTAACTTGTATTCAACGTAGTCAATATGCAGTTAATGTGGATTTAATGTAGTTGTTTAATTGATATGTATCCACACTCAGTCACAACTTCCTCATGCAGTGGAAGACTTTTAGACACAAGAATAACTTTAACCGGCTCAGTAGAATAGCATTTTGCAAGCTGGTTTCTCCACTTTCCGAGCAGCCAAGCTTTTGTAGATGCATATAATATCTGCAACAGCATGCAAGACAGATGAGCCGTGCTGCGCCTCCGGGGTGTTGGGGTAGTGCGGAAAATATAGTTCCAATCAGAAGCAACAGAATACCCCGCATTGTTACTTGCATTCCTGCTGCAGTGTTCCGGAAATGTAAATCGCCAATGTGAAATAACATGTATGGCGACGTAGATGGCGCCGGCCATCAAGTTGGAGAGGGGTATGGAGATGCCTCTGGTGGATTTGGATTCCCTGTCGGATGTTTCAAAATCGAGAACGGGCTCTGCTTTTGCAGCCAGGTTCATGTACTGCTAGTTCGTCTGCCAAAACATCTCTGTATGAGGGACTGCGAGTCTTGTTTCAGGTTTATGTTCAACATCTTACAGCCAACTCAAATCAGCCACATGTGTCGAATTAGCTTTTGATTATTTGGCACTTACTCGAGTCACGAGCCAACGAGGAGATGTGGCTTCGTTTTGAAATGCCATGGTTTTACTTAACATCGATATCTCATCATACAATAAGTGTCTTGGCACTTTCTGATTGTGGATCGCTTGCAAGCCTCATGATGTAGAGTGAGGTGGAATTAATCCAGCACGCATCCATTACATATCTCACAATCTTCCAGGTTCGTCCAAACAGGTATTTGGATCTTGCTTCTCCTTTTTAGTTTATGTGCATACACATTGATCACTAAACACCACCTGGAAATGGATTTGCCTTGGCATTCCCCTGGCCGCGGTTTCCATGATGCAATATATCACAAACGGCTAAAGTCTGCCAAAAATACACACGGGGTAATCAATACTGTCATGGTTATTTATTCTGCATAAATGTGACGTCAACATACCCTAGTGTATACAGGTTTGTATTAAAACCCTTCTACTTCTAAAAGAATTCTGCATATATGGAAGATTATTTGTCGTAGAACCTGAACCTTTAACGGCCTGCCGCCTCCGAACTTGGTAAACCCATCGCATTACGAACAACCTAAATTGCCCGCAAATTAATGCTGCTGTGTGACACACATACAAGTAGCAGCGACAAAGAGGAATCCTAAAAGGCAACAAATGAGTGCAGTTTAAGGGCCCGGGGCACTTCCTAAAGTCGTTGGGTTTCGGTGGTCAACTCGATGATCATGTTCCTGAACAAAAGACTGAGAGCTGAACTTTTCAAGACAATATAGCCCATGATAACAAAATCGTTAGAGGTTACGTAGCAACAACCTTTCACTGGGAAACAAGGTCTACGCCTCTCTTTTGAGAGTCACAATCATGGCTAGCTAGCATCACCACAGTCAAAAAAGCAACCATTAACAGTGCCTCGGCGAAGCTCAACTCTCTACTAAGAACTTTGAATACCTATTAAGGGACGCCAGCTAGGCGGCTAGCTTCTTCTTGCTTCAGTACATCAAAAACCTCCAAGGTGTCCTTGAGGATCCATATGACGGGATGGCCAGGTTTATTAAAGATGCCAGCATTTTAGCAGCTTTGTTTTTCCTCATTCGCATCAATATACTTGAGAAATTGCATACGAGTGGGACCATTGCTGCCGCTGATCTCGCTAGAGCTTGTGAGGTGGATGCGTCTCTTGCTACCAGAACAATGCGGGTACTTGTCACCAACGGAATTGCTGAAGAGGCAGAGCGAGATGTGTGTATGCATAACGAGCTCTCGCTAATTTGCCCCACCCTTACTCGGTGCATTTACCTGCATATTGTTCGATAACATCCGGGCAATGGAGGCTCCCCCCGACTACATAAAAACTCATAAGTCCGTAGCCAGACTAAGTGACGCGACCCAAATCCCCTTTTCTTTTGCCATGGGCCGTGAAGGGAAGACGTATTATGAGACACTTGACATGGATCTTCAGCAACAACAGTTAGCAGACTTTGCGCTCAAGACTTCAGACAAGGACTTCCAAATTCTAGGATTGTTTCCATTCCAAGACTTAGAGACCCAGGTCAAGAAGAATCCAGAGCGTCCATTTTTTTGTCGACATTACCGGCTGCAGGGGTCAGTCCCTCCTACAGATACAGCACCATTGCTCATTTAGTGGCAAGTTCATCTTGCAGGACCTTGCAGTTGTGATCGAATCGTGAAAACCAGAGAATATGCTAGGAATTGAGGCAATGGCATATGATATGTTGACGCCACAGCCCATCAAAAGTAAGTGTATCCTACCAAATTTGTACATGAAGGAATGGGGCTAAGAATATGTTCATAGACGCCTATGTCTACTTTATGCGTTGTGTTCTCCAGGATTTTTCCGACAAACTAGTTGTGACTATGCTCAAGAACACCATGTCGGCCATGGGTCCAGACTCACGGCTCGTAATCGGTGATATGCTCCTGCCTGATCAGATAACTGTAGGCGGTCCTTGGACCGCGTACTGGATTGATTTAGCGCTACTCACAATTTGTGGCAAGATGCGATCTTTTTGAGAGTGGAATGGCATATTTGAGGAAGTCGGCTTGGAGCTTGTAGAGGTATAAGGCTGGTGACGAACAAACTGCAATGCTAGAAACGTGCTTGAGAAGATCGTCTTGAGTTACCAGAACAGGCTGGCTCGATGTATAATAGTGGTTTTAAACGTCGCCTTTTCCATTCTTATTCACTTATTATCATCATTTAAGTGATTTTTATAAAGGATAAGGCTACCCATAGTTACCTGATTCAGTGACCTGACTTGAGAGGGCCTTAGGTTTTAAACCATTCAACCGGCTGGTTTTAGTCAGTTCTACCCAGGTACTTTTAAACTTCTTTACAGAGACTTTGACATTACTATCAATATGTAAATTGGTAGTATCTCGTTGAGGTCCTTGGACCGAAAAACAATCAATCCATCTTAGAGTGGTTTTATTTGAAACGGGGAGGGGAGCAAGCCATGAGTTAGTTAATCTGTTTAACTCTCTGACTTCCATTTCATTCCGATGACGATCAACCAACTTCAATAAAAATCAAAAATATAACAGGGACTACGCTTCAACAACACTCTATTCACAAATTGGTTCTTTCATCTGTTTCCGATTACTTCTTTTCTATCCATTTCTTTCTTGCATATAAAAGGTCCATTGGCTCCGTGATAACTTATGATGATAAAAAGACAGAAATAATCATCTTGAAATAATGCCACGTATCTCGAAAATCCGATGGGGCCAGGAAAGACCCATGGACATGAACAGTCTATATCTATGCTGTGTGTGATGTGCATTCTGTCTTGAGATATAATTCAAGGGTGACAAAGTTAACCTTTTTCCGGTCAGACTCAGTCAAAATGCATGAGTGATACTACGCACATGCATGATACTGCGAGGAATACCAAGATGTACAATAGTGGTCTGACTAGTAAATAAGGCCATCCCAGAACTTCATGTACAAATTTATATCCTTTGTCGTTACCTCATCATGAACTTCTTGCCAACTACTCCACGCATATCCGTCAGTGAGAACAGCCAGGAAAAATAAATAGTATTTTTTAATCATTCTGCTGTTTATGATTGTTTGTATTAAAGGATTTACCTCCGCAACATAATTCGTCCACCCGGCCCAAAGCAAGTCACTCGATTTTGTTACTCAACGAACTACCTAACAACTTTGCGTCGGAAGCCTGTTTAGATAATCAAAACCACACTGATGCATCGAAATTGAACCAAATAAAGGCATTCTTATCAAAGAGAACCTGAGCAGCAAACATTTTGGAGTGTTCGAATCAGATTCCCCTACAGTAGTCCACGGGAGCATCCAAGAAATTCCGAAGCACCAGAGTTCATCAACTTCATTCAGTTCGAAGCGAACCATCGTTCAAACATCTCATACTCAATAGGTTTCTATTATCAGACTTAAAGCAATGGATTGAATTTCAACCCAATAAAACAACACCCTAGTTTGTTCTAGAGGTTAATCAGATGATGCGAGCAAGACATACAACATGACTGTCAAGACTGCGAAATGATCAAAAGATATTGTAGAGTCAATGGGCGTCCAAGATTAACAAGAGAAATCTGTACTCTATAAATCCTAAAAGTAACAAAACAATTAGCCCAATTCCCTCATCCAACTGCACCAATAAAATACATAATCTCACTTCTAAGAACGCACTAGCGTTCGCTCGTTTCCACTATTCAGCCCGCGGTTACCACCGGAGATGAATAGTATCAGCACCTCAACTTCCATATATTAGATAAAATGTCGAGGAAAATTACTCTGCGTATGAATACTTAACTTGGTTGCCTACACAAGAACCTGGAGACTTGGATCCATATCCAAATTCCTCCTGGTGTCTTACAAAGTAACGCAGATATTTAATTTCAATTTCCTTGTTACATCAGCATGTAATTACGGCTTTTGCCTAGGATTCAAAAGCTCATTACGCGATAGGTCAAAAATCTATCTAAAGCACGCAGAATTGTCGGATAATGCAAGCAAAGCACTGGACAAGACAAAAGTAAGATGGTAAACGGGAATCATGTCGATCAACATGCTCGAGTCTTATTATTCATTGCTACCTTGAGCATTTCCAGTTGATGTGATGGGTACAAGACAAAATGAATCAGAATACTTCGGGTGCCATGCAGCCGCTAAAGTAACCCTTGCGTTTATGTCAGATTTTCACGAACACTAGATGAGCTTTTCAAAATTGAAGGGATACGTATAACATTATTCTCCACGGGATATGGAAGGAATACGAGTGTACAGTAGGTTTATCACCGATTTTGCATGCCCTTGCATTTCCAGACACCGAGATAATAGAGGTGAAAATAATGGAATGGATTACATACATGAACGTCGTATGGTCATTCTCTTCTGATAAAGATGTAATCTTATCCTGCATCGTAATCATAGCTACAAGTCACTCGCTACCAGGATGGCAATAATTAATGGAAGATGGGATGATGCGCTATATGTATTTAACGTCAGGATTGAAGAGTGCCTAGGGGTGAGGTCGAGAGAGAACTTGTAATAGACGGGCGGAGAATTAAACGGATAAAAGGATATTTCATGTAGAATATTATGAATATAAGAAAAAGGGCCAACAAACAAATCCTATTAGAGAATAAGAGAGTTATTAGTTGCATTTGGATGGATACAGTCGTACTCACTGAAAAGACAAAAGAAGTATAGATATGTTATATAGCAGGAGCGAACGAGACGTCGTAGAAGCGGCGATATATGTGATGATGTATTGAAAATGGTAGATTATCATATATATATACCTAGTATATATATGTATTCTCGGATACCTACCTATTCAAAGTAGAAAGAAAGAAAGTAAGTATTTAGGAAATGTAATAGGTTACTGAGAATCTCAAGATCGTCATTACATCCTACCACAAAAAAGTCAGACTTACCAACCTTACCAACCTTAACAAACAATGCACAAATAATAAGCAGAGTAAGTAAGACTCTCAACTCCATACCCATACCATACCCATACCATACCCAGGAACATAGGTAGGTAGGTAATGAACGAAACGAAAATCTGCCTTGCGCTTAGATAAATAGATAAATAAATAGACCGATCTGCCTTGCACGCACCACGCACCACGCACCACGCACACGCACAGCGTTTCATTTATTAAGCAAGGATGATAAGGTTTTTGGTCCACTTTACTATTATTGGTTATGATGTGCAACACTCCGTAGTCATGTGTGTGTACCAGGTATGTAAGTTATATTTACCAAAAATATATCTTATCGATTGGATTTCCCTTACTGTCGGATGTTCCAGAATCGGGTGAATAAATCCGACTTCCATTTATTCGTTCATCCGCCCATCCACCTCATCCATCTTTTAAATACAACACTTTCAATCAACGACAATCCATTTCTATGCATACAAGCAAGGTGGGAATTTCAATTCTTTCTTCAACAAAACAGGGAATACTGCAAAGGGGAATCATCAAGAAAAATAACGATATGCTATGGCCGTTCTGATATTCGTATAGAAAAAATTAAACAAACAAAATAATGAACCCATCCATTCAAATGGAAAAATAATAATGATGATAATGATGATAAGAATAAGGATAATAACAATAACAGAAACGCATGGGGTATATCGTTAAAAGCTGCAGGCGAAACTTAAAATAGAGGTATGTGCTGATCTACTTCCAACCGTGTATCCACCGGCTGAGAAGTCCCATCCAATCCTTCTAAGTTTTTCATTCTTACGCCCCGGAAATTGTTCTTCTTTTTTATGCTGAAAACAAAAACGTTGGGATAAGAAAGTAATATCGAGTACAGGTTGCCCAGGTGTGCGCAGGTATATTTTTGACGTTCTGTGCTTCGGCTGCTCTAATTGCTGACCCTCGCTACCATCATCTCGGATCTTTGGTGTTGAGACAAAAATGGCCAATCAATTGATCCTTCCCATCTTTCGAAATTAAAAAATGTAACCTTTATGAGTTGTGCAACGGCCAGCACATTCTTTTTCTCTTCCACCGCAACAAGCAACACGTCAGAAAACCACAGATAATTTGCGCTTTTAAATTACCCAATTTCTGTAGCATGCAGTCCAATAATTGTCGGGTTCATGTTGTGCTGCGCCTCCCTATTTTATCAAGGTCTCGTGTAACTCATTACCCCTACGGAGGCAAGCTTGACCCGAAATCTTGGGAGCAACAGCCTGTTGTGTTTGTACTCGGGCCAATCCATGATAAAGCCCACCACATCGTATACGCTTCGGTCCGCCCCATTTCTTAATTATTCTGTGAGAATTGAGAATTTATAATCGAGGTATAAATAGCCACTCAAACTTCGCCTTTCCATTGTAGAATCCTTTGCGGATCTACCTAGAATTTCCGGTCAATTGGCCACTGGTACATCAGCACCCTTCCAACATCCAATGGCGTTGCTTGTTCATACAGGCGCTTAGATATGCATGATGGTATATGCGCGCGCATCTAACAGTAATGCGCATAAACTCCAATCCATAAAATTCATTCGTCATCCATTCTGGTCTCAAAAAGCGCGTCGGGTCGAAATGCGAGGTCCGAGATGAGACGCTGGCGCAAAACCCTTGTTGAAATTTGTCGCGACAATCCGAAATAAACTTAAAATCCGCCGATCGAAACCACGCTGGCCAATCCCTCCTCATTCCCAATTTCCAATCCCATGAAACTTTGGAAGTGTTTATAAAGGGATAGTCACTTCCGACGCCCCGGGCCGCCGTGCAGTCCATATATGCCTGCATTTTATGTAAGTTTAATCATTTTTAATATCTCGATAAAATTGCAAAATGAGGATTGCTGTGGTTGATTGAATACTCAAAAAATGGCCGAACAAGGTCTTGCAGAAAATAAGCATACGGGGGTACTCACAAATTATTGTAGGCACAAAACTTCCTCTCGCAAACATCTGTCAAGACTTCTGTAATCAGCTTTGTGACATCATCTTTCGTCCAACTAAACATTCTGCATAAAGGTCCAAGCGTCATTGCTTCTAGTCCTTGGGTGAGGGCTAAATTATACCATCTCGCAATATCTTTTTCTCGTGGATCATTAGGCCATGGGTTGAGGGGGATCTGAATAACTTCTTCCTGAATATCGAGGAACCCTTGATTTTGAAGCATCATCCCAGTTTCTGGATTGTAAGCTAGAGGCCGGCGATTGCGATAAGTAGCATCGAAAAGCAGCCGCGTCCATCTAGCCAGCGCAGAGTCATGTGGAATTTCTCCAAAATCTGTACGGGGGGTAAAATCTATTTCCACCTGTTCAAAGCGACCCACTTGAGGCTTAAGATATCTTGCAAGTATGTATTAGCTGAAGTCATATGCTGTAAGAAGGAAATATGGGGGAGCCTTACCTCCATACCTTTTGGTATAATGCGGGCCAGCTAACTATACCTCCAGAAAGCATCCGTACGTGAATCATATCCCACGACTCGGTTTCGATTCCGAACCAAGGCGACTCGCAATCCCTTTGCCAAAATTGTAGATTGTCAGGAATACTGGTTCAATTGAGACTTAGTATACGATATTCGTTGCTCAGGAGAGATGATTCGGAAATTCTTACGTTGCAGGTTGTATCTTAGCTAGGTCAAGCCCAAGGACTTCACCTGTCCCATTATTTGAACCATATTTGCTATATGCCGAAGATGTCAGTTCCATGTGTGTGTTTTTTTGGCAGATTACAGCCTCAAACGAGACAAAATCTTATTCTTACTCGGCCATATCAATTGCCCATATTCCGGTTCCTGTCCCTAAATCCAAAATTCGTGGTCCATCATAATTCTTCGTAAATTTTGTATTTCTAGAGTGTAACTCACCCCCCCTTGCGACTTGGAAGAATTTGTGGAAGATATCATAGCGGTCCTTTTCGCCCTATGGGTAGTCAAATATCAGCATATATTCGCGAGTTAAATCCCACCTGGCAGAACCCGGCGCATTTACCTCGTCGCAAGGAAACATGTATTTCTCCTTGTGAAATCCATGGTATAAGCGTCCATTCTCGTAATAATCGGGCGGAGGCAATTCGGGATCCGAAGAGGCGGCAGGGGAAAGTAATCTATGTAATCAATTCAGTCAGCGCATGCATGAAAGCTCGGGAATGTATAGGCAAGAGCGGAAGAGCAGAAGAGCAGGAAGCCCTTATTCTCGTTCGATAGGTGCTAATGCAATTGGCATGTGCGGAGGCTTCTCCTGATACCTTAGGGAACGGCTCTGGGAGCAGAGGGGGATGGAGAGCACGTACCCAATGTTAGCCATGGCCATTGCAACAATCATTAAGTGAAAGCCGGCTTAAGATCTGTCGCGACCAGCCTTTGCTTGTTCTGCTAGCTTCGTAGCATAGATTAAAGTTTGCATATACGATACCGCGATTTTAATGTCGAATTCTCCTCCAGTATATGCTGGTTGATTGGGAATGTCGATGGAATCGAATGGTATATATGGCCATGCAGCCACTCTATTATTCGAGTATATCGCCTGAATTCCGTTTCCTGGCTCGATGCCTGTTGGTCGATTCGAATTTAACCTGGGGAATCTGATATATGGCTGTGTCTCATGGAAGTACAAGAGTGGTTCTCGAATATTGTTGCTCTATAAGTGTTCTAAAGAGCCGCGCGAAATTGTGATGCAAGGTAGTGTCAAAACTATGAATTGAGTTGCTTACAGGTTGAAGCTTGTTCCTTGGTATTAGTTGCCTCGCGGCGGTAAAGCTATTTTGACTTTTTTTTATGGCCCCTGTCGTGCTTCGCTGTAGCTCTCTGTAGTGACTTCTTTTTTTAGTTAGGGCGTACAGGTAACCGGTAATGCCTGTGGATAATGATGATGCCAGTGATATATCTCGGTTCTGGGGATGAATTCGCAAGTCTTATAGCGTTCAAGGGTAGGATCAAGCGTCAATGGCTTGCCCAGTGATTGGTAGTAGTGATGACGGCGGTAGTAAAGAGTAGTAAATAGTGCCAGTGAGTTCTAGCAAACAGTGGTAATAGGGTGAATGATGGATGGGTTGGAAAACAGCTTTGTGGGTAGGCTAATTGTCCTTATGAAAGCTAGACAGATTTTGGTTCAGTTCTATAATGGAATAATAGAATTGACCCACAAGAGCTCAGATGAAGGCTGAGAACTCGAATTGAGGGAGAAATGAGAGGAGAGAAGTCTAGAGAGCAAAAGCCCGGAAGCTTTCAAGCATTGACCTTGAGGGAAAATGATCGACGGTCCCCAAAATTTTCAAAGTCCAAAAGATGTATTAACAATCCATAGTTTTGATATAACCCTAAGAACCAGACGAAGTTTCAGAAAGTTCTATTTTGAAAGAAAGATTGGGACGGTCGAATGAATGGATGGGTGGGTGAGTGGATAGATGAGTGACTGAATGAATGAATTACTGGGTGGACGGATAGATGAGCGACTGGATGAATGAATTATTGGTTGGTTCGTGGTATTGGTGTATGTATAGAAATGGATCAATCTGGGTTTTGGTCTTTGCTCGTGGTACTCTGCTTTCCAAACCCCCCACTTCTGCCAAGTGAGAGTCCAAATTGGGATTCTTGGGTGGTGTCCTGTTCCCAAAAATCTTAATCCTCGAGTGAAAAGCTCTTGTACGATAGTATTGTAAACTACCTAGTACCTAGTATGTACTGTGAAGTGTGTACTGTGCACTGTGCACTGTGCAGCAATTGCAAGGTTACGACTGTACTTGTGCTGTACTGTGCTGTACTGTGCTGCAATTATTTCCGTACGATCGCTGTGTGACACGGCCAACGATGTACCGTCCCACACCAATTGCCAATTGAGGAGGAGGAAGATGAAGAATATGATGGTGGTGATGATGGTGATGACGATGATAATGCAGGAGAAGAAGAAGGAATTGCTCCCCACTCTCTTCCTATGGGTCTTGGAAAATAGATTGAAAAAGAAGAGAAGGATATGAGTATAAGAAGTGTAATAAGTGATGACAGATTGTGTGATCCGTGGTTGTACGGCAAGTACCTACCAGGTAGGTAGGTAGGTAGGTAGTAGGTAGGTAGGTAGGTAGGTAGTAGGTAGTAGGTAGTAGGTAGTAGGTAGTAGGTAGGTAGGTAGTAGGTAGGTGGTAAGATGTTTGAAAACTAGCTCAAGTATCTATCTTGGTATGAATTTATGATATCAATACTGGGGAATGAAGAAGGAAAAGATTGAAGCTGCAAATTAATAAACGACGTATTTCTAGCTACACTCATGCAGTACTTATAAGAAGGTTGAGATCACCATCAGTGGGGTTGGAAAAGTTCCCTCCCCCCAAAAGAGGAAGACTGGTTACTTGATTGGGTGTTATATTGGAAACAGGCACATTGTTGTATATTGGTATCTCTTTCTCGTTATTGGGATTGTGTAGGAGTACAACGCTTCACGCCACCATGGCCATGGTCCATGCAATCACTTTTCCCCCTTAGCTATTCTTGTAGCCATTGTAGGCTAGCTAAGGGTTACGATACCATGGATACTTTATCATTGGGGAAGACTAAGATGCTTCCGTTTGCCAAATAGAATCTTCACGCCACCCGGTTGCATTTGCGCGAGAGGCACAGGCACAAGCACAGGCACAGACGCAGAGAAGAATGGGTAGCTGGCAAATACCTACACTCTCCTGCCGATGTAGTTGGTCTACTGAGTCTGAGTGTGGATGGAAGTCGGCTCGTATGCAGAATGTACGTCGAGTTCACCAACAAATGCATCATTGACTAGGGAGGTACTTGGGGATCTGACTTAGATCTCAATAGCATAGAACAGCTGGCGGCTTGCGGCTCGTCGAGACAGACCCAGGCCGAAGATACTGTACAGAGTAGGTAGTGGTGATTTATTCAACCATTTTTCATCTCGACTTCGTTTCCATCATAACCACCCCCCTTCCACCCCCCAAATCGGACATCTCGAATTCATTCTCCAATGAATTCCCCTCGCGCCTAGTGCCTTCCTTAGCAGACTCTAAACCGATGCCGAAACCCTACAATACAGGCGCAAAGCTATCCCATGCCCCCATCCCATGTCCCCATCCATGCTAGTGTCGGAATATTGTACCACAAGGATCCAAGTGGGCGGAGCCGGGATGAAATTAGCGGCACAACTTACCGTTCAAAGTCTTGTCTAAGATGTCTTACTCCTTTCTCTCCCTTCCCCATGTCTTGCTTGGCAATGTCTTTTTTTTGATTCTGAAAATAAAAGAAAATAAAATCAACAGCTTTCCAACTCGGATGTACTCGACAAACGACCCGGACATTCAACAAGGTCCATTCGAATGTGAGCGAGATATAGTCAGTAAATGGAATAGTCCAGCCAAACAAAAACATGAAAGGAGTGGAGAATGATGAAGGAATGAACTCAGAATGGCTCGAGGGTAATCAAATCATTAAGCGCAACTCATAAAATTGAGATTATATGTAATGCACAGACAATATAGGAAGGAAGTTTATCACCCCGGTGACCCTTCCTTTAGCTAACCATTAATCATTTGATGCTTTGAGTATCTAGCGGCTAATAGTCAACATTACGAGGGATAAAGAGATGATATCATACATCAATGACATCTCAGTTGGAAATTTGTCAACTCACTCAAAGTAATAATAAGTCTTGCCAATGCTGGTAGCCATTACCAACATTGGCAAGTCTTATGTTCAATGGATCCAAAAAGGTACGACTTATTTTAACCCTATGTACCCAAGCAACCAAGTCTCCATTTTGTCTAATATTTCATGCTCCTGCTTATGCTCATGCGAAATATGAGCATGAGCTTTTCTCCATTGAGGTTGTTGCACATGTTGTATCACGTACTTAGTTATATAATACACACACATATACATAATACACACACACACACACACACACACACACACACACACACACACATACACACCCAGATCCTCATTCCCGGAAGACCAATTCAATTCGATATCATCTTCCGCACTGAAACGTAAGACCGAGATGATTGGATGCTGGTGAAGCCTCTAGAATGTTTCGCCATGATCCCATTGCAGTGGTTCATTGATTTAGTGGATCGAGGATATGTAAGTTCTACGAGTGTGGGAGCACAAGGGCTCGACTTTCCATTTCTATGAATCTTTACACTGACTTTCAGGCATGATCCCTTTTCGTGTGGAGTTTTTGCGGCACTAATGCCCCGTGTGTAATTTTTATGAGGTTTTTGTTGACCCGACGACGATAAGTTTATAGGATGTATAATAAGGTTAATATATCTGGCTAAGTATTTTAATACCGTAGATATATTAACTATCTACGACCTATGTTAGGATCTACTTAAGATTACCTTTGACCTCCTACATTATCCATATTATCCATACTTTCGCCAATTTCAACATATCCAATGAAGACTCTCACCTGACTTATAATAAGATACCTACCTAGATAATTGACACGCGGTAGTCGGTACTTTCTAAATGAGATATACTCGAGCATCTCTAAACAGACAATCATCCCACTCTTTCTTGGAATCTCACTTCCAAACATTTGATTCTTGTTTTGAAATATACCTGTGCAAGTCTTGCATGGTAAGAGGCTACCAATCTTTAGTCCTATGATAACACCAAGGAATTAATTTCATTTCTCCCATCATTTTTCTCATATTAACAAACGTCGATACGAACCGGACCATTCAATCTTCACATTCCACCCTTTTTGACTTCGTGCTTACCCTGCTCCACTTGTGCCTGAACCAAACCAGACGCATTTATGGAAATAGATGCGAGTGATCGTCAGGATCCTGGAGGTGAACTTCAATCCACCACGATTCGTGATTCTGCCATGGTTCAAAGCTCATGCATACCTGTACAGTTTATGTATGTATGCATCTTTCAAACCTTGCTGTGCTCGTTGTGCTCACACATTGCATCATTCACATTTAATCAATTCCATCTTCTCCTTCACCATCTGCACCTTTGCATCCACGTCGGGCAAGACAGATCCAGATATCCAAAACTAAATCGGCGTTTACCAGGTCATTGCCAGATCCTCTTGGAACTAGATGTGCCTTTGTTCTCTTTACCGCCATTTAATAAAAGCTCTATCGAAATTCCAGCTGTGTGGTAACCCCCTGCGAACGTTTCATCAGGGGAAAGAAATCCAGGATGAAATTTACGAGAGCTGGTCGGTGTAAGCCTCATTTCCACGCTCTCAAAAGCTGAAAATGCTCTGAAGATAATAGGGAATACGATGCATGTAATGCATGCCAAAGTGCGGGAACCCGTGGAGAAGTAATATTCTTTGATGTCAAAACCCCTCTCATTCTCAAGTAAGATTTTAACACGCACATCACACCGCCCAACTACAAAAGCAATACTGCACATCTTTCCAGTTGTATCATATTCCGATCTTATACTCGGGCCTGACATTCCTCCACAATGCATCATATCGTGTCGTGTAGCTGTGACTCCTATTATGATTAACCGCTCTCAGTCCTCTCTGGCTCAGGATTTGGTTGGGATAGAATGGGTCGCTTCCACCTCGACAGACAGGAGGCTAGTCTATATACTCCATATGCTGCTACACTAGCTACATTTTCGGCTGAACTACCAACACTTGAAGCACTAGATCATTCCCTTGCCACTTTCCTTCTCAAGAATAGTGAGAATTGGTGGAATCTATCGACTCCACTTTTTTGACGACCCGACAGTTTGGTAACCGCAATGTGGAGAATCCTGCGGCACAGGGCTACTATGTAGAAATAGTCACATGGGCCACCCACCGTCACCTACGTACGCATCATCCACCTTTGAGGAGCGAGGCGCTCTATCCGATATAGTCATCTATCAATGGGAGAGAGACGATCCGGAGATCAGAGCTGACACCGACCGAGGTATTTACCCCTAATTGAATTTGATTTTATATTTCCTACTCGAGTAATACTTTTTACTTTCACCAAGATTCAAACAATGCAACACACCCTTGATTATTAAATCCTTGTTCATTATCCATCAATCGAGCCCACAATTTTCAACTCGGCTTATCAGATGATCTTTTGGCTTAACCCGCTGGGGCTTGGCTCTAATTGTCTGCTTGAAGATTCGGTGAATTTGGGGGGCAAAAAGGAAAAGAACGAAAGGAAGAAAGGAAAGTATTCCATCATTCCATAATGTACGACTGTCTCCTGTTCAACGGTACAATCAATGCTTCGAATCGTGATGTCTTGGTTGGAAGACAATTGATCCCAAATCTACCAATTGATCCCAAATCTCCCAATCTATCACCAATCTACCACATTATGGTATAAACTATTTGATTTTAGATATTGTCATCTACGAAACCTGAGACCTTGACCAATTCTGGAAGCAGGTGGATTCAAAGATCTTCTGCACAAGTCCATGGAGCTGGGTCTGTATTCCGTCGGACAACAATGTGGCTAATGATTGTGACACGAAGGTAAAAGTTGAGATCCGACCATCATCCCCAATTGCTCGATCTGATGTCTCAGAAATCGGTAGGCTATTAGAGGCGTTGATCACATTCTTCTTTTTGTTTGTCTTGAACCACTTTCCGCCTGCAGTAATATTTGTCTCAAGCGGCAAATTGCAGCCCTAGAACGTCACTGAAACAGGACAGACTCGACTTTTAAGGCTGGAGAAAGTATCGTTGTCCTTTCCCAGCTACGTATGCAGCCTCCCGCATCGCCAAGCCACTTAAAGACCAGCAAACACTTACAGAAATTGGTTTCTCAATCTCTGATACTGCTGCACTTTCTTCCAAATAGTCCCCAGTGAGTGTTCGTGCTGTGTTGCACCATCTCCTGCTAATCACATGTCGAAGTGATGGACTGTACAACTCATCACATCCACAGCCGCTGCTTGCTTGCTTGCTTCACTCCTCACCTCCGACACCAACAATCGTAAATACCTTCCTTCAAGATGCGTCTTAATTTCTGACCACCCCCCTTACCACTGTTTGCTATTCTTCTGATTGGCAAAACCAGGTATCTGGAATTACCTGCCTGGTGCCAGCATGCAATACAACCATTCCCACACTAAACCTTTTCTTCACTATTCATCTCCTATTCGAGTATCACTCCGAACGATATCATCACTCGGATATCCCCTGCTTAATATCCTGAAACCTCGTATTGTTGGGGTAAGCTGCGCTAAGAAAGAGCCTTCTCACTCACTCGTGTCACCATAGGTATGTAGGTATGTGTATAACTTTAAGTTTTTCCCACGGTGGCTCCATAGATAGGTATCCAATACCGAATTCCTGGAACGGAGGATTCATTCATTCCATCCCTGCCAGAGGAGGAGTGAATAAATCAATAAATCCCTACCTAGTCAGCCGGCCCAACATTCGTCCTTCTAAAATAATATCAGTGGAAGTAGTGCAAAATCTATCTATGTGCTTCCTATTCCTGTTACGGCTTCTAGATTCCGCTGATTATTATGCATAAATGCTCATGCCATGTATCATTGACGTGCGTGGCTAATCGATCTTTATTTTATTATTTCTTTCATTGATGCATAATGTACTGTGCAGATATATGGGCTCAGCATATGATCAGGAGATGGAAACTGCATAAAATATTTATTTTAATCTATATTTAAAAAGGAATTAAACATTTTTATAGTGGGATTTGAGTGTTCTTTTGTTGGTGGTACAGTCGATAGAGTCCCTCTTTTCTTTACTTTGGCGGCTGCTCTTGTTTATACTCGTGATATGCAATGAAAATAAACGCTGCGACGCTTAGAGAACTATATACAATTAGCTTAACATCACGTTAGTAGATTAATAGCTATATCTTACTCAGTCTCGAGTCTCCACATCACCGCCCAGGCCAACATCTGCACCCAAGGCTTCCAGTTATTTCTAGTGACCTGAGCCACCTCGGTGAGAACAACCATCAGATTGCTTTTCCCTCCCCTATCATAACATTCACTAGCCTCTGTTTACTTTTCTAACTTCAACATTCACTACAAAGTTTGAAACCTACTGCTTTGAGGTGCGCTCGACACTAATTAAAACACATTAGTATTCCCTCAAAGCCAATCCAGATCATTTCAGATAGGAACGTACCATTCTCTGATAAATCGTATGCTATTATACGGATTTTATTAGGATTGTAGTATAATTAGTGTATGACTACTAACTCGTCTTTTATTTCCATTCTATATTCTCACTCTATGTTAGCATCATATTGGATCTGACGAATTGTTACACTAGAATAATAGATAGCATTAAAAAAGAGCAAAGTAAGAAATCCGCTACCACTAACCTTTCTTCATTGCAAATTGTGATTTCAGGCTCCAGGCTGCAACCCAGTGTAGAAATTTTGACTGGGACTGCCGATTTAGGGGTACGAGGTTGAGGTTTGAGGTAGCAGTATGCCAGTGTGCCAGTGATGGAAGTAGTATATGGCATAATCCCTATAATTACCCCCTACTATAGTAAGATTATAACTTGAACATGTTGAAACAATATCAAGTGCTTTAATATCAGCAACATAACACTAATTCATAATTACCATTCCCATCACTACAATGTGGAAGTTCTGAGTATGATCTTAAGCTGTAGATAGTACAAATTATGATATAAAGTCCTTTAATGGAACTTCAAAGAAATCACTACATACTCGACGACATTGTGATTATGTGTATGTGTCAATGATGTGATGATATGTTGACGGGATGATGATGTGAAGAAAGAAAAACAAACCAGAAACGTACTTTTTCCTAATACTCGACAAAAGCTCAGCTACTTCTTGCCTAATCCAGATATACTGCCATACTTATGAGCCTTGTATCGATATCTACTCTTTCCAATGTACACCTAAAACCCCAATATCCAATATTATGTTTCGTACATTCTAGCCTAAGGAAATCCCCATGTTGATAATCTATAAAAAATGCCTTTCCAAAAATTAATCTGATAATCTTCATACGCTCAATATCCAACGGGACTCCAGACCCTAAACCCCTATTCTCACCTAACTTATCCCGAACTTTAACTCTCATCAAAAACCCAGGCCTCGCCCGTGTCGGCTGAGAGTACTCAGGAAACCCCGCCAGATCTTGGCTGGAAAATTCACTTGATATCAAATACGGTATTGAGGGATAGGTTCACCAGTTTGATACTCTGGCAATCATCAAATTGAGACGCGGCTCAGATAGTTTTAATGGTAAAGAGCAGCATTAATAAGTGCCGAGCCTGTCTTTTAATACCGACAGAACCAATGGGCGGACAGGTACGCTAATGTATATATTGTAATGCCAAACATATTCTCAAGGTGGGTAATAATATTTTAACTACCATCCGATGAATTTGGGGAACAGTGAATATCTCAGCCCCCAGGTCCGTCACATACCAATGTCTTTCACATTGCAATTCAAACTTCATCTCCCTGTTTAGAAAGTCTCTCAGACCTTCGCAGCCGAAAATCGTGTCCGAATAGCGGGCCCGGCGTATATTTCCCCTCTGCATCTGTCTTTAACTGAAATGACAGAATCCCATATTTTCCCTCGAATTCCGTCTGCAACAAGAGATCTATGAAATGCGCTGCCCTAGAGTAGCCCTCCTCATACACGTATCCCTGCTCACTCGGTGGTTTTTCCTTATTATGAATCCAACTCCTACGCAACACAAGAGTATCCTTGGCGTCCTCCGCTAGAGCTCGTATCTTCATCATGCGGGAAGCATCTTGCTGATAAGTTTCATTCCAGATCTGCTTCCTTAATTCATGATCCTCTGATATTCCAAGTCGCTTTGTTGCTGTTGTAGCTTCTTTAACATTCGCTACCGAACTTTCCAATGCCTGTCCACTAATGAGACGAGCAACTTCTGCTCTAGACTCCTCCAAATCAAAAGTCACTCGTATTCTGCCGATGAAAATCTTGACGAATAGAGCAATAAAGAGGATGAAGGCCCAGACTGGAACGGAGACATAATATCCGCCTGAAGTACAATCATCCTTTGGACCACCTTCAGGTTTGATTATCGTAGGTGGCAAAGTACAAGGAGTCGTAAATGGTGATTCCATAGTGTTTGAAGTCGTGGTTGGGGAGGAAAGAGTTGGAAGATTCATGATGTAGTATATCTTATCGTACCATACTATGTCAAAAAAGGAATTGTTCGACTTTTGTAAACGGAAAAAGGACTCATCATATGAATGGTTTGACCGACAGCTGGAAGAAATAAAGAACCACAGTCGTATTTGCCACGTTAAGCCTAAGAGCGAGTTCTTGGTAATTAAAATCAGGTATTGGAAGACTAATTATGGCTTGAAACTTGAATTCCATTACTTTATTGGGGAAAGGGTTGATTATCATTACCGTATGAGGGCATGTGCATGCACCATCAGAAAACATGTAGTGGAGCCCTCAGGAGCCCAGGCTCCTCAATGCTCCCTTTACGAAGGTCTATATGGTTAGAATAGCATTCCTTTATGTAGAGCTTCGTACTCAAGAACAATCATTAGTTGAATACTATAGTTACCATACAGCATATTCATTTATATCTTCATTCCAAGCCCCTGCTTGATCCTTAGTAGAAACAGAATTACAATTTACTTTACTTATTATTTGTGTGCACACCTTGAGAGTTTGTCCAACAAAACCTTACCCTTTTATCTTCAAGGGTAAATTAATTTTATTATAAGCTATTATTTATGGACAAAGGCCTTTCATCCTCCGGCCCATCGCCGGAAAGAGCTAGGCCTCCCTCTTCCTGTGTCACGTGTAAGGTCCCCGCGACATCGATTATCTAGAACACTTATTTTATTTTAATATAACTGTTGGTATCACTCCGGTGATAAGATGCCTACTAGTAGAAGGTATCAAGTGTTTGGTGTGTAATTCTTGCTTGTCATTATTATCTATGAGAAGAGGGTCCTATTTATAATAGAAGAGGTAGGCACTAGTACTCGCTAGTGGGTACGGCTCCCCTTTCCAGTACGGTAATCACATGATGTACCGACAAATATATAAATCCTGTTTAATATTGAATATTATATCTGTTCAAATTAATCTCAATTTGAATCAGAGTAGATTAGAATTATAATAATCAAAGTGATCGTTATTTGAAGCTTTTAATTTGTAATATTATTAATTAATATTAGTATTATTTTGATAATATAATACTTACTAATAGAAAATATCAAGTGTTTGATATATAATTCTTGTTTATTATTATTATTTATAAGAAGAGGGTTTTAATTATAATAAAAGAGATAGATGTTAATATTTGTTAATGGGTACAGCTCCCCTTTTCAGTATGGTGATCATATGATATACCGACAATTTGTTATTGAGATATTAATAATTGAAAATCGTTATTTTTGATGTAAAAGGGTGGCCCAAATTGGGGGTGGCCCGAAAGTAGGGTAGGGGACTTAATATAAAATAAAATATAAAAAGAAATTAAAAAAATTTATATTTAAGAGGGAATAGATATATGATATTTTGAGGATTGGGAAGAGGGGTTGAGGAGAGAGTTTTTAAATAGTGTATAATGTTTATGTATTTTGTTGGTGGTTGGCAGTAGGTGGTATGATGTAGGATGTGGATGGTATAATGGATGATAGATGATAGATGACGGATGGTGAATAAATGTATATTGGATAAATAACTACTCAAGTAATAGCTATACTTGATTAATTATATAGTATTGGTATTGGAATCAGTGTCGGATTGGGAATGGGAATTGGAATAAGAAGTGGATATCTGATGAGGAGATGAGAGAAAGAGGAGAGATGAGAAACTGAGGTTTAATAATTTGGATTTGAATTTGTGATTCTAGTTGTGATAGATGATATTTAGAGGAACTGAATATGTAAAATTAGATGAGTGTATGAGTAATTAGATATAGAGAGGAATTTGTAAGATATTAAAAAAAAGAAAAACAATGTAAGCAGGTAGGGAAATAAGTAAGTTTGATATAATGGATATAATATAATGTGATTTATGATGGTGTGATTTATGATGGTGTGAAATGATGAAATTATATAATATATATAATATATAAAATTATAAGATGAAAAAGATGTACAAATATAAGATCACCTTCATCGAATATCATATTTGTATTTACCTCAAGGCACTTTTAAAATCTTTCCAGTTTTATTTTCACTTCTTTCTATACAGATCTAGATTCCTTTTTAGAAGTCATTCACCAGTTTAGATTTCGATGAACCATGTTAGAAGTTCGAGGGATGTGATTTTCGGTGCTATTGTTGTTGTTAGATAATCTTATCATTAAATTCATCTATGCATTTACTTAGTTCACACAGTATGAAAAATCTCGCGGCCGTGGGAATTTTATATATATTCTCTGTCGTAACACCGTAGGTGTTTTCTCTTTCCACCAATGCTGGGTTAAACTAGTACTTAAATAGGAAGGGAAGAAGACATCGCAAGCGCGAGTGAATGAATAGATGAAGCGATGAGGGGAGGGAATATCCTTTTAGTAGGATTTTATAGTTGACGAGAGATCTTTCGTTAGTTCCTTATGGATTGTGGATTATTGTACCTGAGCATTATATTACTTGCCTGCTAGACTTATTTATATGTAACTGGTGGGCTCAGATGGCTGTTGGATGATGCAGCGGGTGAGATGGGCTTTATATACTTTGTGGAGGATTGTAAGTTGGGTTTGTTGCGTATTTTATACGCCATCTTATGTTGTATTCCATATCGGATTTTCAGAACCGAGAATTGGTGTTGCTGTTTTTATGTGCTTATGCACGGATTTGGGATGACGAGGTGATAGAGAACTTTCTTGGGTGACTTTCGTTTGCGAGGGAGTTACTTGTAGCGGATTTTATGTGGGATGGAGGGGGTGGGGATGGGGAAGGGAAAAGAAAGAATAAAACGGGTGACGGATCGTCTTCCACATGACTTCGCCTCCATGATGAGTGAATAAGTAGATATTATGATACAAGCTATCAAGGAGATACCATCAAAGCAAATAAACACGAAACTCAGCACCCAAATCTCCAATATCACAAATCCACTTTTAAATTCTAGACAAAGTAGCATCCGAGACCGAATCAGTTCTTTAAATATACTGAACTTATCCGAGTTTATCACCCTCAATCTCTGCGTATAAAATCGCAAGAAAGTTCCTTATCTGCAAAAACTATGCCTACGCTTGCGGAGAGATGGTGGTACCGTAATATTAATCTTGCAATTTTCAGGAAAGATTGATTAATAGGTTATGTATATAACTCGGATTTGTTGTATAATGAACCGGAAGGTTGGGAGAATTCGGATAGCTTCTTCTCTGTGTATGCTAGGTGATCTGGTAGATGGGATTTGGTGTAGGAATATATGAGGGGAAATATAAGACTTGTGAAGTGTACATGTTTTCGAATAGCTCGTGTGTTTAATACTGTGGATTTTGGGAAATGTCCATGATTTAGATGGGAAGATGTATTCTTGATAAGTTGTCGATAGTTTGGTATGGGTATTGCTGTATAATTGGGATTACTGTTGTTTCTCCTTTTATTGAGCTGGCTTTCACTTGTGGCTAGAGGATAATAGACAACAGTGGATGTACTTGCCATACCTTAAAAAATGAGAATCGGGAGTATTGAAGTAATGGAAAGATATATACATGCGCTGCTTGAACACTTATATTGTTGCCAAACTATAGGAGATAAGGGGTGAGGATCCACGGGCTATAGCAGGTTGGAGGAAAGAGGGTATTACTTGAGCATTAGATCGAGTTGAGGAATGTTTCCATGATGTATTGAACGATATAAGTATTGTATAAATAGACCCAAAGATGTATTGAGTTCGGAGCGGGACAGGTTCAGGTTCTTCCGGTTGTTTATTCTCAGACTCTAACCTTAATACATGCAGTAACTTGTTTATAAGATGATATCATTTTACCAATAAGTTGATACAGACAAGTTCACGCGGGATTGCTAACAAAGTAGAAGATGATTTAATATTCTTATGCAATTGCGGGGTTTGACATATGAGCTGCCTATTTTGTAGTGCGGAAAAGATCGATGTAGAAAAGTGTATACCTTTGGAAATTGGGACGCGCCAGTCATTTCTCCCATGAAGAAATTTTTTAACTTTAAATTTCTGCTGGAATAAATGATAGATAGGGAACAATCCATCTCAACGCAAAACTTTTCGAGTCATCAGGTATTCCTATTTATATTATCTGTCTCTGGCCTGTTGCTTTCATAGTCCCAAAATTTTACGCGGGAAAAGGCTTCGTAGGTGAAAATGTGGTGCCTTGATGCTTTGGATGCTATTGTCATTGAATTGAATGAGGATCTGGACAGTTCGTTGCGGGATTGTTCTCGAGGTTATCCGGTATCTAGAACCAATGTTGGATACTTATCCAGGAGATGCTCTCAATATAAAAGTTTACAGTAAGTCTTTCAGGGGTTCGCTGGCAGATCTGAGCCTGGCTTTCACTGACCTCTATAAGCAATGGACCGTTTATTTCGTTTGATCTTATGTCTTTTTTGAAGTGAGCTAACTAGTTAATATACTGTTTGTCCATTCTTCATTTAGTGATACTATGCCGCAAAGTAGAATAGGGAGACCATGTATGGGAGATCACACACCGACTTTTACCTTACACTAATCTCATACATTAGGGCTTACTTCTTTTAAAGGGCACGATAAACCAATGTCATTTCTCCCAATTGCTCAGACGCATTGAGTGGAGGAAATAACCATGAAAGCATGAGTCATATAGTAAGTCGTTGTTGTCGCCGCTCACGGGATTAGTAATATGTAAATTGCCGAGTGAAGAATCCGACGTTTGACATTTATGCTTTCAGCATATCATTCACGGCTGTTCATCGCGGATGTGGTGGATAATTTGCGGGGATTTGTCAGCTGTAGACTGGAAGGTAACATCCCGCCGACTAAGGTGTGGAGGACGCTATTAACGCCGTTAGGGAAAACTTTTCTATTTTAAATGAGTAGTAAAGACTTAAATGGTATTTTGAGGTTCATGATACCTGAACAGAACATATCTAAGAAAATAGGACAATAGAACGGATAAATAAAGGATATCCGGATATAACAAGGAGATAAAAAGGAAATAAATTCGTGATCTCCAATGCTAACTCATACTTCGCTTACATGACCTTAAAGGGGCCGATGAAGAATGCCGAAGTTCGTCTGGAGTGGTGAAGGAATAATTTATAATCATGGCAAAAGAAAGAAAGCATCTCTCATCGGAATTTGGAGAGTATCATTGGCCGAGTTTCAGACAGCATTAGCTACTTAGGTATGCTAGGGGAATTTTAAGGATTTTAAAGCGTTTCATAATTGGCCACATTATTTTAGTCAACGGAATTAAGAAGCAAAAACAGTCAAGTGCTGAAATACTGACAATGGTGACGATGTAGACCGGCACTGTTTATCCGTACTTACTAAACATTTAATCATTTCTCACTAGAACAGGAACATACCAAATCCATGGTTATCAATCCACAATTCCGCGTGTACATTCTAAAGTTATGCTTGTGTGATGCCGATTATCCGCAATTTAGGAAAATGATGCATACAACGTCGATCCCCAGTCCGAGTTTATTTTTCTTCCCCATTTCCCAATCTTTAAATATTTTCATCATTGTTCAACATCGATGGATCGTTTAAAGCGTGTTTTGTCAAGGCCAAATGCGAAGCCATATCGCACGAAACATATCATCGATGATCAACCATACATAAATGAAAATGGCCATCTGGATTTTGGGCCGGGGGATATCGAGAATCCGAAGAATTGGTCCAAGACGAGAAGATGGTATATTACCGTGGTATCAGTTTTGCTCGTGGTAAATGCAACATTTGCATCGTCTAGTCCGTCGGGATGTTTGACTGGAATTGAGAGAGAATTTCATGTTCCTGCAGAGGTTTCGGCTTTGGTCATCTCGGTTTTCCTTTTAGGATACTGCTTTGGACCATTGTTTTGGGCTCCGTTGTCCGAGTTCTTTGGTCGAAGATGGATCTTTTATATCTCTTTTACCTTGTACCTAGCCTTTAACTTTCTCTGTGCCTTCGCCAATAACTTCGCAGCTCTATTGATAGGACGATTCATAACGGGTACGATGGCCAGTTCGCCACTTTCGAATGCCCCGGGAGTTCTCGCCGATATCTGGGGTCCTGTCGAAAGAGGAAATGCCATGGCTCTGTTCTCCATGATGACTTTTGCCGGTCCAGCATTGGGTCCCGTCATATCAGGATTTCTCGAGTTGAAAAAGGACTGGAGGTGGAATTTTTATGTCATGTTATGGCTTGCTGGTATCACCGAAATTTTAATGTTTACTATCCCGGAGACCTTACCTTCGAAATTGCTAGTAAATAAAGCTAGGAGAATAAGGGCATTGAAGATTCCGGGTTATGAAAACGTCAAGGCTCCCGTCGAAGATAGCGATCGTACCTTATGGCAAATTTTCAAGGTCGCACTTGTAAGACCATGGCAACTTCTCGTCGATCCAATTTCGTTTGCCGTTGCCGTTTACCTATCCGTCGTATATGCTTTGCTGTACATGCTCTTCACTATCTATCCCATCATCTTTCAGGAGAAGCGTGGTTGGAATTCCGGAGTAGGGGAGTTACCATTGATTGGTACGATCATTGGAGCCATAATAGGTGGAATCGCCATCTTCATCGTGTCCCATCGTGATAGGAAGAAGCTGGAGGCTGGTCATGTTGGTGTAGCTGAGGATCGTCTACCGGTCGCCATGGCTGGTGGAATTATTTTTCCAATTACCATGTTTTGGTTTGCGTGGTCTGGAAATTATAATAGTGTTCATTGGATAGTTCCCACTCTTGCTGGAATATTCCTCTCCACGTCTATTCTCCTCATTTTCGTCGCCTACCTCAATTATTTGACCGATACATACCTAATGTATGCCGCCAGTGCAGTCGCTGCAAACACTGTTTGTAGATCAGCAGCCGGTGCCGCAGCACCATTATTCACGACATATATGTTCGATGCTCTTGGCGTCGGTGGAGGTGGCTCACTAATCGGTGGACTTGCCATATGTCTCGCGCCGATCCCCTTCCTATTTTATAAATACGGTGGAGCCATCAGAGAACGATCCAAATTCGCTCCAACCCCCACGAAGAAACCTTCGAGCGAACAGGATGTGGGCAACGAAAAGGCGCTCGAAGCAGACCAACACTCACCAGACCGAACGACAGAAAATAGAATCAGTACTGGCTCCCATTCATCGTCAGCATCAAGTATAGCAAGCATGCCTGATGCTCCACGCGAAGATACTTATCATCAAGAAGGATATATTGAGGAGGGTATGGGATATGGGCGAGTGGCGTTGCCTAGCGATACGAGAGAACAGGATGCTGGGCAGCTTGCAAGTGAAAAGTGAGAGGTTGGATTGTAGGTTTAAACATGATATATGGATGATTAGACGCATTTTTTTATTTTAATAGAAAGCGCGGAGCAAATGGGGGATATAAAAGGTCATCTAGATGGCTTTTCAGCATGATATCGAATGTAAAAATGATAATGAATATACACTTTGTTTTTCTATTCTCCATGCAGTCATTGTCGTCAAGTGTTCTATGGAAGAATCGATAAATGCTGAGGGTCTTTTGGGAGAGGGGGGGGGAGGTTGATTATCCTTATCTTAGCTAGGTATAGAAAGGAACATAATACTGCCGCCCACTAACGAAATCATGAGTCCATTACCCAGAAAAACCTCTACATCAATATCAGCGGACAGTCACCCCCATATATCTTTATTCACAGAGCTCGACCTGCAGATTCCGACGATTCTATACCGGCATTCAAAAGTCTCGATACCTCACTTGCGCATCCTTTCTGACTTGAGTCTATACCATCAAATATCCAACGAATTTTTTTTCATTTTTTCTAGTTTTCATTTCTTGATGATCTTTCGCTGTAAACTTTCTATGCCCTCCGTGAAGGGTAAATATATAAAAACTCTCTCAGCTCATTCCGCCCGAACGCGCTCTCTGATTTTGATAGCTTCCCAAAAATACCGAGGTCTTGGATTTATCTATGTTTATATGTATGATCAGCGTAATTATGAAGCAGCATTACTTTTAAACTTCTCCTCATATCAACGGAGAGCGATATCGTCATTTGCACTTCCGACTCGGTCCCTCGTTTCGATTGAAAGGACAGACTCTTATGGACGGTAACTTTAGATTATGCAAATAAATTTAGGAATTTGAAATACGGTATTGATTAATCATATGAATGCTTCGGAGTGAGAGGCTGCTTTTGATGATCTTGTGATTTGGCATTGTTTCCTGGTTAAAGTGTCAACTTCTGGAGCTGATTTCATGCTGATTGTAAGATCTTACTGAATTATGATGTTTATTGATTTGCAATGTCACGATTTAGCATTTCGAGATAAACCTTTTAAAGGTATAATAAATGCTCAAGATACCCGCTCATAGAATTTTCCTGGTTTACTGTACCCAAGCAAGTCATGCGGTCTAATAGAGCGAGTAGTTTGGGAAGTGATTCAATTTTGGAGCAAACCAGGTGAATCTGAGATAACGAGGCTACATTGGTATTCATGGCATTAAAATGAATAAGTTCATGAGTCTCAGTATCTCGTACAGAATCTGTTAATTCGCTATATATCAAGTGAAAACGAAGGACCTTTGAAACAATACATGGATATATTTTATAATGCCATAGCCATATTAAATACACCGGAATCACAAAGCTATTTTCGCAACTATCCAAAGAGCATTCTCTGTCTGATATCTACGGCAAAATAATTCGCAATGTCTTCATCCGAAAAGATCAAAGATTTCGTTGCGGGCGAAATTGATGTACTTCGTAAAGTCTATGGCCTTCGCATAGTCATAGATTTTACCGCCCTGACTAGCGACGGATGGCGCTCGCGTCCAGCTACTCTTGAAGAAATGTCGCATTTATCTATGTATAGAGAGGATGATTATGGAATTGTTGCAAATATGAAATTGACAGGATGCCTTGGATTTTTCAGTAGCCCGACATTCAGAAATTGATTCATTTTCTCAAGTTCTAACTTGGTTCAAGGTATTTCACGACACTTTTCTAGGTCTAGTCATAATATTGGTATCTCATACTGATTTGGGGGATTCTAGGACAGTTGCGCTAAGTTTCCGATGACTTATTAGGAAGAAAATCAATATATCGAATTGAAAGCGAAGATGCAGTCGCCTGACGCGGATGTTTATGAGGCTTATGAGGCTTATGAGGCTTATGTAAATAAGACGATCAAACACCGCCGTCGTTTTGCACCTCAAGATCAACCTGGAGTCGATATCTGCGGCACAAAATTTGAATAAAGAATCTCCAAAGATGCCGTACAGGTAAGTCAGGCTAGCTTTAACAGTCTCTTTTGATATCACAGGCTGATGTATTTTATATCTATCAACAGCTGGAAACCACCTGCAGCAATGATAGACGCGGTAGCAAGAGGACTAGGAATGAGGATACGGAGATAGACGATGTCAATGTCGAGTTGCCAGAAAACTTGAGCAAGCAAGCCAGAAAGCGAGCAAAAGCCACTCTCAAACATTGCGGGTTAGTGGTTTCACTATGCATCGAAATTATCTTGAACCTTGTCACTAGAGTCTGCCCCAAATATGGTTTTGCTGTAAGCTTTCAGGATATCCCATCTCGTTTTACTCTTGGAATCATTATGAATTTAAGATAACACTCATTGACATGTAACATCGATTTAATCTTTAAGGTTTCATGCTTAAATTTAAAGCATATAAACCCCTTCCATTCTTCGGATAATATCAAAGCCCGAGGTTTATCCGTGTTTCCAGCTACACAAGGAAATCGTAACCTAACTCGTGTACTCATTACCGAACTGCTGTTACCGATGAGTGTAATAATATGTAAAGAAAATTTGCTAATGATTCGAATTGATGAGTTCGGTTGGAAATTTTCTATGTGCTCTGCATGACACCTGGCTCTTCGGCGGATGTGAATGGTGTGAAAAGAAATCGTGATAATTTGAGGGGACTAATACATATTCTATTAGATGCCAGTCACAGGAGCTTGGAATTCTCGTGGATGTACTACTACGAAGAGATTAAGCTTGCCACTGACTTTCAACAAGCGGAATTCACATAAATGTCGTTTTGTAATAGTCAGTGATGCTAATGTGGTATTCTATGTTCTGGGCTGCCCGATAATCTGGAGTTATGGCGTTCTTGTTTCTGTCATACCTTCTTAGCCATTAGCTTATAGGTCAAGACGGAACGCTTCTGATAAGCTTATGGTACGGATAGTATGGATGTGTGAAAGATCTGGAACATGAGACACGATTTTTTCTCACGTAAATTCATAATTGTAGATCTACTTTGTGCACAAACAGTATTGCTATTTATATTATCTTAAGAACCCTAATACTTGAGTAGTGGAGAACAATAAAAGCTCATGAACGGTTGTATATTCTGTCTCCATCAAGTTGTCGCAGCGCCACCGATACTTTATTTCGAATTGAGCACTCGGCATTGCCCACCGTTTAATCTTCCAAAATCGTCGCCAAATGTTCTACCCTACGTTCTTGAAGCCAATCAAAGTATTCGCCGCCCTCTTCCATTATTCCTCTGGGCATACGAGTCGAGACATGACCAAGAGTAATATAGTCTTGTTCATCTTGAAATGACATGAAGCCTTTGCGGCTCATTTCCTACACATTCAATATCAGTACAGGTAATTTCTCATTTTTCATTTTGTCAACCAAAGACTTAAAGGTGGTAGCTTACCTTGAACCAGTCAACCAGCTTGATACGAACATTAGCCAGCGCATCATTTTGTCTGTAGAAAGCACCTTTATGGTCGCTTTTAAAAACAGGGCTATTTCTCGTAATAAAGCATTCCCCATGTAAGGTCATAATAGCACTGTGTATTTCTGGCCCGGTGGGATTATTCCAGTCTGGTTCGGTAGTGAGGCTGAGATATATTTCGACATTGTATTTTCCACGAAAGCGATCTTCTAGCTGAAGGAGCTCATTGTATTTCTTTGGCTCCATCATCTTTGCGATTTTGTGATGAAGAGGGTCCTGTGAAATTCTGATGATGAATTATTGGGAATTTTGATTGATGAATATGATTTTTGTATGTCGTTAGATAGATGATGAAGGCTTCGGTTGGAGGAGATGGTGTTTTTGGACGTTGTTGAACAGTTGTAGTTATAGGTCATTAAATATTGAGTGGAAGTAGCTGCTAAACTGTGAACGGCAGGTCGCTAGTTACCGTATCTCGATTCAAACCGTACTAAAGTAGCAAATAAACAGTAGTACTGAGCTTGAGATAGATTTTGGATTTGACCGTATTAATAAGATTACATTAGAGATACAGAATATCTCTGCCGTGGATTCACTGCTTAAATGGACCTAGTTTAATTTGTCCAAATTTCAATCACACTTTGAGATATGTTCATTAGGGTCTTAATACAAACAGGCCAATAGAATCTCGTTTTCGTGATGCTCGTCAAAATGGTCACCAGCTCAGAGATAACTGAATCACTAGAGGTTAAAATCCAACACAAACCAGATTTTATGCCAATATTCTCGTCACATTTTATTAGACCAGATTGATATCTAGTATAGATGCCAGAGTCTAAAGTCTTTATGGTTTTCTTGCTAGGTCATTTACCGAGGTGCACTGAACTCATCTTCTGCTCAGGTCGATCCGGATCTGTCGGCAATACAAACTAAACTTAAGACGTTGCTTGTATGTCTCTTTTTAGTGGAACTTATAGTCTATCGTCTCGGTATTGATTTCTGATTAATATCGTTGAAGTCCGAAATCTGTAATTTTGGACTCGTCCGTTGAATTGTGGGGTAATTAAACACAGGTAAAGTCCTAAGCGAGATAGACGGGAACGACCATTGATGACGTCGAGGGATTGGAGCAAATATTGTGGATGATGACTTCCCATATAATATTGAGTCGAAATCATACGGGATTTTTTGCTACTGGTAGTTGAAGCATACCAATTTTCTGGAGAAACCCCCTTTGTATAGAGCCGCCGACTGGATCTTTCGATCAAGTTAATGGAGTTTTTTCTGATAATAAAGAGCACCCCTGCATAGGTAGGCAATAGTAGAACAGTTTGAAGTTCATTATGGTAATCAAGTATTTTATGAATACCAATAAATTAGGACAATTGCTGCCCATATATTCATCTACCTCGTACATCACGAAGTCGAGAAGTGTGGTGCATAGACGATTTTCAATTGTTGCACAAACATTGATGGAAGTTCGCTTACAATTGTTGGTACTACTAATCTCAAAGAACGCGAGAGTATACCACAATAGGAGTAGTATGGCAGTGGTCTGGTATCATTGCTTCAGTCTGTCGTGATCTGAAATCTAGGGTTATAGACCACTACAAGAAGGGTCACGCTTTTTAATTTGAGTCTATGTCCGGATCTTTCCTAAACTTAATCAACCTCTTGTTCTTCTTCATAAGACTTCCGACATTACTTACCTTTGACTATACCGCAAGGTTATTCTTCTTCTCAAATTGCAAGAAATGGAACTGTCATCTGAAAAGTTGGAGAAGCTTTTCTCACTTGGTCCGATCTGTCTTTCCACAATTCAATATACAGGCAATATTCGTGATTCAATCTTTAATATATATATAGGATTGTTTAGCTCCAAATATCTATGTTTTGATGAACTGAAAATGTCACCTTAGTCTAGCTTATTGTCCCGCATTTCTCGTGTCTAATCTTTGGAGGGAACTTCAAAGCACCTTTCTCCTGTTCACTGTCATCTTTCATAATCTTTCTGTCAGTCCATAAGTAGTCGGGTTTGCTAAGCTGAGTCTAGACTTTTGCGGTCGCCTCTATTTTATTCCGTCCTAAAAATAGCCTTCCATGTAATGCTCCGTATGCTCCTAGAGTCAGTCAGAAGACGTTTAACCGTGACCCTTATTGTCTCTGGCGTACGCCCCGCTGATTCAAGTATTCTCCACCAGTCCTCCAAAAAGGTTTTATATGACCCATAATGCAAAACGCAAGTAAAGAGTAGAATTTTACCTAGTAAGTATCGCAGCACACAGTCAAAATTCAGTCACAACTTTAATTTTTTTCTTTTTTCCAAACGGGCGAGCCTTCTATCTTCCTTCAATACTAAACTCTGCGACCGATCTTCTCAATTTTAAGCAGGCACAACCATTTTCTTCTTACATTGATAAATAAGACAGGTTGTGGAAAGGTTTGCCATCATGAAAGCCAACACTGACAGCAAAGGTTCACGCCACCAGCGCAGAAATATATCAAAACATGGCGAGAATGCTGATAGCAAGACTGATCCAGTTTTTGAGCTTCATGGCTACTACCAAAAGCACAGATGTGACCCTCCCAACTACATTCCCGACCACAATAGATTGACTCTGGTTTTATCCGGATCATTTATCTTCAACAAAAGTCCAGAGTTCCGCCTTAAGAATAGAGTCGGGAACAACAACGAAGCAAAGATTGATCTAGCCAAGTAAGCCTTACGCTGGATTGAATTAACCAACTCTAATTATCTTAAGCTCTGGGGTTCTCTCTATATTTATAGAATGATCCTCCGCTTTCGTTCCACTGGAAGAACGCAAGAAAAGAAGATCTCCTCACAGACTTCATCGCAGAACTGGCCGAGGTTGTCTACGAAAGTGGCTCTAATCCGAGGGAAGTTAAGGATATTTTAACTTATCTGGAAGCTAAGGCAATGTCCAACCTTTTTGATCATCTCAAGAAGAAGGGAACCCCTAAGTCAAGCATGGGTACCCCCGAATATGAACGAGCTCTCGATGTCTGTCGCCTTTCACAGTTAACTAAAACAGGAATCACCAGCGAACATCCCGACGATAAATTATTTACCGCCGTGTCAGACGGCGTATACGTGGTAAGTCATTTGCACTATTGCGCATCACATTTACTAATAGAAGTAATAAGGAGCCACCTTAATGCACTACGAAAAATACAGCCAATACTACATTGGCAGTAGAAAAGCTTCCCCCACTCACTTTTGTCGAGAAATTATGGTTGAACGTAGGAAAAATCTGCGATCGCGCAGCAATTGAGGACCTGGATAATGAGCTGCGAACGTTAACGGCGATTATTTCGCAAGATGGAATTTTATTTCTGCGTCAACTGCTATTATTAAGCGATGGACACGGTAGAAACAGACTTCAATTTCTCTAGTATGTTCTGGATTCTTTCTCGGGATACTTGATCCAAGATATATCCAAAGGCTACCTTTGCGGTGAACGATCTTGGACCGAAAAGAATGTGAGACACTTCGCCGAGCTAAAGCAGAGAGGGCTATTGGGTGTTTTTAACTCGGTTGCTTCGTCTCTTGGTTATCATGCCGAAAAGCATTTAAAGTTCTTTCTTAGTTGGCATCGGGATGGTATGTTTCAAACCGTTATGAACCTGTCGACGCGTGTCGGGCCTCAAACCCAACAATACCTTGAAAAGCTCTTGCAGCTAGAAGATGCGGGACTCTTTGCGTTGATGAACGAGGTTACCACTCTATCTAGAGGACGACCTGTCAAATTGTTGGACAGTTATATGTACCGCAAGAAGGACGAGACATCTCAGAGATTACTCAAGCTTGAAGAAAAGAACCCCGGCAAAAGTGAACAGATCCTTCAAGATGCGCTGCGATACAATCAGCTTAACATATTCAGGGAGATAAATATGCTCATTGGTAATTCCAACGACAAACGAGATCCCATCAAATTTTTCAGAATACTTGCTCGCAGCAAGGAAAATGGAGCCCTTGGATATCTTTGCGAGATCGATAGCATCACACCATTAGTCAGTGACCTTGCCAGATTCCTTGAAGTGTCTTTCCAACTTTACCGTTGTGGGGTACATGACTGGGCTGTGAATAATAGCCAACTCATCGAGTTCGATCTTTTGTTCTTCCGGAAGATATTCTTTACCTTCGCAGCGGCAAAATATGGAAAAACAAGTAACGTTGTTTCCGAAGCAACTGCACTTGTTAAGCATCTCGAATTCGTAATAGTAGCACACACAAGTCAATCAAGCATCGATTGTAAGAAATAGTCTCTCTATTCTAGACCACATGTCCTAACGAATTTATCATCCCATAACTTAGGTTTCTTGACGTCAGTCTACATCAATTTGAATATCTACAAGTCGGGTGGAGCTTACTGCAAGATTTTCCATCTTCGGGTTGCGCTCTTGACTAGAAAACAGTTCAGATAAAAGCTGGAGATATTGAAATCAGTGCTGCTACTATATCTTGAGTGGCGCACCTGAGACTTACAGGACCAAGGGTTTTTCCACCATCATTCGAGGCCGCCAAGCGTAGGCGGTGCTTTATATAAGCGAAGTAGTTGCCGAACGCTTCTTCAGGTTCATGCTGGAGACTTCTAACCATGTCCTCGTAACTCTTCACAAACGCTCTTTCTTCCTTTGCTCCTGGAATTCCCGCCGGAGCCGGACTTTGCTGCAAGAATTGTTTTAGCTTGGGATCTTAATATGTCATTATTTCTTGTGCAACTTACATCCCATTGCTGTAATGCTTGTTTAGCTAAGGTTCGCCTCAATATCTGACCCGCTTTAGGGTACGATGTTGAAAGATCTCCACGCACGGCGTCCATGGAGTTAACGATATAAGCACCTCTAATTTCTAATGAGTCAAAAATGCGTCCTTATGCCATGTGGATGCTCCATTCATGTCGAAGGCCTTCGTCACAGGTTCTCCGTCTAAGTGTATACAAGACAGTCTTCGGGTCAGTACCATCATTTGATTTCAACTCTGAGCTGTTCAATACAGTGCGCGGCTCTTGCGGCGCCGGGCAATCTTCTTGGAGGTCCATTATCGTTCAGCTGAGCTCTTTACTTCCTGAATAATTAGTGAGCAAAAGTAAAGATTGCATGCAATCCTCCGTGGGAAATTATCAAGCCAGAAATTTACCAACCCAGGATTTCAAGGGGAATAATTTGTTGTAAATTATTGGGTTGGAGATGAACAAAAGACTATTAGACGTGGTTTATATCAGTATTTGAAGTACTACGGCTACTGCTACCACACCGAGTGACGTAAGGTTGATTCGACTTGCGATAATAACCACTGGAGCATGAGACAGTATATATGTTTGAATTTTTTGGGCTAAATATGTGCTAAAAAAATATTACTACCGGCTACTATTGACTGTGTACGCGAGAACTATGCGCCTCAGAAACAAAAGCATATACTTCTTTCCTTGCATTAAATTTTCGAAAAGTATATGCTTTTGATACTATTCTATGAAGATCGACTTCAGACTTCATCGAGAGTGTATACTAACCCCTACACGTTTGAAAACCATTGAAATAAAAAGTAATCTTACAAACAAAATTTGTACTCCTGCATTTCGCATTTTTTTAATCTGGTATTCTCGTCATCCACAACCGATCTTTAATCGAACTTCCAACGTTCAAATTTTTAAAACATTACTGATTCACTTGAGCCAAATATATTTTAAAAATAAAAATAAAAAAATCTGGATTCTTAAGCAAAATTTGTGCATTCGTTCCACTAATTCAGTTCACTTCATTAAGAAGTGCAAAACCCATTCCTAAGCCAATACATCCATCAATTCTTTTCCCTCTTGCCATCTCTGAACATTCTCAGCCTGTTGCTGATACCAATAATTCACTTTATCTTCTTCAACATAGCCCATGTGCGGACTCAACAATACTTGACTTCTTCCCTCCTCTCCCCATTTTGTGCTTCTCCACTGACTATCCGCTGGCAAAGGTTCCAAATCAAAGACATCTAGTGCTGCCCCACGAATCTTTCCCTTCTGCAAAGCATTCAACAACGCATCCTGTTGAACAAGAGGTCCACGGGACGTATTGACAAACAAAGCGCTCTTCTTCATTAAATCCAGGTCCTTTTCCCCTACTATTCCTTTCGAACGATCACCTAATACCAGGTGCACGCTGACTACATCCGCCGTCGAGAACAATTCTTCCTTACTCACAACCTTGAATACTTTCTCGCCGTCCTCATCTTCTGTAGCAAAACCACAGTCCCTAGCCTTCTGGTCTGCGGCTTCTTGAGTCAAACTTGAGCTCCATGCTATTATTTTCATACCAAACGCTGAATACATAATTTTGGCTACACTTGTACCCAACCTTCCCAAGCCCAGAGTTCCAAGAGTCTTTCCAGCCAATCCTGTTGCAAAAGTTGTTTGCCAGCCACCTTCCTTGACTACTTTATCATCCCAGGAAATATTCCTTGCAATACCCAGAATCAGTGCAACAGTATGTTGAGTGGTGCTGTCTGGTCCTCTCTCTGATTTTCCTGAAGTACCGGTGACACTAATCCCATGTTTCTTAGCAGCTTCCATATCAATGCCCTTGTTCCTATTTCCTGCATTGAGGAGAAGTTTTAGATTGGGGAGCTCTTCTAGAAGCGATGCAGGGAATGGAGTGCGTTCTCTCATAGATGAGATGATTGTAAAAGGCTTGAGCCTCTCCACAAGCTGGTTCTTGACATTTTCAGGGGTTGAAGGGTCGTTATAGGGCAAGAGAGTATCTGGGAAGGTGGTGATTTCAACGGTAGGTTGGAGCGTTTCAAAATGCTTCAGGGCAATTCCTTGATAATCATCAAGAACGGCCAGTTTGATAGATGATCGAGGAACAGGAGGCATGCTGATAGATCTAGAGTAGTTTTGAGTAGTTTTTGAATTTGAATTGTTGTAGGACGAATGAATGCGGGGTTCAAAGTGGAGTGACCACAATATACCGGAGTAAAGTCTTACACTATTCCCAAAAAGTACGAGTAAGGGGGAGAGGACTATCTAGTGTATTGCTGTCGATTCGAGCTGCTCAAGAACTCTATTCGAGGGGAAATATCTGTAAGGTCACGAATGGAAGATTTGATTGATCAATCAGCCTCAAAATCTCTAGGAGAGTGAAGAAACGAGGTATCCGAGGTCGGAACCAAGACATCCTTACGCAATGAAGGGGGGATCTCGCTCAAACCCCACGCTTCGTAGAATAAGGGTAATCTGTGGGGTACCATCGGGTATACTGATAAATCGTAAATAACGTACACAAAAGTTATCGCTGTCGCTTTGATCAATTCAACATTCAACCTGGTACAAAACGGAGAATACCATGATTACTGCCCAAGTCGTTAAAACATGATGATTGGAGCGCATGAAATATTCAATGCTTTTTTCCTGGTTCGCTTTTCTGTCATGGATCACATTTCCCTTGGTCGGGCTCTCTTCCGCCGATCTTTGCTTGCCCCACCACTGCCTTTGGCGGGGATTTGATGGTATATCAGTACATGTAGCTCTTTGGTACGTATGGGGAATTGGTCTGATGAGCTGAACACGTATAATTCGTGGGGAACTTCTGTCGGAACCACCTCATTTCATTGGAAAGGGTAGAAGAACGCGGATAATTCTACTTTCACGCTATCGAACCTCGTGGGTCAGTTGACAAGTATAATATTTACCACAGGGGGAATTCTAAATACTTCAACTCCTTCTATCCCCCAAGAAAAGTATCTACCAAAAGACAAAAAGCAGTGACTATGAGCCCTTCAGCAGCAGAATTCACAGAGACCACAATGGCGAAACCTACCAAGTCCAACATTGGTGTGTACACCAACCCAGCCCATGAACTGTGGGTTGCAGAAGCAGAACCATCTTTGGAAAGCATTGAAAAGGGAGACTCGTTGAAGCCAGGAGAAGTTACAGTGGGAATTAGAAGCGTTGGTATCTGCGGGTGAGTTCCAATGCATTGTTGCGCAAAAGATTATTCTAACAGTCATTGCAGGTCGGATGTACACTTCTGGCATGCTGGGTGCATAGGCCCAATGATTGTCGAAGATACACACATACTTGGTCACGAATCAGCAGGTGTTGTACTAGCAGTCCATCCGTCAGTTGATAGTCTCAAAGTCGGTGACCGTGTCGCTGTCGAGCCAAATATTATCTGTGGCGAATGCGAGAGATGTCTCACTGGTAGATACAATGGATGTGAGAAGGTCTTATTCTTGTCAACACCACCCGTTCCAGGTCTTCTTCGCAGATACGTAAATCACCCAGCTACTTGGTGTTACAAAATTGGCAATATGTCATTTGAAGACGGAGCGATGCTGGAACCTCTGAGCGTTGCATTGGCTGGCCTAGAAAGAGCCAACGTTAAGTTGGGAGACCCTGTTCTCATCTGCGGAGCTGGCCCTATTGGTCTCATTACTCTCCTCTGTGCTCGAGCAGCTGGAGCTTGTCCAATTGTTATTACCGATATTGACGACGGAAGACTTGCGTTCGCCAAGGAGCTGGTTCCTTCTGTCGTTGCACATAAAGTCGAGAGATTATCTGCGGAGGAAGGAGGCAAAGCTATCGTAAAATCCTTTGGAGGTATCGAACCAGCAG
Source organism: Sclerotinia subarctica (assembly GCA_025389085.1). Classification (NCBI taxonomy): domain Eukaryota; kingdom Fungi; phylum Ascomycota; class Leotiomycetes; order Helotiales; family Sclerotiniaceae; genus Sclerotinia; species Sclerotinia subarctica. The sequence continues at coordinate 595,340 of QRFI01000011.1, read as the reverse complement.
TTGCTATGGAGTGTACTGGGGTTGAAAGCAGTGTCGCTGCAGCTTGTTGGGCAGTCAAGTTTGGTGGAAAAGTATTCGTGGTTGGTGTAGGTAAAGACGAGATGACGCTACCATTTATGAGATTGAGTACTCGCGAGGTGGACCTTCAATTCCAGTACCGATACTGCAACACATGGCCAAGAGCCATTCGACTGGTCGAGAGTGGTATTATCGATATGAAGAAGCTTGTAACCCACCGTTTCCCATTAGAAGATGCTATCAAAGCCTTCGAGACGGCAGCAAATCCAAAGACTGGAGCTATCAAAGTTCAGATCAAGAACGATGAATAAGTCAGTGATCAATATTAATAAAAACTTTTATAGCAATAGTATATGTACTGTAGATATTTCAATTAAATACAAATACAAATATTTCCCCGGAGTTAGTAAAATGTGAAATGTGAAGATTGATTCGTGAAATAAAGTCCTGCTTGAAAAATGTCGAGGCTAGAATCCATTTGTGCTTACTAATATGCAATTTCCACACCACGGAACGTTCCTAAGCTTCCCGGCGTCGGCAAAAAAGTCGACAAGCATTTCTCTCGCGATTACACTTCACCACCACGAACCCCCCGATAATCGACACCTCGAGTAACGCGAGAGTCTTTTCCTTTCTGTTGATCGGCGCATAGATTCCATAATGTCATTACATATCTCCCGCACCGTGCTGCGGCAATCTATGAAGGCTCCTGGACGGGCGGCACGAAGATTTGAATCTACCTCCACTAAGGCCACCGAAGCAGCAAAAGATACCGCCTCAAAAGCTTCAGAGAAAGCATCAGATTTCCAGTCGAAAGCTAGCGAGGGTCTTTCTCGTGTCACTTCGTCAGCAGGACCTGCTATTTCGGGTGCTGCCAAAAACCTTGGAAATGCCTTGGGAAAAGTTGGAGGAAGGACTGGAAGATTGATTGCCTTCATTGAGCGTGAGTCTTATCTGCATCCGCGTGCAAAGATTTATTTCCGATGGTTTTAGAGCTCAATGGCTAACTTTGTGTGTATAGGACAAATCCCACCAACCATCTATTACACTCGTGTTGGATTAGAGCTCACCAAATTAGTTATCCAAGGTCAAAAGATGGCACCTCCGTAAGTTGGACGACGAAGTGTGCTTTTACGAAACTGTGAGCTGACTTATGGCTTGCAGACCAGCCTCGACATTCCAATCATACTTCCAAAGATTCGTAAATGGAATTCGATCCGGAAACCCGAGGTCAGCTTTCAGTTCAGCAGCAAACTCTAGCACCGCAACACCTACTGGTTTGCTCGAACAAATCCGAAATATCAGCAAAGCCCAGGTGGTCTCGGGTGGTGTTATAGTCGCTGAGGTTTTGGGGTTCTTCACAGTTGGTGAGATGATCGGTAGAATGAAGCTGGTAGGATACAGAGGAGACACCGGAGCTCATCACTGATCTGGGCGTGATAAAGGGGCTGTGTAGGACGTGAATGGAAGTCTTTGTGAAGTGGACGGAAAGGGCCTGGCATTCTACTTCCACCGCGGCATGAGAAGTTGCGGATGGTGAAATCGAGGTGCATTTGCACACATCCTGATACAAATTTCTTTGTACTCGTAGAACTATGTCTGTACATCACAAAAATAAACAGCATAATGGTGGTTTAGAGACTTTCCGTCCCTAATCTTTGCTCTACTCAGCGAGAAAACTCGTATTTTATATTCCACTTGGTACGGAAATTTGGGGGATACCTTCCTCTCAAACTTTTAACGATGATATGGAGGATGTATGTACCTCTCCTGTGGTGGTACGCTTCCTCGAGGCCTGCCCCAACTTTTCAACATTTCAGAAAAGCTTATGTTGTTCTATTATCCACAGTATATTCGATCGGACCATGAATAAGTGAATGCAAATCACATTGCCAAAGAGCCTCAATCATCTCAAGTTTGGATTACTCACACGTGATAATACATAAATAGAGCAGTCAGACTGATGTGATTGACCACTCTCCTAGATGAACGGGTGTCTTAGGGAGACTGCACGAAATCAATGTCTCGAACGTGCATGATAATACTAGTACTCCTACCCCAAGAAAGTCTCACCCGTTTTTGCATGATAGATCGAATTTGAAGACAAGATTCAGATGCTTGTTACATAAAAGAAGATTATCACCAGCCTCTAAGTTGACATATATCACATGTATGCATTCTAGTTTGCTGGTATTTTCTGGTCTTCTCGTTTCCCAATTTCCCTTGCAATAAATATGCTGTGCTCGAGACGAATCGGATGAATTAATGTCCAATTATGTCCCCATCTGTTGATATCAAGGATTCTATTCATTTTCTACTCATCTCGTTGGAAGGAAGCTGGGAGATGGGAGATGGCGTCCAGGGATGTCCTGTACCGTTCCTATCGACCCTTGGCACGGTAGATAAGCTTCACAATACCGTTTGGTTTGGTCTTTCATATTTTCGAGCTCGAAGGCTCTTTGACTTTATGTTCTAGTTATATTATAATTCATTGTGATGGTCAACTACAACTACCTATGCACAAACTATGTACAAACTATGTAAAGGGGTTTCATGAGGTAATGGAAGTATTTTAAAACTCTCCTTAGACGACTCGGGATAGGATACGATGTTCCAATAAGTTATCAACTCGTTTGTTTACAGACTTTTCATAATCAAACAAATACCGACCTAGTCAAGGATACCTACTAATTAGAATTTTCTCTTTCGGTGATGTAATTTACCAAGTATGGCAAGCACCACAACCAATCCATGACTTCTTCTTCTTCTCTTGGTCGTGTACATGATACATGATACATGATACATGAATAATAAATACCCTGGGACTACGACTACAGACGATACACGTTGACTTTTAACGCTTTGAGCCTGTTACACCTGAATAAATTACTGGAACTGACGGAAAGTTCACGATAAACAGCCTCACAGCTTGTATACATACATACCTGCCTCCCTATCTACCTATCAGGAATAACATAATAAATAAACCATTCCTGGTAGCGGCGGGTGCACCTTCACTTGCACTTGGACGTGGACTTGGACTTGGACTTGGACTTGGCTTTGGCTATTCCCTTTTGCAAGCTACCGTGTGAACCTTTCATTACTAGGTATTTACTTGGTTTCTGCTTTCCAGTTTCCAGTTTCCAGTTTCCAGTTTCTAGTTTCTAGTTCCTGCCTGCTTGCTTGTCTTAATAAGGTGCTTGTCGTCTGCCGTCCACCCCCATCCCCTTCCCTAATTATCAACAACCTCAGAGAAAATCCTTTATTTGCCCATCATGGCTTATAATGCTCTTGATCAGACGGATCATGATAAAGATCATCATGATGACCACGAACTAAGCTCTGCTTCTTCTAATTCTCCATTCCAAGGCCTTTTACCAAATCATCTATTTTTAGATGCGCAGAATAGCGATACGAGCCACAGCCAAACATGGTTTCCAGAGAACCCACAGAGTCTCAGTCAAATGGTACAATCGATTACCTCGAAAAGTACGAAAACGAGTGCCAGTTATGATATTCTAGAAGAGGACGATTACGAAGAGCACGAGGTAGAACGAGAGCAAACGTCTCCTTCACAGGCGCTATCACCAGAAAGGAAGAACGTCACATCACGAGAGGAATCTCCACCGGAGAAACCCCTAGTCGTGAGCATTCCACGGCCCCTACCACGACAAAATACAGCCACAAGGTCGTCCAACAATACAACCTCTCCTACCTCACCCCGTGCAGTATTCCCAATAGAACCTGCGTCCATTGTTCGTACAGCGTCAGGTCACAGCATTGCCTTGCGACATCCGACCCCAGACCTACAGACGCTGCAAGGGGCTTATGTAGGGAATATTGATAAATTAGAAAGGACAGCAGAACGATTGAGTATGACCTCCTCTATCGACGATGCCATTCGAGAACTCCATATGGAGCAGAAGCGCTCTGATAGTCGCCGATCATCAATTCTATCCCAGCTTAACGAAATGCCGCAAGTGTCGAGAGAAGTTTCCAATCCCAGTTCCATCATCGAATTGAATAATGCAGCGAGGTCGGGAGGGTATTCGCCAGCCGGGTATATGATGTCTCCAAAAGGCTCCTTTTCTACCACTACACTAGCAAGATCCGCGTCGAAGAGCTCGAGATTCGGGAATCGACCAGAACCAGAATTGGAAGGGAGACCATTGGATTCATTCGTCAATATATCGTTCCCATCACTTGTTGATCATCCAACGCCTTCAATTGCGGAGCAAGATGAACGTTCTGCCACCTTAACACGACCAGCTGCCGACAACTTCAGCACAGAAAATATGGCAGAGAATGTGGCAGAGAACGTGTCAGAACAGGTCAACGATTCTCGGCCTCAAACCTCAACATCAACCAACACATTTGACCAGGCAGAGCGAATGTTTGCAGATTTTGATGGAGTTCATTCTGCACCTCTGAGAACATCTTTCGACTACGGCTTGAGTATGGAAGAACAAAGAAGGGCCACCTCCGGGGCGGTTGACTTGGAGCTACACGAAGATGACAGGGAATATAATGACCAGAGAAGGATATCATCCGGTGATCGACAGTCAATGGCTAGACCACAGACATACGCTGACCCAAGTACTGGGCAGCAGATGGTTTATTATCCAGCCAGAGTTCCCATGATGCTCAACTTACCTCAGAAACTCTCAAAAAATCCATCTTCTATGGCAAGGAATAAAAGAAGGTCTCAAGTTCTCAGCAACATTCCACCTGCCGCTCGGCAATCAGCTATCTGGTTACCGGACGTGTTGGAAGTGAACGGTGAGCCTCTGCCCGAGAATGACGAAGCGCAAAACCTGGAATACATTCCCCAGCACCAGAGAATGAATATGGGTGGGCGGAGGAATACACAGGATCTATCGCACATGCCGGCCCACTTGAGAGCAAACTTATTTTTCGAACTGCCAGAGGGGCAGACCGGTGCTATGGAGTTGAAAGACCAGTCAGCTGTTGCTACGTTGGATAGCATTCTCGATGCCTCTGCGCATGCTCCTGTCACCGCATTTGTAGACCATGCAATTGCCGGACATCTTGGCTCCGAGGTGTATGGGAAATCGCATCAACGGAACAAGAGCAACACCCAATTATTGACGCCGGATAAGCAAGATAGTTCAAAGAAACGGACGAGCTCATTCAACTTTCTGTTGGGCCGTCGGAGCAGTAGTAACAATTTACTGGGAGACAATGACAAACGTGCTGCTACAATGTCCAACATTCAGGTAGAAAGAAAGGCGACGAGATCTCCTATCGAAGACGACGAGGATGACATCAATAACAAGGACACAACGCCTTTACGACATACGCGCGTAGTCAGTGGTGCTACCGATCTCATACGAGCCGAGGAAGGTGAGGTAGAAAACGAAGAGGATGAGGGTCAAAGAGACGATGAACTTTACCACGGTCCACCAACCACACTTCTTGCCGAACTGCAGTTGCGCAAGCAGCAGCAAAAGATTCGGACTCGGCCTCCATTGAATGTCAATGGCATGCAGTCTACATTACTCGAGATGGATACCGTTCTGCAAAGGCAACAGCAATCCAGGAAACAAAAGCGGGTCAACCTAGCATGGCAAATTGGCAACAATGACGATCCAGATGCTGAAGAAGACGAGGACGTTCCCTTGGCGATGTTGAATGTAACAAGAGCCCACGCTCAAGAAATCAATCGGCCGCTCGGCTTAATGGAGAAACGTGCTTTAGAAGACAATGAGCCACTCAGTCGACGCAGGGCCAGGCTGACGGGTCAACCTATGCCAATGCCTCGAGCTAATACCATGATGCACATTCCTACAGGTAGTCCTGCTCTGGAAGAAGATGAAGGAGAAACACTCGCACAACGCATCCGTCGTCTGAAAGAGCAAGGGGGCACAGCAACTGGGTTGCCGGCTACGCGACCTGTCAGCGGCGATTTTGCATCTGAGCTGATGAGTCAACTCGGTGGAGATCTAATGAATGACGATGGCAAGGGCAAGGAAAATGAAATCTTGACAGCCCCAGTAAACGAAGAAGAGGAAACCTTGGGCCAGAGACGCAAACGTCTCCAAGCAGAGCGTGAAGCTCGTGAAAAAGAAGTTGGCACTGCTGGTGATGCAGAAGCGGTCCCGGAGCCTTTAGTCATTAGCAAAATGAATAGTATGGCAGACATTCTCTCCTCTCACCCAGCTGCCGGCGCAAGTCGAAATTCCTCTTTTAGCAAACCATCCCGACCCGCCGCTGGTCTTCTAGGGATGCATGAGAAGCAAAGCCAGCTAAGAGCTACCACAATCAACAATCTGATCACACAACAAAATTCGGCGCCCCGCGTTGGCCGTGTCCATAGTGGCACGCACAATGATCCCTACGCCCAAGGACAGCCTGGTATGATAAGACCACACACTTCAAGCTACAATCTTCACAACAGCGCACTTTTAAGCAGTGGTTACCCCCAATTCGCTCAACCCGCCTCCATGAACCCTATGACGACCCAATATGGAAATGCATATCAACACACCATGTCTATGGGTGGCTATAATAACATGATGCCAATGCAGATGCAGATGCAAAACATCCACACAAACCCCATCACTGGCATGCACACTGGGCCTGGTGGCGAACCGCTCAATCAGGGGCAACTTGACATGGTCGAGCGATGGAGACAAAGTGTTATGCACTAAATATTTCCTCTTATCTAACTCGTGATTTTTTATTCATTTTCATTTCTCGTCTGCTTTTGTGACATTTCAGGGTTCCAGGAGTGCGGGGAAGTACCAACAAACACTTGAAAGGATGGATTTATAGATAGATACACATGGAAGGAAGCATTTACAGTTGGCGTTTCACTTTATTTTAAATTTGATATCTGAAATTTGGAGAGATTTTGGGATACTTAGGGATTGGAGAGTTGCGAGATATACCTTTTTCAACCCCCCGTTTTTAGAAGATGGTAGGGTTGAAAACATAGCGTGGAATGGCATTACAGGCGTATATTTTATTTCTTTTCTTTTGTTGCAAGGATCGTTTGTATAAGAATCTAATATGGATGGATTGGAGATGGGAGATTTGGATTGGAGAGCCTGGAACTAGTTACTCGGATGGGGAGGGTTTGAGGGGCCTTGAGAGATGGTTGGCGTGGTGTGATATGACTGTGCTGTGCTAATGGTCGGTGGGTTTATATAGTAGATACTTAGGAAGTGGTTTACGGAATTTTTAATAACTAGAGAGATTTACTCGTTGATGGACTTTTTCATTTCTTGTTTCCTCTGAGTTGTTGTGTTGTGTGTGATATGCAGATTGATTTGTCTTTTTATGCATGTGCGTATACGTGCAGTGGGTGATTTATATGATGTGATGTTGTTAGATGGATATTTATTACTGTTAGGTGTATAGATAGATGGTAGATTTAACATATTTTTAAAAGGAAATATATTTGGTTGGTGGAAAATTCATATATTTTAATTCAATGTGTAAATTTAAGGGTGAAATATCCAATATTTAACAGATATCTTCGATTTTCTGTTCCTTGCCATCATGTGGCCCTAGGTCCAACTTTAGGGTTCGTCCAAATAGTTCCAAAAGGATCTCGAAACAGATTTTAGAAATGGCGGGGTCGTAGCGACCTTTTGATAGTTCGTCGCGGATGAATGCGTCTATTTTATTCATGTTAGTAGGCATTGACGAATGTATTCGTGAAGAAAAACCTACGCTGTGCCCATGCAACTTCGTACCAACTAAAGGTAATACCCTTCTCTCTCAGGGTTTTTCTAATAAGGTCTCTTCCCTCAGGAGGTACATGGTTATCTTTGCATCCGTGAATCATGGCAAGTTCGCCCTTGATCTCGGAAGCACGCGCTAGACTGTCGTCTTTTTTACCGAGACCAAGAGTGGCGCTGTGGAGATCGGTTGCGAAATATGTTACTGCTGCAGAAACGCGGGGATCGAGGGCACAGCGGTATGCCAGATGGCCGCCGAGACACATTCCTGTGCTGCCAATGCGGCCATTGCAGGTAGGGAGTGACAGGAGATGGTCGATTGTCAGGGTAGAGTCTTCATCATAGGCTTCGAGGGTCTGTGGGTGTATGATTAGAGATTGGTTTGAAAGGCATTGGCTCAAAATCTATGGGGGTCCAAATTGTGGTCTACATCTAGAGGTTTCGCGCTGGAGAAGCATACCTTTGTGATTTTGTATTCATTGCCGGCATCCGTTCCAGGAACATCATAAGCTAAAGGCTCCGGACCAGTGAATTCATGATACGATGAAGGTGCTGCAACAATATAGCCTTGACCAGCGATTTGTCTTGCGAATCTGGCAACTGGTCCAGTGACTACGATGAAGAGTATCAGCGGATATATTCATATGTAGCACGTGAGGATGCGGGGTTGCAAGATAAGGGAGGTAGAAAACACGGGGTATAGATGTCCACGATGAGTTGTCACTTCACTCCAACGTCTATCTCCATGATAAGGAAATGAAAAGGATTAAATCGAGACCAATAATATGACATGAAGAAGTGCTGATAGGGGATTTTGATAACCCCACCAAACCCCCACTAACCTTGATAAATCTCACTGAAAAGAACAACACCAGGAAATCGTCTGTGATAAAAGGGAGGCTTCAGCTTTGAACCTTGGATACTAGAACAGATGGCACTACACACGCTTGAGGGTAGTTTGGAATAGTAGGGTGGAAGAGAAAGATTCCTAGAGATAGTTAGTTTGATTCCTGTTCCGGAGGGGAATGTTCAAGCTGTACTCATTGATCCGTCTTTACCCCCCGCTTTGGTTGCAACATCTTTGTGAGATTCTTGAATTAACATTTTGGTAGATGTGCTTGGTGAGTGTTGACTGGTGACTGGTGACTGTTGAAACTATTTGAAGCTTAATATCCAAAAGGAATTCCTTAAAGTCAGTGAAATCAGATAGATGAAAGGTAAATCCTGAATATCAGATGTTTTCAGAATTTCGGTCACCGTACTGAGTAGCCCCTCGTTGAAAGGTAACCAAGGAACCTGAGCAGCAGAAAGGATGATGTTTTAATCCATCGGTCCCGACGCTTCCGATGATACTCGAGTAGGGGGTTCTAATTATCCGTTGTAATCTGTCGTAACCTTAATCCATGTCGCTGATTTTAATATTCGTAATACACACATTTTTTGATGCCCTGTCTCTTTTTGCTTGCATCAAATACATCCATCAACCGCGATAAGGAATTGCTTTCTGGACTTTCTACTCTGCCATGCAAACTTCCCTTTCAAATATTTACATAGTACTTCAATAAGCTTCTACTTTCTACTTCATTCAAATTACCTTCTATTGCAGAACCTTGCCACGTTCATCCAAGCTCTACCAAATTAGCACTTGACAAATTTTACCTCCAAACAGCTTCTCAAACTTCCACATCAACCATTTCTCGCGTCGAACTCATACAATCAATCACATCCCATCATCATTCGGCAAACTTAATTGGGACGAAAGGGTTTTCACCATTTGAAATAATGTCTAGTGTGAAAACAAGACGACAAACAGCTACGGCTTCTACTCCATCGACTCCAACGCCAGCAGCTCGGGAACAAGCCATTATGAATGGTAATGGCTCAGCACGCAAATCCGAGGAGGTAGAATATCCTCAAGAGAACATATTCCTCTTCTGGCCAAATGTTATCGGTAAGCTTGATCAAATATATGTGCAAGTACTTGGCGCATTCTAATATCATCCAGGATACTTTCGAATCGTTCTCGCATTAGTATCCCTCTACTACATGCCCCTTCATCCACGAACCTGTACTCTCCTATACAGTATCTCCTGTCTTCTCGATGCTCTCGATGGATATGCGGCCAGGGCCTTTGAACAATCTACAAAGTTTGGCGCGGTATTGGATATGGTGACAGATCGCTGTACCACAGCCTGCTTATTGGTCTTCCTTTCTTCTGCGTGGCCTCGATGGGCTCTTCTTTTCCAAGGCCTTATCTCTTTGGATTTGGCTAGTCACTACATTCACATGTATGCGACCCTTGTTATGGGAGGAGGGGATACTAGCCACAAGCAAGTCGATAAATCTAGAAGCTGGATCTTGAACTTGTACTACACGAATAAGGTACGTACACCCATGCATACAATGCCTGCCGATTAATCTAACAATTGAATGACAGACTGTCCTCTTCCTCTTCTGTGCCCTTAACGAAGTCTTCTTCATCGCCCTCTACCTCCTTTCCTTCTCTTCCCCACTTCTCTCACCATCTCTTCTTCAGGTCGCCAACAATGGCGAAGCTGGAGCCAGCCTCATCCCCGGAAACCCTTCCAACCCATCCGCAGCATCTCTTTTCGCCAACCCATATAGCGCTGGCGCATTGGAGCTTGCACGCGCAAATAAGATGGACTCTTTCTGGCCATGGGTTATCGCTGGGGTCTCTTTTCCCGTCATGGCTGGAAAACAAATCATCAATGTTGTACAATTGGTCAAAGCTAGTCGATGGTTGGCTGAAGGAGATATTGAAACGAGGAGAGCAGCAGGATTACCAAGACAGAGAAAGACGAATTGATCACCTCGTGTGAGGGTTAATGGTCATGGTTCTTCCTCGTTTCCTTATTTCCATGGATCTGTTCGAGTCTCTTGACTCATTTGTGTATGATGGGACTTGTCAAGTCCCTGACACAAATCTACACATCGGCTGTGTAGTTGTATCAGACATATTGGCCATGTACAGTGCCATTTTTGCATTCATTCGTTCGTTTATTCAATCATTCTATTTATTTCGAAATCACACAATAGGGAGCATATGTAGAGAGGAATGGCGTCGGAACTAATTTGCTGCCATCCCTTTACACGATAGGCATGTGAAGTAGGGTAAAGGTTTGCATTCAATATAATAATAATATTTCAATTGCATTTGAATTGTACCTGTATATGCAATAGCTATTTGTGAAGCAACGAAAGAGGACTTTGTGAGACATGCCTTGGGGAAATTATGTTATTACCCAGGCTTTAGTGGCCGAGAGGGCTTGCATTTGATGAAGAAACGTTGATCAGGACCTCACATGCACATATGCGGTGTACAGTACCTACTTAAATAGTATATGTAATAAATATGTATGGCCTTGATGGTCGCGTGTTCATGTGAAGATCTTGGGATGGATTTCGGATGAATACCCATAATGTACGGAGTATCGTAAGATGATAATCCGAAGTACCTAGGTAGGTATGGTTAGGTACCTATGATAATGTGATTGATGATTGATGATTGGGCTTGTACGAGTAGGATGATTTTGTTGAAGATTGTTATATGTATGGAGTTTGGGTAGTAGGTATGGAGTTGGGATAGTTTGTAGATGGATGGATGGATGGTTGGTTGGATGGTTGGTTGTACAAGGGAACATCGGATATTTCAGCCGGGGAGGTGTATGTATGGTGTATGTATGTATTTATAATGTGTACTGGATAGAGGGGTTTAAGGTTTGAGGTGTGACAATATTGGATTGTTTTGGTATGGCTGGATGGCTGAATGGCAAGATCTGGAGTTGTTCGTTCCTAATTCGGTAGGTCAATGTTCGTTTTCGAATGTCTGATGATTGTTTTGTTTTGTTGCTGTTAATGTTGAATTCCTGTGGGTGGTTGAATGGCTGAATTTACCTGCTAACCTATATGGGTGTTGCTTTCGTTCTATATTTACAGATATTTAATTATTTGTTAAATAATCATTATAATTATAAAAATCATATAACAAACTCGTCAGTATATCTCTATTTTATATATAATTCTAATTAAATGATTAATGTATTAATATATCATCTGAATTAATTCATCACCATTGGATAAATTATACAATACATAAAATTCCATCCCCCCTGGTATAGCGGGGGTTTACCTCCAAGTACCTCCGTATCTATCGTGTTTGCAGCCGTCATCTCCACTTCAACCTCGAATATTCAATCTTCACTGGTTTTCCACACCTTCACTAACATCACAGACTCGACCCAACCCACAATCTTTTCGCTTCTAGAACGAGGCAAACCAAGGATTGATTTCCTCTCCACTCAATCCCCCATCATCATGTCAATTTATTAGACCGACTTATGTCAGTAAACTCTTCCTACAATTGCCATTCTTACACCTCGATCCAAGCCAAATCCTACTTAGCATGCAATGCTATTCACAAGCTGGACAATAGACCAGGGCAAAAATCTACTAATACAACGCAACCCAACATACACCACATTCCACATTCCACATTCACCCGATTTTGGTGACTTTTTAATCACAAGCTCGTCCTTTTCAATCATTCACTCTGTTCTTGGTATGCATCAAATTAAATACAAGAATAGGGATTCATCATTTCCTGCTTCTCGACTCTCTCCAACAACATGTCAGCTACGTCACCCCCACCACCATCTCGATTCTCGCCAACTCCGGTTGAAGAGACGGTGAAGAAAGTAAGAAAGTTCGCCATTGAACCTGTCGAGACTACAACAAGAAGTAATAAGAAGGAAAATGTAGAGGTTGTTGAGGATACAACTGCAACCAAGGACTTTGCCGTTGCTGCCCCGCCAAAAAGACGTTTCCTGCCTCAACCCGTTGAAACCACACAAAAGTCAAGCAAAGTGAGGGTACCCAACCCCCCGCCAACTCCAGAGGTTACTCCCGAGCCCAAATCTCAGGCTCCAGCTACTGCAGATTCACCGGCTCCTCGAAGGAGGTTCACTCCCCAGTTAATAGAAACATCACAGAGATTCAAGAGATCAAATACTCCCGGCCCCGCTACTTTACCCATCGACAAGACTGATATAACGCCTGTATGTTCTGCGGCTTTTCCTTCCCATGGATGGTGTCTAACGTTTCCTAGGGTACAAATCACATTTACGTAGACAGAAAACGAAAATATATACGACCCATACCAGTTCCTTTGACACCCGAGAATACTCCAGTTTCGTCATCTACAGATGTACACTCTCAAATTTCGCCTTTTTCTCCACGTCGACAACCCTCCATGCGACCTCACCTTAATACTAGACAGACCACGCGATCAAATTCTTATCAACCAGAGTTGGACCCTATAGAGTCAGATGAGAATTCACAGGAGGATTCCGAGGAGGAGCATGATGGCGAGTCTACTCCATCATTATCTGGTTCATTAGGATCTTCCGAAGATTCTATGCTAAGAATGCAAATGGCACGAACACGAGAAAGTTGTGATGAGCGATTTTCGGGCTATCTCCTGGCACTAGCTGCCAAAGCTGCTGAGAAACAACTTATGGAACAAGCATTAGCGGCATTTCCCAACGAGTCTGCATATGAAATTGTGGAACATTTCTACGATAGAGAGATAGATACAGCTTCGGAGGAAGAGTCGGTGGAAGGTGTGGGCATGTTAGTGGACGATGCACATATTCAGGAGCTACGAAAAAATTCTACTGAGGTTGGGTGGGCAGCGAAAGAAATGCAGCAACATCAAGAGAATCTGAATCGGTTGAGAGAAGAGGAGGCCAATAAGAGAGTAGCTGAGGAAGCCACAGCCCCAACATTTCACGATCCATTTTGGGCAAATGGAATGACGGATAAAACCCAGCCGAGCGGTACCCCTCAAGACAAACAGAAAGAAGCCGAGTTAGTTCGAATGCGCAACGCCGCATCTCCTCCAATGCTTGGTGGTGAGTTAACATTTCGCATGTGTCCTTCACCCAAGGCGACAAAATTCGAATCCGATCAAAGACATGACGTACAGCTGCATCGGGTCGAAGATGGTGGAGGATTATGGGGTGGTTACTGTGTTGCCGAAGAAAGTGAGCAATATCTCTCCCCGGATGTTGTCAAAAGACCGCAGATGATTGCGACCCCACAAATTGAAATGGACGATCCGTTTTCTTCCGCATTTTCAAACGCAGTACCCGACGCTCCTGCCAAATCGTCCGAAAAAAGCAAGGGTGGTCTTCAGATGCTAAGTGGACTGGACGATAGGTTAAAAGCCGCGGTTGCAAGGTCCAAAGCTGAAGATATGCTGTTGGAAGAATTCGACGATACGTTTGTCACGCAGGTTTATAATTACCTTTCCCTTGGATATCCATCTTTAGCTCGGCAATACGACGAAGAACTTGCAAAGATTTCTAAAATTTCTGAAGATGAGCTGCGAGTAGATGACAAAAGTCAGAACATTAAAGGTCATATCGGATTGGTGGCCGTTGATGGCCATGTAGAAGAGAAGACTGGAAAATCTATCAATGGCGAGAGATGTGAAGGTGGTTATGGTGCAAGATGGAAAGCTTTACGAATATATATCTTAGAATGGGCTCGTCAACATCCATCAATGTCGAATGGTGCCGCATCACCGAGTGCATGGGGCGTACGAGCCAGAAGAGGAAGTTGGGCTATATGATTTAATCTTTCATTTCTTTCGAATAATGGTATATGAATTATACGTGTTGTCATTCTCTAGCGAAGTGTGTCGCAAAGTTATACACAAGTAGAAAGTTGGGCAAGGCGTTACTGTATAGGGGGATGCTTTCGATCGTTTTGTTTTAGTTATATTTATGAGATAAACGACGGCCGGGATATCTCTATATCGTGAGAGAGGGCCATGAAAAAGGAACATTCATTGTCATTAAATTTTGGGGACCATCGAGGCGAAAGGCTTTTTCGGTTCTCTTTGGTCGCTTCATTTGTACATTCAATTCGTTCTATTCGTGGTGTTGTAGTAGATGAAGGGGTTAGTTGAGCGAGGTTGGGAAATGAGGAACAAATTAGGAAAAGGGGGAGATTTGGAAGATATATATATATATGAATATTGTTTTAAAGTTTTACACGAATTTATGACGGGGATGACGGGGATGATGAGGACGATGAGGACGATTGATGGTTTTCGAGCGATGGATGATAGATTGTAGGAGACTTTGATAGATGGATAATGGGGAGATTGAGAGATGGGGAGATCGAAATGCGTGTGGAACTTGGAATTTGATGGGAATGAGTATAGGTATGGGTATAGGTATAAGAATAAGAATAGATGAATAAATACATGATCTTATATTTGAAAGTTGTTGATAATTATTTAGATTCCTCTGTGTTGTTTTGTAGTTGTTGTGTTGAAAGATTTGGTAAGTGTATGTATGTATGTATGTCTATGTATTTGTATTTGTATTTGTATGTATATATGGGATGGATATATGGGATAGATATATGGGATGGATAGATAGATAAAAGAAGATGAGATAAGTAAGATTGTATAAGATTAGGGATTAGAATAGAGATAGAAGAATAGTGGTGAATGGATAGATGGTAGGGTAGGGTATGGTATGGTATGGTATAGTATGGTAATTTTGTAATGTGATAAATATAATATTTTGGACTTCCTGGGTTGGATTTTAATTCTTGATTTGGGAATTGAGTTTGACTATTGGAGATGTACGATGTCTGATGTCTGATTGATATCTCTTGGGAGAGTTTGGAGAGTTGGGAGAGTTTGGAGAGTTGGGAGAGTTTGGAGAGTAGGGACTTGTGGATAGGATAGGGAGGAGGTCGTGTGGTGGGTGGAATGGAGGAAGGGAAGGAAGAATGGAATGAAAGGAGGGAGGAGGAAGATGGAGGGGAAAGGAAGGGAAGGAAGGAATAATCAAAATGGAGAATGGAAGAGAATGGAATGGAATGAGGAATGAAGGAATGAGGAATGGAAATGGAATGGAGTATGAGAATAGAGATATGGAATAGAGATATAGATGAGAAAATATAAATAAAAAGGATTTTTGTATAGGAAAGATGTTTGAGGGGACATGTATAACTGATTGAATGATTAGTTGGTTGATCGGTCTTGTTTTTTTAATGGAGTAAAGACAAAGAGGGAGAGAGAATGGGGGGATAAGGGGAGAAGGGGAAAAGGGGATCATGAGATGGTATGATATATAGAGTTTTTATATAAGTATATCTCAAGTTAATTTTATATATATTTTTGTACATTAGAATATTATTTTAAAATAATTATAATTCATATTTATCATTTTTTTATATTTTATATTTATTATTTCTTTTATTTCATATTAAAACATCTTTTTAAATTTTTACTCAAGTTTAACTCTTTTAACTGGGTTTATTTAATAATTTTTTTAATTTATATTATTTATATTATAAATAAATACTTTTATTTTATAATACTATATTTTACAATAATATTGTGAGAAAGTCCGGATTCCGTGCTGTTTCTGTTAAGGGAATCCGAATTGTTTTGTCATATGATCCTCGATAGCTAATTATAAGGAGAGGTTTTTATTCTTCTCTCAAAAGGGTATCAATCTTCAAAACATACTTTTTCTGAACATATTTGTTACAACCCCAAAACCCACTATGAAACCTATTTTACCTTCAAGTGATATAATTCGATGTAGTCTAAACAGCTTTCTATTCTTAATTCTCCCCCTTCACAACATGTTATCAGGACACACGTATCTCGACCTCTTACTTTTACAATATAACAACTCAAATATACCACTTATAAAGAATAAATATTAAAACAACTCTAATTCAACATTATATATTATATATACAAACACCAAAAATAAAATAACCATCTCCTCAAAATCAATATCAAAATCAAAATAAAAACCAAAATTAAAACTAAAAAATATTCCTAAATCATAATTAAAGCTTTTCAAAGTAAAAAAGAAAGAAAGAATACTCAAAAACAAAAAACCTTATACACAACAGGACTTTTAAAATTAATTGTAATATTAAGTTCTTATATGAGTACTGTACAATAGTACCTAAAAGGGTATAATTATCTTAATATAAATATCATCATCACCGACCGACCGACCGACTGGTAGAAATCGGAAAGGACTGGGCTGGACTGGACTGGACTGGATTGACCTGGGCTGGGTATACTCTGTAGAAATATAGTGGCTGGTGTTGGAGAAGTTGTAGATGTGCAATACAAGAAAATTTGTGGTTTGGTATGGTATGGTATGGTATGGTATAATGTGATATGATGTGATAACATTAATAGTTGTATGATTGTGTGGTTGTGTATATGCAGAGGATATTATAAAAGAGAGGATTGAATTAGATATAAGATTATCTTATTATTACAGGGATGAGAGATCACGATGATCTAGTTTGGATTTCTTACTGTAGACTTTTGAGGGAGATTTTTTAAATGGGCTTCGAAGATAGATACCAACCTCAAAGAAAACACGGAGAGTCAAGGATTGGCTTATTGAACAAGTAGAAGAAGAGGAAGCAATGTAATATTTTATAATCATGGTCACTGGCTATTCATCGAGTGTGGAGGTAGGGTCAGGATGAAGGAGCACTGAGGGCTGATATCTTACCTGCCGAGCAAAACTTCAATACGGCTGCCTTGTCAGTAACATAGAATAATGAGAATAGAATACAGTAAGGCCATCAAATAACTTGTAAAGATGAACGGATAACTCACGATGCCATTGGGCAGGTGATACCTGGGGATCCGAGTTGAGGGTAAGAACACCAACAACTGAGATAATCGTCTTTTTTCGTGTCATCATGCAGTTTGAGGATAAGCGAGGACTTTGAAGCGTATTCCTAGCGGTGCATAGCTTTACTGATGATTGTACGAGACACGAGTACGTCTATGATATGAACTTGTCGTGGAAAGTAGAAATGGAAAAGCTCGTGACGTGTCGAAGAGAAAATCTTCCTCACTCGGGGTCTGCCATACTGGGAACAAGTAAAACAATGCTTCAAGTGACATACCAGAAATAACCCAAGTCCAAACAAATATTCAAATGGGTTAAAATCATGGACGACGTCTGCTACAGTGGAGTTGATCTAATATCAACGCATCGTCATGCAGAGGAGAGTAACCTAGATTCTACTCCCGTTAACACCATTCAACCTGTAATGTATCTAATAATAGAAGAAAGCCTATCTACAGTATGAGGCTCAACACGGCAAATGAGGTATCTGGAGCTGCGATGCTGAAATAAACCACAAATCTAGAACTTTCGAACCTTCTGTGCAAACCTACTCACCATGAGCAACGAAGTCAAATTTCCATTCAACGAAAGCAAAAAGTTCAGAAACGTCATTGTAAACAGGCATAATCCCAGAATCGCATGTCTTCCCCGTTCCCGCAAGTTCAGCTCACTTTGAACGGTCCTCCCGGAACGACGAAGCTTGCCCTGGAACCAAAATATCCATCTTTATATAGACCATGACCGTGCTGTAATGCGCTTCATCAAGCGCAGAAGCGGCACTTGCCACTATTTTTGGTACCTCGGGTGTCATTCCGCATAGTTCTGAATGAAACGATAGTCGGAGAATAACCACGTTCCTCTTAGGGCGAGGGTTCGTGGGTTCATCTGAAGTTTATGTGTTTATCTTGTATCAGTAGATACCTACTAGAGATAGATAACATTTCCAAGAATAGATAATCTTTGACGAATGTATCGATATGGACTAGTGCACCAAAATATAGTTTCGGCCATGAGCGAATGGAAGTCAAATCTTGGAGCTCATGATTTTGCAATTGCAATCAGGGTTCGGAAGTATTCCCCGGAATATCAATGGTGGAATATCGTAAAGGCTGAGCCAAGGTACAGGTCGGCCAAATAGTGTTGCCGTGCCCTTGTCACAACCTTGAGATTGTAAAATGAAGATCATCATATTTGACCTTCGGTGGAATATCACGTGAGAGTCACATGCGACCCACATGCCCAAGCCACTTTTCCTGGGGTTTGCCTTACCATCTAGGATTAGAGTAGATTAGGTACGTACTTAATAGCAACCCATGAGATGATCTAGAAGATTGAAGAAGCAAGCGTTAGTGCATAAACCAAAAAAAGGGGGAAATGGTATGTCTCAAACTTAGTCAAAGTTCCAGACTTCCCACTTCCCAGACATCTCAACCTCCTGATAATCTTAGTCATTCCCACGTGTGGACGACGGAAGGAGATCATAAGTAATCATGTATCTTGCCTTGAGGCCCGATCCATCACCCGCACTGATGAGTCTCGGAAGGATTCATGAATAATGAGACCTGCTACCAAAGTCTCGGGGAGTGTGCGCTTGGCCGTCTACTAGGGGACTTCTGAGCACATTACCATGCGATCTATATCCATATCCACTTCAAATATACCGATCCCTATCAATATTGATAAGTCTGATACGAATGCAGATGATGCTCAGGCTCACCATATCTTTCATCCCATGCTGGTTCGGCTCTGATCCTAGTCATGAAAGAAAAATTCTAAGCCCCTAAAAGATACTCTTACTGAGGAGCTGACTTGGTGTATCAAATTAGATCGTAATTCAATAGAAAAGCAATTTTTGATCATCTCCAAGACTGATAGTAATTTTTCCCTGTTTGCCTGTTTCCTTGTTTGCATCAATGTATCAGAATTTTCTTTCCCATTGAAGCAAAGATCGAAATGGAGAAGTTTTGTGACCAAATAAAAATAAATTGGATCCAAACGGGGAGGGAGATCCCGTCTGAACGGTACGGGTTGACGGAGATTGCTGCTGCATTGCAGGTCGCCCAACAGCTCGGGAACATTGTTGCATGAGATGAACTTGTTCCCCATGGTATCGTACAGGATGATCTAAGGTAGGTAAGATTTCGTATGGTATCCAATTGGAACAGGTAGAAGAGTCATGGAAAATATTACATTCCTTCTAGAAACCTCGGTAGAACACATGAGGAAGGCAAGGAAGCGTTGCCGACGGGGCATTTACAGGGCATTAAAGAGCAACATGGTACAGAAGTTTGGTACTGTGAGTAACCACGCATGGGTGTGCAAGGTGTTTTAGATGAAGGTATGCAGGGACCCGGGGCTCCGAGATAGAAGACTTTCGAAGTTCTTTCATTAATCCTGTGGGGCAATTGGTGGGAAGCTGTTGAACCTCCTGGGTCTTTACGGAGTAGTAGTTTCATTTGTTTCCAGTGCATCCTGGTGCTTGTGAGCAACGGCCAGCGTGTTAGAACAAACGGTCGCGCATTCGCGCTTCTTTTTCATGCAAGTCTGGTTAGCTTATATGTGTGGATCCTACCAGACATGCTCCGTGGGATGTAGGGGTGGATTTTGAAAGCTGTGGAAGTCAAGGGGAAGTATAGCTGCTTCCGGCAGAGTTTGTGACATCCACCTTTCCACGCGATGTGTAGGGAACATGGGAACATGAAAAGGCGTGGGGACAAGGTTAGTCCTTTAGGGGGCTGACGGGAGGATGGTTGCATAATCAGTCGTCATGCTGTAGCATCATCAAATCGTCTTTGGCTCACTCGAAAGTTAGATTTTGAACTTGGTACTCAAACCTTAGTTGAATGAACTGATACGATGCGAAGGTGTGTAAGATTGGTGAGATTCTTGAGCAAATAGTAAGAAAGGACTACGAGCGTAAGATATTGTTCATCTGAATGAAGCTTACACCATCACACTGTCGCATGTAACGAGAGATCGCTATCCTTCAAAGAGGAGCTGCCTAATTCGTGTTCTGATGGACATTGAATAGAGAGGGGTACAGACCGACACAGACACAGGCATAAATAAGTGATCATTGATGGCTGGTTTTGTAAAATAGATGAGATAGGACCGATTACTTACTTCATTTCCACGTAGAGCCAAGCCAAGGCAACTAATGCTATCTATCTATCATTCGTTGCATCTCTTGTGAATTTATGGTACGGTGTTGCAAGGTCAGTGGTCAGTCAGTCAATAGTCATGAGAATTGGTGGCACCAGCGAGGTGCTTGATAACCTCACGAAAGACGCGAAGCAAGCTGAAAGAGAGAGGCGGGAATTAGCAACAACATTACGGTTAAGCTTGAGCCATCGCTAGAACGAATGAAAGAATATTCGATTCACGCTGATTAGATGATGATGAAGGAAATGTAGATCATTTTCCTTTTGTCTTGAATTTTGAATTTTGGGCATTGAGTCTATCACCATCGACCAAGAATTGGACATAAATGTTCCATGAGACATTTATGATTAATAGCGGATCCAGACATGGCTAGAATTGATATGGAAGCAATGGAAGGGCTTCTTCGGGCCATTATCAAGGTTGGGCTGGGTATTCCGAGACATCGCTAGGTCGATTATATGAAGCCAGAGCCGCGAGCAAATGAGAAACGGCATCACTTATTAATTGACGTCCACTGGTGGGTGGTCTAGGATACCAGGTAGGTATGTTTTATGAACGATTACTCCGTACGGACATTTGAAAACCAGGTACTTTTCTCCGTGTAAGGTTGCCGAGGAAAAAACGTAAGACGTAAAAACGTGAGCTGACATGTTGACTTGACCTCCCTATTTTGGGTGTGTCCATATCTATTTGTGTCAATCGACCACACCATACACTACAGCCACACATTACAGAGGTGTTACATATTTCATTGTTCATCACCATATGCATGATGATTGGAACTGGACATTCCTGGAAGCTTATGGTAATACCATCGTTCGCGGCGCATGTGTACATATCCTACCTGCATCGATTGGCGATATGCTGATCTGCCCAGGTCGACCTGGGGTCATAATGAATCTTGCATCGGTCTACTCTATTTGAAGCTGGAGCACGTATGATAGCTGGAGGGAGCACAACATAATAGCTGGCATGGTATTGAAACTAAGCATCGTCATCTTCGATCCTTTCTTATTCGGGAAGTAGTTTCTGGTTGAACTCCTGTGCGCTTCATCATGATCACCATGATCATCCAGAGAGAACTCTCGAAACCGTTGTTTTCCTGTACGTATGTCGTGTGTTCACGATGAAAAATCTCCATTTTGCTGTACAGATACAGATACTCCGTACAGATGTGAATTATCCCAGTGAGAAGCTACTGCAAATCAAGCCCCTAACCGCTGTCAAATACGATCATCGCGCAGTGGAAGAGATGCCGATACACGCTAATGTCAGGTACGAACCAACAACAGTGCTGGGTTCGGGTCAAGGGTATCGATGTATCTATCCACTGAATAAGGCAATTTGTCGTTTGGTCTAGCCACCGGCTTTGCTGTCTATGGAGCCGGAACGGTAGAGGAACTAGAGTCAAAAGAAGCACAGTAGAAATAGTAGCCGGCGGTCGGTTGTTGTCCTTTGGTGATAAGGTTACAACAGGGGATGGACATTTGGAAATAGAACGGAAAGACTTTTGACCATGGGGGAATTTGCATAATCATGATATGATAATAATAATAGTCATAATAGTCATAATCATAATCATAATTGTCATGCGAGCTACCCCATCGTTTTAGCTGTCATGATTAGAATTATTAATCATCATTTTTCAACTCTATTTCCCAAGTGCTCCGTAAAAAGTCCACCAGGTCTCACTACGACGGCTTTTACCCTCCCACTTGCGGCTTTTAACTTCTAAGAAAACTTAGGAAGGGTTTGGAATTCTATTCCGGCCCGCACCGTGGCTACTTGGAAACGTCTTCCAAGTTTCCAAAGTCAAACTTCTCCAAACTTTATTAGGATAGTGGTGAGGAAGGAAGTGGATGTGGAAGTGGAAGTGGAAGTGGATGTGGATGTGTGTGTGAGAGTATGTGTGTGTATATGGTGCAATAGTCAAATTATTTTCATGAATGAGGAATGATGGATGGGGTGATGGATGGATGATGATGGATGATGATGGACGATGAATGATGGACGATGATGGACGATGAATGATGCAAGCCGTAATCTAAGAGTGATTCTGCAATCCGAATGAAATGAAACACTTTTCTTTTTTGTTTAATGTTTGATTGGCTTTAATTGCCCTTGGAAATAAATGAAAAGTACCTAGCATGCACTGTAACTCCGTACCTTGTCAAGTCACCACTTTGACCACCATAAATCCTTCTAGGCTGCTTCTCCCTCTAGGGTAGCCCACTTTCCAATGATCGAATGTTCTACTGTTCGAGTTCGACTGTTCGAGTTCGACTGTTCGAGTTCGACTGTTCTGATGTTCGACTCTTCCAATCTTCTACTCTTCCAATCTTCTACTATCCTACTATTCCAATATTCCAAGGGGACGTCAATCACTTCTAAATGGAATTATCCGGTACCCACCAAGACATTCATATTAATGCGAAGCTCCACTGAGATTATTCCAGCTGTACCTGTACCGTATTTGTAGATCAACCATAGGAGATATTTGATGTATTTGATGTATTTGATGAATTCGATAGCTATCAATAAATTGAATGCCTGCACAGCGCAAAAGCCACCCGGTGTCCAGCCTTTTCATACCCAAGAGTCAAGTAGCGTGCCATCGAGGTATACAATACTACCGAAAATAATAAATAAAACACCTTGTTGATTGATGTATTGATTCCTTTTCGGTTATGTATGAGGAATGACTCGTTTGAATTGAACCAATAACATCGCATTAAAGTCGGGAAAAAGCAGTCAATCATTCAACTTGAGGCGTCCAATCCTTTCATCGCCCATTGGCTAATTCACAAGCTTGCGAATGCAACATGTCTGGTGTTTTGTTTGCTGGCGAAAGCAGAGCACAGGTACATAGTGACAAGTACCCAGTAGTTAACGCAATGCGGCGTCAGAGCAACATGAAGGCCCAACGAACAACAAAATATCTGCTGTGTTCAATTCTGATTGAAAGACTCTCGAGCGAGGAGACCCGCGAAATCGGTCGGGATGATCCAATGGGATGATTTCATTAATGCCGAGCTTCTACCATGAGCTCACTATGCCTTTGAAGTGGCTTCACATCCTTTTCACCTCGATTCTGGCCAATCCGACGTCTTGAATCTTGGTCTTGGAATGCCATGTGATGCCATGTTACGCTATGTATACGGTCGTCAATCGTTTGCTGAAACATCTTGAGTCGGTCTTCAAAACATCCTGAACATGCCCTGGCTAGCTTTCGAATGTTCATCGATATCCACTTTGTTCGAAATTCTTTCCAAGAGAAGGTCCCAATTCCCAGCGATCGTTCCTAACCTTGTACAAACCTAGACAATATTCAGGGCAGAAACGAGGGTCCATGTTAGCCTGCCATCGAACATTCCAATCTATCATGGGTGCCGGGGAAATACAGTCAAGTAATTCCCTTGCGTGATTTCGACGACCAACAGCCTCAAAACTTTGGCTCAAGAAATTGTTGGAGGTAATACAGTGGCATAGGGGGGGCAGCGGGTGTGTAGCGTGAAATGAGAGCTGGGGGATTGACCTTGGGTTCGGAATCACCACTAGAACAATATCTAATTCCATGGCTTTTTCTTGACAATATTAGTCCACGACGTAGAATACTACCATTGAACGACTCGTGGAGGATAAGTTCAGCTCCGATTCGGGAATTTAATTGAAAGGACTGCAACTAAAAATTCCAGAAAGCTCGCTCGGAATAACTAAGTTTGACCTGTCTAATGCTCACGCACGAGCACACGCATATTAGAATCCTTCTGCTGCATCGCAACTATGCTTCCCCCGCTGCAGTACAACGAGTACGTATATGTATGATACCAATGAACATTGGGATAGCACATAAAAATGTTGTAACTTTTGTGCTGTGGTCGGCAAAAAGCAGGGGCATTCAAGGATATGGACATGCTTTTTTCCGGTTATGAAGGGGGTCATAGAACACGAAGTTATTTTAACTTATCTACGTATTCTTCCAGAAACATGCATGGAATTCCCATAACAATTGACAAATGGATGATCCTGAATGCCCGTCTAAACTTATTTTCTTTTCTTCTGATTTTCCTTCCATGTTTAATGCTTTTGTTTTTTCTCCGTACCACGCCAATGCTTGAAGAGGTAATGCTACCTTCCAAATTGGTATCTTTTTTTGGTTCACTCAACTCTCATCTAACCTGTTACTCAACTTACTTTACTTGCTTTGATCTCAAACTAGACATATACGGCATACCAAGGTTGAGGGCTCCCCGAACCCCAGCTGGTGTAGGTTCAGAAAGGATGTATCATAAGCGAACAAGAAGTAGATTCCATACTATACTGTAAGTAATAATAATAATCGGAAACATAGTAATCATAATTTCATAAATTTGAGTTTCCATTTCCCAAAGGAAGGGATGCGTCTTGCTCATTTCGATTTGTCTTTTTTCTTCCGCCTTCCCCTGGTCCAGTCCCGCAGCCCGTCAAGCATCTTTTTGAGCCAGGGCGGAGCCGAAGAAGATCTCCCTGTCTCTCTGGCATGCAATTACTTTGATCATATAAGACAAATTGAAGCCCCCTTCGCACCAAAAAATAAATATTAATATTGAAATATCCTGTGAATTCCTTCATCATCATCACCATCATCATCATCATCCTCCTCCTTTCATCTTGCGACTTGACCATTCATCGTCCTTTCCACTTTTGGCAGTGTACCCTCTACCGACTATACAAGCAAACTCCCTCCTGCTCTCAAACCATCTCCTCACAACCATTGGCATTACTTCCATCGGCGTCAAGAGGTTGATATCCGGCGGCAGCAGTTCACGCAGCATCCCTATCGGCTAGGTACTTTCACACGAACCCTGTGCATTAAAGTCACAGCTATCCGGTTCAACGCTCCAGCGTCTGACCTGCTCGCACCGTCGCAGACTTTGTCGCAAAGTTCTCAGATAGTCAAAGCAACACGAAATCGTAAATAGAAACATCACCAGAGGATTTTTCAAATAATACCAGGCGATTCGCCCACCTTCACTTCAGTCAATCATTCAATCAGTCACTTCACTTCACTTCACTTCACTTCAGTTCTTCAAACTTTCATTCAATCAGATCATTTCAGGTCATCTGTGGAAAACCGAAAAGTCTATTTACGATACGACAATTAGCCATTAGGCCTGCCATTCACACCCACACCCACACCCACACCCACATCCACATCCACATCCATTCATCCTCGGCGATTTACCCCTGGAAATAGCTTGTAGCTCATAGCTTACCAAAGAAAGCTCTTCCACCATCCACCACTTAACCTCCCTTTCCCGTTAAAGGAGGCAACCTTGTGAACGCAAGCCAAAAAAGCAACGTGAGTCAGATAACATCCATGTCCATTTTCATACCTTCCAAAACTATATTTACCAAAATATAATTTATTTCTGACTGGCCAATGGTGGCCATGTCATGATGCTTTGGGATTTGCAATCCAATCTAATCTTATTTTTCTTTTCATCTTTTATATCAAGAGAGCTATTGTACTGATTCAAAATGTTTCCTCCGTTAGTCTTCAAATACACACCCAGTCATCATGATTTTCAAGGAGAACGCATCTTCCAACATGGGCCGTGGCGCATATGACACTACTGGATTACCTCCACCAAACTCCCCAGCACCAAACCATCCTGCCCCAAAGTCCAGATAATGGCCTTTACGAACCGAACCTCACTCACGATCGTCCACGAACCTCATGGAGACGCAAAATCTAGGCCCGGCAGAGGATACATCACATTCAATTTCCGTCCCTTGCACCTCCTAGATTTAAGCATCGTCTATCTCGAACCTCACGATTTCCGAAACAACTTCCACACATCACCTACTCTGGTTATCATTCTCAAAGACACTTTTTTTTGGAAAAATCTCGCTTTAATACTCATCAGCAGTATCCTTCTGTACCATAATCTTTTCCTACGATTCGCGACGAATTTCCTTTTATCGTGCTGCGACTTTTACCCAATTCTCCATACGATTTAATCTACATTCCAGACAATTCGATAATCTTATCCGACTCCGAGACATATTAATCGCACTCCTTGCATTAAAGGTTCTTTCAGAAGCATGGCAGTCTCGATCCACAGTACACACTGCCCATCAAAAGTCTTTGTTCGGTTCTGATTTCTTCGTCGCGGATTTTCTGGAATTACATGCAAACACACAAAATTGGGGAGAACGGGGAAGGCGTTACATCTAGACTTGGGCTCGTTGTTCATTCAACACATTACATTTCACTTTTTCTCGTTTGGCTTTTGGTGTTTTTAGACTTGCGCTGTATTTTTATTCTTTCAACTGGTTCGGACATAAAATTGGGATTTGCTGGGGATATCAAAAATGTTTGGTTGGCTAGGAAAACCCCCGTGTTTTATCTTTGGTTTTTTTGCGAGGGGGTGCATATAGACTTGGTTGTACTATTTTTGTTTCTTTGGGATGTTATGGTGCGTCGCTTGTTTTTGGAAAGAAAGAAATGGATGTTGCTATCTTCCTCGCGGAATGGGCACGCCTCGGGGTTTTTTGCACACGATGGGATTTTGGATTCTGATGAACCGGTGGGACTTGTATGCTTGTATCTTGGAAGAAAGACTTACTATTACCTTGTATTCTATACTATTCTTTCAAAGTTTTTGCACCTCTATTGCTTGTACTGCGCTGCGACTTGTTTTGTTTGCAAAGAGACACATTGAGCCCGCTCTGCCTGCTTTCATGGACTGGATCCTGATTCAACGAGCAAGTGACGTGAAGGTGGAAGCTATACGCCCAATCTAGACAGAAATTCCTCCGCAAGGAGTTCAGAAGAGGCGTAGAGCGAACTTTGACTTTAGAGTCCTTGATAATTACATAATAAGAATATCACTTTAATACCTTGAACTCACAATTGTCTCAATTGGCTTGACGGTGATATGCGCATCTTCACTTGAAGGTGTATTTGCATGAACGAGAAGAAGCATAGCGAAACCAAGTGGGTTTGGTCTAGAGTCTAGAGCGCTACTCTTGACCAAATTTACAATATATCACATTTTGATCGGGAAAGGTTCATGAAACTCAGACAAGCAAACTTCCCGTATCCGAGTCAGCTCCTCCGAATCATGTTTGTCCTCGAAAAAGCAAATGAGTACAAACTTAAATTCCAAAAGCAATCATTCTCATGCAAACAAGTCCAATTTGATATTGACGAGTTCCAAAAATACACGTAGTTTTTTTCAAGAAGTGCACGGAAATGAGCTGATAGGATCTTCATGAGATCGATTCCTAATGTGATTAGATCCGCAGCGGGTAAATGGACAAAACAGACGAACACGATTCTGGAATATGCAGAGAAGAATGAAGGGGGTAAGAGTGCGTTAGAGGTTTGAAAGGTTAAACGTAGAATGTGGGCGATGGGTTTAAGGTTACCGTAGAACAGCTGTGTTGCAGCGAGGGCTTGAGGAAGCTTACCGCGGATCAATGATAACATATTGAACTACCTAGACAAGCACAACATTAAATCACTGACGACAATCAAGACTCAGGATCCTGAGAGAGGAGAAGTAATCAAAGTCATCCGAATATTATTTTGAAACTTACAAAAGCATTATTGGCGAGTGACGCTCCTCAAACGCAAACGCCAATAGGTTTCGATACAGCACACCTTTCACATCCTCTCTACGAAACAGACTTTCTAAGATGTCTATTATCCAACAAGTTTCCAATGCTACTTTAAATGACAACTGGCGTACGATCAATATCGACGCCCTCGATCCCGATTCCTCTACAAACTTCGACGTCTCCACCCTCGTCGCACAATTCCCTCCTGTCTCCGATGCCGACATTCGAACTCTTGCTCAACAAGTACGACAATTACTCCGCGGGGGTGATCCCGAAGGTGCCTTGAGGGGTGCTCTTGAAAATGCTCCATATGGAAGTAGTGAACAGGTCAAGGAACTGCATTTAGCAACTGTTATCGAGGTATTACAAAGTATCAAGGCGAGCGAAATGACACCATTGTTGAAGAAGGTTATGGAGACTGAAGGTGGTGTTGATATTGTGGATTGCTTGATGAAATATTTGTGGGTGCTTCTTCTTGATTTTTGTAGCTTTTTCTCTTTTATCGGGAATTATTACTGACGATGCATTGATGGTAGATATAAGGGCATGGAATCCAAAACCGCAAATGCGAACACGAGCAAGCTTACGCCGCAAAGTACCGGGTTCTCGCAAATTGGTGGTGGGAGACCTGGAGCACAGAATGAGAGTAGTGGTTCATCTATGAGTGTACTACTTAGCTGGCATGAAAAGGTCGTCGAGGTTGCGGGGTTGGGATGTGTGGGAAGATGTATGACTGACTGGAGAAAAGTATAAATGGGGAGATAATATTGGTGAATTAGGGTGATAAGAGATGAAGGGAGAATGCAGCCTAGAGATGTCTAGGTCGTAGGATTGGAATTGTGGGATACTGCATGATTGAGAGATGACCGATTCGAGTACTGAATCGAAGAAAGGCAAAGATGATAGAAGATGATATCTTTAGGTATCGGAGAATGGATGATATCAAAATTCATAGGTCTAGGATATTTCCTGGCTGACAATGCACAAATGGCCCAGTGTCCAATGGACTACTGTTTATTGGTAGTGGTGTCCTTATTTGGTGGGAGCCACCTTGTGAGGTATTGTTTGTTCTGCCCAGAGCAAATACCGTATGACAATTGGGCCATTTGCACCGATGACTGATCTCAATGATGTTTCTTTCCAACGACCAAGGCAGATGGTTTCTCATGGATACTTAATGCCAATTGGTTTTTCTTCATCACTTTTCTCTCCTCTGTGGTTTTCAGTTGCAAAATTCAATATTCCCAATTTTGGTGCATGTACATCAATCATTGAGCATATCAAACTATGAGATTTCGAGAAAGCTTTCGGTTTACTTAGTTGATGAAACGAGTTACCGAACAATGAAGCAGAATACACTTCACTCTTTTGTAGGCCATTGATCAAGCTTCTTCAAACCATCAAATTCTAAAGGTTGTCGGCCACAGCCACACGGATAGGGATATAATTCTCGTTACCACACCTCTCCCCCTCTGATTCTCCCATCTTGGTCATATATTCTGGAATACTATACTCTTATCTTCCCACTAAAGGCCAGGAAAGAAACGTGATGGATAATTTGATTACATCCAAGTACGATGATCAGCATACCATGCATGATAATCAACCAGGACAATTAGCCCTACTTTCGAGGTCAAAAAGTCAAGGATGTCAAAGAATGAGGGGATTGAAAAATTGGTATTACACAGGTTACTACTTCTACTTGTTTGTGTAAAGTGTTGATAACCGAGAACTTGCAGCTGGATAATTATTGCTGCGAGTCATGTTTTTGGAAATTGGATGGATTGGATGGGCGCGAGGATTTCGGGTCTTTTAATCTTTGTGTTTATGTTTGGGAGAATTAATTGTCTTGTCTTGTTTTCTGTGCGTGTGTGTGTTTCATTGTAATTGGGAAGTGGGAAGTGGAGATTCATTGGGTTGGGTTGGGTTGAGTCTTGATGATGGATTCTTGACGCTGTTTATTTAATTTCTCGATTGGTTTCTGGTGTTCTGCTGGATAATAGGATACTAGGATACTAGGTAGTATGGTTTTTGTTTCCCTTGCTGATTGTGGATGGAGGGATATTGGCCTGGGTGGTGATGTGATGTATGTTTGTGATTTTTCGGAAAGATGCTGTAATGTAATTTTATAGATACGGACGGTATGGTATGGCATTGTTGTTGTGAGGCTTTACCTTTCATTTTCGTTGTGGGATATACTTCTATTCTTATATGTAATTATTAATTCATCCTCTTTACTTGGTTCTTTGATGTATCAAGTGATGTTTGAGTTGAAATTGCGTGCGGTGTTATCTAATGTCGTTTTGACTTTATGTGCATACTCAATTACACAGTATGATTTTTGGGAGTGAGAGAATCTAAGGTGGTTGCTGAAGTGTTTCGTATAATTATTAATTATATCTTCATTACTTCGCAGTGTACACTACAACACTATATAACCTTATTATAAATTCTTCCTCCCATGGTCTTCCGATTCGATAATACCATTAACCTCCACATCTCTTATATACAACATACTCTCATCCTCATACAAATAAATTCCATACCACCACCAACCCCCTCGCATCTCCAGATCCGCATTCTCTAACTCCGGCACAGTACTTATCTTACTTACTTATTCTCATGAGAACTTCAAAAAGTACACCCACATTCGCAAATGCGTTGTTTTTTCCTAGCTATTAGTACCTGTCTAGTAGTTATTTAAATGATATTCCCTCCACACAGGCGGCGAATCGAGTAGGGATTGGAGAGGATGATTGAGCTTTTGGCTTGCGGTTGTTTGATGGGGAAAGTTGGATGGGAAAGTTGGGTTTGATTATGTTGGGATATTTAATTGGCTTGTTTTTTGAGGGGGTTTTGTATATATAGATATATGTGTGTATTTAGTATTTGTGTAGATAGAGATAGAGAGAGAGAGAAATATCAACAACCCCCGTTGACACAAAGATGAGATATTTTGAGGGTGATTCTGATTTGTGTGATTGGCTGTTAAGTGTGCTAGTATGCAGATTTTTCGTATGTTTCTATATCTCAGATTTTGATTTTGATGTTGATTTCGATTGAAGGGCGGTAAGGGGTTGAGTTTACTGATTTGTTGCTTTGTCTATACTGTATATGAGTGAGGGAAGGAGAGAAGGAAAAATGAAAGTAATGAGTGAAGATGGAATTGTTTCTTTATATAGATAGATAGATAGATAGATAGATAGATAGATAGATGAATAGATGAGTATATATACATACATATTCTCAAACTAAATTTCAGAAAACTGCAGCTTCTGAATAGAAAACTCCTCGCTTAATAACTAATTATTATATCATCACTGATAATACGGCCGTTAGTTTCTGACCTCTATACTCCTTTATAAATCCAGCGCTATCTCTTATATATCCTTCTATTTTAATCTCTTTTAACTTTTTCTTTTGACTTTTTATTTTCTTTGTTTATTTATTTAAAATAAGTTTATAATTAGATTTCTTCTTCATTCAATTATTTATTATGATACTTTTCAATTTTTTTTAAATTTTGATTAATTTGTTAGTATATGTTTGAGTTTTTTCAACGTTCATTTTAATCTTTATTCTTTACTTATAATACATAATTTTATTTTAATCTTTTATTATAATTTTTACTTAGTTTGATTCAATATTTAATCTATAAGTTAGACTTTTATCAAATATACAAAAACACTATTCTTGCCGAATGCAAGCTATTCGCGCCGAAAATCTTTGAAACTGTTTCCTGATGTTTTCGAGAAGAAGATCATACAAAGAGCCTTTAAAAAGTATATATCCTTGAAAATCTCTACTATGATGCGTAATTTACATTCCATGGACGGCGGCGGTACCTAAGGACGATCAGGACTTTTTACCACCAAGAGAATACAGTACTATCTATCATATTTGATTCATGCCGTTTGGTATAGGTCTTTTATTTTACTCTAGTCCCTGCTTTGTGACAGCATCTGTCCTGACTCAGAACTCCTGATGCCGACCTAGCGGTAATACTAGGACACTCGCGAGAATTTCCTCCCACAGCAACCAGTTTGCAATGATTCACATATACTGTTATTATCGATATCACTTCGTTGGAGAAACTGTTTCATTTGATACCTTATATTCTGTTTTTTTGTTAATCTTGTCTAACTCACTGAAGCTATGGCTGTGAGGGGGATTACACAAACGGTAGCCGAGCTCTAGCTAGCCTTAGTACACCATCCAGTCCATGTACTTAGTCATGAATCCTATTCCAACAGTTATATTACATATTGTAAGTGCTCGTAGTGAACACGAAAAAGACTTCACCAATCTATTGCTCTATAGCTTATTGGAGGAGTGTAATTCAGTCGTTGTCAGTTGACAACTCGACACATCAGGATATTCCAAAGACCTCAATAGAGAAGGAATGATGATTGATGATCAAATTGACCGGTTAAAGATTGAATTCGTACGATATGTAGATGAGCAGAATTTCCCTTGAATCGATTTCAACCGAATTCAGGGCTTGCTACCTAAATAGTCCACAGCTACCCCCAGCCATTTCTCCAACACCTGCTGTGGCTCAAAAAGATGTTCCATGATGCTTGTTGATAGCATCTGTGGGCCGTCTAAGTGAGTCATGTTGAACGAGCTCTCCCATGGCTAAGACTGTGCCTCTCCTCTCCAACTAGCCAAGCGCGGCCAGAATAGCAGTAATAGAGACAACCAAATCGCGCATGTTGTCATGAGTACTGAGTTTGTCCAGAACAAGGTTGTCTCCAACCATAACGCTAATGGTTTTTATGTGTCCTTCATTTGTTTTTGACTTATTCGCAAAAGTCATGCTAAAGCGGGAATCAAGCTTATGGACGGCGTCACCTAGTTGGATCGTGTTGTCGTGGCAGGATCTTTCCCAAATCTTTCTGTCGTTGAACCAGAGGGTGCCAACGTAGGTGTGGCCTTCCAAGGAATGATCCTTGTCTTCGAGCCAGATACTGGAGGGCATGATTATTGTTTTGTTCTATAATAGAGGTTATTATATTGGAGAGGCTCTTGAGTTAAGTAGCTTCTTATACCTACCTGGGGACTTTGATTATAAAGTAAAGATGTCTAGCAGCTAGGAAGGTTCGTGCGAGAGGTAGAGAGAGGTGATGGAGTTGATTTCTGGAAGCCAGAGGATGTGATTCCCTTTATATGTATTTGGCATCCTTCCTCTAAGGCCTCAATAGCGGGCTCAAGCCGTATAGCTCAGCACGAGGACGGAAGAACCCGCAGCAGATCTGGCCTCCTACTGCAAATTCAGATGCAAGGAGTACGAACAGGAAGAGATCTACGACGATGATCTATTAGAAGTGTCTATACCCGGCTTCTCACTTTTCTAAGCATGCCACTTCGGGACTACGGCAAATACAGAAACTACGTGGCAGGAGTACTAGATCAATAAAGCAAGCTGAACCACAACCCTCAATGTACCTTCTGACCCGTATTTGATGACTAGAGTTAGTAGATCATATACGTTTTCGTTGATACACAAATGCTTTTTATATAGCCGCTCGAATGACTGAAAGTTTTGCAAAATTGAACTCCTTAAATCACACGGGAGGTCGTCATACACGGCAAAAGTGAGTAGGGCTTGGCCTGAAGCTGATACTAGAAATTGAAGCTATCCCCACTTAGTTCATTCACTAATTGATTTACCGCGACGATGAGGGGAAGCTGAAAACAAGGGCTAAAAAGGGGCTAATTCGATCAAAGCGAACTAGAAGGAAAACTAAGAAAATCTTGATTTAGATATCATATACGGGTCAAAATTCGAATGAAACTTCATTAACCTCTATCACATACGGATAATGCAACTATACATTATGCATTATGTCAAAACCACCAAATATGGTCCAACAAGTACCTGAGGGAACCAAAGGCGAACAAAGCCAATCGACAACAACTGATGCAAAATAAGCTTAATAATCTATAATCTCCGAAGGCTTAACCAG
This sequence comes from Sclerotinia subarctica, assembly GCA_025389085.1. Taxonomy (NCBI): domain Eukaryota; kingdom Fungi; phylum Ascomycota; class Leotiomycetes; order Helotiales; family Sclerotiniaceae; genus Sclerotinia; species Sclerotinia subarctica. Next base: position 561,158 of record QRFI01000011.1, on the reverse strand, counting down.
ACGCAACCCCACATCTTCCCTATCAGCCCAGCTACCCCACCTCTCTTGACCCCCAGCTTCAATACGTACCCACCTCCACCTCATCCTACTTTTCAACCACAACTCAGCCAGTGATACAATCAAACATATGAGTGCCCCACCACAGCGAACCTGTATCGGAAGAGATCTATCCAATCTGTCCAAGATATGCACTGCAGGCTCATTATCTTCCAAGAATCTTGCTAGCGTGCAGACGTTCGAATCCAATCATTGACGATAGCATTTCCAACCATGCTGAAAGGCCTTACCCTAGACTTTTACTATCTAGATGCTAAGAAACTATGTCACTTCACAGTGCACACAGATTGTACATGACATAGAAACAACGACAATTCGAATCGCCCCCCCTAATCGTTTTCAATCAAGATACTCTCGAGACAGAGTGAGCGGATGGAAACAATGTTTTATATGAAAAAGGAAGATTGCTAATCTACAAAACACTCAAAGTAGGAACTAGAAATGCCAAAACAAAAATAGAAATAAATTAACAGATATGAAAAGATCCAAAAACTATTCAGGCAATTTGTTGCAGAGTACGAAGGCAATATTGGAAAATGAATCTGATTACAATGATGGCGATAACGAAATTATAGAACGATAGTATTATTAGAACCATAGTATCTTGAGAGCCAATGGATGCCAAATCAAAAAGGATAGAATAGCTATCTGTCAGTATTTGCGCTAATATACAGTACCTAGTGACACAGTAGCGCGTATTGACATTCTAATACGGTAATTCGTACGTATTGAGCCGAGATAACACCACTCTTGTTGTACGCTCAGTTTCATAATGTGTGTCTGAAAATAACATGATTTTTTGTACTTAATTAATGGAATATCTTAGAATTTTTCTTTTTCAAAATTTAATCTTTATAATGATCAACTAGAATTAATTGAAATTTATTATTATTTGATAATATCACGGCGGCAGATGGGTCTTGGTAATATGACGTTGATATTCTACAAGGAGAGAAAGAAGGTCTTTCTGGAAGAGCCAGGGCTATATAGGACGAGGAGACTGTATGCTTATGTAGGCTAACCAGAACGGGTTGAAACCGTGACAGATAATTTGATAAAATTATTATAAATTGAATTTTTAATTTTCTTAATTGAAATGATTTAATAAGAATATTCAAAACATTAATTTTAAATGTATAATATGAAACTAAATGTAATATTGACTAAAAAAATGATATTTGTAAGAATATATTAAAATACTAACAGAGTCCCAATTTATAGACGGCTACCCTCGTAACAGATGAGGGGTTATTTACTCCGTAGGGGTTTTGAGCTTTAAGAAAATTAGTATAGATTTTGGGGGTATTTTTTGTGTGTTTTTTTTGTGTGTTTTTTTTGGTTTTCTAGATCACGTGGAAGTGCTCTAGGCTCTCGAGGTAGGTTTATAACTAGGCGTCAAGCAGGGACTTAAAGTAATGACAATAATGATATGCTATTCGTAACTTCATAGTAGAGTATACTAAATGATTGATCTTGAGCACGAAGCTCTATACAAAGGAAATCCATCTTGATTATATAGACCTTCGTGTTCTGGCTACTCAGTAGGATCAATATGGCTCAGTACTGAGCTGGCTGATCCTTACAGAGCCAGTCACGTGATATTGGTAGCACGCGAGCGCTTTCCTGTTACCCGGTGTAACATCAACCAAATTCTCAAATTCAACATCATCGTTCCATCCACGAATCCAAAGCAAGCCAAGATTTCAAGCATTCAACAAAACGAGAGATACGATCTCATACGAGAGAGAGAGACACTATAATTATTCTTCCTATCAATAATAATACCCGAATATTCCGCTTCGTTATGTCATATAGTTAGTTGTATAATATTATTGAATTGCAGGTACAGTATTAGACCACAGCTATTTGCTGAGTGAGGTTATTACACCAAAACTCATTCACTTCAATAAATTATTAAAACTTTATTTGATAATGAAATACTATTCAAAATCGATATATTGAATATTTCGATCTACAATAATAATCAAAATTTTATAATTTATTTTTAATATTTTTCCAAATTAAATTATCAAGATAGAAAATTATTAAAATAAATTTTATCCGATTTTTATAGGGAAAATGAAGAAAAACAAAAGAATTAATTTCAAATGATTATTATTCAACAAACAAATTTTATCAGATTTCAAAATTTTATATAAATAATCTTTAACTGAAATTGATTAATAAGATAAAGTGAATTTAATCATTAAACTTTTTATTATATCAAAATCTTTAAATGAAAACTATGTATTATGATTGTTTTTGGTGTAAATTTAAGCATCGCTTAATATAAGTGAAGGGGTACTGGCCAATCCTTTTCCCAAAGTTACGGATCTATTGTACATACAGTTAAAAGTTTAGATTATCGTATATTTCCACTCAACCTCACAATCGACAAAAAGACACTATTCGAATATCGAGACAATATAGCTTTTCAAATTCCGGAGTTCTAAAAGACGGTAGATGCAGTAGTCAATCTCATCAGAGTCATCTGGATGAATTTCCCGAGTCAAAGGTTTATATAATTAAAGCAAATAAAGGTAGATCAGAAATCTTATGTTAACAACGTTAGGGTATAACTAAACAGAGAAACCTTTTAGAATATGTCTACAGTTTAGGATCAATCATTTCAAACATTGCTCTTAGAACCTGAGTATTATCTAACATATTTTCCAAAAGTTTTAGCTTCCAAGTTTTCATTCCATATTCAAATACTATAAGTTCTCGGACTTCTCTTCTCCGTAATAAATTAAATAGCCCATACAACAACCCATTCGACTGTTCCATCCGGAAAAATATCTTCCCCAACTAAACAGGGGACGTGCAACCAAAACTAGTCGCGGCACTAGCACCACTAAAAGCACTGATCAGACCAAGACAACTACTATAGATACCCAAAGCCGCTGTGGTCAAGGCTCCGAGGAAGTATATAAAGTTGAAGATGTTGAAAAGCCAGTTAACCTTGAATCCTCTGATCCATCTCCTAACACCTCTATCCACATAACTGTAAGTTCCAGTTCGGGGGTCGAATGACTCTTCCCCTGGTAGCATGGCGTCTTTTTGAATTTGATATCCAACACCGAGAATGGCGGGGAAGGTGTATGTGAATTGTAAAATGCAAATTGCTCCAACCAATCCCGATATGTAAGAGAATTGAGGGATGGCGGCGCAGATGACAAATGCGATTGCCCAGTAGAAAGGCACCATGGCAATCCAAAGAATTTTACCGGGTCTGGTGGTCAAAGGTGGTGCTTTGAGGATGCCTTGGAAGACATCAATGTATGCAACTTTAATGCCAATGTTTCCGTATAGTACAGCGGCAATGAGACCAGTGATCAAATTCATGATATTTGCTGCGGTTTGCCAGTTGTACGGCGAAAGACCTTGAATGACGGGGTTGTATGCATATTGTCCTTGGTAGGAGTAGACAAAGATACCAAAGAACATGTAGACAAAGTAGATGAATAGATCGGCGCAGATGAGACCCTTCCAGAAATCCATAGGATGACGCATTTCAGCCAGGAAAGCAACGAAAAGCATAGCACCACCGTATGAGTATACGGCTTGGTTTAGACCATTCAGAGATCCGACAAATCCATCTCCACCAGTCGCTTTGCCAGCGGGAGGGGTGCCGGCATATCTGTGGACTGGACCAGGGCCGAATTCAGCACCATAAGAAGCCTCTATTGTAGCATAGTTGGGTGGTGAGTTGGCAACAACTCCCATACAGATGAATATGATGAGGATGTTGATCCAGACGGCGAAATTCGCTAACCAACCAAATCTTTGGAGTGTACGAATCTGTCCCAAGAGCATGCCGGCGGCCATGAAAATTATCAGACAGACAATGAAGCAAAGATTCCCTTTGGATATTTGTGCAATAGATTGCCCGTTGGAGAGAATGAGGATCGATACAGTGAGCAGTAGTTGAATACTTTGAGCGACGTTGATCGCATGACGTGCCCAAGTTCCAAAAACACGGAAAAAGAGGTCACCATACGACTTTGCAGGGTATCTATCCGAGTCGAGTGCAAGGAAGATGGTGAAGAGTTGCCAGCCAGAATATAAAGCAAAACCGCCGAATACAGTGTAGAGAGCAATTCCCGGTCCATCTGCAGCTCCATGTTAGTGCCGTTGTTGAACTTTAGAAATTATATTTACTTACAGCCCATTTGCCCAAAGGCCCAAGGAACACTGAAAGGTCCAAGGATATCAGTTGTGATGAGGTAGAAGACACCCGACCAGCCAGCTGTACGGACAGCACGACTCGCCGTCTTCCACTCAGCATCCGAAACAGCCGATTGACGTGGCCCATCAAGTACGACAGACTTTTCGTCTATAGCATCCTTTGAACCTGAAGTTGTTGTGGATGGAGTGTCATATGTCCCAGGGGGGACCTTTCCACGAGAGAACCGATTTGTAAATATGCTCTTCCAGTTTGTTGGTCCTTGAGCTGCAAGAAATTTTTGATTGGCAACTTCCTCCTCAGCACGAGTGATCTCAGCCCAGTAGACGTATTCTTCGAATGTGATGCTGGGATCGTGTATAGTGTTTAGCATGGCCAATTCCACCGCTTTAGCGTCGCCTACCATTGGATGATGAGGATCTCGTGGATCACCACCCTCCAAAGCGAGATTTGCGACCTGCGTACTCATTCTGGGCTAGATATGAGGAGAGCAAATCAAGAGGATAGGCTTACAGGACTTGCTCTTGGACAAAAATAATGAATAAAACTGAAAAACCCTTTCGTGATGGGGATGCAGGAAGTACATAAATCTTAAATACCTCTAACAGAATTATGTATGGGAGGGGCAGACACCTCCTTCAAGTAGTTGACAGGATGATCATGTAGATAAGCATCAAGCTAGAACACTAGTGCAACATGGCAGATAGGAAGCATCCCACCAACGGAAATAAGAATAGTAGGCAAGGATTTGAAGTAACAACAACAGTTATAATGTAAAAGTTGACATAATAGAGTTTTGTATCACGGAAAATTATCCAGTAGTCCATTGTACCGGTAAAACTTTCCTTGGTCAGGAGATGGCGGCATACGCACCTTCCTATTCAAGACGGTGATGTTGCTAAGATAAGTTCCCCGAAGCGAACATTGATTGACTGATCAGGTGAACGGGCTTGATGTGATGATGGCGGGGAGGAGGTTTAGAATCCCTAGGGCAGGGTCATATTACGTTCCGCTCCTCCCTTCCTGCAGCGCCAGCCAAGCAGTTATCGATGACTTGTAGAAAATGCTTGGAAAAGCTTGTTCTAACTTCTGACCATCAAATGTATGGTCTTAACCGTCCGATAACGACAACTTTGCCATCAATGCTATGAGTCTATGACTAATTGTGGGTACAACATTTGCATGCAGGATCGGAGTAGAAAGAAACCATGGAGGGCACTAAAATCTGACTGTACCTGTTTTGAATCTGATAGCAGTACCGTATAAACCGTATTGAGAATATTGAAGGTAACGACTGATGCCTGCATGTTGGTGATTTCGCGGCTGGTGATATCTCCATAATGTGGTTAGCAGATAGTGATCAGACTAAATGAACGAATGAAAAAGAAGGATATAATCAGTGACTCGCCCACTGCAACATTGATTCCTACCTAACCAGAAACTTCTCCGGTGGCAAAGGAGCGGGCGACGAGTACATACAGGCATATTTTATGATTAAACGCCCAATATTGACGAATGATGCGTGCGTCCATGGGTGGTGTTGTTTTGATGGAGATTCTAGATTCCAATTTGATGGTTACTCAGCATATCTTTCGCTCGCACGTGATCAAAATCTGTAGATTCCAAAGCGTTCTCGATGGTGCTCCGTAAGCATTTCCGCACCAGATATATCATGCATGAGCTTGAGCTGTTTGAGTGTTAGGCCAAGGGGGTTGGGTTGCACCAAATCACATATCCTCGCCTCTACCCAGCCAATCGGCCTCTCCACCGCTTAGATATGTTTTAGTTATCATGTGTTCATCAAGGATCAAGTCTCAGTAAAAACCCTCGGTCCTTTCACCAAAATCCTGGGGTAATCCCACATTAATTCCAGTTGTTTTGGAAGGATCCATCCATTTGTTAGCATTCACGTAATTTGTCACGACTCACGACTCACGACTCATAATCCTATCTTATCCAAAAAAGCATTCGACTCCCAATTCGATGCATAGATATCAGATATGCACTGATAGCCACAACCTCTCTCGCAAAGTCTATCGAATGGGGTTCGAAGGAAACTTCCCCGTCGGAGTTTCTCGGGCTGAAATTCAAGATGTTGAGCAAGGGAAGCATGTTGAAATGCGAGATTTAAAGCCACCAAACCGCATCGTCGGGACATTTCAATTTTGTTGTGGAAATTCAAGATCTTTAAAAGACAAAATTGAAATAAATGCTAGAGACCTATCAACACACCAGTCCATGATCCCATTGTCGATTTGACAAGGTGCAAGTTCTGATTAAAGATAGGGAAGGGGTGTCATTGCTTGAAGTGTTAACGTATGTACGGAGTAGAAATTTTGGTTGATATCTCAAGATCTAAAGCTGTCTGGACAATCAAAATTAATTGCATCCACCATATTTTAGGTTTCCGAATAAATTGTACGTTAGATATTTTTGGCAATTCTTGTATGAATCTATCGGTCAGAGTATCATGACTCCATCTACACGATTCGGAATTTGATAAGAACCCGAGTTCATCGTCTGATTATCCTCATCGGAGCTCTTATCTTGAGATATTAAGATTACATAGGGTTACCCCCATAATCTAGAATCTAGATAAACGAGGAATCTTATCCCGGCATAGTCATAGCACCACAGCAGCGGCTCGAAAAGCTGCTAAGTCACCTCGAGGTTCTACCATTGTACGTATTTCAGGTGGAGAGAAGTTCATTAATATCGTGGCAAGTGAAAGTTAACGAGTCAAATTATATGGAAGCCAGAGAGTCTACATAAGGTCTCGGCTGACTAATCTAATTAGTTAGAAGACAGATATGGATCATATAATCAATATCTACTCTGTACTAATTAGGTGATGGGTGGAGCGACTAGAGCACGTAGGGAAGCGGGATGGCTACGAAGGATTCTATTCATATCAAAGGAGGCTAGATTTATTAAGTATGTCTAGAATCCATCAATAGAAAATAGTGCTTAGTAGAAGGTTTCAATATTCCGTTACGGGATTGCAAAAATTATAACAAGTGAAGTGGATAGTTATCGAGTACCATTTAGGTATGTCTTGAAAGTTTTTGGACTTACCATCTCGTTGTTTGTTCCTGTTTCTATAGATTTATTATGATCTACTTTGTTTCTCTTTTTTTACGTTAACATTAGGTTACAAATGGGTATTTAGATATCTTTGAGCGAACTCGAAACAAACTCGCGGAAGTCAGATGTATACTTTAGTAGATAGATAACCTACCCATCCATCACTCATTTTGACGCAGAACTAGATAGTTCTTGATATCCAGCAAAGATTCCCAAGCTTTTCCTTTAACATGTTCCATAATAGAAGCTATCACTCTAACCACTACCATTACCATTAAGTACCATCCCTACTACAAAACAACCGCACAATTCACCAAACTCAGCAAACCCAGAAACATCACCCCAAAAATCACACCACCAGCCATGGGAAATGGTGCATCAAAATCACGAGGATACAAGTTCTGATACACAGCTAAGGTTACCTACCTCAATTCTTAAAATGACGCCATCATATCGCAATATCACATTTGTACGTTAAAACTAGTCGAATATCTTAACCGGTATATTTATTTCCTCCACATAGGCTTTTTCGACGTGCACGTTGAAGATAAACTCCGGTATCCACCCCCCGCCCAAGCTTCTTCCACAATCCACAATCCTGGATAGATATGTAAATATCTTCAAACTCTATATCCATTAAAAGAAGCAACATTATTGAATCTTTCAATTCAAACACGAATCTCAAAATATTACACTTCTGGAGTTTCGCTCGAAGAAGCCTCAGGAGCGCAGCGGTAGGTTACGTACGGAAGAAGAAAGAAGGGCTGAGTGTAGAATTGGGGAAGCTGGATATATATGATTGCCATTGTATGGATGATGAGGAGGGTTTATTACTGTCATCGTTGCGGTGGGATTGGGATGATAATAGTAACTATGATATCGATTGATACTGTCACTACTTACCATGCAAATAGTACGTATACGGCTTATATCGCCCGCGGGTTTGTGTCTCCGCAGCACTAGGGGTCCTGCGGACGAGAACGAGAATGACTCTCGTGGTCCTTGTGCGCCGTGTAATGCGAATCTCCATGGTGATTGCGATTTTTACTATCAGTGTTTTTAGATAGTGAAGACAGCTTGAGCAGTAAGCGTAAGTCGAGCGAGAAATCACGGATGATAAAGTATATATCATTAGCGGGAGGTATTCTCTGACACGGAGCCAAGAAAGTTACTTAAGTTTATAGAATGGGTAGCGAGATGGGGGTAAAGTGCTTCTACATTTGGTGCGTGGATATTACATACTTATTACGATTTGGAAACATGTCTCATGGTACTTCTTATGTGCAACTCATGATTTCCGGCACACGGAGTCAGAGATACTCGATTGATTACTGATCTTTCGAAGTTCGAATACGAAGGGCAGTATTTGTCGTAGAGAAATGGCCATTGTTTGAGGAGCATCTATAGCAGCGTGTAATGTTTTATGGGCTCAGTCGTGCACCAGCGGAATCTACCTATGAGTATTGACTACCGGCGAACCCGGTCTACGATGCTACAAAAAGTGTTTGTTGTAGGTGACTGGTGTCTCATTTCATTGGCAATCGATAAATATAGATGATGATTTTGAAGCAGCTTAGCAGCAGTAGTGATATATCTCTCCTCTGTCGCGCCCAGGAGTGAGGGTATGTATGGAGTAGAAGCCACGCACACTATTGTATGGGAGTGATGACTGAGTTCTTTAGCTGCTAAGTATTAATAGTAGCAGTACTTTACTACATATAAAGTGTCAAATATGGATCCATGGAATTTTCTTGCTGACATCTGTAGTAGCTTCTGGAGATTGGCAGACGTTGGTCACAGGTTTGAATAGAGTAGTCTGGAATGCATCCTGATAATAGGAGGCTCTTGCTACTTCCATTTAGTTTTAACTTGAAATTTTCAGAGTGTTTGAAAAATGTGGAACATTCAAATAAAGAAAGAATTTTCAAAGATGTATCATCTTCCAAATATTGAAAGGTTTCATCTCTACCTTGCTAGTCTGGATCATTTAACCCACTGCTTAAATTTTTTTTCTTTGCCAAAGTTCAAATGAACAGTGCATATAGTATTAACCAGGAGTCATTCATCCCTTCTCTGCTTAAAAAAAAACAAAACAAAAACATATGGTTGTTTATAGAGCATAGCAGACTATGCTGAAAAGTGGCATGAAGCCGTTTCTTTCGGACCGCGAGATTCGTTGGAGTGACATGACACTATAGTGTGGTCTTGCAGGCAAATTTCCCGTCCTCTGTTGCCTCTCCGTTTCAACATGATGATGTAGAAGGCCAAATGAGCATGCCACTCTGCCAATAGGGCAAATTTACCGCCTCAGAAGCAAAGGTGCTTAATCCATTGCCCCATAACGGCAAGACGACAAGCACATGGTCTAATCCAGCCACTTGAAGGTTAAATGTTGAAGATAGGCCACAAACTTTTCTCTATCTGGTATGCCACCTGGTAATCATCGTCTTCTTCGAGCTTTAGACATTTCATGGTATCAATGAAGTGACCTTAACGGCCTCGTATAATCACTTAGGGAACGATATGCTGGATAGAGTTAAGAGCTGGAACGATTGAGGAGACAATGCATATAAACCAAGCACTTCATGTACTTCATACCCTTAACACTATTCATGGACACATCAGGTCCGAAACTTCGGAAAGAAACTATAATAGACCCGTCGACTTTAGGCTAAGCGCTGGTAAAAGAGTAAACGATAGAAGAAAAAACTGTGTTACAATTGCTGGCAATATTGATAAATTACCTTAGATGTGCCAGATGAAAATAGTGACCTCTTTGTCGTGACAGTCGTGCATGGGTGGTGAAACTTGTGCCAAAATGAAGAGACTTTGTAAAAATGTGTCTATACCGTTGAAGGTTCACCAATGATTTTCCAACGGCTAATAGATCCGTCAAGTTTTAATATATTGACTTGACATGGTTGCATGTCGCGCATATGTAGTACGCGGGTTGTTGTAGACACAGATATGTACTGTCACGAGCCGGGGAATGAGAACGTTTTAAGAAGCATGATTTTAAGCTAATTTAAGGGATACGACATCGGCAATTCTGAGCTCCCTTGTTAAAACTTAAATGTCCATGTATGTGGCGTACATATATCATCGTCACTTGAGAGACCGCTGCAGAGATTTCGCTCTGTACAAAGTGCGGAGGGACTGCCTCCGCATCCTTTTCCGGGTAACCGAAGAGCCCCGGTTGCAGAGGTACTTTCCCAAAACAGATCAACTGTTCGATATAGTCATGTTTGAATGACTATCCCGAGAATTGAAATGTAATAAAAAGTATTTGAAAGTGTATAAGCACTCATAGACTTCGAGGTAGTTGTGGAGTTGTCGCATACAACCTACCCAAGTCAGGATCCAAAAATCAAAGCGGGTAAGCAAGATGGATGGCTTGTCAACGCTTTTATGACAAGGAATGTTCTGAGGCTTTCATGTCATCTGCTCTTGGTATATGTATTATCTCCAATCAGCATTAGACGTTTAAAGGCTCTCTCGAAAACCTTCGGCCTTGTTTCTGCAGGAACGGCGTACTGGATGCTTGGAATAACAGTCCGGAAAAGCCCCCAAAGGATAATTACCCGACAAGTCTCCCTTCAAAATCAAAAACTGTAGTATGTAATATGTAATATGACGGAGGCTCCGACTATAATACAATGTGTATGATCAAATAAGGAACATTAATTGAAGAGGATATTGATGCACTGGAGACCTCATTACTTACTATACTAGGAAAATAAATTGCTTTGCTGCTCCTTCCGAGAACGTGTCCCGAAGATTCTCCGACCAACATCACACCCGACTCCAAATCTATTTTAACTGCATCACACATAAGATTACATATAACATATAAATCAACTCTCCAGTTTTTGGAAAGTATTACAAAGTCTATGAACAACCAATCATACTGCTCGGTACTAACCTGTAACTTCACTTCTAACATCCCTTCCTTCTTATCCTAGAAGCCAAGTGAATTCCCAATTTTTGTCAAACCACGGGAGGCAGATCCCGCATGTAGAAATCCCATTTTGGAGCCTCCGAGGCCTCACAAATTGGATTTATGACACTCAGGGGACTTGCTACTGGTCATTAACTCATGAGATTAACTAGACCAAGCAGAAGAAGGAGCTTGTTCATTTGAGGGTGCCGGAATATCATCTCACATGCCACACGTTGGTTTCTCTATAAAATACTCATATACCTCCTCCGTCAGAGCGAACGGAGCAGCTCTTCTCAACGAGCCATCCACGTCAAAGAACACCTGCGTTAATCTCACCCAAGATGTCTCAGCATACCATAATCCCAATTGATGATAATTGGACCTTCAAACAAGCAGACAATGAAGATTCTAAATTCCTGCCTGTCGCACAATTTCCCACGAATGTTCATTTAGACCTCATTGCCAACGGCATCATACAAGACCCTTTCATGGGCAAAAATGAGAACGACGTACAATGGATCGGTGAATCTGTCTGGATATACAGAACAACGTTTTCATCGCCCGCCATACTATCAGACGATAAAGCTAGCGTCAAAGCAGTCCTGGCATTTGATGGACTGGATACATATGCCACCGTTCTGTTAAATGGAAAGGAGATCCTGAAGACCGACAATATGTTCACACCAGAACGGATTGACGTTACTTCTCACCTGAAAACCGAGGGAGAGAATGAGCTGAAAATTACATTTGAGAGCGCATATCTCAAAGGTTGTGCCATAGTGGAGAAATACCCGGATCATCATTGGGGTTGTTGGAATGGGGATACTTCCAGACTTGCTGTTCGAAAAGCACAATATCACTGGGTATGTAAGAAGCAACTGCTATTTGGAATTGTAACATAGAACATTGACTTTGACTTCATTCAGGGATGGGATTGGGGCCCAACACTCATGACTTGCGGGCCCTGGCGACCAATCAATCTTGAACTTTTCACCTCCCGCATCTCAGATGTCTACTTCACAAGCAACGTGGATAAATCTCTGAAAACCGCAGAGCTCGTCGCAAAGGCGGATGTTCAAGGCGAGAGCTCGCAAGTTAAGTTCGACATCACTCTGAACGGCGACCTCATTGCAACTCAAACGGTTAACGCTGTGGAAGGCCATGCTACCCATGCCTTTAAAATAGAGAACCCAGCACTCTGGTTTCCGATCAGATATGGCAAACAACCATTGTATGATCTTACCGCAACTCTACTTCACAACGATACAAGTATCTCTACGCAGACCAAGAGATTTGGCTTGCGTCGAGCAGAGCTAGTGCAAGATTCTTTGACAGGCCAGCCCGGAACATCATTTTTCTTCAGGATCAACAACATTCCTATCTTTTGTGGCGGTAGCGACTGGATTCCTGCTGATAACTTCATTCCTCGGATTAGCAAAGAGAAGTATTATGACTGGGTTAAGCTGGTGGCAGACGGCAATCAGTTCATGATCCGAGTCTGGGGTGGTGGAATATTTGAGGAGCAAGCATTTTATGATGCTTGTGATGAATTGGGTATTCTGGTATGGCAGGATTTCATGTTCGGGTGCGGAAATTACCCCGCTTTCCCAGACTTCCTTACTTCTGTGAAGAAGGAAGCGGAGGAAAATGTCAAACTTCTTCGACACCATCCTTCCATCGTTATCTGGGCTGGTAATAATGAGGATTACCAATACCAAGAATCGGAAGGTCTCACATACGACTTCGAAAATAAGGACAGCGAAAGCTGGTTAAAGACAAACTTTCCAGCAAGATACATATATGAGAAAATTCTGGTGGATGCTTGTGCTGAACTAATCCCAGATACATACTATCACTATGGTAGTCCTTGGGGCGGAAAGAAAACTACAGATCCTACCGTTGGTGATTTACATCAATGGAATGTTTGGCACGGTTCTCAAGAGAAATACCAAAATTTCGACAAGCTCGTTGGACGATTCGTCTCGGAATTTGGCATGGAAGCATTTCCCAATATCAAAACCATAGAGGCATTTCTTCCGCTAGGCAAAGATGATCCCGATCGTTTCGCGCAGTCCTCTACCGTTGATTTCCACAATAAAGCCGAGGGACATGAACGTCGTATAGCCCTCTATTTAGTTGAAAACTTTCGCTACGCCCCCGATCCTCTCGAACAATTTATCTATTCCACACAACTCATGCAAGCCGAGTGCTTAGCTAGTGCCTATCGGTTATGGAAACGCCAATGGAAAGGTCCTGGAAAAGAATATTGTGGAGGTGCCCTAGTCTGGCAGATCAACGATTGCTGGCCCGTAACATCCTGGGCAATCGTCGACTATTATCTCCGACCAAAGCACGCCTACTACACCGTCAAGCGTGAAATGGCCCCCATATCCCTTGGCATCACACGCAAAGAGCACATCGTCCCAAAAGACAAATACACGCGCGCACATCTCACCAAAACAACGCAAATCGAAATCTGGGGTTCAAACCTAGGTCTCAAAGATATCACCGCCGACGTAGTAGTCAAAGCCTTCGACGTGATAACCGGCCAAGAGACATACTCCAAAACCATAGCATCCGCACTCGTTCTCCCCGAAAACCGCTCCACCGAAATCATCGCCATGGACATGCCCGTGCAAAAACCAAACGCAGACCAAGAATCCCGCACCGTCGTCGCAGCCTACCTCATCCAAGCCGGTGTCCAAATCGCCCGCTACATCAACTGGCCCGAACCTCTAAAATACGTACATCTACAAAAACCCCAAAACCTCAACGCCACCCTATCGAAAGATGGAAAGACGGTGGAAATCAGCAGCGAGGTACCCATCAAGGGTCTAGCCCTCGAGTGCGATGATGAAAATGTGAGGTTTGAGGATAATTTGGTGGATATTGTTCCAGGAGAGGTGGTTAAGGTGGCTGTGGGTGGTGCGAGCGAAGGGACGAAGATTGGGGTTCGGTATTTGGGCATGCTTTAGATGGGTCGGAGCTGTGGTCAGATCAGGTCGTTTTAGTTGTAGTTGTAGTTGTGCATGTGCATGTGGATGTAAATATTTTCGTTTTTTATCTCGGATTCTCATCCGGATTCGAAGTTCTCGATTATATTATATGATGATTATATGATGCGTGCTGAGATTATAGTGATGATAGCTAAGTATGGTGATTTTCTTTTATCGAAATATAAGATCGATCTATTTACCTTCGCATGTTCATTATAGTTTCGAAAAGGGGGAGGCAGCCAATGACACAATAAATTCTACACTAGATGGGGCATCTAAGCCAGGTTTGATGGATAATTAACATCATCCTTTCTCAGTAGCAGCTAGGGCCATGTTGACTAACTTCAACACCACTTATCACAGTTTAGTGAAGAATGCATTTGAGGGCAGAGGACATACATAATACACTTGCTAAAAGTCAGGATGCCCGTATGTTTCATCATTTCTGGGACATCAGATTGGGTATCTTCAGTCCCCGTAGCTCCCCACCCACCATCATTGCCCCATTCATCATCCGAAACATCGACTCCTGCTCCAATACTTTACAATGTTCATAATATTCACTTTTCATTTGGACCCTTGATCAAGACCTTGATGCCCTTTCCTTCTTTCACACTCTTGAAAGCCTCCTCTGCATCCTCAAACTGAACTACTCCAGTAATCAACCTTTTCACATCCACCTTTCCACCGCTCACCAGTTGCACTGCAAGAGCATAATCTCCGCTTCCGTATCTGAAACTTCCTTTGGCTGTAATTTCCTTGGTACACAACTCCATAATTGGGAAATTGATGTCTGGTTTGCCCATTCCACCTTGGACATATGTTCCTCCGCGGCGTACGACATTTATAGACGTTTGGATGGATGGTTCTGCTCCTGATGCACTGTAAGATCGAAGAGTTAGTAATGCCTATCAAGAACGATTTTGTGGGAAAGTAAGGAAGAAGAAGAATAAAACGATGTTGGAAAGTAAAAGGGGTTTATATGGAATCATAAAGTCATGGTTGACATTGGGGAATAAAATCAGGTAGTAAGGAAAAGACTTTGGAAAAGTGGATTAAGCTTACTCAATTACAACATCGGCACCCTCTGGCAGTCCAATCTCTGATTTCAGATTTGATGCATTTTCTGCGGCGGAAACTCGCTGAGGGGTGAAGGTATGAGTGGCAGCGAAGGATTTCGCAAATTCGAGACGAGTGGGTTGGATATCAGCTGCAACAATGATGGATGCTCCGTAAGCGCGAGCTACTGCCATACATAGCAGACCGACAGGACCTGCTCCCATTACCACAACAGATTGCCCTGGGGTGATAACAGCCTGTTTGCAGATGTGAACTGCAACCGCAAGAGGCTCCATTAAAGCGCCTTCTTGGAGTGAGACGTGCTCGGGAAGTTTGTAACAGAAGTCTGCTGGAGATGAGTAAAATCCAGCAAGAGTTCCGTCAATTGGGGGAGTGGCCGCAAAGTGCATTTCTGGACAGAGATTGTAGTGACCAGAAAGACAGGCGGGGCAACGTCGACATGGATAACCGGGCTCAAGGGCTATACGATCGCCAACCTTGAGAGTTTTGACGGCTGAACCCACGCTGACGATTGTACCTGCGGATTCATGGCCTAATACCATGGGATCCTTCACAACGAAAGGACCAATCGCTCCCTCAACATAGTAATGAACATCTGATCCACAGATACCGGTATAGTTTATGGCGATGAGAACATCGTGTTCAGATTCGAGCTTTGGAACTGGGCGCTCTTCGAATCTGACCGAAAAAGGCTTTTCGAGAACGAAAGAGTTGTTCTATGAAGGACAACAAATTAAAAAGATCCTTAGAATAAGAGCTGGATATGCTTAGTATTTCTTACACTTTTTCCTGATATATCTGCCATGGTGCTTGAGGATTATGCGGTCAAATTTCTTTTCAAGTCTAATCTTCCTATTTTTGTGAATGAAGATTTAAATTGAAGGGTTGATGCGATGTGTACAGAGTAGTTAGTTTCGAGCTGTGCTTCGTTCATCACCCCACTCTGGCAGTGCCCCGCAAGGACTTTATCCATATTTATCCGCACCAATCAGGGAACATGTCATCGTGGAAGGAACTTCTCCGATTATTCCGAAATCTCGGTGGGAAGGTGCGACGAGAGGCTCACATATCGTGAAATGCTATGTGAAGATGAATGTACCTGCGCTCCTGTTACTGGTTTGGTTGTGTGGTTGATGGTTGGTGGTTGATGGTTGATGGTTGATGGTTGATATCAAGTTGACTTTCATCTGAATTTGTTGCTTGCGTTCGGCTGACGTCATTGATAATAATAATAATGTATGAAATCGTTCACTGATTTCACTGAAGTTCAAATTGTCATGGCTGTCATGGCTGTCATTTATCGTTGAAGGAGTTTGTAGCTGAAGTAGAGTATCCAACCCAGACCAGTTACCCCAGATAGACTCGATGGCCCAAATTGCAGCGTCTCTTTCGGTGCATTGCTCGTCTGAGAACTTGTGCTCACACTACGAGTAACTGTAGTAGTTATCGCAGTGCTACTGAATTCCGTGACTGTCGATACATCATTGAAGGGGGTTTCTTGAGGTGATGCAGTTGTAATCTCAGTAGAAGTGATAGTGATGGCTAATGTTGAAGATGGATTCGTGGTAGCAGTGAGAGATCTATTATATGAGCATGTTGCCGGAGTAAAGGTTGTCCAGGAATTCAGAGCTGAAATATAAGTTGACACGACAGAATCGGTGCACAGCATAGTATATCCAGTGTTGTAAGTATGCGTGGTTACATTGCCAAATGGAAGAAGGGACGAAGACGAAGGAGGAGAAGATGAGGAAGACATGATTCAAGAGGACGATATTCAAGGAAGATAGTGAAAGTTAACATGGAAGAGGAAGAAGAAGGAGAAGAAGAGGAAATTAAATTAAAGACTTACAAGTTTGTTCAAAGTGAGATGACTAGTTCCAAGTAATCATGATAATTAATAAGGTAAGGTTAACTCTTCAAAAACAAGAAATAAACAACATGAATAATAAATTAATATTTATTGTTGCTCTAAATCTCGAACATCTTCCAATCAGAAGGCGGTGAATTGGCCATGCGGCAGAATATTTTCAATGACGCTCATGATATAATAGTACTACCAGAGCTAAATCAGCTCCAGACTTTTCGGGTTACTTGTTACTTCAATTCTTGTGGCCAATTGATATTAGTTATGAGGCTCCGAATCTTCTAACATCAATTGAAATCACCAGATTACTTATATCCTCTCAATCTTGTCCCTCTTACTCCGCAACATTTCAGTTACTCTACCATCATCTCAAAATGTCAACTCCAATGAGAGGCATGCTCCGCACACTCCGCCCAACATCCGCCATTCGTTCATTTTGCCCCTCGACTCAACGCACTTTCATTACTCTACCCGGCACCGAACCACAGATTCTGACCGAAAAGCGAATTTTACCCTACAAATCCTCTTCCCTCTACAGCCTAATCGCCGACGTCGACAGCTACTCCACCTTCGTTCCCTACTGCACCTCCTCCCGCATAACAAAATGGTCAGCGCCCGATTCCAATGGTAAAAAATGGCCCGCCGAAGCAAATCTTACCGTAGGCTGGGCCGGCGTTGAAGAAACCTTCACATCCAAGCTCCTCTGCGTCCCGGGCACGATTGTGGAAGCTCTCAGCGGCGACGCCGTCACATCGATTCCGGAGTCCAAACTCGTGCATCACTCGGAAACCTATCATAGCCCAGCCGCTGCGAACGGAATTTTCCAAAGTCTCAACACGCGTTGGTCTCTCAAGCCCTTCCACTACCAACCACCGAGCGGCCAGCCACAAACAGATAAGACCGAACATGAACCGAGGGATCAAACAGAGGTGCATTTAATCATTGAGTTTCAATTTGCAAATCCATTATACACGGCGTTGAGTAAAGCGGTTGCGCCCCAAGTAGCGCCAAAGATGATTGAGGCCTTTGAGTTGAGAGCCAGAAAGTTGTTGGATGGGCCTGGCGCGGGTACTATTGATAGTAAGACATCGTTTGGTCATGCAGTTAGTGCTGCAAAGAAACTTGGTGCTTGAAAAGGGGTGACATTTATCTGGCGAAACCGTTAAGCACATCATCTCTGATAATGTAAGAATTCTGAAATATATCTACCGTGCACGATTTTACTCGTGATAGAATTCCCGCAGAGGGTTATATTTCCCATACACAAGCTACAATGGAGTACCTTTTCAAATATATAATATTTTCCCATACAGAATTGACAAGAATATATTCGATTTCTAATAAATTTCTATTATTTACAAGTAAAAGAATATAAATTTCAATAGACTATTTGATGATTTTTAATAGATATAAAAATTGAAAAATTAAAAAAATGACAAAGTATTATAATTACTAGTTTGTTTATTATATCACAAACAACTTCGCTTAATATATAAGATCATATGATCTATAAGTTCATCATTTTAGAATTCTCATCATATAAAGAAAGGTGCGTTCTCACAAGGGCAAAAATCTAAACATTAAGATTATTGATTGAGCTATAATAAGATTTTAAGTTATATTATATATTCCCTCTCACAACAAGCAAAAAAGAACCATTGATTGATTAAACATACTCTAATTAACCGATACTAGCTACATACATAGAAGCTTCGAAAGTGAGATTTTCATCAACCTTCAAACTTGAAGATTAGATATTGAAAATGTCAAATTTGTGAATCAAAAGACGAGTGAGTAGGTGAAACTGGGTTATAGTATAAAATTCATTCTAGTGGAGCTTATAAAAAATATAAATAAGGAGTGGTGATAATGATGACTAGAATCTGACCAAAATCTTAACCCATGAGGGATAAGATCCCAGATAAATTCATGTCACAGCAATTTGAAACCGGCCAATCCATCACGACATAGAGAGGATGCAATGTAGCCTTCTGGAAGGAATATTGGCATCGCTAAGCCTTGGCTTCATGCAACCTAATCTTTACCCCGTTTCCACTACACATGGTCGCCGTCAAATTCAAGGTGATCTTTTCATTATCCACACTCTCCATCTGATCAAACTTCTGCAACAGTCTGATTATAATGACACCTGCTTCCGTAAGTGCATATTGTTGTCCAACACAAATACGTGGTCCTCCGTTGAACTGTGTTGCCATGTCAGTGTGAGTTCGTTCGTGATCATGATATACGGTTCCAACACTCCTTCATGGACATCTCAATTGATGAACCGATAATAATTGGATAGATCATTCAAACGGGGAAAGAGGTAATCAATTACTCCTCCCGATATTTCAATGTCTCAACTAATCCTGAACTGTAGAAGGCCGCTTGAACAGAAAAGAGGGGAGAAAGTGAAAAAGGAATAGTGATATTTCATAAAGCAAGAAAAAGGACTTCAGTGAACATACCGGTAAGAATTCCCATCCCACCTTCTTCCCATCCCATCTCTCCGGTCTGAACTCTGCCACATCCTTTCCCCATATATCCTCTCGCCTATGCATAGCATAGGGATGATACTCAATCAACTCGCCTTTTCTCACAAAAATCTTACTCTTCCCATCCTTGCCTCCACCACGCGGTAAGGTAGTATCTTTATTTGCTACTCTGAGGTTCCATGGCACTACTGGGTACAATCTCAGGGTTTCTTTTAAGACCCATTGAAGATATGCACAGGACTTGATATTCATGAACGTGATATTCTCTGGGTCATTGAAAGTTCCAAAGTCGTTCAGGATAACATCGCGCAATTTTTTGTATCTCTCAGGATCCCGGGCAAGTAAGAGAATGACAAATCCAATGAGTGACGAAGTTGTGTCGCGGCCCGCAAGCAAGATGTTTAATACATGTGTGCGTAGTTCTATCGGATCCTGTGTTTGCTCTGCCAAGGCTTTGAAGAAGACGTAGCGCTCCGACTTTTCGACTCCTCCTGAAGTCTTCATCTCCTCTAAATGTTCGGCAACAATCCGATCAATGGCGCTATTGCAAACTGAGATAGCCTTCGTGAATCCTTTTGGCCATACCAGCCACTGTGATATGGGATAGTCAGTAATGGCCTATGTTAGGGCAGGATATTTAATAGTCCGTATAAGCAGACCAGAATGCGAGCTACAAATGATTTCGAAGATTGGATTTCTTTCAACTGGTTTGAAACTTTCAAACGAATTCGAGATCTTCTCATTGTTGAATTGCAGTCCGGACTTTTGGCCATCCTGTCATAGGGGAATTTCGAAAAGAGGAGACAGATGGCTTGGGCTGTAGTAAGGGGCAAGGATAATACAGAAAATGAGGTGTTCAAAGCGCCTTGGAGATTGGAGGATTTGAAGCTAAAAGCGAATCATACGTACACCATATGGATTAAATCTTGCTCTTTGCGCTAAGGCCTTAGTACCATTATCGAATTGCTTCCCAAAATCTTCTACATCAGTGACTTCAGAAGCAGGTTTCATTCCCAAAAGCTGGCTGTTGACACTCTGGCCCAGTAGAAATTCCGTTGCCGTGTCTAATGTGAGTCGAAACAGTAACGGTTGGATATCCACTTCGCTTGACCAACCATTTTGTCCAATTTTAGGTAAAGCCTGCAGCAAAATCTGGCAATGTCGCTCTTCCATCTCTAGATCAGTAATATTATCCCTCGCGAATTGTGGTCTTAGGAGTCCTCTCGAATGTTCCCAAGGTTTCCCATCTTGTGCGAATATACCAAAGCCTATGAATGGCATTGCATTATCGCGTCTTGCTGAGCCCAAATCATAATCTTGAAATTGTGTTCCGAGTATAGCTTTGATGTTATCTTCGTCGATGGTGGAGAAGCCTCTCTGGCCAAGTCTTGAAGTGCTAAAGGTGAGAGCATTGATTTCCTCGTGGCTCTTTTGACAGTAGACAGGGAAGGAATCCGCCGCGAGAGCGTTAACAGATTGCTGCACCCGGTCAATGCCGAAAGGAAGCCTGTTCTTCAAGGCGGGAGGGTTTAAACATTGGAGCTTCTTAGCTTTAACACGACGACGATGTGATTGTCTTATGCCACCGACAATGAGATACGCGACATAAGAAGCTAAGAGTGCTACAAGTAGTGAGCTGGTAGAATGACCCAAGGCTATGCCCGTGGAGTATTCCATGTCGAATAGAAAAGGTACAAGAATCTTGAGGATCTGAGTTGGGTGTGAGAGCAATTGAGGGACGACACAGCGAGCCTTTTGTAACCGTTGCTACACGAGTGAGCGCACATATTATATTGTCCGTCGTCCGAGGCCTTAAATACAATTGAAGAAAATGGCTTTTCCCTGATACGTGGGATTACAATAATGGCTAAGACTCAAGCCATAAGACACCCCGTCTGACTATGTAGATCCATCATAGTTAATAAATGAGCTTGTGGGAATGGAAGGGACCAATGAAAGACGTTGAATCTTCAACAATCAATGTCTAATAAAATGCCTCCACTAAATGGGTGTTATCATTTCCCGGACCTGTAAGTCCTTTACATGGTGGTCATGTATTATGTCCTTATTTACCGAGACATTTTGTTCAATGGTCAGTGCTTCTTCCAATGGTATCTCGCAATATGTTTAAGTTTACCTGATATGCATATGTATGCTTAATGCCGGCACATAAAAAGAGCCAGTCATGAGTTGGTGTAGCGAATAAGAGGGGGTTGCCGTCAACCGAAGGTAAGATGTAACATCGAGAAAGTAACCAGATCAAGTTATTTCCTGAATCTGCTGTATAAAGAAAATCATTAATGTAACGATTAAGAGGGTGATTTCGTCAACCAATAGTAAAATGTAAAATTTAATATCAACAAAGCAAGCGGATCAAGTTATTCCCTGTATCTGCTATCTGGAAAAAATCATTAGTGTAAGAATTAAGAGGGGCTTGTCGTCAACCAAAGGTTAAATGTAACAATTAAGAGGGGCTTGTCGTTAACCAAAGGGTAAAATGTAACAATTAAGAGGTGTTCGTCGTCAACCAAAGGTAAAATGTAGCAATGACAAAGCAAGCATATCAAGTTGTTCCCTCCATCCGTCTTGGGGAGCCTGCTACCCCAGGGTAAACGGAGTTTTTTTTCGTTCCGCCCACATGCTATTGCCATACAGGATTCTTGTGTGGGGCCGATGATGTGACGCACGTCCGAACGAATGCATTATCTCCTGCGATCTCGGTAATCATCCCTATCCCTCCTATCCCTCCTATATGATCTGTCACGATCACGTTCTCTGTCCCTTTCCCTTTCTCTGTCTCGACCCTCGTCTCTATCTCTACGATAAGCTCTTTCATTTCTCTCCCTAGCGTAATCACCCATTTTTTTCTTGTCTCTATCACTTCCTCCACGTGAATAAGGCGACCCTCCAGGTCGTAATCTTTTAGCATCAGTCTTCTGCACCCAAGCCCCTAATTCCTCTGCATCTTTTAGTTCTTTTGCACCTAGGCCTAGTAAATTCTGTCTCCTCTTTACCTCCTTTCCACCACCCTTTCTCTCTTCGCCATCCCAGCCCATCCCTCTTAATAGCGCCGCTCCAAATTCTTCCACCGGTACCGCCTCGTAATCTTCTAATGTCGAAACATCAGGTGCTGATGCAATAGCTTTCCTATACGCATCTTCTTCCAAAGCGAATTCATTGACATCTCCATTTCCATTCACAGAAGGGATAATCAAATCTGGCCCATTTCGTTTCGAGTCCAAGCCCATCAACGCCTCAACTGCCAGCTCATCTTCTGTTTTTAACTTTGGCTTCTTTTCCGATTCTTCCACTTCCACCGCCTGCTCAATTGTCCCCTCACCATCATTTGGTTCCTCCTTGACCTTGGTCTTCACAGTTAATCCCCATTTGATCTCCGCGTCATTCCCATTGAAAACATCCGCACCGTCATCTTTCCCTTCCCCAGCTCTTCTTTTCTGCTCCTCCTCCGGTAACAAATTCCTCCCTCTTGACGCTCCTGCTCCTCCTCTTCCTTTCCTGTCTCTCGCCTCTCCCTTCCAATCCTTATTCTCTTGTTTCGGAATAACCAGGGGAGCCGTCACTCTTTTCTCCTCCCCCTCTTTGATTACATCCCCATCCGCAAACCCAGTAACAACCTCATGTTTTCCTCTTCTCGCACTTGTGCCATAATCCGAATCCTCGGAATCTTCGTCATCGTGCGCGAAAGAGGTTCTAGGTCGCTTTCCTAAACCAGATTTAGGATGTTGTCTGCTATTTGGTTTCGCTGAACCATTTTTGGACGTTGCGCCCAAGGAGAAACCCTTCATGGAAATTTTGGGTGCATCGCTCGGTGGCGGCATCCTCGGTCGCAAGATCTATGATCAGATAGTATGCACGTAGTCGAAGGTATAATCCTGTGATAAATGGATATACGTAATGTGAAGTATTTGAGGCTGTCTCAGAATCGATTCAAGGGTTTTTAAACCCCTGCATATGCCTGGTTTTCGGTTCAGATTGCTGTGTTGTCATAAGAAACTCCATGTGGGAAAGTGCCGTGCATTAGTTCCATGATCACGTGATTAAAAAACTATGACCACCAAGACGCTGCCGCGCCGTTAACGACTATTTATCAATTTATTTAAGTATACCTCAAATTGAGTAAAAAAGACTTAGATAAAATTGTTTTTAGATAGATTTATCAGTGATCGAAAGATATAACTTTAGAATTCTTTTATTATTATAATCTCAAATTAATAAGGTATTTTCAGATCAATTAGAGAACACATTGACTCTTTGATTCACAATGAATGTGTTTAAAAAGTACAAGGTTCACTACAGACATATAATCATTAATACTTTTCCATTCAATAGCTCATCTGCCAGCATTATCAGCCAAACTGGCCGCATGCGATTAAACTCCTGTAAGAGCCTAGCAAGATCTATGTATACTTCTACCACCATCCTTTTAAAGCCTCTTGATAGGGCAAACCATGTACATACAACGTTTACTTCGTCGCAATTGATAAATCGACGCTTCATTTCCCTCCATTTTGTTGCGCCCCTTGTCCTTGATTTTGGTTCCCTGAAGCTTGTGAGGGCTGCTGCTGTTGTTGCTGCTGCTGCTGGCTATTCTGTAACCTCTGTTGGTGATGATTGCTCAACATTTGGGCATACATCTGCGGACTAGCGTTCTCAATGCCGATCGGTGGCCTCTGTCCTCCTTGACCATTCATTCCCAAATTATTGTTGCCAGCCGCTGCATTCATAGCGCTTGCTGCTATGCCGCTTGGAGGCTGGACTAAACCTCGTTGTTGCAAGTGTTTGTTGTTGTTAAACGCAGCTATGTTTTCACCTATCATTTTATGGATTTCGTTCGTTGACGCGTGTGGGTTAGTTCTCCTGACATTTCGTTCTATCTCCAGATACGGAATGTTTGGAGCCAGGCCGCCATTAGGAATTCCCGAAGGAGGCAAGCCTACCCGGGGAGAGCTTGCTTGAGCAGGAGAAGGCGTTGAAATACCTGGAGAACCAGCCATACCGTTGATGTTGTTGTTATTATAGGATGTCATATTATTGGGCATAAATCCAGGCTGCGTAGGCATGCCATTCATTCGTGAAGGGGAGTTTTGAGCCTGTCCTGGATGTGGGCTACCCTGTTGCTGCGTCATATTTTGCATCTGTTGTTGTCTCTGTTGTAAGGATACACGACGAGCACCATCCGCAAGTTCAGGGGTAAGGGCGGGGTTTAAGGGTAAACCCCCCTGCATTTGAGCTTGTGGGACACCGTTGGACATTGCTTGTGGAATGCGGAGGTTGTTAGGCATCGGCCCCGTTACACCCATATGTGGTGGAAGAGGCCGGGGTCTATTTTGTCCTGGAACAGTGAGATGACCGTTCCCGTTTGGCTGGCCGATCGGAGGAACGAGGCCGTTTGGAAGAGCAGGTCCACGTTGTTGTGGCAAGCCATTAGGATGAGCCTGTTGCTGAGCTGCATTTCTTTGGCGAGCTTGCGCCTCCTGGTCTGATGTTAGTATGTCTCGCATAGACTTTGGTTAATATCTTGTAGCAACTTACCCGTCTGACTTGTTCCTGTCGTTGTTGGAACGCAGCCATGCTTTTCTTCAATTGCTCATCTCGGTCATGTTTCAAACGACTAAATTCTTGGGGAGTCTTGATAGGTGTCCATGTTTGGGGTTGCTCGGCTGGCTTCCTTGCTGCGGCCTGTGCGGCAGATAATTGCTGTTTCTGAGCGGAATTCTCGCGCTTCTTCGCCAATTTTCTCATCGCATCAACTAATGCTAAATGTTTTTGATTTCTCCGTTTTTCCACGCGCTGGCTGGTGGTAGTTCGCCTTCGAGGTGCGGCTGGTTGACCATTCGCGGTGGGCTGCTGGGAAACTTGAGTCGCCATGACCTGTAGATTTCGTTGAGCTGCCTCCAATCTATTGTTGTAGGCTTTAAAGTATGCTGTCTTTTGCATGTCTGCGGGCAAACCTTCTAAAGCTATCCATCGTTCAAAGCATTCCCAAGGCGTACGTCGCTCGGCACCTGATGACTGTAGCGATCGGCTTGATAACATATTGGAAATAAGTGACCAATTATAAGCATACTCTCGCACAAGTCTCTCCAACTCTTCGTCCTCAGAAAATGTCCATAGTGAACATTGACGGCATTCGAAGAAACTTTGCGTTGGCATTGGAAATTCTGAAGGTGGTCGGAATTGATGTCCGGCATGAATGCGGTCGCGAATATGCTTGTTGGCGGGGTCGAATAAACCTATATTGGTCTGCTCGGGTGGTAAAATTGATCTCTCACGCCTAGATTGGTCCACTGCTACATCTTCATCGTCACTGTCCTCTTCGTACTCAAATCTGCTCTTTTTGCGCGGAGGCCCTTGAAATTTTAGTTCCATCCTGCCCTCTACGTACTTACTGATGCCGACCGCGGGCCGTCTCCAGAAGCGATCAGGATCAACTTCAGAGGTAGGCAAGTCATTACAAGGAACACTCAATGGAGCACCATATAAAGGCAATTCCTCTAAAAGTTTATCGGTCGCTGGTGACCTACTCAGTCCAAAAACAACATCATCATCCTGGAGACCAAAGATTGCAGTGGGGCTGACAGTATCCGTAATAGTGAGGCGAAGTTCTTCATCAACGTCGTCCAATGGCGAATCGGCTTCTGCAGAGGGAATCAGCTCGGGAGTTGAACGGGGGAGAAGTTGACTCGTCGCATCACCCATTTCAACATCTTCAGAGGTTTCAGCCAAGGATATCGGTGGGCGAGCAGCGTTCACTTGTAGAATTTTTCGTTCCTCGAGGCTGGCTTCAACCCACTCTGCACAAGCATATGCCAGGTTTTTGGCCACCGCCATTTTCCACTTCCGTTCTTCTCGAAAATCTGTCCGCATCCATTTGGCTTCTTGAAGAAGAACATCCCAATGTGAAGTTGGTCGAACGGGTTCCTCGGATCGCTTGGGCTGGCGTAAAGACCACTTGTGATTGTTCTGAAGTCCATAGATGCGCTTTAAAATCCTTGTCGTTTGATTTTCAGTAATGGGCACAAAAGCATTCGAGGTCGTGATGGTTTTATGAGCAGTCTGTAGTAGACCATCCAAGGGGGGGTAGCCAGTTTTTTGTGTATTATGGCTATTAAGATACAGACACGCAAAATAATCATCTTGGGGATGTGCTTGCTGTAGATGC
The DNA here is from genome assembly GCA_025389085.1 of Sclerotinia subarctica. NCBI lineage: Eukaryota > Fungi > Ascomycota > Leotiomycetes > Helotiales > Sclerotiniaceae > Sclerotinia > Sclerotinia subarctica. Next base: position 534,273 of record QRFI01000011.1, on the reverse strand, counting down.
GCGCCTCTAGTTGTCATAGCAGCATCATCAGCTCTAGGACCGAAAGGCTTTTTTGCAAACACTACGGTTGAAAGACGACTTTGGTTCTTTTCTTTGGCTTTCTGGAGCAGGCTACGAGTAGATCCTGGGGTACTCCCTCTTGAAGGTGAGTCAGCGGCCGAACCAGTATCCGGCTTGCTAGTAGGACTTCTTATCGAAGTTGGGGAGTTGTTTGGTGCGGGCGTTTCACCTAGAATCTCGGATACAGACTTATGTCTTATCGCCCCGGAGGCGACCCTTGTTGTCATACGCTCAATTGGTACTTGAGCAGATGCGGGTGTAGATGATGTTTTACGTGTTGTAGGAGCTGGTGTTGGTGGTGGCGATTTAGTATTCAATGACGGCTGCATTGAGGTCTCTCCAGTGGGAGCTGATGCTTTTGTATTTGGGTTAGCACCACGGTCCAGGGTAGTATGACTTTCGAATGAATCCTTCACAGTTGCCACGTCCAAATCCATAGCGTCTTGTGGTGTCTGTCCATCGCCCTCCGAGTCCGGTACTTCCTCCATCTTAGGAGTTGCATGAGAGTTCTCACTTCGGCTTTTATCCCGTCGCAGGACGTCTGCGCTGACATCACTTTTATCCTTAGTGGATTCCTTCTCGACATTGCTAACCTCAGATGCGAGTGATTTAGGTTCCTCCACGTTCTGCGAAGTCGAGGCTTGGGAATCTGCTATTTCAGCAACCAAAGGAACTATAGAGCCAGATGCGGCTTGGTCTTCCATACGTAGCTGAGCATCAGCTGATATGGAATTACTACCAAGTACTTCAGTACGAGAAACCTCATTTTGAGCCTTGTGCTTTCTCTCGTGAACATCCTTCTGGACAACGTCCTCGCGAATAGACTTCGACTCTGTTGAGATCTTGCCATCAATCTCATCGTCTGGACGTTCAAGGTATCCGGACCGAGAATTGTCATTCTCCGGACTTGTCCCCGCAGAGGCATCATGTCGCGCAGGGGTAGTGGTCGAATGGGCATCTATTGTTGAACTTGGGGAAGAAGCTAGATCTACGGAAGCCCTGAGAGGATCCGCAATTGATTGCCTTCGCCTTTCCCCCTTATGATCGCGTGCCTTCTCAATCTCTTCTAGTCGAGCTTCCTGAACCTCCTTCGGTGGTAAATGGGCAGTCGCAGCATGATGATTCTCGTCATTCGCGCCAAAAAGAACTGGTTCTTGCAGATTTGCAACATCCTCGGGAGATGGCGGCACTGCTTTCCTTGGATCTACCCCAGGACTTCCAGGAGGACTTTCAACAACTCTCTTAATACGGTCGATTTCAAAATCCTTGTTCGACAAAGCAGGCTGTGCCTCTTGTGCTGCTGTCGCTGGTCGACTAGCACTTTTAAATGTTTCCTCCACTGTTGCATCTAGTTCGGCAGAAGTCTCTCTTGGTAGACCTATTTGCGAGCTCTTCGGAGACGATCTCTGCATGGATACTGCAGCCGCCCCTGGTGTTGCTCCAACGTCATTCCCATTTTTCTCGAAGTTTCGTCCTTCATTACTGTTCTCGATTGGACTACTTCCACGGTTCTTCCAAGGTATTATTCCGTCGCGCTTGAAATAATGTTCTATTTTATGAGGTCCATCACTTTCTGAGAGATCCTTACCCGCTTGGCGAGTTGGTGATATTTGTTTTAGGGAATCGAATTTAAGCTGTCGTCGGGCGGGTAGATTTGATTCATTGAAGGGTCGGTCCCTATAAATGATATTAGTTTAAAAACTAATTGAGCGGCACAGTGACTGCAGTAAGTCTAAAATTCGCGGTTTCTGGAATCATAGTACATACTGTAAGATATCGCAAGCCTCAAGAAATTGTGCTTCTGCGGCGGTGGTTGGTGGAGCATTGGGGTCTATCCTAGAAATTTTAGGTATAGGGCCTTCATTGTCGCAAACCGCGAAGAACTCGAGAAGCTTTCTCTTTCTCGATGCATCAATTCGACTAGCACGGTTAGTATTATAAAAATAATATCAGAAGATGCACAGAATGATGCGACACAAATCGGTTCTAATTAAAATAATTAAATTACCTTGCTTCATCGCGTTTTGATCGTAAAAGAGGTATGCGATAGGATGCTCCAACCTCACTCATAATATCGCGACCGCGACATCCGTTTTTCAAAAAAACGGATAGAGTCCCGATCTTAATGAAAGATTCTGAGATGCTTCAAGGAATTAATTAAATGGAAACTCGTGGTTGTGATTTGATAGTAGATGGGTGTTCAAATTGCACTATCACCGTGTTCAAAAATTGCATGGGAAGGACAATCAAGCATAGGCAATCCGAGAGTTTAGGCACTTTAAGCGATCCCCGGGGAGGAGCGTCATAACCTTTAACACATATTTTTCTTTCTCAAGATAAAGTTTACAAGTTTTCTTTTGCGTTTGGAGATACTTTCAAGTCTTTTTGGCCCAGGCATCATGGGGAAAGCCGTTAAGTTTTCAAGTATTTTTTCCAGGTGTTGACCGAAATGTTTCGTGGATATCTTTGTGTTGCATCATAACCGATAACGCTAGAGGGGAAAAAAGATGAGGGTCTTTCGAGGGGGAGAGCGGGATGAGGGGAGAGGGAAGAGTGCGTGAAGGATACCATACCCGTATCAATATTGAATGGGTTTTTAGTAAGAGAAGAACAGGTAATGTAATGATAACAAGATCTTACATATCCAGGTAGATTTCCGAGTTACTGATCGAGGCAACAGTTGAATGGTACCCATAAAAGAGGTACGAGGTGGAATGTATAAAATCGTTCGAACTAAATGCCTAAAGTCCCGAGTTATTTATCAAATAATCCAGGAATTCTCTACTGAGTAGGAAGGATAATAAAATAAATGAGACTGAAGCAAATAAATACCTAGATAGTCAAATGAGACTATCATTGGGATAGAAATGATTTAATGTTGCTATATACCTATTTGGAGATGTATTCTCCCTTACATGAATTATTTCATGTCGTCCTTTCCATTCCTGAAAAATTCTGAGCATCAGCTACCGTATATCTTTCCCTTCTGCTTCAAGATTCAAATGTTGGATTAAGCTGAATATCATCCATCGCCTGTTCCACGTCATAATATCTGGCGGCGACTTTGGATCAAATTAAATATTAGGGCTTTCCCCGTCCATAATAGATGGATCGCAATAATTTTGGCGGCGGCTTCATACAGATCAGTCTGCAGCTGCATTCTGCGTTCTGGCTTGAAATCATCAATACCTAACCAATATCCCTAAATATCTTAAGAGTGACAACCTCTGATAGAGACTTTTTGTGCATATGCAATAAATCCTCCATCTTCGCCAACACAACTGCATAAGAAAAGAAAAAAATGATTCAAAATTCCTCTCTATAACACTTGCAGCTTTTCCTCAATCTTAATGTATCCAGGTATCGAACATGGAAGACATCGGCTAACATTCTATTGTGCCTGTCTTGCTGCTTGCACACGTCCCATCGACTTCCTTCTCGGTTGCTCGCTAATAAACGAGGTCTTCCTCGTGTCGCTATTCAGCGCTAGCCTTCGCCCTATGTTCCCAAAACAAACACAGCTGCAAAAAAGAACACTAGAAATCCATATCCCAGCCTCAAGAGTACCCCTAGTCCCCGAATTCTCGGACCCAGCCTCCGAATAATCAATTGGATGGTGAGATACGGTGCTGTTCTTCACTGCAGCAGCCGGGCTCGGCATTAAATCTGAGTTCGATGCAAGGAGAATTGCACTGCCAGTAGCACCAATAGCTGCTGAAAATGCAAGTCCAGGCTTGGAACGGTCAATGATATACCACAACACTGGATTTACGAGGGCGAGGGTTAAGGAGGCTTGCATATCAGAAGCCCAGGGGAGTTTGCGCTTAAGAAAATGTTAATGAAAGTCAGTAATGTATCGAAAAGGGACGTACAATGGCAAAAGCGATTCCTACAAAGGCGCCCACGCTCCTTACTGCCAATATCCAGTCTTCCCCGAGAATACTTTGCGAGTCGCTGGCATCAACCGCTTCTTCTGATGAAGTACTTGTGGAGTTTTCAGGAGGTGATCGAATCTTCTCCTCCCACAGTTTGTCGACCAATGGTAGCAAGCTTCCCAATCCAACACCTGCAATGCCCCAAAATACAAGATATCTCCAATCATGACTGGGTTTTATAATCGACTCCACTTGGAGTGGAGCAAGATGTCGGTCGTCGTGTAGATGTTTTACAAGCAGACCATATAGCACGCCTAAACCGAATAACAGAATGAAGCGAAAGACCCGAGAAGCTATAGTTGCGGACCTTGAAGGCCGGGCTACAGCAAAAGATTGTCTTCTTTGGATTGTAGAGCTACGCTTCCGTTGGGAGCTCTCATCTCCTGTTTCCCATGGAGTGGTAGGTGTCTCTGGCTCAAAATCATCATGGCCGTTGGCCTCGTATATACCTCCCAGGGTGGAGGATGTCAAATTGAGGACGGAATGAGTGCGGCTTGGTGTGTCGAGGAATTCGTATGAAGGAGTAGGCGAAGGACTTGGAGGTTGTTGGAGGGCAAGAGAATGTGCTTCAAAAGGCCGACGTGGCTTTGGGCGATATATGTGCGGGGTAGCCATTTAGACCTTATTCTTGTAATAATGCTGACGATGAGAGGTGGAGATACTTTCTTCCCAAAATTTACAAAGGGGCAATGAACCGCGGGGCGTATAAATGACCTGTTCTCAGTCAACAAAATGTAACATGTATATCACAACCGGTGATCCAAAGTCTATGCCCATGTACAAATTGACCAATTGATGTGTCTGTGAAGATGAGAGGGACTATTGCTGAGTATGGGGAGGTACCTTTGGATGTGTTTACTTTACTTTCAAAGTCAAATATGCATTACTCAATGGGTATACCACAATTAAGCTGCTCAGGAATGAAGTGACAAAGTAGAGGTGAAGAATAGACGGGATGTATAAAAGGACTCTCGAGGTAAGTAATAGGAGTCGGAAAGATAGGTATGTTTTTTTCGTATTGAAAAAGTCAGGAGAGACGGGAGTCATGCACCCAAGGTATTTCTAGGTCGAGGCTTCGTTTAGCTCTTCAATATTTCACATGTCTAAGATGTGAATGCTTGCCAAGAAAATGTCGGAGGGTCGGAGGGCACGGGACTTAAATTGGGACGATCTACTCGTCTAAACTTTGTCTGGGGTAAATTCCTTGCATTGAAGTTTTATCCTCTCGGAGTCGGAAGCACAAACATGAACCCAAGTGATTCGGCTCATATTAATAATATATGATTTTGATAGGCTCGAATCTCCAATGTGTTGTACAGTTGCCATCGCTTTGAAGGACTGTGGTGGGCGGCGGCAGCGAACAAAGCAGGGAGAGAAGAGCAGTAAAGTATTTATCGTGAAGTTTGAAAAGACCATCTTCAGCATTAAGGATTTTAGATGATGTCGAGGATTAAAGCTGTGGGAAGAGGCGGCTGGCTATCATTCGTGTCGCCCCATGGATTCTTCTGTTAATGGAGAAGGGTCGAAGCTCATGTATTAGGGGTCATTGACTGAAAGCTGTGTCAGAGCGGATGGTGTAGGATGGTTGTGATGAAGTTGAAAGTTGTGATTAAATGGGATATCGAAAATGAGGTGGTTTTCACCACAGGCCGGTTAGTCATGGGCCTTCATCGTAGAATGAGTATAATTTGAGGGAAATAGCATCTTGAGGATTCATTCCTAAGCGTCAGACGGACAACTACCGAATTCCACAGGCTTAAGGCAAAGGATGATATGATTAGTGCGTGCTGAAAAACAATATAGTTCTAAGAATCAAGACGCTAGCCTCATGCCAGCCTTGCATCTGGGCCGAGTGGAAACATAGAGTTTGAGTAGAATGGTTTTGTACCAGTAACGTAACCCGAAGCAACATCTTGTGAAGGTATTAGTTTGTAGATGGCAGAAGTTCTGTGGTCAAGCGACCAAGGAAAATTGCTGTATTTATTAAAGCAGCACGTACTAGAGCTAAAGGCGGCTCTGCTGCATGCAAATCCCATTTACCTGTACCTTGTAGGTAGCCCTGTAATAATTTTTTAGCACCTCAAAAGTTCCTGGAAGCCTTTTTTTTTTCTCAAAGGCTGATTTCACATCTCTCAATCACTCAGTGAAAACCCGTCACAAAACACGACATGGCAAAAAGAAAGAGAAATGCGGCTGCAGAATCAGTGTCTGCAGTGCCAGCATCATCTTTACCATCGAAGAAATTAAAGCAGTCTACCACGCCCAAATCTAATTCCTCCAAGCCGACTACCATTCAAATCATAACGGGATCTTACGATAGAGTCCTTCATGGTATCACTACGACAATACGCTCCGACGACGATGTCCTATTCGCAGATACTTTCCTCTTCAACGCTCATACCTCTGCCATTCGAACTTTAGCACTCTCTCCTCCCTCTGCGCCAGTTCCTAAACAATCACAAAAAATAATCCTTGCCACCGGCAGTACTGACGAGCGCATAAACCTCTACCACATATCCGCACACCCTCCATCTAAAATATCTATCCCTGCAATTCCTTCTCTCACGGCCAAGGCCGTTGTAGAAAATCCTCAAAATCGCGAGCTTGGTTCCCTACTGCACCATGCCTCTTCAATCACCGCCCTCTATTTCCCAACTCGGAGCAAACTGATGAGTTCTGCTGAAGATTCGACAATTGCAGTTACGCGAACAAGGGATTGGAGCTTATTGAGTACTATCAAGGCACCGATACCGAAAGCGGTGGGTAGGCCTAGTGGTGATACTGCCCCGCTTGGGGGACAGCCTAGTGGAGTGAATGATTTCGCGGTTCATCCGAGTATGAAACTTATGCTTAGTGTGGGAAAGGGAGATAAGTCGATGAGATTGTGGAATTTAGTTACGGGAAAAAAGGCGGGCGTGCTAAATTTTGAGAGAGATATGTTAGGCGAGGTAGGAGAAGGAAGATTTAGTAGTGGAGAAGGAAGGAGAGTCGCCTGGGGCAATACTAAAGAGGGCGGAGAGGAGTTTTGTGTAGGATTTGAAAAGGGACTGCTGGTTTTTGGGATGGACTGCAAAGTTAGATGCAAGGTGGTCCCTACACCAAGGACCAAGATCCATCAGCTTTCTTACGTTCAGGTGGGAGATGATGAGGATGCCCAAGTCTTGGCTGTTTCGACGGAGGATGGAAGAATATTGTTTTATTCCACAGATCCCAAAGATTTGGAGACTACAAAAGCAGTGGAGGGCAAAGCACAGCCAATAGCAGCTGCCAAACTCTTCGCGCAACTTGGTGGGAAAGATGACGGTGTATCCGGACGTATCAAGGACTTTGCCGTTTTGAATATTGGAGAGGGCGCTTCAAGATACATCATCATTGTGGCAGCAAGTAGTGACGGTGCAGTCAGACTCTACAAATTATCTGCAGCCAAGGATCTGGCTCAAGTTGGAGAGAAAGTAAACCAGGTCGGAAAACTAATTGGCACATACGAGACTGGAAATCGTATTACATGTTTAAAGGCATTTGTAATGTTACCGACTCCTGAAGGAGTAGAGGATGAAGAAATCGTGATAAACGAGAATGATGATGAGGAGAGCGCAGATAGTAGCAGTGATGATAGCGAATAAGATACCCTCCGATGAAGGATTTCCATCAATATTGAGCTTTGCTCCATTATCTTATCTTATTTGCGATTTTGGCCATATGAGAAACCTCACGAGTGTTGAAATGGTGCCTTTATCATAGTCAATTAATCCTTTCCGTGAATCATCATGAGTCATCCTATTTCAAGTAGCACAAGCCGGTCCCAAACATGAGGCGGGTATTGGTAGGAGTGAGATGTTGTTATCTTCACAAATGATCATCGCTCCCATATGTCCTGTGAAAATTGATAAGAATGCTACATGGAAGGTCATACGAATAGGTTTCATTACAACCTTGTACTATACATACTGTGACCAGAAGCAATTGAAAAAAAAAGGAAGAATACGGCTATCAAGGGGATGTACTCAATATTATTTTGTGCACAGTCCAATTTGCTTCCACCCGTTGGGTTACTCTGTTCCATCCATCTATCCAAACTACTGAATCATTTAACATTAATTACTTCGTGTGACGAATCTTCATTGAGCAAGTTGCATACAAACGAATTGCTAGCCCAGTTCATTTTCGCTGCAAGCCAAACGATCCGCATTCATGGCTGTGAACTCAGGGATGTATATACATCAGCCTAATCTTCTATTGTTATGACATGCGAGAGTACCTCTGCATTGCTCATTCTATTTATTTCAACTAATATTGTAGACTTTCCATATTAAAAAGGAAGGAAGTTGCTGGTGTGTCTGTTGTGATTGTTTATGATATATCCTTACCAGTAACACGAATGCTCTAGCTCTTTGATCACCGGTCAAAAATAATACGTTCTTCTGAAGTACTTATAGCTATTTACAGACAGGTTGTTGAGAATATAACCTCTTCTGTTGGTATAAACAACTTTGCCATTGTGAGAGTTATCATACTGGTATAAAGGCCAATTGTATCTTATAGCTTGAATATTCAAAGTCAAGTTGAGTGATTATTGTTCGATTTTAAACTTGACTTGGTCCCCCTGATTCGCTAATAACATACAACACTAGGTTGCAGCACAGTCCCGGACTAGCAGATGTTAATCAGAATCTTGGCCGAGCGAAATTCCAGGTGGTGAAGAGCTATTTTCGATGTATTTACGTAGATATTAAAGCTCCTTGGTTGATTAAAAGTAGGATACTTCAGTGCGATTGCTTACCAGAAGGGTTTCCAGGCAGAGTTTATAGAACTGTATTTTGATCCAACTTCATGGTGTGGATTATTGGTCAAGAAGCATGGTTTGCAAATTTATGGCAGGAGGATGGGACGAGAGAGATGGAAAGACCGAGTGAGAGGACGAAGCTTCTTGATATTTAGTTCTTCATTGTCTCCCAACACTTTCTCCTCCAGACGTACAAGATTTTTCGTCGTCTCATTCACATCTTTATCGATCAATATTTGCAATAGATCCACCAACAGCATTATTCAGTTCTTATCGACTCAGTTATTTCTGGGATTTGTTCCGGCAGCATGAGTAATGTGTTTTTCGGCTTCCATCGGATATATGTGCGAACACAGGATCAAATATCGCCGTCAATGTGAGCTGGGGCCATGCGATCCAGCCTTCGTTACCTATTCGTGCAAGCATACCGATTTGCAGAGCACACGGGGCTGTCAATGCAAGCCAGGGCCATGCACCATCGACTATGTTTATCAAACCTCTACCGACTTCTTTTGCTGCGAACATTGTATGAGTGACTATTACGACAAATTCCGCAACCACGATCGCAGTCACGTAAGGGAGTCTCTTTCTGAGCCTACTATGAGTGGTTGGTTGAAAGCTCACGAACTCTTAGAGAAAGCAGGAGAGTTACTGAACGATCGGGCCCTCAAGGCGCAAGCAGATTTCTTGACACTAGACACACCATACCCTCCGCAGGAGATTCAGGAGAGGTTACTGATGCGGAGAAAAGACAAAGGTCGTGACTATGAAAACCTCATCAGAAATCTTCACACCCTGTTTCTCCGCGAGGCATTATGTATGCCAACGATCCCCAGTTCTAGATCAACACAGGAGAAGTACAATCTGACGATGCGCATACAGGCGGCTTATATAGCAAGCCTGATTGCATCTCATGAATATAACCATTTCGTGTTGGACACGTCTCCCATTCGTGCCGGGCATGTGCAGACAAATTCTTTGCAGGAGGACGAACGTGTGTGTCCCGTTTGTACGCGGGAATTAACGGATTCTTTGGTAGCAATCGAACACAACCCGGATCGATTTAGTCAGCCTCTTGCATTGAATTGCAGGACTACTCGAGGTGGAAACAAACACATTGTCTGCAGGTTCTGTCTATGGAAGCTTGCATGTGATAGTTGGGAGGAGGAAAAAGAATTCGCATGCCCACTATGTCGATGTGTGTTTCCGATAGTGACACGATACAGGGGACATGAAGTGGATTTAAGACCAATTGGGCTCTGGGAGGAGGGATACCAAGAGTGGGAAGGTTCAATCGACCTTGTCGATCTGATTGACCCAAGAGCCTACGAGCTGATTGATGCAACAGACTATGATTCGACCGATCAGATAGACTACGAGTCTGGTTCCTAGAGAAGCGAAGAAGGTGGTTTGGTATGTCCATATTAGCAAATCCGCCAATTGAGCGCTCTCTTTTCAGCGTGTAAGCCCAAATGGACATTAATAATTTGTTATCAAACTGAGCTAGACAACAATACGATGATTTATCAATCCACATCTGACTTGTTTTTTGTGCCACATTGAAGTCATTTACTAAATGTATCCAGAGTCTGAACAAGCAGTTTTTCAATGACAGTATTTTGAAATTTGAAAACTCATGATTTAACTTCATTTCAGGCATTGAAGCTTCAATGTTCTACCACGGTAAGCAAAAACATATTCAAGAGTCAAACACACATACTCAGCTCTAAACAACTCGCATCACGGCACAATTAAAAAGAAGAGTTGGGGTGAGAAATGGAAAGTTGATTATGGCAAATGAAAATGTATTCTCTTGTATCATGTGGTTCTTGTCATTTAACAAACATCTTCAATCAAAGATGACACCTGAAACTAATTTATGCGAAGAGCAACTTCCTCTACTTCAAATTAGAAACTAGACATAAACTAATGTATGTATTCAGAGAATCACCAGCATTTGTCTCAACGAACCACTAGAGATCTCCCGCATCAAACAACCTGCGAAACCCTTGATGTAGCCTCAGTTCATCATACCAGCCAGCAAATGTTGCTTAGGGACGACTGCTTCTAAGTTTTTGACTGCTTGCTTGACATTGTCTTTTGTAAAACCATGGTGTCTAATAGCTCGGGCTACCGGACATCCTAAACACAGTACAGAACGCGTAAAGAAGAAGTGTAAGTCTTACCTCTGGGTGCAGGGCGAACCCTATCAGGATTTTGAAGAGGATGTCCATTCAGGATATTATCGTATTCTGCAAGCATGGATACTCCAGTGTTCACGAAATCCCAGAGGAAGAAAAGACTTGGTGGTTTCTCACTCCAGAGAGGATGTGCTTCTAATGCTCTAGACTTCGGTTAGAATTGAGGGAGGAATATTTGAGAAGGAGAGATTTACTCCATGACTTTTTCTAAATGGGTTTTGATATCATCTCGAAGTTGGGCTTCGACGGGTGCCATGGTTCTAATAGGGGTTTATTTTTTCGATTGTGTGAAGTTCCAGGTGGGCAAAGAGGGTGTTTGATGGGAATATTGGAACGAGAAGGAAAGGGATGAAAAGAGCTTTTTGATTGAACTCGTAAAGTAATGTGATTGATATTTTCTTATTGGTTATTTTCTTCCTTGCCTTTAGGTTTCAAGAATAGGGATGCAATGATCGACAGTCAACCTTATAGGTCAGGTGTGAGCATCACACAGGTCAAATACATACCTACCTAAACTGTAGATGAGTTCTAAGTGGACTGTAGGTATGTTCCGACTCTTATGCATCACGATGATATTGCATATCAACTATACAGAGTAGATAGCTGCCCCTGAAGCTGTAGATACCTACATAGTAGACTAGGCTCACAAGTGTTCCTCAATTCGGTGCTCCTAGATGCCTAAAATGTCTCCCCTATTTCATTACCACCACAGGTAACACTTTCGACAAACTACTCCTATTAAAACATTCTATCTAATGGAATGAATGAATGAATGAATTGGTTGAAGGTTATTTTTTCCTCAATCCCCCTATACATCGGTAAAAGAGAATATAAAATCCCGTGTAGTCTGAGCCAAAATGATCCGTGCACATTGTTGAGCTCCAATCAATAATAAATACTACGGTATATGGAGTACGGAATACCACTAGGTAAGGTTATTGGCCCCTCCATTAGCGTCTCTCAAACTTAACACGCTTTAGGTTACAGGCAAACGTACCTGCTCTAGCTAGTCGATTGTTGTCACCTTCTTCGTACCTGGTGAAACTCCATTGCAAAAAAAACATTTCTTTTCCTCCTTTCTTTTACATTCAAAGGAAAGTCGAAAAGGAAAAGATGACTTCCAATCCTCAGAGTGTCAATGGCTCTGAGAGCGAATTCGAGTTTATCGAGACCCCAAAAGCCCCAACACCGACCTTTGAGAAGTTCGAGCCATGTGGTGTAAGAACAACAGCTGTAAGTAAATAAAAAATCCCCAGAATTTTCCCATTCCCCATATCTGTCAACTTCAATTTTGTCTGAACACAGAAGTCAATTGAATCTAATATACCATATCAATTAGTACCCTGCTATCAAGAACGCTCCTCTGCCTGCAGATGCTTCTGGCAATGATAGTTTCTCGAACACCCTTCTCTTCTCCCTCATCGGTGGTGTCCCTCTATACCTTTCCTGGAAGGTTGGCGGTGGATTCAAGACCACCATCTTCTTCGGTCTCATCACCACCATCCCAATTCTCCTCGCATTCTGGACAGTTTTCTCCAGCTTCTCCCCACGCAAGAATGAAAAGGCAAAATACCCAGGGCGCCCGGTCGAGCATTATCTTACCTTCAAGAATGAAGCCGATAAGCTAAAATACAGTGGAAAGAGCAAGATTCCCATGGAAACTTTCCACAACATGTACTTTGATGGAGAGGTTGACTTCAATGGCGATGCTCTCGAGGTTCTCGAATACCGACATGATTGGGCAAGCTTCAAATTCACGATTAGTCTTTTCAAATATGTCTTCTTCAACTTCGCACCAGAAGTTATCATGCACACTCGTTCTCAGGGTACGTACCAAACCCGCATTTAATCAAAAGCTACTAACGACATCGCAGATGAAGAGCAAGTTCGTGATCACTACGATCGAGGTGATGACTTTTATGGCTGGTTCCTTGGTCCACGAATGATTTATACCTCCGGTGTTATCTCTGACATCAATCGCGAAGAGACTTTGGAGGAATTACAAGATAATAAACTCGCCATCGTTTGTGAAAAGATTGGTCTCAAGCCCGGTGAAAAGATGTTGGACATCGGTTGCGGATGGGGAACTTTGGCCAAATTCGCCAGTGTTAACTTCGGTGCAAAGGCTACTGGTATCACTCTTGGTCGCAACCAAACTGCCTGGGGTAACAATGGACTTCGCAAAGCTGGGATTCCTGAAGAACAAAGCAAGATTTTGTGCATGGATTACCGTGATATTCCTGTCCCTGAAGGAGGTTATGACAAGATCACATGTCTCGAGATGGCTGAACACGTTGGTATCCGACACTTGACAAGCTTCCTGAAGCAATGCCACGACATGCTCGAGGATGATGGAGTCATGTTCCTTCAAGTAGCTGGTTTGAGAAAGACTTGGCAATACGAAGATCTCATCTGGGGTCTTTTCATGAACAAATACATCTTCCCTGGTGCTGACGCTTCTACTCCTCTCAACAACTACATCAACTCCCTTGAGAGCGCTGGATTCGAGGTTAAGGGTGTTGACACTATTGGTGTCCACTACTCAGCAACATTGTGGAGATGGTACAGAAACTGGATGGCCAACAAGGAAAAGGTTGTCGCCAAGTATGGCAACAGATGGTTCAGAGTAAGTTTTCATTATAATCGCACAGTTACGCGCACAAACTGACAAAATCAGATTTGGGAATACTTCCTTGCTTCTTCCACCATCATCTCACGCCAAGGATCTGCCACCTGTTACCAAATTACCTTGGTCAAGAATCTCAACTCCGTCCACCGCATCGAGGGAATTTCCACACAATTTGGATTGTCTGGTGCACTAGCTGCCGCCAAAGCTGATGTTCAGGCATATCGATCCAAGAAATCAGCAGATGATGTCAAGGAAGACGTCGCCAGCGCCTAAATGAATGAACGAATGAATGACTATCCTACAAGCGGTAGAGCGGCTGGGAGAGCTTGAATATGATACCCAAGTATCTATATATTTCGATTGGAACACATGGAGCTAGATGTGTGACTATATTCGTGGCTTATGCCAGAATGAGATGAAGAGCCATAATTGATGTAGAGAAAGCTTTAAGCTTGTGGTACCGACTTAGATAATGCAGGTGCTTGTGTATCTGACTGCATGTAGCTTCAATAAATGACTTTTCTCGCACAAAAATGATTAATAGTGATTGAAAACGTACGAAACATTTACATGATTTTTAATTGGTGTTGAAAAAACAATGGTTGTGTATACTTTACCTCAGCCCCTTTTCCTATCCAGATGATTATCTTATCATTTTGTCGCAACGGTGAAACTTGCGCTGGAGGTATTAAACAGTCGCTAAGCCCAGCCTCTAACAGATTACCTGAGCTTCGTCATTCCCGCCCCAGGCCCGTGGCATCCTTTACCTATCTCTAACCTCTAACTCATTCCTTCAAACAATTGTCACAAACCTACCTTCCTTGATACCTCTTTTTTTTTTGTCCATACTCATAATGTTTTCGGGTTCGAACTCGTACCTAGGTGGTAACAGTGGCCGGCAACCGCCACAGCAACAACAGCAACAACAACAATATGGCGGTTTTCAGCCAAATCAAGGTTTCCAACCACAGCAGACTGGCTTCCAGCCACAACAGACTGGTTTCCAACCTCAACCCACTGGGTATGGAAACGCCGCTCCTTTGCAACCCAATTTCACAGGTTATCCTCTTCAAGCACAACCTACAGGATATTCTCAGCCGCCTTTTCCCGGAGGCCAGCAGCAGTTCAACAATGCTCCTCAACAGCAGAGCTTCCAGACGGGAGCTCCGCCAATGCCGCAGATTCCACAACAATTTCAGCAACAGCCTCAACAGATGCAACAAGCCCAGCCAGCTCCAGCAGCTCCCGTGCAACAACCGCAAGCTACAGGATTTGCAGCGATGGCAGATTCATTCAAATCTACTACAGAGCCATCGAAGCCAAGAGGACGCAGAGCCTCTAAGGGTGGAGCAAAGATACCGAGTATAAGACTTTCCTTCATTACAGCCCAAGATCAAGCAAAGTTTGAAACCCTTTTCAAATCCGCGGTTGGGGATGGCCAAACATTGTCTGGCGAGAAATCGAGGGATCTCTTACTGCGCTCCAAATTAGATGGGAACTCATTGTCGCAAATATGGTAAGCATAGAATTATCCAACATATACACATGTATATATTATTGTGCTAATGATTATGATAGGACGCTCGCAGACACTACAAGATCTGGACAATTACATTTTCCCGAGTTCGCATTGGCAATGTACCTTTGCAATCTTAAGCTCGTCGGCAAGTCACTACCCTCGGTCCTTCCCGATCAGATCAAGAATGAAGTTTCTAGCATGGTAGATATCATAAATTTTGCAATAGAGGATGATGGACCAGCAGGAACGAATGCGCCAAGTTTTGATAGCCGACAGAGCACCGCAACGCCTCCGACTATCCAGCAGCCACAGCCAATGCCGTCAAATTCTGCTCTACTCACTTCGCAAATGACTGGTTTCTCTGGACAGCAAAATAACTTCTCGGGTGGGTTTCAATCGCAACCGACAGGTTTTCAGAGCTCAATGCAAACCGGCTTTCCTGGACAGCAAGGAGGATTGCAGCCTCAGCCAACCGGATTCGGTCATAATATGTCAAACCCTCAAGCAACGGGATATACTGGACCGCGCCCCCCAATGCCTCCTATGCCATCAAACTTCAGTTCCAACCTGTCTTCTGCTCAGACGGGTATGCAAGGCGGAATGATTGCTCCGTTGAATAGTCAACCTACAGGAGTCCCAGGTCAATGGGGATTGGTCAACGCGCCTGCAACTGGTTTGCCTAACATCGATCTGCTACAATCTCGGATGATGCCACAGCAAGGCCGAGAACAAGGCAATTTTACTACAGCTGGTATAACAGGCAATGCCGTTATTCCATGGGCAGTTACAAAGGAAGAGAAGACTAGGTACGATTCCGTCTTCAAAGCTTGGGATGGATTTGGAAAAGGATTCATTGGCGGTGATGTTGCTATCGAGGTTTTTGGGCAGAGTGGCCTTGAAAAGCCCGACTTAGAACGCATCTGGACCTTATCGGATCATGGCAACAAGGGAAAGCTTAACATGGATGAATTTGCGGTTGCGATGCATTTGATCTATCGAAAGCTTAATGGATATCCTCTACCAGCTCAATTGCCTCCCGAGCTTGTACCCCCCTCCACTCGTAACTTCAATGATTCAATTGGAGCCGTCAAATCGTTGCTTCATCAAGAATCAGATTTCCGAAAGAATTCTGGCGCGACACTTTTGCCCCAAAAGACTGGAGTAAGCTATCTCAAGAGCCATTCTTTCCGTGGGGATTCTGGACCAGGTCGTACAGGCCGCAAAGATGGTACTGTATTTAAGAATAACGATGATGATGTTGGCTATAAATCTAGTGCTCGTCGCAGACTCGGAGCTTCTTCCCCACGACCTTCGTCTCCAGGATCAACAACTTCTAATGATGATCTTTCTCTGGATCAACTAAAGAAGAAAGTCAGAGAGAGGCAAGTGTTGTTGGATGCGATTGATTTCAAAGACGAAAATGCTGCGGATGAAGATGATGCCCTTGATCGTAAGGATCGTCGTGAAGCAGAGGAGTTGTACCGTCGCATTCGTCGTATTCAAGAGGACATTGATGCACATCCAGACGCTTCATTGCGTAACGTTGACTCCGGCGCCGAGCGTCGTGCCATGAAGAGACAGTTACAGACATTGACGGATAAGCTTCCAGATATTGCCTCGCGTGTTCGACGAACGGAAAGAAGCATTGCCGATGCAAAGCTTGAACTCTTTCGTCTAAAGGATGCAAAAGCTCACCCTGGAAGTGCTTCCAGCATTGTTGGAACTGGTCCTGGTGGCGCGGTTACCGAATCAGATAGACTCAAAGCAAGAGCTAAGGCCATGATGCAACAACGCTCTGCCGCTCTCACTGGCAAGAAGATTGAGATAAGTAATGATGATTTGGATGCACCAAAACGCCTCGAGGAAGAAAATCTTAAAATCAGAACCGAGAAGGAAAATAATGAGCGTATGGTTCAAGATGTCGAAGAAAGTGTCCGCGATTTTTCAAGGGGTCTGGAGGATAGTCTCAAAGATGGTGGCGAGAGTTCATCTAGCGAGCATGAAAAAAGACGCTGGGAGGATGGGCTTGGTGTTGAAGATGAAGTCAAAGACTTCATCTTTGATTTGCAAAGGAGTAGTAGAAGTGCAAAAGTTAGAACCGACGATCGTAGTAGGGAGGCTCCTGCTGAGACGTCTCGAGTTAGCTCCGCTCCAGAAGCTCGTAGTGAAACTCCATCGTCACAGTCTTCATCTACACCAACCCCTTCTGCAGGTACATATTCACAATATAAGACACCAGAAGAGAGAGCGGCGTACATCAAGCAACAGGCAGAGCAGCGCATGGCTGAGCGTCTAGCTGCTCTTGGCATTAGGGCACCTTCTAAACCTGGAGAGACAACACAACAGAGATTGGAGCGTGAAAAGAATGAGCGTGCTGCCAAACTCAGGCAAGCGGAAGAGGAAGATGCTAGACGTGAGGCCGAAAGGCAAGCTAGAATTGCTGAAGAGCAGGGAGTTGCTTCACCTACACCGGATCAACCAAAGGAAATCACGAAAAAGCCACCTCCGCCGCCTTCAAGAAAGGCTGCAAGAAGTGACGCCAGTGAACGCAAATTCGAAGAGGAGAGGATTCTCAAGGAGCAAAAGGCACAAATTATTGCCACAAATGAGCTAGAGTAGGCGATTCCTTCACGTAGTTAACTTTAACACTGCTAACATCCATAGGGACGATGCTCAACGACAAGAAAATGAACTTGCGAAAGAGCGCGAGGCGGCTCAAGCTCGTGTGAAGGCTTTGGAAGAGCAAATGAAGGCTGGGAAATTGAAGAAAGAAGAGGAGAAAAAGAAGAGAAAGGCTCTACAAGCCGAGACAAAACAACAAGAAGCTCGTCTTGCAGCTCAACGTGCAGAGATCGAAGCCGCCCAAGCACGTGAGCGGGAATTGCAACGTCAACTGGAAGCTATTGATGATTCAGACTCATCGGATGATGAAGGTCCAGAGCAAGTTACCCCTCAAGCATCAACACCAACTCAGGGAAGTCAAGAATTTGAGCGCAAAGCAGCCTCTCCGCCCCCTCCTCCTCCCTCAGTCCCAGTCATTGTATCACCTGTTCCTGAGGCAGCAACAACAACCAGCCTTCCTCCACCAACCCCACAAGTTAGTAGCCCTGTTGTCAGCCCTCCAGCTGAAACGGAGACCCGCAACCCTTTCCTGAAGAAGATGGCTCAATCTAGTGATGCTTCCGCCGCATCTACTGCATCTAACAACCCATTCCATCGTCTTCCTTCTCAAGAACTTCCCGCTCCTGCACCAATTCAAGTTCAGCCAACAGGTAACAGACCATCTCGTGTGCGTCCAGAAGAGGACGATTGGGACGTTGTTGGATCTGACAAAGAGGATGATTCCTCTGACGATGAAGGACCTGGTGCAGGCGGAGCGCGTCACTTGGCATCGATTCTTTTTGGAACCATGGGACCTCCTCGTCCTTTGTCGGCTATGGGCAACGAAGCTACATCCGCACCTCATTCACCTGCTGCGGCCTCTCCACCAGTGGCGTCTCCACCACCTCCACCACCCATGCCATCAGCTGGTGCACCGGGTGGTCCTCCTCCACCACCACCTCCTCCGCCACCAGGAATGGGTGCTCCACCTCCACCACCAATGCCTCCCATGGGAGGGGCTCCTGCGCCTCCACCTGCAGGTGGACGACCAGCTGGATTCTTGGGTGAAATCCAGATGGGGAAAGCTCTGAAGAAGACACAAACTAAGGACAAGAGTGCAGCTGCTACGGCTGGGAGAGTTTTGGATTAAGTATTTAATTAAGTGGGTAAGGTGGGATGAAATTGACGTTGATAGTTAGTGGGAAGGACGTGAGGGAATAAATTGTATTATACAATACTTTGGGTTCATAATATTGGGATGACAAACATACGGGGTGATAGTTAGGAGAGATGAGCATAATTCTTAGATGAAGAAGTACCAATTTGATAATATCCGTTCGTTTTTATAACTATTTGATGCTTCCTTGGCTCGTATGGGTCCTATGACTTTGCAGTAAAAAAGTTTCCACTAAGCTTCATGATCCTTTTCTTGACATTTTCAATGACTCAGGCCTCACCATCCCAGCAGTACGTTTCCGCAAATTTCAAAATCCTTTCCTTGATTTATTTATACATGGAATATGGTGCATTGATTGGTGCCTTTATTGAAATTGTGAGTATCAGGCTGGCTATTCAGGTTCTTAGAATGGATATTCAAATGTAGAGATATTCAGATATGGGAAAGGATTAGATATTGGGAGGGATTAGATGAAGATGCAGATGTAGAGGAGGATCCGGAAGCAAATGGGGAAAGTGTTGTCCTTTGCAAAAATTTGTGTGAAGGTAGGTGTCCTGTGTTACAATGGTTATATGATTTGCTTTCAATAGGTAGATAATATACATGTTGTAGTTAAAGTTTGCGTCAGCATTGTTTGCAAATAGCCTCGAACATTTTGAATCAGGAAGTGAAGTTAATGAGGTCCACAGATCTTGGAAATCTATCTTGAGATTCTATTGTTTAATCCTTTGTCTTTGTTTTTACACAAGATTTTTTTAGCCAACTGATTAGGAGAGGAGAACTTCTCTCTTACTCTCCTTTCTGAAGAATGAAACCGGTAACAGGGTCTTTGTCTTTGCTTTTGCCTCTATCTAGCTTTTGTTAAGTTTCAGAACGATAAGTCATTAACTATTATGAAAGTAAGGGGTTCTATTCCAATGGCCATTATTGTGAATTATGACCATTAGATTCATCGCAAGAAAACCCACGGACCTTTGGATGAAAAGTAGACCAGGGTAACTCAATCGTTTTATATTATATCTGTGTTTGGCAACCAAGGTAAGGAAGGACACACGCCAAGTTTTCGGAGATATTCTTTAATCTGCCATTTATTTTATAGATGATGTTCTAGCGTAAGTTGAATTAATTCATCATAAGAGTAGTTGCCAGGGAATTTTTGTGCTTCAAAAGGATTCCCAGTCGCTGAGTCCTATACTTCTGAGTATTATATTTAGGGAAGGGACTGACGACGTTACAGCTTGGGAAGATTGTGACAGTGCTAAATTCCTTCTAACAGGAGATATGCGACATACCTCAGTGTAAAATGGGCGGTTAGCCAGCAGTTTCAATGGTTTACATTGAACCATATACCTGCTAGCTGGAATAACCACGACAATCGATAATGATGAGTAGTGTGAGTAGGAGTAAAGGATAGATGTATTCTTATGAGCTAAACCTTGACATAGATGAGCAAGGGATAATTGGATCGGAACATTTCAGGCAATGGGAGGACTCCAAATAGAAGGGGCGGAGTGGTCTTCGGGGAAAGTTTTTGTGCCCTTTTGGATATGTAACCTGTTTTAAGCGAGTTTTTCTAAATGATTTAGTTAATCGGCTAATAGCAATTTATAAATAATACATTTATAATCGCCATTACTAAGAGGATTGATTGACGCAATTTTGAATTTTATGATACAAGTAGTTACTCTAGATTTTACAATTCGCATATGGATATAATAGGTAACCGCTTAACGCAAGTAGAAGAAGTATTGATGAGTTGTAATGAGAGCTTATGCGAATGTTATACAAGGGGCGGATGAAGCGCGGAGAAAATTGCCATCCACGAATAGGTTAATCAATCTTTTTCGATCAACACGTGGCTTATAACAAGATAGGAAGTTACCAACAGGCTCGGAAAGCAATAGCGTGCTGGAAATAATAAGGTGGATCGAGGTTTAAGATAGCCTCCCATGATCATGGACCGATAGTAATTCAACTGTACCATCTTTTCCATTTTTCTTATTGAATCTTGACATCACTCACACTGAAACTTAATGAGGGCAATATTTCATGCCTAGTGGAAAATTATGCCATTATTGCCGGTAGGGATGATAACTTCATGCCAATTAGATGAACAAAAGTAACGTTATTGTTTTTTTTATATATTTTTTTATAGGGATCTTAAAATTTTGGAGAACATACGAGCCATAGCAAAAACATGCAAACCACAGTTTTGAAAGAGCTGATTCACAGCCTCCATCACAGTAGCCAGTCATTAGCACCGTTTTTGCAATTTTTATTTTTGAGATACTTGCAGGAGGCGGCTCGAGAAGAGTGTGAAGTGGGTATGAGATGAAAGACAAATTTTAGGCTTTGGGTAGTAAATATATTTGATCTAAGCAGCACGTATTAAGTTGTGAAGATGCAGCGCCCCTATACGAGCTGCGAGATTCGACAAGTAGGGCTTCTCCTATAAGAATAATGCAGGCAGACCTTCCATAATGAGGATTGTCCAGGTGATAACGTTCCACTTCAAGCGAGCCGAGACATCTAGATTCCTTGTAGGACCGGCTAAACATTTTTGTTACCCAATAATCTAAGTACTCAGGGGCATAGTTGATCTGGTAATAGATTGTCCTTGAATATTGCTGTTTCCACCGTTAGGTGTTACTATTTGAGACCTTACCTTTGTTTTTCAATGGTCGCATTGTCGGATTACGTTCTCTGGAGAACCTATACTTCCGCGTTGCTTTAACCAAAGTCACGCTGTGCAAATAGGTATGTTAACTTCGGTTGTAAACGGGCGATTTCTCCAAGAGAGGCATCCTATTTCTCGTATCAAAGGTATAAAAGAACCGAGTATGCTTAGGAGTATTGTGCTCATATCTTCTAGATGTACTGAAAGGGGCGGATGGTGCCATTTGGGGTGTCTTTGCATGTATGGATTCGAAGATGATTGATTTGAAGTTGGTGACCCCTGCGCAATCAATTCCTACACCTAGTTTTCATCTAATGATTGCGTATAACTCGTTCTTTCAAACGCATCATCAGATGCTCCAATATGGTTATAACCTGAAATTATCAACACTTGAACCAAATATCCTTCTAGACTTCAAATGCCTTTTACAGAGCTTATAACTGTTGGGAATCTATTACGGATTTTTGATTAATTTCCCATTACTTTAGAACTCGAGAACACCTACGTAGATACTTAGGTACCCAGCATTGATAGACAAGAATTCGAAATGTAAGGAAGTGTACTGAGAAGACGTTAGGCCATAACATCAGGCAACAGAAGATAAGAGGAGAAAGAACTCCTCGTTGTTTATCAAGAATTGTGACAATACATTGATTGATGAAAAATGATAGACCTCTAAAAGTACCTTGAAGAAGCATGCAGCTAGGAGATGATATTTCCATTCCCTTTGACCTTTTGTTCACGGTTGTCAGTCGGTATGGTAGTGAAAATTTACATACTTATTCGATTCCGGCAACTCTTCAAAGCATCGAGAAAACCGTCTGATTGTTTCTCTTGGAAAACATTGATCCCGATAATTACATGCATTCAATGTTTCGGCACAACCGTACGTAGAATTCGGCAAAGTATCCACGTCACCACATTATAGCCTTTGCACATCACAGTACCATTCAAATTGATATAGTCGTAACACAGCATCAAACCAGTAATCTTACTTCCTCGCATACATAGAACATGGGGCATATAAACTGCACAAGTGCCCAAGTATCACGTAGGTATTACCTACCTATGATATGTTGTAGCGAGCTTGAGGATGGATAAATTCGAAGCGCGGGGTAGGGGGGAGAGCTTGCTTGTAAGGCTCATACCTAGTAAAAGTATGTTTTCACGACACAGCAATGAGATTCCAAGAATAGGAGCTTTTACTCCGTGTATATAAGGAAAGTGACCGCACACTAGCATCATAGCATAATTCAAGAAAATACATCAAGAGAGATGATTAATGACTAATTCTCGAAATTCAACGTAAAATGGTATAGTATATTAATGTGTCTAGATCAACATTCGCTTAAATATTTCGTTAGTGTTGCGGAGTATGTATGGCTTGTCAGCTGCTCATGGCGGGGCTATGGGACCAATTAGCAGAAAGCGATGAACTAGGATAATCTTATACTTACATTTGCAGGTTTCTCCTCACTGTCGGATGTTGGTTGCTGGTTGGTGATTAGATTTAGTGTAGATATGGTTTGCTTTTTTATCAGTTTAAACTTGTAGTTAGTAGGTTGTTGGATGACAATTTATTTCATACCTCATATTTAGATAAAATGGCCTTGGAACGGGAAAGTGATCAATTGGAAGGATTGAGGGGAAGTTGGGGGCAAACCTTAGCTCATACCTCCATACGATTTGTAGGATTAAACAAACTCCGTCTACAGTGACATCCGCTGACTTCTGGGATGACTAGCTTGGTGAGTGCATTAGTTTACCATCATGTTATCCTATGAATAATCATGTCATATCATGTCATGTTATCTATGATGCACATACATGCATGGAAAGGAAGTCTTGCACGGAACCAAACTCCTGCGTTATTTGAGGACTTGTGATTGAAAAGAACATGAAAAAGTTCACGGAGTATTGGATGATCGTGTGCTCGACTTCGGGATAAATGGTCAAGTAAGAAGTATACATGTTTTGAAGCTATCGACATGATCTTACCATTGCCGTACCTACGAATATTCTCATATTCAATACACGAATCCGACACAAAAGTCGAGAAGTTGATAGTATCATCGCACTGGATTCTAGATAGGAAGAATAATAAGTAATAAGTGCAGTATTATAATCTAATTATCCATGTCAGCGTCAAAATGCAATGTAACCCCCAACCACCAGGATTAAAGATCAAAGCACCGAGAGATATTATGAATATGATAGTACTTCACCCTCGCAAATGACAAGCCCCATGATTTACTCCTGCATGAAAGAGGCATAGCAAATTAGCAAAGTGCATTTTTTAAAACGGGCTAGATTTCTGTAGTCATTAACTGGATTCGTAACCGCAGTCACAGAAAGTTAGCATCTCGTGATACGATACGGGGAAAAGATATATATGACATATTTGCGGAGGGATCATAATAAGAATAATAACAATAATCATATTCCCTCCAAACTAGTTTATTGTGTGAAACCTCTCCTCTCTTCAGATAAATCAGACCCCTGTTAAATAATCGCTGCATTTAGCCATCTTTTATTCCTCACTTCGTGAGAGACCCTTTGCCCTATTTTGCCTCGTTTGCGGCGTTCTACATTCGTGTGCTGCAGAGCACAAATGTCGTTCCCCAAGCCTTATAACCAGGCAAAAGGAATCGTCGTCTCACGATGCGACATTTAGAGTTCTTTCCATCATTGCTCTTGGCCTCACAATATACCTTGACAACCGCGGATATTCTTTCCATCGCCGACGTGCCTGCCTCACCGACAGGTAGCTCGCCGCCTACAAAACCTTTCGGCTCGAACAATATTAACTCGGCGGTCGTCGTACCAGTCATCGTCGCATCAGTGAGCGTATTCGTCGCTGTCCTCCTGATCCTCTGTCTAAAAGTTCCTGTTCCCGAACGATTTTTGCATCCTGCGCGGGATGACGATTCAACCCTAAGGCCGGAAACTTCGCACTTGCGATTTTCCTGGCTCCATCGAAGACGAAGGTCCAGACCGACGATATGGCCTCACTCGGTATATAATGGGCAAGACTTCGAGTCGGGAAAGTGCGGAGAGCTGGAAATGCGAGGCTTGGAAGACACGACAGGCTTTCCAGGACCATTTAGAAATGTACCATTGTCACAAAGAGACACGGAGAAAATGTCGCAAGCGGGGATAGAGGAGGAGGCAGAAGCTAGGATTAGGGAGATGCTGGAGAGAATGAATCCGGCAGATAGAGCAAGGGCGAGTGAGCAATTGATATATGGACATGCGGACGAATTGCGGGAAAAAAATATCGGAGCTCCGTTCTAAATTATGGAAGATACGTGTTTGGCTCTGTATCGTCATTAAGCCATAATAACATCATTCAATGGAATGGAGGGGAAGGATAGTCGCGTGAATAATGCACATGATATGATGTGGGTAATTAAATAAATACACCCCACTGGATAGTGTAATTTCTTTCCATCCATCCCAAAGGCAACATATGAACAGCTTCCGGAAGGGCTAATACCTCGTACTTTGGGAGAAGCCATATGATCGAGATATCTTGTTCGCAGATGTTGGGATTTCATCTGGACTTTGGAAGATAGTCCAAGGTATGCAAGATGAGAGTCTTATAATTTTCAAATAGACTTAGCCATGCAGCAAAACATGAATCAACAATGGAATGCCAATGTACTGCATTGTTTTTGTATGACGGAAAATATAACATCAAGAGCTATAGTAATTCAATTGGTATAACGCTAACCCAACCCATTTGTCCAAGCATTGCCACAAAGCCCACCTGAAAAGTAATGATCGCCATAGCTTTTTGAGTAACATTGGATATCTCAATGTTTTGAGAAGGGTCCTTTAAATAGCCAGTCTCCTACCTGCTCCAATATTTCATCCGTCCTGAGTTTCCGCATGGCCTCTGCATCCGGCCCTCTATTGTCCATCAAGTCATGAGTGAAGCCATGTCGAACATCTCTTACTAATGTCCACTTATAACTATCCTTCTCGAAACAATACACCCCTTTTTTCCGTTCTTCTTCATTCAAATCGGCGAGATCAAAAGCTGTATCCCTAGCTTCTTTCGCGAGCATGTCGTACTCTGCCCCGATTATATATATCCATTTCGGGAGGTCGTCCTTGCGGGCAAATCTAGTGCTCAATAGTGGATCGCGGAGATTCTGTCCAGGAGGAATATGGGCCCATTCGAGGACTGGTCCAAAATCCGGGAGATCATCCAAGTCCTTTGCATTTCGATAGGGTCGCGAGGCTTTCTTCTCGTCCGGTGTGAGCGTGAAGTCCATCACTGGATACCACGCTATTACTCCATTCAACTTTTCCCGTAAATCAGGTATTTGAGCTGCAGATAAAGCCAGGTTTCCTCCTGCACTGAAACCTCCCAAAACAACACGCGACTTGTCAATGTTCAGGTCGGGATTGTTTATTGTGGCTTGCGCGATAGCAACAACATCGTTTGTCAATACCGGAAATCTATTCGATGGCGTCAAACTATACTCGATGCTCACAACGATAATGTTCAAACGATTGGCAATCGTCGCACAGATCTCGTCGTCGAATTCTGCAAACATCAAAGCATGTCCTCCGCCGTGAAGATCCAAGTATAATGGAAGCGGTTCATTGTCAGCTTGCTTCGATGTTGGAATAAAGATTCGCGTTGGCAGATTGGGTCGACATGGATATGTCAAGAGCTTCGTAGGTCGAGCTTCCGGAGGTACGGGTCGTAGGAAGCGCAGGATTCTGAAGGTTAACACAATAGCTATCTTCAGTCCCCATAGCTGAATGAAGTACCATGCGCGCGTGAGGATTGGAAGCTGCGGTTGGAAGAGTTCTGTATGCTCGTCAATGCGTTCACGACCATATCTATTGGAAACCATCTTGTAGTTTGTAAAACTTGGGAGGTTGAAAGGTAAATTGAAGGACTGAAGGATGCGCTCAGCTCAAGATCCTATACCTGGCTTAAGAGAGGTGATCTTATTGGAGAGAGACACAGCAGATACAAGGTAGTATCCGAGGCGATTTCGCACATCAGCGAAATTTAGATACAACTCAACTTACCGTACTGTTTATTTTCCATCAGTCTGTGTACTGGAGATACAGACGTTCAATGAGTCTGTTGGTGTGAAAATACAGTGTCAAGACCACGGTAAGCAAAATGACTCGCACGCAGATTGAAGATACCTAAGTTTCATGGTATCATTACACTCCTCGATGTACCAATTCAAATTCCACAAACAGAAGCTCTGTGGTTCAAATACATACCAAAGTTTGGCAGGAGTTTGTTCCATGTGTGTTTTATTTCAGCTAACTGACCGGAACATGCCCCACCAAAAGTTGTGTTGAACACGTGATATGATCACTGAGGGCTCGATCGACGACGTTTTTACAGCCAGAATTTTTCACCTGCAATTATTGAAGGGAGCTCAAGTTAAGGATCAATATGACGGAGAATATCCAGAATCTAGTCCAATGGGCTACAAGTTCTGGAGCTTACCTTCATCCTGATGTTGAGATTTACAAAGATGCAGTCACTGGATTATCGTTCAAGGCGCAAAAAACGATACCCCCTCAAACAAGTATTGTACGATGCTCATACCAAATTTCTCTATCATATCTGAATGCAGTTGGCACTTATTCCCAATTTCCGTCTACGGAATCATTTCCTATTGACTTCCTGGAGACTTTAAAACAAGATGATCCCAATATCATCGGTCACTTTTTTCTCATGCAGCAATATCTGAAGGGTGAGAAATCTCCATGGTGGCAGTATATCAGATTACTTCCCCAACCAGGTGATTCCAAAAGCCTTGGGATACCTATCTGGTGGCCAGAGGAAGATCAGAGATTCCTCGTTGGGACAAACGCAGAACCTCCGCTTCAGAAGCGAGAGCAGATGTGGAGAGATCAGTGGAAGAAAGGAGTTGTGCTTCTGAGGGAATTGCCAAATCATAAAGAATACAGTTATATCTTGTATCAATGGGCTGCTACTATATTTGATAGTCGAAGTTTTCGGCCTTCCTTGACAATTTCTCCCGAAGCACTGGGCGAGAGCTCTGTAGAGATGAATCTTAATCTAGACCATGTTCGCAATGATAGATTTTCGATCCTTTATCCTCTCGTTGATATAGGCAATCATAATGGCATTAACCAGGTAGAGTGGAAGAAAGATCTTAGCTCCAACTCCTTCGATCTAGTTCATTCTGCCGGCGTCTCGGAGGGAGATCAAATTTACAATTATTATGGAAACAAATCAAATAGCGAATTGCTACTTGGCTACGGTTTTATTCTTCCAAACGATCTTGTGAATCGGAATGTTGTCAATCTTAAACTGACCCCAAGCCCTGATGCTATTCAATTGCGCAGAAGTCAAAATTGTCACATCCCTCCGAATTCAAAACAGCCCGAGGAGGAATTTATGTTTGCTGTACAACCACCATCTACAAACAAATTATCAGATCCTCGAATTGTAGAATTCCATGGTTTCGAAGAAGGTCTCGTAGATTTGGTTTGCTGCATGGTAGTAAACGAACGAGAGTGTTCATACATGTCGGAGTACCCAGAAATATGTCCAGAAAAAATTGCACAGCCGTTTCAAAGCCCTTTATGTCGAGCGCTACTCCATGCAATCTTTATTATTCAGTCCAAGCTCTCATACGAAATTGAGAGGATTGAACAAAGCGGTGCGACTCTAGGGTAAATCCATATCCCCATCTCGATATTCTACCAAACTAACAATGTCTCAGCGTTCCTCAAAGCTCCAATCAATCCCTCGCTACGATATATCGTGCCTCGCAACTTACTATTTTACAATCCGCCCTTCAACCCCTAAATAATCTAACCACGCAAATACTCATCCCATCCCCTCGAGTCCCGTCACCCTCTCCAACTGGAAACGCAAAGATCATTTCGATCGAACAAGCCTACTTACTGCTTACCCAACACTATCCCTCTCTATCCACTACCATACACGATCTGATAGCCGAAGATCAAGAAGAAGAACTTCCACTAGATTGGTCCGTTTTATTAGAAGACTGGGCTTATACATATTGGACACTATGGATTTACATCATGATGCTCAAATTATCCGATCAGCAAAATATAGCCGCCATTCATCCAGCATTAGAACATTGGATTCGAGACGGGACATCGTAAGTTCCCTCCTTCTCCCTCCCCAAGCCCAACCAATTCTAACCTCAACAACCCCCCTCAGAATACCCTCACCCCTCCAACCCCCACACCACCACCCCTCCACCACCTTCCACGGAGCACGCGACGAACACTCCACCCTCACAGCCACCATCTCCCAACTACAAACCACACATTCCGAACTCTTCGCTTCCTCAACTATAAACCATGAGCACCTCCTAAACCTCGCAAGCTACCTGGTTAAACAACAGGGATTCATGGTTCCGTATGAGATGTTGGATGGTGAGGCGAAGGGAAAGAAGATCAATCAGTTGGTTTTGTGTATTTGGGGCGAGGAGTATTTATAATGTATCGGTTTATTTTTACGGGGCTGAGACTCAATCGATACATTTCCACTTATATGGTTATCTTACCGCCGATGATTATGAAAGCCCTGCATAGCTCAAGTCACTTGTTCTTCTTTCCAAGAAATTACTTTCCAACTCTAGTTTCACAACCTGGTGATGCAGCTTATTTGAACACTCGAGCTTCTCTACTTGTATAATTGTGATATTAGAATTCAATTGCATCAAAAGTTAAGCAAAGGCATATATCTTCAAGTCCAAAATTTATTCGGCCTACGGGTTTACACAATACCCTGCCAGTATTCTCACCCATCTCTGCTAACCCTCTCACGCACCCCCAAAAACCTCCTCAAATTCCTCTACCCCACAAACCTCCCCCCATTCAATCCAAACCCTCTCATCCGTCCAGATACCACCCCTCCCCCCTCTCAAATCCCACCATGTCTCACCATCCCCCATGAAATTCTTCCAAGCCTGTTCAGCTCCAGAACTTCTGGTACATTCTCTCAAAAGCGATTTATCCCATCTTTTCCACCACATGTTTCCCCACAATTCCTTTTTTAATTGTTCGCCTTCGCCTATATATTTGCCATGGAAATTGAAATTTAAGGACGCGGGTACTGAGGTCCCTGGAACTTTAATATTTGTGCCCAATTGCACATCTGTCCAAGTTATGTTTTGCTTTTTTGCATCCATCAAAGCATTTTCTATCCCAGTATCGGTTATCTCTCCTTCTTTATGCACATCCCCATCTCCACACAGCTCAAGTGGTCCTTCAATGACCTTCAACTCTACGGGTAATATCTCAGAGTTTTCGACTTGACCCTGGATAACCCCCCTCATTCTCACAGTCCCCTTTTCCTGCTTGTCCCCATACCGAACAAACTTCAAATCATCACTCGACTTCTGCATTGTTTGGAAAACCCCAGATGAATAATCGAGTCCAATACCAAATTCATAGTTTTCGCTTGGACCTTCTGGTTTAAACATTACATTATTCGCTGCAAGAGCATCAACACCAACACCGTATCCGAGTTTCGCCTCGAGCCAGGTCCGAAATTTTGAAGACGATGCTTTCCTGGTCTGACTTCGATTCCATTCCTGTTCTCCAAAGATTTGTGCAAAGACTTTTTGAACCGATCTGTCCTCCTTACTCTTATATTGTAACCGGACCAATTCCTCGGCTTTCTCCCAAACTCTCCGTACATCTTCCGCCTTCCCTACTGCTAACGCTCCCTCTATAAATCTCGGGCGATTGTATATGCCCCGTTCGTACCTATCCGATTTGCTTTCATGATTGTTTTCGGTAATGTTGATTGCGGTATATTATTTGCGTAACAAGCTAGTTCGGCTGGACCGTCTCCAATGCTGCATTCCTTCTGAGCCGCGAAGAGGACTTTTTGTGTGTATTTTTGAGGACGGAGCCATTTTGAGCTAGCTCTATCGACCATACTATTATTTATATCAACTCGCCCATAATTTTTGAGAAGTGAGGCATTAGAATCCCGTGTGTTGCGTAGGAATCTGCTGATGATTATCTCGACAGGGAGTTGGAGCCAGGTATCCTCATCTAGTATCAATACTATATCATCATCATGCATTTCCTTTCCATTAAGAAAATTCAAGGTGTCTTGTAGGTATTGTGAGGATGATTTGTCGTTTCCCTCCTTTTCCTCCAGTTCAAACCCAATTAACGTTGGAGGTGGATAATTGAGAATTGCAGCTGATATCAGAGTTTTGCAGAGATTGACTAATCTTTTTCTTGCCGTTATTATCAGATGGAACTTTGGCCTGACAACTTCTGTGTTGGTATCGTTGGCTGGTACAGTATTATCCAACCCACCACCGTCGATGACATTGTATGGCGTGAAAGCTCCCGCCAATTTATTGGGAACGTAGTTACCCAAATGTGACGCTGTGCGTTGTATTTTATACTAAGAAAAGAGATGTTAGCAACTTACAAAAACTTGTAGTTGAACATCAGAACTTGCAGACTGCCTTCTGCTTGATTAATGAGCACCATGAAATATACTGACCGCATGCCATCTGCCAAGAAAAAGAAAAATCACAGAAGATATTAAAATGAAGGAGATTAGGATACGACTGCGGAGTCGACTAGGTCTTCTTAGCTCTCTTAGTATGTGAGCCACAAAACTCTTTACAGGTGAGCTTTTCGATGTGTGAGTTGTTGTCCCAACCTTGGTAGGAAACTCCTCACGATTCATCATTAATCAAAGAAACACAAAGCGACCGCTCAGTAAATCTCTCGCAACGATTTCTGTTTACAACAACAGCTCATTGGCGCGTTCACATCAAATGATATGAAGCGTTCAAGGTCAAAGGAAGTGCGGAGCGTTAATTATCAGAATAGTAAATAACAAAGCTACCGGCAGAGTATTTTCCAAGAATGGATAGAGTTTGTGAAGATTGTAAATGTTGTAAGATACCTGGCTGGAATGACATCAAGCAAGGGGTAAAGCAAATGCTTCCTTCGGCAAAGCAACTAGCTGCATTCGAGCATTTGGTACATTGGACCTGATTTCGGTATATCGAATATTTTGCAAATGAATATCGGGTTCATTCAGGGCTTCAGCTTATTTTGTTAGCTCATAGAAACTCAAAGACTTTGCTTAAGTAGTCGATAATGATTGTGGGGGATGGAAAATGGAGAATCAGCAAATATTTGGGTATAACAATCGAGGAATACTCTATTAAGAGCCTCTTAGCCGTTGCAATTGATTGATAAATCCGTATCCACTTTGTGCCCTATTATCGCCATTACTAGAGACTGAAGTCTCTTGGTCATGCACAGTCTCTACTCTTTGACTTAACTGGCCATCCTGTTCAGCATTTTTCAGCAGATCTCGATGTCTGTCTTCGACCATCTTTGCAAGACTTTCAACAAATTTATTCCTTGCCCGTTCTTCTGCTGTGCCTCTCCATACAAGCGCCAATTCCTTCAACTCCTGTACTCTTCTAGCTGCTGCCTCAATACCGTCAATTGGATCATCTCCAATCAATAAACCTGCAATTTCATCACGTATCCTCTTTGAGACTTCTTGCCCTTTCTCTTCAGTGCTGTGTGCTTCTGACCCTGGCTCAGGAGCGGAAACAGAAAGAAAGGATGAAGTGACCGACACCTCTGACGGCGGGAAAGTCCATGCCATTGCATCTCCAAAAGTCTTTATAACAGTATCTAATCGTGACCGCACGAGTGTAAGAGTTCGTAATTGCGTTACATAAGGGGGGTCGATAATTTTAGCGCTATTGGTGTCTTTTAAAGTAGGTGTTTTCGGTATCGTGGTTGTGGCAGATCGCGTCCTAGAGGTGCCATGCGCGTCTCCCGATCCCATTGATCTTTTTGCCAGATCATTCTCAAGGCCCCCCGGAACAAATTTTGTGACATCATCATGTAGTCCCTCGGTCAATGCTTCTGATAGACCCAGTGTCTCTCCTCGTAGTACTTCCACCTCATAAGCCAATCGGCTTCCGCTTCGCAAAATTTCATCAGTGAGTTGTGTAAGAGTAGTCGTAAGTCTTGTGGTGTGGGCGCTGAGATGAGAGAGAAGAGTTTGTGTTTGCGTGGATAGTTCAGCCAAAGGTACGCGGGTTTTAGAAGATGACGATGTATTCGAAGACTGTAGAGAGGGCAAAGTTGAATTGAGATAATCTGCGGGATCAAAAGACGGATTTAAAAACGGCTGAAGAGCAGGGTCTGCAACGTGGGTAGATTTCGGTCGCCTACTCGATTCTAATGTAGAGTCGCCATTTTGAGATTGAGGTTGAGATTGTTTGAGTCCAGAGTTATTATTTTGTAGAAGAGTGCTAGATTTCGAATCCCAGGCCATTTGAGAAGTAGATGTAAATATTTGTTGTGACAATAAT
Organism: Sclerotinia subarctica; assembly: GCA_025389085.1. Taxonomy (NCBI): domain Eukaryota; kingdom Fungi; phylum Ascomycota; class Leotiomycetes; order Helotiales; family Sclerotiniaceae; genus Sclerotinia; species Sclerotinia subarctica. The sequence goes on along the minus strand of QRFI01000011.1, from coordinate 501,322 downwards.
GAATGAGGACTGTTTTCTGTATTTTGTACTTGGATACCACTCTTACGGAGGATATTGGGTGGATACTGGATGGATACTGGATGGATGACTAATAAGAAGATGGGGGGTCTGGTTTCCTGGAAGTGGTAGGTGCGTTTGCATTTACTACTATACTAAGGTTAGCAGGTTACTAGGTTACTAGGTTACTAGGTTACTAGGTTACTAGGTTACTAGGTTCATGGCTTCATTGTTCGAAGTACATCATCTTGTTCCGTCTGACTTTAGTAACATACGAGTGCAGTGTGAGATGATAAACTTCACTCTAACTTCGCCTCAACTTCACTTCAACGACCAAGCTTTATCCTTATTGGCGCATCAAAGCTTATCATTAAAGGATGCTGAAATGTGTTGGGGAGGCAGGCCGTGGTAGATGCTGGGATGGAGATCTACTGACTTTGACTTTGACTTCATTTCGAACATTCACTTGTAATCAAGTTATTGTTAAACCATGGCATATGAAAACGTTCAATTCATTCAATTCATTCACACCATGGCCAATCCCTTTCTGGCTACCAACCAGTGCGCTCCAGATTCTATACTAGGCAACCGTCCCATTATCAAAAACATCGGCCAACGACGATTTATTTCCTATTTCAACTACTTTTATTGGTAGAGGTAGCTAACAAAACCACCAACCAAAACCACACAAGGGCTGCAGCTGAATGGATGACTCTATCTCTAGGTCATAATACGGTCCTCAGCATACTATACTACGCTCGCTACCTGGGATCCTCTTAAGCTCAAGAACCATTTACACTTAAAATACATCTAAAAATCATTCATGTTGTTTCGAAAAGACCACTTCTTCCCAGTTACACATCATCTTCCCTCAAACTTTAAACAATACCATCTCAAGGACTTTGTTTATAGAAGCTCAACTCTCAACTCCCAACTCCTTCAAGTCGCTGTCATTTCATTAATACATCCTCAACGTGTTGTCAGGTCAGAAAGACCTGGACTAACTGTACCTTCCGAGACCCGCGTCGTCACAGGAATCGAAATTCTACCTGTCTTACAGGTTCGTAAGATAATATCCCACCAACTTCCCACACATAATATTTCCGATATTAAACTTGCCTCGAAAGATTTCATTGCCGCGCCAGGTCCCTGGCACCTCGATAGCTGAGAATCAACTGAATCAATCACATATCCAATAATTGCGCTGCAGGATGACTCGCAAACATTTCCTAGCGGATGTGATAGCTGCAACCGAAAAAGGAATCTCCAATGTTATTTCCATCAGTCGAGGAGATGATGATGGTGATGTAAACTTCTGCTTCTTACATGATTCTACGGAGCCCATAGAAATTGGCCTCTTGGCACTAGGTGTGTTCTGCTATACTCTATTTTCTCTAGCTATCAATCTAGTATTCCTACCGCATGGAATTCATCCAATGCTGTGTACATGATCACCCTTGAAAGGGTTTTCTCTAAAACAGAATATCATGTTCAAGCAGGGAAGAAAAGGCTGTTTTCGATCATACTAACTTTGTCAGATGTCTCCGATTACCCTAGTGGGAATAGCTTCATGGTTTTCACCAGGTCGGATGGGGCTCCCAAAACTGTTATTGAAGCACTGAATCAACTAACACCCTCTCCAAACGGTTTGCGTTTACCAGATTTGATTAGTAGCATTTCGCAAAAGCTACAGAAGGCACTTTCGACGGGTTCGCGAGAATCTCCTATCATCCTTGACGATGACGATGAGGATGATGTGATGGTAGATGTGGAGGAAGAAAGTGAAGATGACTCTGGGTTTTCCGACAAGGAGGAAGAGGACTTCTCAGACGAGCCCATAACCTTCTCGAATGGACAGACTGTACCAACATTGACTATTAAGCTCTCACCAGATGCCGCTGCTGAGCTGAATCGACGGATTCGGGCAGACGTGCGTACTGCCAGAATGCTCGGTTATCGGATCGGAATATTAAGTGGCATGAAAGCTGAATCTCAGAGTAGCATTCTCAGCATATCCATTCAAGCTACTAAGCTGGGCCTTTCAGATGAGGCTATGCAAGCTTGGGACATTGAGCCGGACCAATATTTTACCTTACTTGTACGCTACTCAGACGGATACAAAACTTTTGAGAAAGTGATAGCCGAGCCAGCGAAAAATAGTGGAATTGATTTCCGTGTCGGAGTCAGCAATGGTTATAAGCCATCCGCAGCTGCAGCGTTCTCGGCCTTTTCAGACTCGAATAAAATTGGTGTTAAAGCATTCAATGACGATAGTTCAGCGTCTGAAGCAAATCTAAAGAACGAGAGTAGAGGATTTTTCAATATCTTTATCAGTAGCTCCTTGAATGAATTTTTCAACACGCAGATGATATCAATTTTGAAGCTCCGTAACGCAACTGGTCTTGGATGGGAAGATGCAAAACAGTATCTTGATGAGAGACAGGGACGATTACTTGAGGAAAATACAGAGCTGCTTTCTGGGAAATTTTACCCGCACGCGGATACACTTAGAGGCTATGCTTCACGACTCCTAACTGATGACCACCTCACAGATAATAACGGTGGCAGCCTATCATTTCCGCTCCTTGCTGCACAATTTGCGTTGATGTATTTCGTCCGCTGTACCGAATTTTGTCTCGTTTGCCACGATAAGATTACGGCGCAATTTGAGGCACTGAAACCTTACGTCTGTGATAAGCCCTTATGTCTGTATCAATATATGGCCTTGGGTTTTGGACCCAGTGTCGAACACGTAAGTGGCCTGGTGCTGTGTATGCACAGATCAAACATCCGTATGCTAATGGTGTGTAGGAAATACAGAGTCAGCCGTATGTTGTCGATCTTCTCCTGAACTTTTGTTATACTAGTGCTTGTGTAAGTCTTTCCGCATGTAATCTCCCCGAGCTCGCTGACTTTTGATAGGGCGCTCGAATTCGTGAATACCCCACAGGTATGAGTCTATCTGTCCCTTTTGCCATCGCTCAAGCTGGCGTCTACCCAGCTATGATGAATGCTTCCGCTCCCCAGGCAGACTCTCATGCTCGCGGTAAAGATTTTGATGTCAAATACGATGCTGAGACGTGTGAAATCAAATTCGAGGGTAATTTCGAGAACAAAGACACTCCTATCCGCAGAGGAGATTGGGTCCGCATTCTGGTTGGGCCCGCACCTGGAGATTTCATGAGCCAAGCTATCCACTTTAGAGTGGAAGATATAACCTCGTTTCCAGTTGCAAAGCTCTCACCACCAATTGCACAGAAGTCACAAACAATTACATATCAAGTACCATCAGCTGGTGACATGCCAGCTGTCAATTCTCCCAACATTGCTGCAGCTCGGCTAGCTGTTTACAACTGTAACTTTGACGAGATGTCTGCCGTAGAAAAGTGCAGCACTATAGCAATGCTTCTTGACACATTACCAACCATCAAGCAGTTAAAAGAGTATATCGACCGGCAAAGTCAGACGGAAGAACCGAACCTTCGCAAATGGACAGATCGTATATCTCCAGCTGCATTGGGATTACTTAGATGGGTTATAGCTTCCAATCGCTCGTGCCTTGTTCAAGTTGATAGATGCCCTGGCCAGATTGATAGCTTTTTTGCTGACGCAAAAATCAGACCGGACCAAAAAGTCTCTCAAATTGGGGAAAATTGGGTTCAATTTCGGTTTGCACAAGGATCACCAGATAAGGAGCTGCGTTTTTTGAATGCGCTTAAAGCACAACAAGCACATTTGAATCCGGAGTATCCTACTATATTTGCTTTTCATGGTAGTGCGCTACAAAACTGGCATAGTATCATTAGGCATGGACTGGATTTCAAAGAAACCTTGAACGGGCGAGCATTTGGACATGGTGTTTACCATGCACAGGATCAAATGACATCATCTACTTATAGCGGACGAAACTTTTCGGTAAGTGTCAGATTTCTCTCATTTTATCTATGGTCTAACTTTAACTAGGCTTGCTGGCCTGGATCACAGCTCAATGCCACAGCCGTGATGAGCATCAACGAAATCATCAATTGCCCTCAGCAGTTTGTTAGCTCAAATCCATATATCGTAGTGCAGCACATCGACTGGATTCAATGCCGATACTTGCTTGTTAAGATTGTCCCTGTAACAAATGCAGCCAATGAATTTTCTTCGGATTCTAGGTATGTTTGACGTTGGAGGAATTGCTTTGTGAAATTATATGGGAATTCATAATGGGGTATGCTAACATTTTGCTTACAGTCATCTCGCAGCCGCCATCGAAATCAAGCAGGACCCTAAATATACAGCAAGATCTATGAATGGTATGCCCATAGGCGTCCCTCACTGTGCTGCTTCAACATCTAGAGCATTTTGCACCGATAGAGTTGGTAGTACTTCCCGATCTAAAAAACACAAATCTCTATCTTCTGTGGATGGGGCCACATTTTTCAGCGACGAAGAAGACATTGAGGATACCAAATTTCTTCTCTTCGAAGACGAGGGAGATATCGAAGTATTGTAAGCAAATGAATTCCCTACATACTTTGTCAGTTCGATCATTGCAAGCGCAAACAGCCTTGAAATGGCCCATCGAATGTCAACCCGTTGGATCCTACAGGCTCTGGTTTATGATCTCTTGCCATGATTCCCTTAAACTTTTAATGAGCTCACTAACTATTTGTACTAGATTTTCTACTTCCAAAAAGTCAGAAGCTGCAAAAACAGATTTTGTTCCTGGATCGCTTGATCAAAGCAGCCTTCCAATGCTGGATTCTCCGGCCTATGCCACCCCGTCTGCAACCATGCGACTTAACAGAGAATTACAAGCAATCCTCAAGATACAAAAGTCTACGCCCCTCCACGAACTAGGATGGTACATCGACGAAACTCTCGTTGATAACATCTACCAATGGATCGTCGAGCTGCACTCTTTCGATTTCACACTTCCGCTGGCCAAAGACCTCAAAGAATCCGGTCAAACAAGCGTTGTCATTGAAATTCGCTTTGGAAAAGAATATCCTCACAGTCCTCCATTTGTACGCGTTGTGAAACCACGATTTTTGCCATTTATGTCTGGCGGTGGCGGTCACGTAACAGCCGGTGGAGCTTTGTGTATGGAGCTGTTGACAAATAGTGGCTGGAGTGCCGTTTCTTCGATTGAATCTGTTCTCTTGCAGGTCCGCCTTGCACTTATGAGTACCGAACCAAGACCTGCACGTCTGGAACGCAGAGGTAAACAGCAACAAGGTGAGTACGGGACCCAAGAGGCTATGGCAGCTTTTATTAGGGCTTGTAATATGCACGGATGGAAGATACCCAAGGACTTCCAGGACTTTGCTGCAATACCAGGATTTAGCCGTTCTTGATCAGTCACTTTCAGAAACACGATATTATGGCGTTGTGGGAGGAAGTAAAACATACGGGTATTCTAGGTTTGCTTTTGCTGCTTTGCGAGTTTTATTTTCTGATTGGCGCTGGGGAAACTAGAGAGGAATATCATGATGAAATGTCCTAATGAACAAATACTCAAAAGGCTGTGAGAAATTTACAGTGGAAGGATATCAAGGCTTCATAGGTACAATGGAAAGAAATGCTAATGGCTTTTTTGGGGGGCCAACCGGTTCCCGCTATCACAGGTATTAGATTTCTACAGAATCAGCAACATAGTTAGGTTAGATAAATGATCTATTTCCAAATCTCTCTTCATAACCAACTTCTTCTGAATCAGTATTTACGGAGTAATATCATCAACATATCCACCAAAGTCTCAATCCGCATACAGCCTTAGCTTTAGCCTTATCTCAATAGCTCACTTGGGAATGAACTGGAGAGTCGAGATAGAGAATGATAAAGAAGAAGGATATTATATTAATTGTGGGCTATAACTACCTACCTAGGTAGTAAATAGTAATCTTAAATATCTAACCTTGAGCTTGTAGAGATCACCGGATTGATAGATTAATATGGCCTTTTTTCTTTTTTTTCTCTTTTTTTCTACGCCTTGTAGAATTGGTTTTATTTATTTATTATCTAGGTAGGTAGGTAAGTAGGTAGAGAATGTAATGTCGAGCACGAAAATTTAATGTACTGTTGTTTATGGGATTTGTATGTACTTTATGCTTTTGGATAGATAGGGAGATGGATCAGAAGCTTAAGGGGAATGAATACCATAATAGTGGTCGTGAGTAATTATCTAAGGGCCATGGCTATAGCCTATAGGAGTTCTGGAGGTTACTTTTTGGGGGTGTTTGGGTTGATGGATGGTTGGATGGATGGTTGGATGTTATATCAACAATGTTATATGATGTGGTATTATACACATATTACTCTATGTATACACATAAGCTTATTAACCTGTCTTCGGATATGGATATGGATATTATAAAAAGTGAAAGGTGAAAGGTGAATGGTCAATGGCCAATGATAGATGTACAATATTCCGAGGAAATTTCGGAATTTTAGAATTTTAAAATCTTGGAATCTTGGAATATTGAAATGTTGGAGTCGAAGGCTATATACCGGCAACCAACCTTATTGTTAGTTACCTACCTAGAGAAAGTTTGGATGGGATGTATGCATGCATGTATGAGGGCGAAGATTCCTAGCTAGTAGTGCACGCACTGTATTTTGTAACTTCGGGTAGAATTAGCGGGACTAGGATTGGAGACTGGGACCTGGGGACTGGGATAGGAGTTTGGGGGTTTGATTGTGATTTTGATGAGATGGGTGTGTTGTGTATGTTCAATGCTGATCTATTGAGTGGATGGATGCGTGGGTGGAGGGAGGGAGGGAGTTTATATTTATGTTGCCTTGGCCTTGAGTTTTGTAATTCGTGACATGGGGTTTCGATTGGGGAGGAGGAGAAGCGGAGATGGAGATGAGGAGTGGACAAAGGGAGTGAGGAGGATGGAGGAATGGAGGTGAGATGCACATAATGTCTATTTATCATAACTGAACTTCAAGTGAGAATTCAAATTTACAAGTAGAGATGTAAAATTGTGGAGATGTACTACTTTTGCGCAATAAGTAGATATTACAGGAAATAGAACCAAGCAGAAACCCTCCAAATCCAAAAACCACCATTGCCCATCCCTCTCCCAAAATCACAAATCCCCCGACGCCTATACATACGTAAGATCTTACATACAATAAGCGCTCCCTTCTACGCTCCTTGAAAACTAACTCGCCTTTTCATAAAACACAAAGCTATATCTCACATCATGTCGCTAACTCACATCACAAGATACCTGACCATTATCTATTTGTTGATGTTGTGTCCCCAGAGCTTTTGCTCTTCGCGTGCACTGTATGTGCTAACAGCCAATAACTGTTTCATTTGCTCAGTGCCAACCGTCATCTTCTTGCCTGCGACAAACCATCTCAAACCCTCGGTACATGGTGGAGAAGTAAGACTTCCCTCATAAGTCCAGAAATCCTTAGCGTTGTCGACTTCCGTGAGTGCTTGCTGGAGATTCATATTTAATGGAATTCTGGTAGTCTGATCACGGAAGGATGGGATGGATGCGAGGGGGAAAGAATTGAGAAATGTAGAGTTGCCAGTGGTACCATAAGCGACGGGATCAATCATGATAGCGACGACGGCTCGTTCTTGGCCCGAGGCTGTGGCGTGCACAAAATGAAGCTCGGCTTTGGAGCGTGTGGAGTCGATGGTGTGATCAGCAGGTGCGTGAATGTGCCATCCTTTGAGATACACGGTTTCCTTGTCGAAGGTCATGGATGGGTTGCCGCTGAGATTAGTGGTGTTGGCAGTGAGGGAGAAGGCGGCGCCATATCCCCAGTTGTATAGAGAGCCTGGGGTGGCGGTGGGGTATTTGAAAGTTGGAACGTGGGTCTTGGAAAAGCCAGTCGCGGTCTCCAAGTGGATAGGGGATTGTTGAGCACCGGTTTGGCAAGTGGTGTAGTCTAGTGATGAGATGTCAGGGAGTGAATGGGAGTTTGAGGTGGGAAAGAAAACTTACTCTCGTTAATCATTCCCCAGTTGTAGGCAGCGTCATATGCCCAATCCGAACCTTCTGCTCTCTTCATAAGTGAGCTAGAAAGATCATGCTGAGGACAAGCCATGACAGCTGATAATAGAGTAGCGGCAAGAATGAAAGCAGACATGATGATTGAATGAATGGAACTGGATAATTGAATGAGTGGAACTGGATAGTTGAATGAATGAATGAATGAGTGAATGTGATAGCTGACTATGAGAGATGGATGGTTTGATGCTGTGATAGAAGAGTGACACTACCATCTATATATAAGAAAAATTCCCTTGACTGTTAAACTGGGATCTCTTCTCTTGGTCAATTTTCACAGCCATCACAATAAGCTTGGAAATTAACATGATCAAACGAATGCATAAAACACTAGCTTGCTATAAGCTCTTATTCAGCAATTTCAAGCCAGCAATAATCTTGATATGTATAGGCGTGTGAAATTGTTGATGGGTGTGGCATGCATTTTTGAAGATATACTTTTCTTAGCGTTAAATACCAAGAGCCAAGGACAGTTAATATTTCTGTCAAACAAGCGAACATTTAGCTTGTTTGGCCAAACAGTAACCTGATTACCGGTAACAAGCTCGTGAAACTTGCTTCTTCTAGCCAAAGTTATAAATGGGGGATTTCGAAGCACTTGCAAAGCCACAATTTATTATCTCATGATCCTCTAAACTCTATTATAATCTCCTTCATGCGATTTTCAACATTAATAATGGAACGAAGGGCTGTGCACACTGGGCGGTTGCTGTATCGGACTTTCCAACCTCAACAACCACCGTGAGAATGAGCACGTGTAGCTCTTGTATCAAAAAACCTTTAAGACCCCAGAGTCTAGATTGTATGGTGTCAGAACTTAAAGTCTACCACCAGTATGAGTTTGAGCACGATGTTTACTAATTAGTTCTCGTCTCAAGGACCATTCTCCTTAGGGATGGAAAGATTTGATCCTTCATGATATTGGGATAATCCGAAATATTGAAAATCTTCAAAGAATGTCAAATGCTTGATTTACTTCTCGCAGATCACAGCTGTAGAGAAATTGGTTCATGTAATTTTGATAACAAAACGGAGAAATAACAAATATCACCTTGAAAAAAGAAATTGAATATCCAATTAATTGTCCACTGTATTGAGATAGTTCGGAGTATTGAAAGAGATTCAAAGAAAGTTGAGAAGTTTGATGTATTTGTCATGAATCAAAACTCTAAAGCAGTTCATTCGATACATTTAGTGGTAATAATGACGTTTCATTGCTCTGATGAATTAGGTCAGGGCAGTAACGGGCATCACCTTGGGAAAGGATTTGGGTGTTTGGCCTTGTTCGGTGTACCCGGGGATGTTTCGATCCCGTTTGGTATTCTGACAAGAAAGACTCAAGACACTAATGAGCCTTTAGAGAAGTATCTTCTTCTAGAACAAAGAGAAAAGGCTTCCACGGCAATGGCCAGCGAAGCCTCATCATTCAAGTTCTTGAGGTTATTATTTCATCTTCAACTCCATTCAATATAGATGAAAGAAAGGCCTTGGAGAATGAAAGAGACATCGAGATAAGGTGGGAATATTCAAGGATGGTTGAGTGTTTGATTTCTTGAAAGATCAAGGAAGAAAATTGAGATAGAGAGGAGCAAAGGATTGTATAGAGGGGTGTAAGAGGGTTGTATAGAGGGTTGTATAGAGGATTACATAGAGTATTGAGAGAGGGAGATGGTTGAATGCGCAGAGCTATTATTAGTTGGATTAGTGCTTAGCGGCGTTACTAAGGACACACCCGCTAAGCTATCCCATATAAGATTAGCGTCGGTAAAAGGTGTGATGAACTCCGATTTTCTCATGCAGGGATCCTTTATCGTCATGCGCATACGGAGTCCTTACCGATTACCTACTGATTACCTACCGATAGAACCATTTTCAATAATTATACCCCAAGTTATTTATTTGCTTCATGAGGTATGCAAATGATTCAATATTCAATATTCAATATCAATTCCTGTGTCAATATTTAACACTGAACGGTGAACATTCTTCAAACATTCTCTTTCCAACCGAGGAAATCCAAATCAGCTCGACAGACAATCAGTACGCATAGTGTGCTCAACTAAACCTCATGCCAAAACTACCCAGCTACTCATGTTGATATTTTTACATCTTCAAAATCCTTCTTTCTACTTATTTTTATCCAGTTGTCTCTTACTTCATTGTCCCTAATTCCCACAAAACAGTATAATCAACGGAACACCACCACGCCATTGAAGATTTCACTATCCAGTCTTCAATCACTGTTTCCTCGTTCACTTGTACCAAAAAAAAACCTTTGCTGATAGGAATTTGGGAATTCTTCTCTCGGCCATGGCTATGAGTCCTTCTCCCCAAATGTCCCCGACAACGTTCGGTAATAAAGCTGAGAGACAACGATCCAATTCTCCACCTCCGCATCAACTATCCAAAAGAGACAAACGTCGCTCTATGTTGCAAGATAAGCTGGCAGAAATGACGGTCAATTTTGCCTCGAACCGCGATCATTATTATCGCGATCAGCTCAAAGGGTTACAAATCGATATGAATCTTATTCAGGAAGCGGACGTCCATGGCAAGTTTCCCCTCCCAGATGGCAATGAGGTTGAGGCATTAGTTGTAGATGGCATCAAGAAAGTCAAAGGAATTGCTGGCCATCATCCATCTGCTGCTGGAAAAGAGTATGAGTCCTTTGCACGAGAGATCAACAACGCCATGGAGGAGCGAGACGTAGCATTGACCACACACATGGTAAGTGAAACTGTTTCCCTTTGAGTGTTCCTCTCTCTACGAAAGCTAAAGCTAATTTTTATTTTTTACAGAGAGATTACGAGGTCAGGGCTAATGAAATCGAATCCGCTCATGCCTACCGAATGCGACTCGCAGACTTAGAATACCAAGCTTTGAAGACAACTTTGAGAGATCGTTTGATCAACAAGGTCATTAGCAAGAAAGCCCATTTATCGAAAGATAAAGAGTCAATTGAGATTGGAGAGAATAATGCTTTACTTCTCCACCCAAGCCAATTCGGTCTCGCCAACCCCGCTAGCCCTGGTGGTATGCATTCCAAAAGAGCTACGAGGCATCGCCGAGAAGCTGAAGAATTACCGAATATGTTTGACGGCTCTAAACGCAAAAGAAAGGGCATTGATGGCGACGAATCCCCAGCTCCCTCACGTCAACGTATCGACAACGGTGGTAGTACTCCATTATGGAGCTCCGAGCGGAACATCAGCGCATCTGCACAAATTGACGCATCGGCATACAGCATCGAAAAGCTCTTCACTGACAAAGAGCTCGCGATGAAATACAACGAGGCAGCCCAAGCAGCATATAGTTACATGGTTCGACATGCACCATACGAGGATGAAAACAGCCCTCAAAATGGCAGATCCGATTCCAGTCCCGACACGGACAAGATAAATGCAACATCTGGGGATGTTGAGAATGATGAACCAGATTCTCCTCCATCCGCACCTACAATGGAACGTCAACCATCACACCAAACCAGGAGCACACGCGGTGGAGCCCTTGCGAATTTCAATACGGGTACAGGAATTGATATAATTAGCGACTTAGCATACCCTGGCAATATGGCAGCAATCACGAAACAAATCCCTAAACTACCACCACTTCTCGCCTCAAATATGCAGAAAGGATATGTGAAAGGAGATGCTGCTAATCAGCCGCAAGGATTGGCTCCTGATGAAATCAATGCCGAATTAGAGATCATCAGAAGGGGTCGCACGTACAATGATGAGCGGGGTTATGGGAAAAATCTTGAATTAGAAAACGGTGGAAGAAGTCTCCTTGAGGCAGTCAGCACACCGAGAAGAGCTCAAACTTATTATGTTAGAAGCGACAATAAAGGCTCAATGCTTAGCAATTTACGAGAAGAACTTGGTGCAGAATCAATGTCAAAGCAAAGTTCCAGGGGAGGAAGCGAGGTCGGAGGAACGCCGATGTCGAGACAAAACACCAATGATGGAACATCATCGAGAGCCGGTCGAGTGAGGAAGAATTTATTAAGTTGAGAGAAAAGTTTATTCATCGCTTGATCATCTTTACATTCTTACTTATTGGGTATTAGAGAGCGCAGGCGTTGGGGATAAGGAACATGATGAGGGAGGTCAAATTCCGGAGATTCACAAGGTGATCAGGGATATTGATTATATCATGGCTGGTTGTTAAAAAACAACAATTATGGAGTTACATTATATCTATGCATTTTCATCGTTTTGAACGACCCGTCTTTACAACTACTCTCAAGAGATATACTCTAGATCAGAGATTAATTCAATAAATTTTAACATCAATTTCACATCATACTACCTATGCATTCACTAGGTACATGGCAGTGATCATGCACTTCATGTCACTCCTGTCCTAAGTAGAAAAGAACCTAAATTTTATATAGTCAAGACTTCCCAAATATACACGCCCCTTAACCCGCAGCGAAAATGTAATTAAGATCTTACTTGGTAAGATGACATACATAGATAGGTCGGATGATATATGTAGCATCTAATTCTCATGATTCTATACTATCTATTCTCGTGGAGGTAGGTAGATAAGTAGGTAAGATCTTATTAACTTGGAAACAATTACAAGTAGGTAGGTAAGATTAGAATGCTTATATATCTCGTCTCATCAAATTCAATCTCATTAAATTCAATCTCATCCCATCTCATCGAATCAAATCGATCTTTTTTCTTTCTTTCTTTTTATACTCGTGATACCTATCTTGCTTGATATATAACTCACTCTCACTAGGTAGGTAGGTATCACTACACGTAAAAAAACCCCAATCACAAAAAAGACAATCACCAAGATTACAACTAAATTTATACATAACATCACCACCTAATCCAGCTTCTGAAATGTATCTTTCGAATATAGCTAGCTAGCTACTCGAAGAGATCAAGATCAAGATGAAGATTAATCCCTAATATATACGAAGATATATAAAATCGACATTTCGAAAAGTAATCCGAAACGCTAGTAATATCGTATACTTCCGAGGTTTTGAGCGGGAGATATTCTATATATACGGAGTATCCTCTCTAGAAATCAGCTAGGGAACAGCCGTCAGAGGCTGTAAATACAAACCCTGTTTTTACACCCCAACACCCCAAAAATCCTACTCCTATTCAATGTCTTTCACTCGTAACCCAAAAATGATTATCCTATGCAGACACAGACCCATATAGCGCCATTCCTTCCGAAGCCCAAGTTATATACAAGTCATGGCTCTCATGTAATGACGTACTCTCCGAATTCCCGTGAGGGAAATCTTGTCTACCCAAAGGAAACCCCTGCTGACTCGTGATGAATAATGGAAATCAAAGGTCGTTACCACCAATTCCCCGCACCTCCCAAGGCATTTGCATCCGGTATTTGTTGTCCCGTCTGAATTTGGAAATCTCTAGCCAAATCATCCCAACCTGTCCAGGTAACATCATCACCATTAAGGGCATTCATATCAAGATCCAATAATGCATTATCATCCATTATCCAGGGTATTTGATTTTGGCCTTGTAACTGCTGTTGTTGTTGCTGTATCTGGAGTTGAAGTTGTACTTGCTCGGGAGCTGGCATACCCATACCCACTACCTGGGGAGAAACATTGGTGTCGAAATTATTGCCATGACTTTGTTCTTGGTCTAGGTAGCTTTGAGGTTCTTCCGCTTCTACTGGTGGTGATTCGGCCTCGCCATTTATGAGCGCTTGAGTTCTGCGCATGGCGCTAATACATTCGTCAGGGGCTCCTTCCCAATGATCTTTATCGTTTTCTTCTTCCATCGAAGTCATGTTCTCTTCTCGCTTTCTACGAGCTCTTGCCATGAGCTTTCGCATGGGTTGCCAAAACATGCCGCGTTTGCTGCTGCCGACAGCGTCGCTCCAATCATCAAATGCACTGTCAATTGCTTGCCAGGCTCGCTCCACAAGCGTGGAATTTTTCCGGACGGAAAGTTCGCCAAGAATGAAGGCAATGGCATGCCATTGTACCTATAGACGCGCAAGTTAGTAGTGTTTGATATATAGAGATTCAACATATTCAATATACGTACATAAGTACGGAATAGCCAACCCCATTTCTTGGTACTGGCCTCGGTTTCTAATATTCTCGAATACTCAATGATTTCGATAGACGATTTGAGAAGACGATCCTTAGTATGCGGAGATAAGCACTGAGGCTTACCCGGCTGAATCAACGGGTGATAGATTATTAATGACATCTTTGCAAAGATAAGACGTGCCACTGTACCTGCTACCCACTAAAATTTCCAATATCAGTAAACAACCAATGGTATGAAATTATAAGAATATGTGGGGGTCACTGATGTTGTATCGCCTTCACGGTTACACCAACTAAGATAAAGCACCAAGAAAAGTCATCACTTACATATAGAGGACCGGCATTTTCACAGTATTTGAGATATTTTTCCTCTAGTCGAACAGAGGTTGCCTTGATCAACTCTTCTTTCTGTTCAAGTGTGAGGCTTTTTGGATTTCCTGAAGGACAAGGACCACGACCTGGAGGGGTGTATTGAAGGCGTTTCGACAAAGCACATATTTCGAATCTAATAAGAACGAATGTCATCTCCGAGACTCCTTCTCGAGGTTGTGGCGGTTCTTTTGAATCAGGATCTAAGTCTGCATCATTTATCGAAAGTGGAAATTTGGTATCGAATGTATGATCATATATTGAAGGGTCAGAGCCATGGTCCTCGGATGCCCTTACGTCTAGAACACATATTTGCCACCAGAGTCGTCTCCGCATTTCCGTATCATAGGGGGATAATCCAAACTTCTCTCCATCACGATGCAAGCCTGATCATCATGTTAGAAATTGTGCCGAAGAAAAAGGAGCATAGGGACTCACCAAGTGATTGACCGATCCTCATGACAAGTCCAGTTAATGACCATGCAAATCGAGTATCGTCATGTCTGCGAACGCAAGTCAAGAATAGTACAAATGCTTGCACAGTCATGATTTCGTTTGTACTGAGGAAGCCTGCCCTGGCAAGAGCTTGCTCGGTGCCAAATCGATACTTTCTAACCAAAGTTTCTTTCTCCACCCCGAAATTGGTAGCAACCTTGTCAAATGTCAGCCATAGCTCGTATCACTGGAGTTTATTCTAGAGGTAGAGATGAATACCACAAACCTCTTCATCTGACATAGAAATGATAGTTGCAAAGTATATAGAGAACATCAAAGCTTCTGTGCTCCTGCTGATGGTATCTAAATTGTGTTGAACCTCCTTAATGATCTTCCCCATCGTAGGCACATGGAGAAGCTTAACCAGTGGCATCACGTTTTCCAGAAATGTTGACCAGTAAAAAGGTATTTGAGATGGCAGAGGATGCAAAGCCTTCATATCAACATCTGCAGAGCTATAACCCATCACAAAACTCTGATGATCTGGTTGAGGAATGGAAGATGGTGCTGGAATCGGGGAGTCTCCATCGCTATCCTCTTCGTCCTCATCGAACATGGCGCGAAGCTCGGCTATCTCCTGAGATAATTCTGCCCAAAAGGGATTTGAAACGTATTGACTCTTTCCTGAATCCAATACCAATCGTCCTATTCCTTTTTCCACAGTAAATACATCTTTTGAAGGTGGAAGGTCCATGTCGAAAGGTCTTGCAAGAGCTCCTTTTTTGATGCCATTGTTTTCGTTTATCCCAGCCGTTTTGAATTTCGAGGCTTTATCACTATACCTGTCGTTGGACTCGACATTATTGTGCGGGGAGGAATGATCGCTTGATGGTGAAGCCCTCGAATGTTCCACCTCCACTTGTCCACTGAGTTCCTCCACAACCCCTTCCAATCTTCTAAGTCTCTTCAACAGTTCCGCTTCTCGATCGCTGACCGGCTTCCCTCCGGCTCTGGGGCGTCTAGGGGCGCGCCCCGGCGCTGGAAATACACACTGTGATTGCGCCTTGGTGCAATTCGAGCAAGGCACCTTTTTGTCGCATTTAACCTTTCGTCTGCGGCATGTAACACATGACCGCGCATTCAGTCCAGTAGGAGCTGCAGCAGTAACCGATGTTGATTGTCTCCGAACATCATCGGGGCCGCTAGGTGGGACAATGGGAGGGGGGATCGATGACGTTGAGGGGTGTGTTGAATTTGGCGGAATAGCTATTGCATGCTGGTTTTGATAGCCTGCGAACATGGCGTTTTTGTTGGTGATGATTTAAACTCCCCCCTTCATCTAGTAAAATGCAAAGTACAGGCTTAAAGTAATTATTGTGTTCCAAGAGGTTGGATTGGCGGATAAAGTTGGATGAATTGAATGAAAGAATTGACAATTTACAAAAGGTTCATAGATGATGGGCAAGGCTATGTATGATAATCATGTATGTATGCGATAGACCACCCTGAAGATGGCAATATTTTGGGGCATGCACTTCGACGTTGTTAAGCTCCGCCAAGGCCCATAATTATATGCTGTTATTGCGACTGTTGTTAGGTACCTAGTAAATAATATATCCTCTGAACTCAATCCACCAGATCTATACCATATATTCTTCCATCTACTTTCTGCATGCTGACGCCTTCTCTTAAATATCATTGCAGCTCACAGGGCATACGTATACGGGTACTGTTCTGGAATACGGAATACAGAAGCCAGAAACAACTTCATCCACATTCGTGCATCACTAAACGAGTCATACTTCCCAATGAGCGCCACTAAATCATATAAACAGGACAGATGGCCGAGTGGTTATGGCGTGTGACTCAAGCTCAACAGCTTAGTTGATTTAATCAATTAGCATTCTCATGGGCTTAGCCCGCGGGGGTTCGAATCCCCCTCTGTTCATTTATACTTTTGTCAATCTGTTTGTGGAAAGATAAATGCTGACTTTTTGATGTGTGGGGGTGTTGTACGCGGTTTTTTGGGGGATTTGGGTTTGTAGGCGGTGTAGGCAGAGGAGAGGGAAATCAAATGCAAAGGACTTTTCCAATTGAATGTCTGTCTGTCTGGTTGGTGGTGTTGGGGATGCTGGAAATTTTATCAAATTTGATCGAAGCTAAATAAGATCTTACAAGTTACCGAGGGGAAAGGGGGGGCTTCCGGACCTCATTCTTGTAACTGTATTTTCTATCTATCTATGGTTTACTTTCATGGTATTTCTTTGGAGGATTCAATTTTTTGATTGAGAAAGGATCAAAGTCAAGACACACAAATGAAGCTCGGTTCGATTATCTCCTCCGAAGTTATGGCTAAGAGAACTGCTTGGCAAAGGTACTTATTCATGTACTTATTCATCATCTCGTGTCCTATACCACAAGCAGCGAGCACATAATTAAATAAGGAGAACGCTCAATGCCATGACCAAATTCTAGCCCTTTTAGAATCCTCCCTTTCCCAGGGCCAAGTCACACCCCTCGATCTTATCTTCCATGCGATCACTACAGAGTACACTCCGTAAACCTTCTCAATCCCCCCCACATGGTCTTTTTACGCGTGTTTACTGTGGACACGGCGTGGAGTCTCGAATCAACACCGAGCCTGCACAGCCCTAGACATTATGCTCGCCCCAGAGTCCTAGACCATAGCATCCCTGCTAATAACGCCCTGGATGTTTGCAATCCCAATCACAACGAAATATCGAACACGATCAGCAACATGCCAGAAGATCAATGTCATGTCTGCATCCCGGTTTCTCCGCAATGTTGTCGCACCACTCGCTCATCATTTCCATCCGATGTCATGCATGTGGACAAACGGTTTCTAATATAAGAACCAAGAAGTAAAGTAAAGTATATCTGATACCAACCTACCAGCCCTCGAACTCGAAACAAATTCTATCTCGCAGAACTAAGTCTTGGATCTTTCTTCTCCCATATATTCAATCCCTCCAAAGCATCCCCTTGAACATTATAAAATCATGAATATCCCCCGAAAACATAACCCCTATCTCGATCCTACCAATAAACAACACCGCGACTACGCCCGTCTAGACGTCTCTCACTCCCCAGACAACGTCCCAGATACCCCTTTCAACTCGCCTACCGCCATGTCTATCTCAAGCACCGAATGGTTAAGTCCAAATCTAAATACATTTTCTCTAAACCAAATCATGATGGATGAAAACAAATCATCATCATCGTCATCATCATCACACCAATCACATAAACTCCAGCCTACATCCGCACACTCAGACTGGCGACCAATATCACGAGATCGTGCTGGGTCATCTGGATCAGAAAGATCAGAAACTACTCGCGATAGTAAAAAATGCCGCTGTGGAAATGGAGGAATGCAAAAAAGAGACAGTGATGATGGACCTAATTCAGGGTTTGGAAGTTATGGCGACAGTCACTGCGAGCAGTGTATTCTACGAGATGAGGGCGTGGAGAGGGGAAGATGTAGGACGAGGACGAATTCTAGTAGTTCAAGGGATAAAACGAGTTGTTCTAGAGAGAAGAAGAGGAGGTTGGATCTCTGATGTGTGTGGCGTCTTTTGTATATCTAAAAATAAATCTGAATAGTGGAATACAATACTTGCATGAAGTTTATCAAAAGTAATATCACAAAAAAAAGTGACGACTACATCAATATATGCTCGACTTTTCTCTTCTTCACTGATTTGCTGATACTATCAGTGACTATGTAGAAGTCCCCAGCTAATATACGGTGATTATCTAGAAATTAAAAATCTCTTAAACATTTGGCGTAACCTAGAGCGCGAGGCCATGTGGGCTTTGTATCACGTCGTTTTAACATAGCCATGCCTCACATTTACATCTGGGATATGTTATTATATCACTTCGCATGACGCTCATATCAACTTTGCAACTCTACTGTAAATATAGAGCTCAGTTTCTTTTCACCATCTAACATCGATTGGGGAGGTAATTATCTATCGATGATCTTATGTAAACCTACAGAACTTGATCTGGAGACCTCCATAATATGAACTTGAATTCCAATGTAATTGGCGTCTCTAGCATTAAACAAAACCTGAGCGCGGTGATCGATTAGTCTCCTCGAATTGAGAGAGATTCATTGAAACTCGCCCGCCAAAATCTTCTGCAGAGTATCGTATGTATCAACTTCGTACCGCATCCTCTGTGTGGAAGATAAATGCGAGTGTCCTATTAGTCTCGTGGTGTCCACCTGCAGAAGTTCCGGCAGTGTTGGAGGTTCAAAGTGATATGCACTATTACCCACAAACACTGTATCATCTTCCTTGCATGCCAAATCCTCCATTACCATTTTCAATTTTGATCTTCTTTGCTCCCAGAAACCATGGCCGGAGCTCTTAATGCTGTGAAATTACGTATATAAACCGGAGCTCTTGCTAGCATGCAGGGGATTGAAATTTGCACCATATTAACCTTGTCTGCCATGAACAGGTCTCAATGACCTTTAGAAATTGCACCACCGATATTCCCTCCGGAGTCAGACATAAAAATAACTTTCTTTTTGAGAGAGTAAAGGTGGGCGATTAGAGCTTGAAACCCAAGCCCGTCATCAAGCATGTCCACGTTGACTGGCCTATCATTCCAAATTGCAACCAGTTTTTGGCAAAGATCCGCGACTCTCATCTGGCTGAAACCAAAATATTTAGCTAACGCTAAGAGTCTATTTCTTAGACGATATTCAAACGATTTGCCGTCCATAGCAGGGTCGTGTATTTCCTTTTGAACCGTTGTCAAGTATGGATTGATAATGTCCTGCGCCTTGACTGTGGGCAAAACTTGATTGATATAATGACGTACGTTACAAAAAGCAGAGGCATTTAAATTAGTGTAGCTGAGAAGCAGGCTATTGCCCAAATAAAATACGAAATAATCTCGCGAAAGAAGCTGTCCTTGAAGATCAGAAACCGGATTGTGTCTGTTTCCAAATCCCAAAGCTTCATCATCGTTTAACTCTGGAAGGGGTGCCGAATTATGTCCATTGTGACCGCCCATAAATCCAAAATTATTCGGTTCTGAAAGTTGCGGCGAATTTTCGCCATTGCCATTCTCTATAGTTTCAGTATTGTCCAAGTCTGTTCTAGAGAATCGTTGTCTTTTCGGCATCGAGGACGAGTCAAATGAAACCGATGGACGCTTTTCTGACGAAAGATTATAACCAAGCTGCTCGTCATGTCGATTTAAACGGAAATTACCTTGCGGTTCATCCCAAAGCATCTCAAGAGACATATCAAAATTTGGAATGCGATGGCCTGTTGGATGTGACTTCTGAGCATCATATTGTCCTTTTAGTGGAGGACCATAGAAGGATCATTGAGCTTCAGAAACGTTCGGTGGAAGTTTTGGGTAGGTTCTTGAACACTCGATTGAGTCAGCAACTCTTGTGGTTTCATCCAATCAGAGGTTGAAAGACAGGGGTCTAGTGGACTCTCTTGAAATGAAGATTGAGGCCAGGGTGAATGGCTCATCAAGGCTTCAAAATCTATTGTGACCGGGGCTCGAGGTGCTGATTGTGAACCGAGCTGTGGGTATGATTGTGACCATTGTGGTGCGGATTGGGGCATGGGTTGTTCTGTGGGTGATGGTAGCAGCTGGGGCATTACGGGACGTTCGATGATTGCCTGTCTTCCTGGAACTGAGTGTCGTTGTGATTGGGGACCAAAGGTACCGTGTTGAGGAAATGAGCTATTTGATACATGACCTAGTGGCAATGGTTGCCTTTGAGATATGGAATGTTGTTGTGGTTGTCGACCAAGGAAATATTGTTGAAAAGGTGAAATATTTGGTTCATCCATCGGAGGAAAGTTCGGGGTTCCGTGGAGAGGGCTATTGCGAAGATCGTGGCCATTGCTAAAAGGGTTCATTTTCGTAATGTATTAAGCAAACAAGCAATTGAATATATATGAATGAATAAACACTTGACACATCTCACAGAATATGAAGCATTGATTGTATGTGATACAAGAGAATGTAGCTTAGCAAGGCCGGGTGGGTGCTTATACCAATTTCTTTCGAATTGGATTGGGAAAACACATTGGGAGACGTGTTGGGTAGTTGCACTTTCACTCTCCCAATCCTGTGGTGAAGTAACGAAATCTAACTGTGCTTTCCATATTCGAAATCGACTCCGGATATTCACAATACCTACTAGACTATGGCGTTTAAAATCTGGGTTTAGAATCGGTAATTGTAATAACATACTTGGGTAGATTGTGACGGACTCGGACTGCGAAGCACACTTCTTACAAAGTACCCTCTGTCTGGATGAGAAGACAACACTTGACACCATCAACGCAACTTTGTTGGTAAATCCGATACAAATTAACACCAGCACACTTTCCACACGCTGGAATCAAATACAGCGGCCCATGGGCATCTTATTATTGATCAACTAATCGAAATTGATGCTCAAAATACAATATTGATCTGATATAAGTTACTGCAAGTGCGACTTTCCTCCCGAGAACCAACGTCTAAGCTTTGGAAAAGTATCTTCGGCTCTAAGGGAATTCTTTCAAACTAGGGTATAACTCCTCAAAGCTTCAATTTCTCTGCAAACCATTTCTCGGCAACAGCGACAGCATCATCGATCTTATCCGCATTGGTTCCTTGACCAGTGCGAGTTGGCTCCTTGCCACCAGATCGACCTCCTATGACCTCCGAGACTGCTGCGGCCCATTGTTCCGCACTCACGCCCTTAGAAGCAGCATCCTATATAGCGTTAGTCGACATATTCAAAGTATGGAGGAAATAGTTGCACTTACTGTACCGACGTAAACTCCGTGCACGACAGCACCCTCACTAGCACTGCCTCCAAAGAGATAAACCGTCTTCTCCTTTGCTTTGGATTTGAAATGGTTCATCACTTCAGCAATAGCCTTGGAGTTTGCAGAGATTGGTAATTGTGCAATATAAGCGATGCTGTCCTTGTTCTTTGGATCAGCAAAATGAGCAGTAACAGTATCCAAAGCAGTCTTGGATTCGGCCTTCTGCTTCTTTTTTTGTTCATCAAGAACATCCTTTTGAACCTTGGTGAATTTCTTCTTTAAATCCTCCTTAGCCAGTACGGAAATAGTAAGGTGGTTCAAGTCATTTTGTGTTGCTTTGACCTCCTGTTCCTTCTCTACGCCGTGAGGCATAGCATCTAAAGCAGCAATACGTTTGCCGAATTCCGAGGCGACTCTCTGTACCTCATGCGCGGCATCACCAGTATAGGCGATGATTCTTCGAATTCCCTTGGCAATACCACTCTCCTCGACAATAACGAGGTCCTTAATAATGCCAGTCTGATCGACGTGAGTTCCACCACAGAACTCGACACTGACTTTTCGCCATTCTGGGTTCTTTGGTTCGGCGAGTAGAACGTCGACCTCGACACCCACCGACACCACTCGAACGGGATTTGGGTATGTTTCGCCGAAGACAGCACGTACACCCTCAATAGCCTTTGCAGTGTCAAGATCAACATCCTTCGAGTAAATCTTGCAGTTTTGTTTGATGTAAGAATTAGAAGAGTCCTCGATCTTCTTGAGCTCAGGTAGTGTGACTTGAGCTTTGTGCGAGAAATCAAATCGTAATTTCTCTTGGTCGACAAGTGATCCCTTTTGGTTGATATCTTCGCCTAAATGCTCCCTCAATGCATGGTTGAGAATGTGTGTACCAGTATGGTTGTTCCGGATAGGTTGTCTTCTTAATTCGTCGTATTCGCAAATGACCTCATCTCCAGCCTTGAATTTTCCATAGTCCATGTAACCATTATGGACAATGTATCCACCATATGCTTGAGTATCAAGAACCTTGAATTCCGCAACACCATCAATTATGATTTTGCCGGTGTCGAAAACTTGACCACCTTGTTCAGCATAGAAGTTAGTCTTATCTAGGAGAATGCCAAATGGCTTATCACTTGGCAGATCTGCGGTGCTCTTGAGGAAGCTATTGCCATCGTAAATGAGTTGGACCTTGCCTGTTGAATCGCCCTTTGAAAATTTGGCGTCATCATTGGTTCGAGAAATACCTATGTTGTCAAGTTCGGCAATTTGATGTACATCTAATTTCGCGAAAGTGTGGGCAGCCTCCTTGACGGATTTACTAGCCTCACGCGCCTTCTCTTTGGCAATCTCGATCTCCCCTTCATCCGTCTCAAGGCCTCTCTCCTCAGCCATGATTTTGGTCAAATCTTCTGGGAAACCAAAAGTGTCGTATAATCGCCATACATCTGCACCTGAAAGTTTTTTGGTATTCGTCTTGATGGCCTGGGCGGCGTATTTCTCGAACATCTTCTCACCACGATCCAAAGTTCTAGCAAAAGCCTCTTCTTCTTCATCCAGAATTTCCTTGACATCTTGTTGCTTTTTGACTATCTCAGGAAATTGCTCGCCCATTTGTTCAACAAGAGCTGGCAGAATTTTGGAGAAGAAGCTACCAATCTCGGCGTTGAAGTATTTTCGAGCATAACGAGATCCTCTTCTCAAAACACGTCGAACAACATAGCCCCGTCCTTCGTTGTTAGGGACACCTCCATCGGAAATAGCGAAAGTGAGTAAACGGATATGATCAGCAATAACACGATAAGCGGTATCGATCCCGTCAGTATCGTCCTTGCCATATTTATCGGTATATGGTCTGGCCTGTGTAACTTCTTGAATCTTGGCAAATAATGGGGAGAAAACATCTGTGTCATAATTTGACGATTTGTCCTGCAATACCGATACCAAACGTTCATAACCCATACCAGTATCAATATGTTTGGCTGGTAGAGTCTTCAGCGATCTATCCTTCTGTCGGTCGAATTGGATAAAGACGATATTCCAAATTTCCAACACGTTAGGGTCATCCTGATTGACGAGATGAGCAGCATTGCGCCCTCCTCCTATTCTGTCGTAATGGATTTCACTACAAGGTCCGCAAGGTCCTGTCTCCCCCATCTCCCAAAAGTTATCCTTCATGTTTCCTGTCAGGATATGGTCCTCCTTAACTCCAGCCTTTAGCCATAACTCCTTAGCCTCTGTATCCGCTGGTACATTATTCTCCGAATCGCCTTCAAAATATGTGACGTATAATCGATCTGGATCTAACCCGTAGACCTTTGTGAGTAACTCCCATGCCATGGCAATAGCATCTGACTTGAAGTAATCGCCAAACGACCAGTTCCCCAACATCTCAAAGAAGGTCTATGACTCACATGTTAGAACTGTTCAAATATGGCATGTAAGGGGTGACTTACATGATGGTAACTATCCTTTCCGACATCATCGAGATCCTATAAACAATCAGATTATATACTTCCCGATGAGAGTCATGTAGTAGCAAGCCTCACGTTGTGTTTTCCTCCAGCACGAATACACTACAACTCCGTTAGCGTATATCCCTGACAGCAGCAGCAACCCAGTCATCACCTTTTGCGTATCCACTGCTCTCTTCAGTTGTGCCATATCATCAGTCTTTCCCACCGTGCCGAGGAAAATCGGCTTGAACTGGTTCATACCAGCATTCGTAAAGAGGAGAGTGGGGTCATTGTGAGGGACCACAGAGGACGATGGCACTGTTTTTTGTTAGATATACAGCTTCAATAGACCGTTCAAACTCTGACAGAGGAGTGCAAAAGCTACAGAAGGAGTTTTGTCCTATTCATGGAGGTAATCCATAGTTGAAGTACCCCAATGAAACCCCTTCATCATAAAGAATTACCCCGCCACCTACCAACAGAATGAGCATGCTTCTCGAAAAAGTTCAAGAATTCTTTCCTAACTACCGGGGCCGTCCATTTACTAGTATCTTGAGAGCTCGCCATAATTCTCGACGTCCCAGAAAATTTGCGATACAAGGTTGTGTTGTTAAAACTTATCGAGGTGGTGCGCGAGTCGAACAAAGAAAGTCGCGTTCTCTCGGAATCGTAGAATATTCTCGAGCAGTGACTCAGTGGACCTGGAACTCTTGCGATGTTCAGATTCAACCTTCCACGCGACACATTCATTCGCCCAATCCTATAAAGATAACTTTTTTTCCCTAGGAAGGTTAAGTCTTCAATTGACAATTACCTTCTGTTTATACAGATTGAGGATTTATCTTATCGTGCATAGACTAAGTGGCAGAAAAGAAGCCTGTGATTAGGGGAGGGATGGGTCGTTGGGATGGATCAAGTGACGCGTATTAGGAAAAGAAAGGCAGAAACTCAAGACAATGGACGACTCTCCAAACGATTGAGCTTGCTTAATCTCGGTATATATCCTACATTTACTCTATAATTTCTTCATCCCAATGATCCGTCCTCACAAGCTGACAATTTTCCAGAGAACAATGGTCAGAAACTCTACGTTCCAGTTGAACAACCCACCTTGAGCTCAGATCTACCTGCCACCAGCTCCGCAACCACAACGAGTAATAACAAATCGACGAAATCAAAAAAGATAAAACAACAAAATGCAGACGATGTAATGCAGCTAGATGATTCCAAACACAAAGTCTACATCTACAATCTTGACGACGAGCTATCCGACAGCGACGCCTCCGACGATGGGCGGCTAATATTTCTCCCCGACATTTCCAAACATCTGCGAGAAACACGGATTCCACCTCATATATTAGCAAACAAGGATGGAGATTTGGCTGGTGTGAATAAGCAGCTCATCTTGTATGATACAGCAGTTCCAAGGAATCATAATGTGCCTGAAGAACATGATTTGGTACGGAAGGCATTCTTGGACGCGAGGCAGAAGGCGAGAGCCAAGTGGGATGAGAGGGCAAGGTTAGAGGGAAGAGGGGGAGAGGGAACGGTAGGCGAGGTTGTACTAGATCGCGCGTGTGCTAATAGTGTGAGTGAAGAGGGTGCTGGTTTAGAAGATATGATAGTGGAAGCTGTGGAAGATGATCCTGATGCTATGGACCTCGGATAGTCTCCAATGCTTCACCTAGCGGTGTGTAAGACTATTTAGTGGGTATTAATATCTATGTATGTGTTCTGAATTTCAATCTTTCATTGTTCTATTCCTGATAGTACATTTAATCCCTCGTGAAACTCCATTACCAACATACCCAAACATCAATGTTCATTAAACCGCTCCTACCCACGACTAACCTCGAAATGGATTGTTGCTAGCGCCAGTATTATTTGTTTGAAGATTTGGAGGTGGCCCTGGAGGTGCCTCATACTCGGGGGCGGACTCTCCACCATCATCTGCTGGACGTCTTGTTGGTTGTGATCCCCATTGTGAGGGATCTACTTTGGTTGCTCCCGGAGGTGGTTGATATGTCGGTGGCATTGGCGCATTAGGATCGTACATTGGCGGTGGCATAGGTTGCATGCCATATTGTCCTCCTGCTGCTGCTGGAAATTGATTGTAGTATACGTCCGGGTTCTGGTAAGCGGGGTCATATTGTGCTCGTTGTTGCCTATTCAACATCCACTACTGATTGTTAGCACTGCTTCTCACGCAACTTGATTGAGCTCCTAACCCTGTGATATGCTAATGGTTTCAAGCCCTTCCTTAATCTTCTCTTCGCATGCCAATATCCGACAATAATCCATAGCATGAAGAGAAGAAACAATCCCCAGAAAATCGACCATCTGATTATTCGACCCGTCTATTGAACATAGTTAGCAACGAGCATAACTTTCTATCATGACCCAGCAAACCAACCTTTGTAAGCCAAAATGGAACATCATCACTTTCAAAACAATTTCCAAATCTATCACACTCGAGAATAGGCTCGTTGTCCGCCCGCTCCATAATCATCGACAAATGGCCGTCCACGCTTGTGATTAATATCCTAATGCTCTCGCGCTGTACTTCTCAAATCGACTCAAAAGCTCAGTTCAGCTCTGTTCGTCGGTGCCCAAACTTCCAATATCGTTTCGAATAATATATCCCGTTCGTCCGCCGTATAAATTCAATTCAAGTAAAGTAGCAGAACAAAGATTCCGGGCTTCTTACTGCAGAAGTATCCAAATCCAACGGGGCAGTGCTCGGGTCTCTTGTCACGGTAACCTCAATACCCGATTTTAGAGTTTCATGCGACGTTACAGAAGCGTATCCAACGCCAACACTGT
This sequence comes from Sclerotinia subarctica, assembly GCA_025389085.1. Lineage (NCBI taxonomy): Eukaryota > Fungi > Ascomycota > Leotiomycetes > Helotiales > Sclerotiniaceae > Sclerotinia > Sclerotinia subarctica. Next base: position 474,339 of record QRFI01000011.1, on the reverse strand, counting down.
GTTTGAGATTCGAGATATTCTTCCAAAAAATATTGGTTGAGAGCTGTGCCGGATTCTTCAGATTCCCAATCACGAACTCACAGCAAGTAGAAAAGTAAAACAAAAAGCATTCTTAGGTGAAGGATGAAATACTTTCAAACATTGGATTGCGTGCATGGGCTGTTATTATTTAATAATAACAACAAGCACAAATAATGGGTGGCTTGGAGTAGGTACGGCCAAGATCCCTCCGAGTCTTAGAGTAAGGTTACCCGTCCCAATTTCCAATACAAAGTAGTGATCATCATCCTTCAGTCGATATTAAGAAGATGATTCGTTCCTTTCAGATTAGTCATGGAAGCTAAACTCAGGTACCCGTCTAGCGTGGCTTGGAAATGTAAACAGTGTGGCTGGAAATGCCGGATAGTCTGGAAGTTACTGCATTGTGGTGGAGAAAGCGAATTTCGTACCAGTGCCAAAGCTAAAGTGCGCGATTGTTTTAGGTTGCGAGTGAAGTCATTGGGTTTCGAATCAATAACAATTTTTGCCTGACAGAGTTTGTTCTGCGAACACTTTGAGACGTGCTTGGTACGAAGAGATCTTTGCGCGATGGGAGTGGTGATGCGAGTGGTTAAAGGTTCACATTGGGAAGGAATCTCATCAAGGTCGCTGCGATTTTGTGCCATTTATGAATACGAGAATATATCTCCGTAGGTAGTAGAACGCACAAACTGAGCCTGGCTCGTCAAGTTAGACTAGACCATCATTAGCCAAGAATTTTTAAACATTGAGATTCAATGGTCAAAATGATCATTTTAGGTTCAGAGATGAAGTTAGGGGCAAGACAGAGGGTTGTGCAAAATATGCTGACCAACCCGGATACTGTACAAAAAGTACCATTAATGTATTCCTAATACTACCCATCTATAGGACACCTGAATTCCCTCTCATCATGAAACCCATCCTTCGCCGCATTTTCATCCGTCCGCATTGTCTCCAAACATGACCGATGATAAATATGTCTACAAGCGAACACCACTAATGGCCCCGATTCCTGCCGAACCTTGTGTTCATGATTACCATCGCCACCCTGCTGACCATTCATTCCACCTCCAGAATTTCCCGCCGACTGTTCGTCCGTACCCTTTGCTTTACCTTTGCCTTTGCCATTCCCACCACTCTCTCCGTCGAACTTTGGCAAACTATTACTGCTGGCTAGAGCTAGCTCCTTTCCTCGTTCTGGAGCACCTCCACTCAAGAGAGTTTGTTGATTTTTCCTTTTCTGCCCTTCACGTTCCTGTCGCTCTTCCCATTGAGAAAATACATCGCCCGAAACGCCGGGCCCCCATACCCTCCGACCACAACCCTCACAAGTGGAACCGCGTGGCCTCCATCCTCTTTGACGAAGATTGGTAGCAGACTGGACATTGACGAAAAGGTCTTTGTCGAGTAGTCGATTTGCCAAACTTAGGATATTCTCCTCATATGCATAAGCAGAGAATACCGAGGCTAGTACGGCGCGTAAATCACTAAGGTTCGGTGACGAGATTGATGCCTTTGTCAAGAATGCCCGTAAAATACGCAGGAAAGATAAGTTTGCACCCGAGGATGTTGGTGTTGACGTCGAAGTTAACAGAGCTGTAAATGTTCGTTGAACAAGGGTCCGAAGCTGGGCGGTTGGCTTCGCGACATCTAGTTCCTTGGGCTTCGATACTTTCGCGTCTTCCAGAACTGGAGATACTTTGCGGGTCATTTGTACCGCAACATCTATAAGATCTAGCCAAAGTACCTCCTCGGGAAGAAGTTCGAGTTTTCCGGAAGACTTTCGTCCTTTAGGAGTTGCGTTTGGGTAGTTAGACTGTGGTGACGTCTGGCGTTGACATAACCAAATTCCCACATTGACATATTTTTGAAGCGCAGTGAGAAGATCCTCCACGGCTTCACTTGCCTTCATAGATTGCATAGCCTCGGCGGAAGCGCCTAGTATGCCTACCAGAGTAGCCTCTAACATCCTCAAATGTTCTATTAGCCGGTCCATACCAGCTCTCATTCGACCTTCACGAGCCATCAATACCACGGCAGCATCTATAACGCCACTCTCTTCCATATAAGGCAATACATACTCAAGCCGGAGATCAGATGCTTGCACCAATTCAACATAGTGCACCACATGCTGAGAGTCATATCTGCACATAAGTTGAACGTATTGCTCGGTGAACTCATTAGGGGGCGAGCGTTTAGAAGTTTCTTCTTGACCGGTTGTCGTTTCCATAATACTGTGCAAGTAGACATACTGCGCTTCTGAGAGTTCAGGGAGTGAGCTCAACAGCTTTTCGTGCAGAGCGGGAGCATAATTTTGGATCGTCAGAGCAGCCTTCTCGGCATCGAGCTCAACCAGATCACTGGCATGCTTCTCGAGAACTTCATGCACCTCCCGAACCTGTCGTTTGGACAATCCAGACCGAGGTCTCAGACAGTCCGATATACAATCAAAAATGTTTTCACGATCCTCGGGATCCTCAAAATATGCCTGAACCAGTTGACTATATTGCTTGTCTGCTTTGTATATACTTTTGAGGACTCGATAAAATCCAGCCTTTTGAAATAAAGGCATCAAAGATGCTAGATCGGTTGGGTGGTATACTGAGAGTAAGTATTCTGCACTAAGTTGAGCATCATCCGCAAGATCCTCACCGGGATAATTACACAAGCCCGTCAAAACCTTGTGCAGAGCTGTCCCAGAAAGTAGTAAGTATTGAGGAAATTTAGGTAGATTTCGAGCGATAAACATGTCCAAATAGATAGTATCTTCTGGTGCAAATTCATTGGCGTTCATAACCTCTAGGAGTATCGTGACGATGTACTGCCTGTTGACGGAAAGGCCAAATACATGCTCCTCTGACATATCACGACTTGAGCCACCATTAACAGCTCGTTCTGGCGTGTCGTTAAGAAAGGAATCCTCGAATGCTTCGTTTAAAGCACTGAGAAAACTTGGCGCATCAAACTTAAGAATCATCCTTAAGTACGGAAACGAAGGTTCAACTTCTTTATTGGACTTTGTTAAGAATGGCTCAGTGTTTCCTCTAGGCCAAGAAATTGTCTTTCCAGAGAAGAGAAACCAATAGAGTTCGGCTTTAGCATTCATAGCTTCTTGATCCTCGAGTTGATCACCCGTAGGGTAGACTCGACCCGTAAATGTGTATGACATGTATGGGAACATCTTCAATGCATTAATGCCAAAAATGGGATCTTCCACCACGTTCCCAGCTGGAAAGGATTCTCCATCTTGGACAAAAGGCACCAACAGTGCGAGAAGATCAATGAGAGGAGTTATGTAATCGTGCAGAGCTTGATTCCAGACGTATATGAGGGCATCGTAGAGATTGTGTTGTTTGCATAAAGTAGTGACTTCGTCGATATCTAACGTTGTCGTCTCCATATGACATATCATTTCTTCTAGACGACCTTCAATACCTTTACTAACGAAGTAGGAAACCATAGATTTAACAATAGTGGGTGGTATTGAGGTAATGCGTTGATCCAATATATATTGTTCCAAAACCTCGAGGAAAATACCACCCGACTCCCCGTCCTCGTACCATTCAAAAGCCTCGTCGAAGAGGAAATCAATATCGTCGATGCTTAGAGATGCTTCGAAGCAAGCTTCAGCCAATCGTTTGAGGTGATCATCTGTAGCAGCTGGGTATTTCTGTCGTTGACCGAAAGCAAACTTGAGAGAAGCAGTCATAATCTCGACCAATTTGTCTTGCACCATAGAATGCCGTAATGCAGTATCCTCGGGCAATCCAATAGTCAACTTGTCGGCATCACCTGTGAAATAAGAGGTCGCCAATTGAATAGCTCCAATGTAGTCACCGTCTTCCATCAATGCGATTAGTCGATCTGCCCAGTTTGATAGTGTTCCTATTGATACATCATTGAAGCCAAGCAGGAACATCCGACTCTTGTAAGCTTTGAAGCTCATATAAAATGCATCCGCCACAACGCCATGCATAGACGGGTCTTCCTCGTCTAATTGCTCCACCAAGGTATGCAGTTGTTCGGAAAACAAATCTTGGTGGAAGATATGCTTATGTACCAAATCGAATGCTTCAGTCATCCGCATACTTACATCTTCCAAAACTATTAGGCGCTGTGTGATTGTCAATACCGTAAGCACGGATCGACTGAGCCACTGAACGGCAACAATAGCTTCTTCCGCCTTCCAACGATTACGAGGTTTGAAGGATAGACTCGGTGGTTTATCTTTGTCATCAGATGGAGTTTCCTCCACATCCAATACAGTCAAAATATTGGACCAACAATAAACAAGCTTGACTTTAGAGCTCTGGCTGCCATCTTCAGGATCCGGAACCTTCAGCTTAACGGCAGGGAACCATGCAAGACATCCACTCATGGTACTATGGGCAGCAACCTCCTTCGGTCGAGCAGCTTTGTGCTGAGTTTGAGCGATTGGAGTTGTGGATACGATCACGAGTAGATAAGGAGTCAAAATGGCAGTCAAACCTAGGGTATCAGTCCCCTTGACTACATTTCCAAGTGGGAGAGGTGAAAACGCTAAAACCGTGCTTGGCTTTCGCGGCTTTCCCGAAGGACCAACATCGTTAGGATATCTGCCGAGTATCCTAGTCGTCCGAACAGTACGTCCAACCGCACCCATACCTCTTGTTGCAAGATGCGAAAATGCCATTCCACGATCATCTGCAGACACAAGGGCCGTATGTCTAGTGCCTAAAAACCCCAAATGTCGGACTGCAATGTCTGGAGCATGGCCATCGGCACTGCGATTCGCTAATTGAGAAGGTTCCAGGGATGGAATATGAAGAAACGGGCGTGCTGATCTTGCTGTTTCCCACGTGAAGATACTACCATTAGCATGGCCACCAGCAACCACAAGGTGATCAGCAGATATGGCAATAGATGTCACCGCGCCAGATTCCACAGCTAGAGCGGTCAGCTTTGGATCGAAATACAGATCTTTGAATAGTTACCTTTAGTGCCTGGCCCAATTATTGATTTAAGATTTTGATGGTAATCAAATATTAAAATTATTCCCTTCGATGTTCCTAGAACTATAGATGCAGAAACTGCTATGCATGTTGTTGTACCAAAATTACGTCTGCCAACTTCGGAAAATGCTTGTCCGCTAAGTTTCTTTAATTTCGTCCACCGTACAACCTCCCAAGGTGGAGAGGGTGTGTCTGTCTCCCCTGCATCTTGAAGCATCTGGCTATTCATTGATATCTGCCGCGAATGCGGCCTCACGAAACCAGGCGAACTGGAGCGAGGAACATTCAAGGAGGATACAGAAAGACGCGAAGAGAACCGCCGGTCAAATGGGCGAAACGATGGAGTAGGGCTATCAAGACCAGGCCTGGATGCAACAGATGGCAATATACCACTGCCAGCAGGAGAAGACAACACGGAACCCTACCAAGTATTAACAAATTTACATTATCCTCATAATTTGTCCTACCTGAACGGAGGGAGAATCGTCTGGAATGGATAAGATTGAGTCTATAGGACTATTGATCCTCCTAGGAGGTGCTCTCACAGATCCATCCTCCGACATATTCTCGGTATCTTGAAATTGCTTGTACGGGTTCGTACCATTTCCTAGCTTCTGCGGCGTAGAGGTGCCTTCATCTCTCTCCTCCTGTAGCAGCTCAGAAATTCGACCTCCAGCCAAATGCTCTACGTCATCTGCACCCGTATCCTTTGGTGTATCTTTGTATCCATTTGCAGGAACATCGTGTTCATCAACTGTGTCTTCCTCCCCGCTACTACTGTTTTCCGAAGGGGGGCTCATCGAAAATGGCTGCTCTGGCGCATCATTCCACAGCTCTACTTGTTTGCGCCGCAGTCCGTGGACTCCCGCAGGCTTGTTTCCTTAGACCAACATTTAGTAGAAAACAGTTTCAGAAACTTCGTCGTCCTGCTCTCGAAGAAATGTTTTCGTAGTCGCAATGACTGGCTTGGTGAGCTCTAAATTGGTGGTTGATGTAGGTGATAGCTTCAAGCTTGTGATAGGACAACTCGCTTAGAGCCGGCGACAACTGCTTTAACCTTATGTACTCACAATGTTTAAGCTTTAAAACAACAATCAAGCATTCGCAGGAGAACGCAAACCCGCTGCAACTGATAATAATAATTCGTGAAAGTAAATATTCGGGAGGAAAACACCAACCCACTGCAGACACACAGCCTTCTCGGATTGTGGCACGGCTCGGAAATAATTATCCAATTGGATCGCGGTTACATAGTCTTGTCAACCATCTTCGTCTCCAGACAGTTTCCTACCACCAAGCTCGACATTTTATTGTTGGCTCAAGATTAAATCGTTCAATAAAGCTTCTATATAACCCAAGGAATCCCAAGACGACAATGCCTTCTTTAGGTCCCGAATTACCTCCACATCTTCAAAAGCGCAAGCGCTCAATCGATGATTCTGAGCTACCTAATTCACCACCTCGCAAATTACAAGCTGCAGCACCACAACGGGTTCTTGGGCCCTCTCTACCACCTACCATAAATCCTGATGAATTAAATATAGAAAATAGCGATGATGATGATGATTATGGTCCATCAGTTCGACCATCAAAATCTAAAAGACCTGAATCTCCACCACGAAAAGTTATAGGACCTTCTGCGCCACCCAAACCTACCTCTCCTCCCGTCATAGGCCCTTCACCACCGTCCAAAAACCCAGATGAACTCGAAATCGAAAGTTCTGATGACGATGACTCTTACGGCCCTTCGATTGTTAATCAGCAGATGGCTGGCCCACCACCAAAGCGCGTTCTAGGGCCCGCTCTTCCACCTGCCTCTCTTGCAGAACGCCCTACATACCCCCCAAACTCTGACTCTGATAGCGACTCAGACTACGGCCCATCCCTCCCGCCTGTAGCAGGCAGTACTGCCGCTATCGCTCTCGAAAATAAGCGCGCGCAGGAAGCCCAAGCAGCCGCCGCCAAATCAAATGAGCCCTCGAAGCCTCAACGTCCAGACTGGATGCTGGCTCCTCCGACTTCCTCTGACTGGACCTCTAAAATCGATCCCACGAAGCTAAAAGCACGCAAATTTGCGGGAGGCAAAGGTGCTAAAGCGCCGGGCGAGAAAACCGGTGTATCTGCCATTTGGACTGAAACTCCTGAAGAAAAGCGCCAACGGCTCGAAGATGCAGTTTTGGGCCGTCAAGACTCTGATACTTCTTCCGCGCGCACAAGAGTTGAGACTAAGGTGGATGAAGAGACAGATAAGAAAGTTAGGGAATACAATGCCAAGAACCGGGGAAAATCTCTATATGAAGCACATGCAGACGGGAGCGTGGTCGCAGGAAAGGGGAAGGAGGAAGAGGATGATCCAAGTAAAAGGGGTTTTGATAGGGAGAAAGATATGGCTTTAGGGGGACGATTGGGACATGCGAAGAAGAAGGAATTGTTGAATCGAGCAGCAGATTTCGGGAGTCGATTCCAGAAGGGTAGCTATCTGTGATGCAGTGGTTGAACCAAGAATACAGATAAACACAAAACATAATGGTATGAGTTCATGAAGTTACATGATGGAGATCACTCGCATAATTTACAGCCTTAAAGAATTAGATATACAAGCATGGCTTCGAAGACTAGTAGAGGTCAGTCACATCACTTTAAATACACGCTTTCCATTGCTTGTTATGCTTTCCGTTTTTACGTATGGATACATCCTCTCAAAAATATTTTCATATGCCTTGCCGCCTACCAACCTTCATGTACTGACATCCATCACCCGGGTAGGCTCCATAAACAAAAAATCCTCCATCATATCCTAAATCATGTCATGTCATGTACATATCCCAGCTCCAGACAGGCCTTCTTATCTACCAAACTTCCTAACCTCCACCCATCTCAGCCCGCAATATGAAATTGCCGAAAACGCAAAGGCTAGCTCAAATCCTACATCCCCTCCATAGTCCATGCCGCAGAGCTTTCCAATGGGTCCCGTGAACCACACCTGTGCCATCCCTAACACTGCGCCCATAACCCCAAAGAGAAAAGCTACCATTGCCGCGATTCCTGGGGGAAGTCGGCTCGCATCCATGTAATTCTCCGGTCTATATCCCTCGAATCCTCTCTTGAAGAATATATGTTCAGATAGTGAGATTCCTTCATAGATCGCTAGCCAGTATGCGATTACGAGCATGAAGTTCTCCAGCACGGTTGCAAAGTTTCCATAGCCTGGAATGGCAATGGCGCAGTAGATAATCGTTCCGATGAATGTCCAAACGAAGCGTGGTACACGTGCGGTAGCAGAGGAAAGGACTTGCAGGGACAGAGACACGGAATAGATGTTTGGGCAATTATTTGCTATGATGGAGAGAGCGAGGACAACAATGCAGAACTCTCCGAACCTGCCAAGAGGAGGGACGAGGACTGAGGAGAGTAGACCTCCGATTCCAGAGCTGGTGTAGTTGGTCATAAACACGTTATCTCCACCGTTAGCAGACATATCTGTAGCAACAGCCGCGCCCAGCATTTCGGTAAATAGGAGAGGAAATATCAAACCGGCGAACGTCCAAAGGAATACGGACTTTCGACTGCGATCGACAGGCTGGTATACTGTGTAATCTGCCGCATAACTGGTCCAGCCCGTGGCAAAACCGAAGATACTTGCAGCGAAAGAGAGACATGCTCCTGCTTCGGATTTTCCCACGCCGATGGGGATATTCGAAAATCGGCCACTGTGGGCGAATTCTCCAAGTACGATGAGGAATATTATGAGGCAGGGAATCCATGAGTAGCGTTCGTAGGTATGTACAATTTTGTAGCCGAATAGCGTAACAATGAAGGTAGCGGTAGCGATGACTATTACGCCGGCCCAGCCTGGCATGCTAGAATTAACGGCGTTGAAGAGTTGGGCGCCTACTATTACGTTGACAGCAGACCAGCCGATACACGCAAGGATGTTGAAGATTGCAACTGGAGATATATTAGTATGATGCTCTTACCAAAACTCAAGTATGACTATAAGAAAGGGCTGCAAACTCACTAATCTTCACCCCATACCACCCAAAATAAAATCTACTCAATACCATCTGTCTCAAGCCAAACCTCGGACCAAACATGGAGAAGAAACACACCGGCATCACCCCCACCAAATTCACAAACAGAATAATCAAAATCGTATCCACAAACCCCAGATGAAAGATAGGATAACTCAAAGCCCCAAGCGCAAAAGAGGAGACTACCAAGTTGGCCGATAGCCATAGTGTGCCGATCTGGCTCATGCCGGCGGTACTGCGCTCATCGCTCGGGACTCGTTCGATGCCGCGGGATTCGACGCCGAATCGGCTCGTATAGCGGTGGGCTTTGGCATACCAGGTACTGCCTTCTTGGAGGGAGGAGGTGTGGATGGCGATTTCTTTGGGGGTGAAAGGGAGGTCTTGGTCGGAGGAGGTGGTGGTTTGGCCTTGAGCGATTTCGGGGTCGTAGCCCCTTTCTTTGGTTAAGGGCATATTTGAGGAGGTAAATGCTTATGTTGTTATTGCTGTTATTTGCAAGTTATGAGGAGAAGGTACGAGCAAGTCCTTCTTTGCTTTTGCTTCTTGTTAGAGGTTGTGGAAGTTTTGTCGAAGTTGGCAAAATCGGTATCAGAACCAGAATAAGAAGTGTTTCCAACAACTTCAAAGGCTCAACCTTATGGTTCGATCTGAACTGTAGGCTGATCTTAGGCGGCCGGCTAGTTGTGACATCCAGTTTCTTTGAAGGCTTCCGTGGAGGTGAATAACTAGACTTCAATACAGCCGTGATTTCTCTACGGAAGTCCACTGTGGTTTGTTCGCTTCAACTGTATAATGCCGGTGGATGAACAAATCAAAATATTTATAGCTCCAAACTTCTCCATTCACAAACCGTCGACGGAGGTTGTGATTAACAGAACACTAGGTTTGACAGCTCTTTATATAGAATGAAGAGGAAACTATGACGCATGAAGCGTGATACCAAGGCCGACCTGCGGATACCAAATACCACTGATTCTCTGCCGGAAGGTTTCAGATAGAAGCTCAGTATGAGTGATTGCCAAATACTGCGCGTGTGGAAGGTCTGTTGTAGCAAACAAAATCAATCTCCCGAAGAAACGTAGGTTGCGCCGGAGATTTGGGCAGGGAAACGAGATAACTGAGAATGGGAAAACTAAGAATGAATAGAGAAGTATGCTAAATATTGTAGATATTGCCAGAATAAGAATAACACAGTTCGCAAAAGCCGGAAATCAACGTCATACTTAAAGTACAATATGACATTGTCACGTCAGCGTGCCAGCAATAGTGATAAACGATAAAAGTACTGATTACTGCAAAGTGTATGCAGTATCACGGTGAGAACAATAGTAGAAAATGGCACTTCATGGATTCTGCATTGCGGTGTGCATATCGGGTTATACGACAGCTTTGTCGGTGGTATTTTTGGTAGGGGAAAATATTGGAAAAGGGATCTTGGGCCGATGTAGTATATGATTTGATAGTTTGTACCCCAATCGCTTCCCTGCGCCACTGTGCTTGATGAAAGCCACCGGGGATGGACAATCGTGGAAGGTGCGAGGTTGAGTTTGTCTTACGAATATTGTTGCTCTCGGAATCTATCCTCAAGCTACAGAAATGTGTAGGGGAATATAAGCTGAAAATGCATGGTGAGTGAACGCAATTGAGTCGTTGGGAGGGAGGTACTAGCCCCGGGGACTATGCGAGAAGTTCAAAAACATGAGCATGGAGAGGAGAGTACCGAAAAGCTCCACCGATCCTTGTGACAGGATCAGATAATTGCCTATCTTCCCCAGATAGTCCCCTCTTCACATGTGCCTTTCGCTGGCTACAATTTGATAGATCAATTGACAATTGACATATTCTAGTGTGCGAACGGAAAGGATAACCGGTCGGACATGTCCGGATGAACTAAATGAGTTAGAAGTTCGGCGTTTGCTTATAATGTGCAACGTCCAAGGTGAACTTGCTTCTTTCTTCTGACAGCTAGACAAGCGAAAAGTGAGGACTGGCGTTTAAGTACATTCGCCGAAAGCTGTGTGTTTCAGCTAATTTTATCAACAATTCTGTGACATTGCTTCAAGCCCCTTTCTTCCTTCACCTAGATTGAGATTTCTTCGTAAACCACAAAGTCCAAAATACAATCATAGCATCGCTTCTCAAAATTCAATTCTCCGACTCTCATCTCCATTTGCATCCCGTCTCTCACAACTTGGGTACGTCTGCACCTATCCGAGCGGTTTTAGTACCCTTGGAACCTGCACCTTTCCGTGACAGCACATCCACCAAACTATCACACGAGTATCTCACGTGCATTTGAGGCCTTTTCATTTCAGTAGAGGGGCACTGCGCCTTTCCGAGTTTGTAGATCCGGGTCGGTAGCATGGAATGCATGTCTCATCTGATGTATTTACGATGCAAATTCTTGGCAAGATAGCCGATCTGGGACTATCCTTTTGAAGGAAACTTTGGGAAACACTCAAATGAATTAAACCCTTAGTACCATCTGACCTACGGAAGGTAGATCGGATATTCAAAAGGCAATGCAACGTTTCAATCAACGTTTATTTCGGATGCGTTTCATGATTTGCCTATCAAGTGAGTACAAAAGGGGGATAGAGCACGTGTTTCTGCGGTGCATATATGTCAATGTCAAATGCATTTGTATGTCAATTTATTCCTTGAGATTGCATGCATTGTAGCGGTCAAAAAGAGAGATGTTTCAAGGTTGATGGCTTGCATGGATCGCGAATCGAGGTAGCGTATTCTGCAGCTAGAGAACTCCCCTTGTAATGGCTGATGTACCAAGACAAATGAGGCTGAAAAGCCAATACTTCGAGAAGTACTCATTGTTCGGGTCGAAAGTGTAGTCTCTTCTCCTCGGTAAGATGTTTGAGGTGGCATAAGTCCGTACCTAGACTCGTCATTATTCAGTCAATAGTCATGTATTACCCCTTTTTTCACGTCAGTCTCTTTCACTGGAACCTCTCCTGTAATTATTCTCCAAAATAAAGCTTGTACCTCGAGAACTATCTCTTCAGCACCCACTGCATATTTCAAATGGCTACAGCCAAGTCGTACTCTTAGTTGCCGCTGTCCCGCTCGATCCATGTAGTAGACTGAGATCAGAATTTCCACGTTTGTGAAAGATGAGCTTAACTTAAGCGATGTCATATATTGAATCCAATTGCCTCCTTCCGGGAAAACTTTTGCGGCTTGACAAGAAAGTAGATGAGGCCTTTGACCGGGCGTATCTGGAAGCTCGGATATGGCCGGATCTCTGCGTCTTGTGTAGAGAGTGTTCCCAACAAACAAGTAATGTTCTTCGATATCATACTGGGGAAGAGAGTCAGATGTATGCTGACACCAGGGAATTAGCAACCGCCTATCAAGGAAGATTCGGAAGAAAATGAAAATTGAAGAGGATGCACTACACAAAACTTCAAAAGAAATCTGAACATCCAGAAGTGCAATATGAAGTTGAGCGGTCTTGCGCCTGGAATTTTTATGAACGGGATACGAAAGTGGTTATTGTGCATCTAGAAGCACTATACTTGACGATCCCAATACGACAAATCGTAATTTGAGGTCGATGCATTCATGTAATTGCAAAGAGAGTTTGTTGGTGGGTCTTCTAAAATGAAAGATTTACCATTCTTTGATGCTACAATGGTAGGTTTTGACGACAGAAACAACGTTCGATTGTTGTAAGATGGTGTTAAGTGTTCTTAAATGAATTGATGTAGGGATGTAAGTTTGGCGGTCATGTCTCGAGGAGGGTTGCATTCTTTATCCGTTGTAATCACGTATTTGGAATACAACCTGACGTAAATATATGGTTGCTTCCCATATATATCATCTTCAATATGATAAATGTAGAAAGATTTAACCTTCTGCCCACAAAGCTTGTTGACCATAAGCTTAGGCGATTCATTGTTCTAAAACTTCCCAGACACTCATCACTCGACAGCCAGTTGCTTTCTATGAGGTAGAATGCAATGTCGTGGTAAAGCCGAAATATCTGTATTATCTGGTTTCAAATATGATGCAGTTTGAAATGATTACTTTGCAAATTATATCGACTACCTACCTAACAATAATTCATATACTCATACTCAAGTTGTAGGAGTTTGATCGTGGGGCGTTGATCTACCTTCCGATGTAAGACTTTACTTTAATAAAAGTAGATAGGCAAACTCTGGAACGGCCTGTGCGTGTTGAAGGGCTGATCTAAGCTCGAAGATCTAAGCTAAGATCCAAGATCTCGTCTTTGGGGTAAATGTAAAGCCGCTTCCGCTTCCCCGTCGAACATTCAATATTTTCTTTCCCATCTTCTTTCCCATCTTCTTTATCTCTCTTGCTCCTTCCAAGTATTCATCAATGTGTCCAGACAATACCTTGTATGTCTATGTATCACGTACGCTGAAGCTTTAAAGATCACAACATCAAGCATCTATTCAGAAGTTATCTACTCATACCGCGTCCGTGTTTTCTCCGACATGACTCGAAAGTGCGCTCCCCTACAGCTACAGTTACTACCACCTTCTCTACTAATAAACATCTAGATCTGACCCAGAATGTCCCGTGCTACATTGTTTCTCTCAAGTTTGAAACAATGGCCGCGATATTCGATCATTCTTCGTTACAGATTGCCCTTCCCTTCTGCTCCAAAGAAGCCTACGGGGATTTTTGAAACACGACATTGAACATACGCCCACAAAAAATACAGCTTGAACCTGTCCAGATGTTTATTCGAACATTGGTAAATCCGATCTCAATACTTACATACCTTGTCGCACGCTGGATCATCTGTAAACCTCAGATGGGACAGGACGACGTGCAAAAACTCTATCGCATGATAACCAAAACATCAGAGGATTTAGTATTACCTTAATGTGAAGGCATTATCTACCAGGTACTTCCCTACATCAATACAAATGATATGGTCTGAACATCTACGTACCGTACTCCAGTGTGGTGAGGATGAGGTATTACAAGAGCTCAGCGGTTATTCCACCCATTCGAAGTGAGGCCACTGGTGGGCATCGTCGATGAATACTTTTACGCCTGAACAGTTATCCGACGATCTCTTGGTTATGCGCCTACTAAAGCCACTTGGATTGTCTTGATACTCCAAATCTCCGACTTTTCAGACTACGAATGTGCCACAGATGATTTAGAGTATAATAATCGGTTGGTGATTGAAGCAAGCCTTACGGTTTCCATCCAGACCTTGCGGGACTCTCATGATTGGTTGTGGTGATTAAGGGCCAAAAGAACTTTGACCATCAACCAAGCATTTCGCGATGTCCGTTCTTTTCTCTCCCGAATGCCCCTTGCATGACCCCGCAAAAACGCATCCCAGAACATTATCAAAAAAATTAAAATAAAATGTTTCCGACATCAGAATATTCATACTTGGAGTCGATGATAGGACCTCGGTCGTTCTCTCCTTACAAACTTTGCTCCACTTGGAGGGTACTTGGAAGTTCTAGTTACTCTCGAAATTATCGAGCTTTCCCGTGTGCCAATTGTTTGGTTTCGATTCCGTCCATCCATCACTTACAAGAAACAGTCCAGAAAAAAACTTGCTCTCTAATCATTGACCATTCCTTTCATCAGTCATTGGGTTGTAACACTTTCTCTGCATTTTCCTTTTGTCTCTGGAAGTACAAAGCAAAAGAATATGCCAAGGACTTTCACTTTTCAATTCTCATTGATGTCTACTCTGCTTTGCTTTGTTCTATTATTTCTTCTCAACACGTCGAAAGCATTCACTCGAACTCGCTTGGGAGTTACTTTGTTCTATTGTTCTCTGTCACAATAGACAATTGTCGATTCATGCAATGACCTTTGTCTAGTCACAACAGCCATTATTACTCGAAGTTATTCATTGCTCATCGTTTGTTCAGTCATACTAAAAACGATGTTCACGCTGGTCGGGAATCATCTATAAAGCTCTACACAACAACTTTTTGAATTTTTTCTTCCTGAATCAAACAACAAATACTTCTTACAATAAATATCACACGTTTCCAAAGCAAATAAACATTCACAAAGCACTCGATCAAAAATCGCACAGCTCGAACCTTGAAGTACATATCAAACACACAACTTTTCAGGCAAGAAAAACATCGTGTCGATCAGTCAAGCACGAGCACTCCAAGAACATTATCTTCAATATGAAATCCACAATTTCAATCAGCATCGCAGCTCTTGCGTTGCTTTTCCGAACAACTACCGCTCACACATGGGCAGACGAACTGAGGGTCATTGCACGAAATGGAACCATGACTACTAAGGGTTACCCACGTGCTTACGTTCCACGACTGGCCGGATACAATCCCGACGATAACCTGTACAAACTCTTGAACGACGTTTCTAGTGATACTCCAATCTGTGGTCCAAAGCAGACACCAGGAGCAAAATCTGTCGACTCAGCTTACCAAGCTTTGAGCGCCGCTCCAGGCGACTTTGTTGCCGTCAGATACCAAGAGAATGGGCATGTTACTGAGCCTACCCAAGCAGACACACCCACACAAGGCAAGGGATTCGGTAGTGGGCTCGTATATGTATACGGCACGGCAGACAGTAAAGCAACCGACAAGATCAGCTCCATTCACAACGTGTGGAACAAGGATGGAACTGGTGGAGACAAGCGAGGAAAGCTTCTTGCTGTTCAGTACTACGATGATATGGCATGCTTCCTCGCTGGCAATACAAACGGCAATCTCTTCGTGGATACTCCAACTGGCAAAAAAACTCTCGCAGAGGTAAGACAAGAAGCTTATCCTTTTACACCGACGGATCCCATGGGCGCAAATCTCTGGTGTCAAACGGACTTTCAGATCCCGAAAGAAGCACAAGCAAATAAGGACTATAGCATCTACTGGGTTTGGGACTGGCCTACCATGGACAAAACCACTGGCCAACGAGTCGTCAATGAAACCTACACTTCTTGCGCCGATATCGCCATCACTGGCCCTGCCAACACTGAGGAAATCGCATATGTTGCACCTCAAGATCTCAATAACGCTGCGCAATGGAGTCAGATGGTCAATCATTTTGTCGTCGATCCCACCGCCGCTCAGAAGCCATTCTCTCTTCGCGTAACCACCGATCTCTTTGCTAAACCAACAGCTATTGCTGGGGCGGGAACAACAGCCCATGTCCAACCGACAACAGCATCCTCCGTCACTCAGCAACAATCCTCCTCCGTCACTCAGCAACAATCCTCCACTACGCAGGAAGTAGCAACCGCTACAGCTGTTTCCACACAGCAGAGCATCACCACTGTCACCGTCTATGTCACGCAGACCTCAGGCGTCGCTAAACCAACCGGTGTCGCAACTGCTGCGCAAGCAGGCGTAGGAGCGCCTTCTGCCATTGCATCAGCAAGCGACTCTGTTCCTTCTGTTTCACCTTTCATGAAGCGCTCGATCCAGATTCGAGGACGCGCAGTTAACTAAGTTCAACTACAGGCACGAGAATCGTCGGCAGAGCTGGAAGATACAGATAGATGGATTAGATATCCCCTTTTTTTGACGCAACTCAACAACACAACACAACAAAATTGATAGATGGATAAGATACCCTAGGAGTTCAGTTTTATATCACTACAGGCAGGATTTGCAGGCGTTTTTCTTTTTCACATTCTTTCGGTTCGACTGTATAGAATACACATTTTTTCCTTTGTTACTTTACTTTTTTTATGACGACTTTTTCTTTTATGATATGATGATGGACATGGATATGGATTTGCATATGGATGCGATATTTGGTGCATGGAACGACTAGAATGATCATGAATTGATATGAATTTGAATATGGATACGGAGATGGATGATACCCACTGGGCTGAGCTTGCCTGACTTTTCACTACATACTTTTTTGTTTTTTTCTTTGCGGGATGGTGTTTAGGTGCTTAGGAGTTTAGGTTTTTAGATATCATATTGTAAGACTATAACTTGCTTGTAATGAGACGGAATTAAATGGAATGACATCAATCCCTTTGATAATATACTTTTTCTTTTTTTGGATACTTGATACTTGATACTTTTATTTGAGTTTGATGTGTTTTTTTTTTTTGGTGAATGGTGATTTTATGAGTAGGTGATTAAGTTACGTATACTTATGGAATACATAACTTAGAAAGAAAGAGAGTGATTGATTAATTGATTGAATGATATAAGTAAATTTGAATTAATAAATCTATTTATATTTATACACATATATATATATCTCATCACATCACATAAACTTTCTTTTATTTTTATTTTTAAATATTCCCTTCTTTCTATTATTCTAAAATCTCATTCCTAAAATCGTATATTTGATATTAAAATATTGAGATATTAAAATATCAGCACATCAGCACATCATAACAGTTAAAAAGTGGTTAATTATCTATCTGATATAAGATTAATATCAGTGGTATTATGATAATAAAGTTATCGAGTAGCAGACAGAACTGGTAATTATAAAGAGATTGATAGATTGATAGATTGATAGATTGATAGATTGATAGATTGATAGATTGATAGATTGATAGATTGATAGATACTTCCATCCATCTATAAGTCTTATTGATAGGTACCTGTCTAGTCCTCGGTATATCTGTTTATTTCTATTTTTATATACTAGGTATATGTTTATTGACTCTATTGACTCTATTGACTCTATCAACAGATCTAATTCAACCCAGCCCCTACTAGCTGGTATCGAGATAGATCCTCGGCTTGGCCTTGGAATAATTATCATGTAATTTGATATAATGGATGAAGGTAAGAAGAGTATTTATCATATGTTTATACGGGGATACTTACAATCAGTGTATTTGTTATGCGTAAGGTATGACAGGGTTGAGAAGAGGTGAGAAGAGATGAGAAAAGAAAAGAAAAGAGAAGAGAAGACAAGAATTTAATCTTTAATATCTCAACATCTCACTATCATATCCTTGATTGAAATACACGTCTACCCCTTAGAAGTAATCTCTCTGTCCGTTCTTCATAACATACCTACCAATTCATAGCAGTCTTATAATTTCATCCATTCATGCACTCCCATCCTCACTCATTCCTCCACCATGCACAGAAATCCATGTGCCAAATGCCAATTGCCATTTTTACATTTCTCCACAGAGAGAAATGACAACTGGTAAAGTAGGTGCATCCTTTGGATTAGTGCGCGTATTTTCCATCTTTCGAACGACGTCCATCCCATCGACGACTTTGCCAAAGACGACGTGTT
Source organism: Sclerotinia subarctica (assembly GCA_025389085.1). NCBI lineage: Eukaryota > Fungi > Ascomycota > Leotiomycetes > Helotiales > Sclerotiniaceae > Sclerotinia > Sclerotinia subarctica. The sequence continues at coordinate 456,068 of QRFI01000011.1, read as the reverse complement.
TATTGTCGAGGAAGGGTGTTGGTACTGTGGTTATGAAGACTATATTGCAATTAGTGATTTGGCTGTTGCTGGGAGGATAGAGTGGGGGGAAGAGATTAAATAAAGTTGTGTTGCAAAAAGTGTTTGAGAAATCGGGTGTTTACATTGAGAGCCGTTGGTATTTGGACCGGCATTCTGTGTGACGGTTAGTTTTATGTTCAGGGAAAGGTCAAGTGCAAAGATGAGCGTGAGAAACATACAGCCATTGACAAAAGTCCCGGTTCCGTGTGCTTTATGGTAAAATTCTCATCATCGAATTTACTCAATCCATAAATACAAGTAGAACCAGTGCCATCCCCATTCAAAAAGTCACCACCCTGGCACATGAAATCCTTAATCTACGCAGAATGTCAGATCTAGGATGACAAAAGAGGGATGCAGTGAGAAACATACAATTCGATGGAATTTACTGCCTTTGTATCCTTGTGGTCTACCGAGATGGTTCTTGGTTTCTCCAGTACAGAATTGACGGAAATTCTCGGCCGTCTTGGGAACTATATCGGCAAAGAGCTCGAATCGGATACGACCGAGTGGCTCACCTGGGTAGTGTTAGAGATTGACTCGATACCTCTTGAAGACAACACGTGATGGACTTCCAACAGACACTACCTGCTCGGAAAAGTTAGAGTGTCGAGGGGAGTAAATCACGTGTGACGGATAACAAAGAGATCAACACGATATGTAGTGGAACGACCCGAAACTATCGGAATGCTAACTTTAGACGCCGCCGTTTCCGTTTTTAATAAGTTCCCGAAATAGGGATTTTCTGAACGGGTGATGCCGTGCACTAGTATGACTGACCTCCAATGGTGATATCAAAGAAGACCCTATTCACGTATTTGTCAGTAAAATGGTGACCTTCCTCAAATGACGAAGCTTGCACAGGCATTACTGACAAGGGATTGCCCGAGGCGGGTAACTGAGTTGGAGGCATGTTCTAAGATGATGGTATTGCCGAAAGTGGAAATCCTCTTTCAATTTCAAGGTTCCAAGGATCCAAGGTGGCTACTGCAAGCGTACCGTTTTTCCGAATCGTATCAAAATGGGCTGAATATGGGGATGGTGATTTGTGACAGGGTCTATGATAGATCTAGAGTCTGGTGGGTGAACAACTCGGTTGAATGCGTATGATCAATGGGGAGATGAAGATTTCCTGGTCGAATCAAAAGTGTAGAGAATGATTTAGATGATGATGCAAGGTCAGTTAGATCAGCTAGATCAGTTAGAACTTGGATCAGTTAGGTCAGTTAGGTCAGTTAGGTCATTTAGGTCATTTAGTAATTAGGTCTTTGTTGTCTGGTGGGGTTATTTTGAGAAAGGTCTTTCTTTTCCAATTTAGCGTCATTTACTTCCCGTGCATGCAGAATTGTACCAGGATTTTTCGAGGGGAGAGATGAAAAGCTTGATTTTTCATCAAATATTCACCAATACTACATCTACCGCTTGTCTCACAGATCAAAACCAAAATTAATCTGGCACGGCTGAAGGAGAGGTGAGGTAAGGTAAGATCTTACATAGGGGTTCTTTATAGCCGTCATGTATCATCATTGATGATCTAACACTACATGTCTGCCAAATGCTTATTGCTCCTATATTTATGTGACAGGTTCAGGTCTCATTAAATCCGATGCTTCGCCACCAAGTTTTGTGAAGTACGCCGTAGAACTTCTGACATGTATCCCACTGGATCAGTCGCTGGCTGCATGAACGAAAGTCGCCATACGGTACACGAGACGACTCGGACGAGATATGTGAAGAGTGTGAAGAGTGAAGAGTGGAAGAGTGGAACAGTGGAAGAGGAGAAGGGAAGCATGCCCAGTCGCATATTCTTCGGAAGTGAAAGGAACATGATCACTCAGAGTATCAAATTGGTGAAGGGAATTTATAATACGGGTACCTCGAACCTGGTGATAATTATAACACAAGTTGTATGCATACTACTTACTGTAATGATCTCATTTGCTTACCTTTTCGAATTCCAAAACCCTCCATATCCAAGGAAGGCACGTCTCAAACATTAGACGTTTTCGGAAAATCCATCGTGCGTTTATTGATCATTAATGAGAATATCCGGAACGGAGAACATCAAACGCCAAAAGTTCGAGGTCCGAAAAGAATACAAGTAGATCGGATGAATGTATGGGTGGGATGGATGGATGCATCTTTGAGTAACGAGGAGAATTCCGTTTTGTGTATCGATGTCTGCAATCTTTCTGGACCCGACTCTTCTTTTATTTTGGTCAGTACCTTATCCTTATTCACATGAGGAGAGGGGAAAGGGAAGAAGCAAGACGTTCACGTTGTACCACAGCTACAAGCATCGGAAATATCTAGATATACATACCATACCTACCTACCTATCTACCTCTCTACCCACACATTTGCATGATAAAACTCACTGCCGAACCGCATTGATCTTTATGTGGTGCTGATACTTGAAACCTCAATCTCTCTTTATCGCCGCATTTCGCCATCTAACTAATCCCTTTTACCTGCTTCTTTGTTCATGACTTTCCAATATCGGCAAAGTTCGCAGTTGTAGAGTGAGTGAGGTCAGCTTTATTTTTCCATTGATTTCCTCAACCCTATGGCGGACCAGACTTAATCTTCTTTGTGCTGCACTTCCTGCTCTTCCTGCTCTTCCTGCTCTTCCTGCTCTTGTCTCTTTTGGCCCACTATTCCTCCGCAAAAAGTAATCCGAAAACCTGCATGAGCATCCAAAAAAGGTCATCAAATCATCATTTGTTATCATCACACATCAATCACCATCCATCACATCACATCAATTCATCCCCCTCAAGACCCAAGACCTCACACCACACATCGCATCACCCACTCAATTCCGGTCAGAACAAAGAACACACGGCGCACCTTTACTATTGTTTAAGTTGTTGACTTGATCTGATCTCTAAACTTGTAGCCTTGAGCTTTGAGCCTTGAGCCTTGAGCCTTGAGCCTTTAGCTTTGTGGCTGACTTCCTTGTCAATCTCTTTCAAAAAACAAGACTCTCTAAAAGCCTTTTGCTCTGTTCTTTCTAACCTACTTGAATTCTTGCATTCTGGAGAAAGGTAAGAAAAAATATGTTTATACTTCCAAGATCCATCTTAATAACTTGCTGACCCCATCTTTTCCTCTCCAGCCTCCGCCCTGTTACTAGTTACTAGTTACTAGTTACTAGGTTATTTATCCGCTAAGACAGCCTCTCGATTTCATCCATTCCCCCATTACTTGCACATAACATTGTCGCACCCGCACTCGCCCTCGCCCTCGCACCCGTGAATTGGTTCACTTTCTTTCACTTCCGCTTCAGCTCTAGTATTTCTGTCTTTTATCTTGAATTCTTGAACCTTTGAACCTTTGTTCATATGCCAATCACTGCCTTACAAATGTTCTTGGAAAACGGATTTCGTTAATCATTCACGATAATAAGTGGCGATCAATAATCTCACTCGTCGCTGATCCACCTTGCGGCTCAACCCTGGCAATTGTGTTTTAAGACAACTCGAATAAAGATGGCGGTGGTCAACGGAATAGTAGAAGTCTTGAAGGTAGTTGGGAGGCAGGCTACTATCGAACCGTCATCAACAGCTGCCACTTCGTCCTCAATGTCTACAGCAACCCCCACTCCATCTCCATCTCCAACATCAACCTCCAACAGTAATAGCCCGACTAGTTCACCACTTTTGTTCTTTGTTGCGCTAGGATTTGGTGTTGTATTTACGAATCTATGGTGAGTATCTTCAGGGTGTCGATCCGTCTGCCTATCACTAACCTCCACCAAGGATCATTGTTGGTGTCAAATACTGTTTTCGATATAATGCTAGGAACCGGGCTCTGCGGGCCGGGGAGGCTGACCCAATTAATCTTGACAATATGCCCGTTCGGCCTCACCGGAGACGACGAGAAAAGAAACTCATGAGCATGGACGAGGTGAACGAACGATTCCCTTTGATAAAATACAAGAACTGGGTGGCCAACCGAGCCAGCGAGGGGCTGCCAACTAGTGGGGGTGTCACGGCGCCGCCAAGTCGAGCTGTGAGCGTGCTAGAAGTTGAGGGTGTCGAACCATCTTCGCCCGTGGGGTCGAAGCATTCTGTCAACACCAGGCCAGCCACAGCTACTTCCAACAAAGATGAGGGAATGGCACCCTCGGCGACACACACCTTCGAAGGTGGACATGGCGACCGAAAGAGTATGGATGCGGTAATTTCGGAAAAAACAGCTGCTTCAAAGATGGAGGAGCATAAGGAAGAGCTTCATCATTTGGAAGAAGTTCCAACGAGAGCCAGTACTGTTGATAACAAGAATGCTGCAGCAGTAGAAGAAGAAGTTGAAGACGACGATGATGATGATCACATTCATACCGCTGTGCCTCCGGAGCTCCTTAACAATCCTGGCGATTCATGCGCTATCTGCATTGATACGCTAGAAGAGGACGATGACGTTCGTGGTTTGACTTGCGGTCATGCTTTCCATGCCGGATGCTTGGATCCATGGATGACTAGTCGTCGTGCTTGTTGTCCACTTTGCAAAGCCGATTACTTCACACCGAAGCCCCGACCTGAGGGCGAGCCAGAGCCTGAGCGACAGTCACGTAGAGCGCATGCCTCGAGAGCAAATATGCCCCAGCAACCGCAATCGGCGTGGACTGGTATTCGAGGTATGCCAGGAAGATTCGGCGCATCTGCTAGATCGAATGTGGATACCCAAAATCGTGATGAAAGGCAAGCGAGGCGGGCGCGCCAAGCTCAAGGTGATGGACCAATGAATGTAGCAGGTGGCGCGGGAGCACCTGAAGTCAACAGTGCCCCAGCAGCAAGTAGATGGAGGCCAAGAATACCGGCAGCCTTCACAGGAATTCGCATGCCTGGTAGCAATAGAGCCGCAGGAAATGCTTCAGGTCAACCGAACAGCTCCGAGCCATCACCTTCTCAACTGGAGGCAGGTCAACGTTTTGCTTAGGGATAAGTATGGTACCGCTTGGGTCGTTGATTGAGCACATGGAAATGTCGGGCGGAACACAGTGACATCGTTGGCAGTATCACAATGAGAATTGTACTGGGTTGGCTAATCGCCATTAACCATTCACTAAACTGCACTTGATTGAGGGGCAGCAAAGTTTAAAGAAGCAACTACAAGTCGCCTCCACTCTCCTGACTCCCCTCACCAAGCCGTCGATCGAATTTACTCGTGTCTCAATTCAGGAAATGATCTTACCACATCCCCCTTATCGAACATCTTCATATCTAACCGCATTACATCATATCACATACGCTTTGTACATAGATTCTTGCTCAATGATCTCAAGCATTTGAGCTGTTCTCCAGATTTCTTAGTTCATCACAGGTCTTGCGATCTTGTGCTCTTTCAGCGAGGGTTTTTTATTATTTTCTTTACCAACATATTTTTGGTTCTGTCTCTGATTTCGGGCCTGGCACGGCTCTACTTGGCCCCGGGGGCGGCCATATGAATGGGATGAATGAATGCATGGGAATCATCGGTGGGAAGGGACGACTGGCCGGCAATGGTTTATAGGAAGGCAAAGGAGGTCGATTCGGGCTTCAAGGTTCCATGGGGGTGATGAATGAATGGCTGGGTCGGTCGGATAAATATTGCTACGGACGATCTCACTTTTATCTAATCGCATGGAATGGATGGATGTATATGAATGATAGGTGATGGGTGAGAGGCAGGGGCTGAGGTTATGGAGCAGTCGACGCTTGCAAATAAATGGGTTGGCTGGCACATAGCAGTGCACCTGCAGCCTGCAGATGATCCATCCGATTTACATACTATAGCGCATATCGAAGGGATAAATATTACATGTTATATATCTACCTACATACCTACCTACATATCATTGTATTTGTATTTGAAAAGATTACCCACCTACTTGCTTGCCACTTTGAATAATAGGTGTGAAAGACCTTTGGAGCAAAGGGGCTAATTAAGCAGGAGCGTGTCCATGTGCTATCTCTCTCGACATGTTTTTGGCATACTCTGGATGTGATAGACCAGAAAGATGCATGTGCAATAGAATAAATTGTGAAGTATTAAGTGATCGACTACCCATGTAAGTAAGTAAATAAATAAATACCTTGCTGGCAAGGCAATGCAATGCGTTTCATAAAAATGACAATGGCATACGCTAAAGAACTCCCCTCCACGGAATTTTAACATAACGTCCTATTCCCATCCCATCCATCCGCTTTTGCATGCATCCTCTCTCTCATGGTATATTTCATCTCATTTCATTTCATCTCATCTCATCTTATTGATCATATCATGTCAATTCATCCTTTCCCATCCACGTCCCAAAGAAAATCAAATTCAATCATCCAGACAAGGCGAGGTAATGATTAATTATTAGACCTATGGGTCATCCCTACTAACTTTCCATTATGTTATCTTCAATCATCTTCCAACACGGATGACACCCGCAGCGATGAGCTGCTGAATCTTAGATCTGATCTGGGGGTTCTTCATGTGTTCTTGAAGAGCGGCGGGGTCGTTTTGAGCTTGTTGGAGAATGCTTTGCATGACTGGATCACCCATGATTCTTTGAATCTGTAATGCTGTTAGTAAGAATTTTCCTCAAAAAGATATTGGAATTTTAACTCACCTCTGGGTCTTTTGAAAGTCTCTCCTTAGTCTGCTCCTCCGTCTCATTTTCTCTGGCACTGTACATAGCGGTAACGGCTTTCTGTTGTTGCTGCTCAATCTCTCTAGCATTGGCCTTTGTAACATCAGCCTCGGTGGCTTCGTTACACACATCAAGACATTTAGAGTAGTCTCTCATGCCAAAGTATGCTTGTGCCTTTCGGATGTATGCTCTCACGAACTTGGAATCTTTAGCGATTGCCTTATCACAATCTTCCAAAGCAGAAGGGAACTCAAGAAGCTTAATGAAAGAAGCTGCACGGTTGCTGTAACCTCTTGGATCCTCTGGAGCACGCTTGATCATCTCACTATAAGCCTCAACTGCTCCAGGCCAATCTGACTCCTTGAACTTTTGATTTCCAAGTTCACGGGCCTCTTCAGCCTTTACCGGGTCGATGTAAGCCTTTTTGGCGCTATCGATCTTGTTCTTCTCGGCAGCACGGAGCTTGTTGACCACGTCGGGGGTACGATGTTCAGTCAGTGATTTGTTGTAATTTTCAATAGCTTTTGGTAGATCTCCCAACTTCTCGTATGCAGTTCCAATACGAGCGTATGATTTGGCGATCATCTTAAAATCGGCGTAAATTTCTCGTCCCTCCTCAACGGCTTTCTCACATGCCTTGATAGCCTCTTCATACTCTCCCTTCTCGAAATGTGCGGCACCAAGATTGTTAAGATAGGTAATATCCTTGTATAGTTCCCAAGCCTTGCTGTAATGCGCAATCGCCTCATCAAAGTTCTTCTTCTTGTACTGTTCGGTACCAAGTCTCTTTTTCTCATCGGCCTCAGCCTTTGCCTGCTTTTTTGCCACAGCCTCCTCATCCTCTGGCTCTGGATCGGCCTTTGCCTTCTCGGCTTGTGGTTCTTGCGCGCTGGGACGCACGTCTGGCATTTGAATGTCCTCCTCAGCTTCCGTAGGCGCAGAAGCACCCTGGGCACCGGGAGCACCGCCAAAAGCACCCGAATCAGCGAAAGACATATCCACACCCATCAGAACACCCAAGACTTGAATCATGCGGGGGTCTGAGAAAAGTTCTTGGGTATTGTTTGGGTTTGACTTGATTTGTTGAAGCTTCGCCATGAAGGTTGGGTCTGACAGGAATTTGGCAGTCTTGGGGTTTGCTGCCAGTTTTGCGACAAGTTGTGGATCACTAAACATGTTACCTAATCCCTCTGTTGGATCACCCTTTACACCATCTGTAAACACTTGTTAGCACATGTTCCATACAATCTTGAATTTACAAGAACAAACCTGCTTTAGCCTCTGCATCGATAGACTTTTTGACCTGCGCCAGACCCTTAGTAGCCACCGCATAGTTTGAATCAAGCTTTAAAGCTTCCTCATAAGCATCGTGGGCTCCCAAGAGATCGCCCAAACTTTGCTTAGCGGTACCAACTCTGCCCCATCCCTTGGCCCAGTCAGGCTTGATGCTTGTACACTTCTCAGCATCCTGTAGGGACTTTTCGAAGTCTCGTTTCGAGGCATACGCAGCCGACCTATTAGAGTAGAGAATGTGATTTTCTGGTTCGATAGCAATGGCTTCGGTGAATTTTGCACTGTAGGCTAATTAGTGAATGCCCCGTGTATACATTATAGCCAGGAAGGACGCTGTACAACGACCCCAAAAAGTAAATTTTCGAGGTTCCAGAGCTCAGAGAAACAAGCAGAAAACTTACACAGCCTCGTCGAAGTTCTTCTCTGCAATGGCTTTATTGCCAGCAGCTTTCAATGCGTCCGCCATGATATGTGAAAGGTATGTGAAAAGTTAAAACTCCAGGAACTTGTGATGGGAAAGTAATGCTCAAAGTCAAATATTCAAAATCCAAAGTTGAGTTGGAGGTTGGACAAGCAACTCTTTATTTTCCCTCCACTTGATTCCAGAGCTTTCGATGCCCGCCTTGGTGGTCCAAGCGTCCATCCATCAAATCACATGAGTGATTAATTATTTCACAAAAGGTAGAAGGCGGGGACAAGGCTTTAGCTATCATCCCTCTTGATTCTTTGTAACTTGAGTATTTATTTTATTAAAGAAGATAAAAAGAGTAAGAAGTTTATTTTATATCGAATTTGTAAGCTATTAATATCTATTATACAAAATTAAATTCTAATACTATACTTGAAGTTTTAGGTAAAATGCTTCGACCTTTAAAAACATCTAGCTGTCGTACTTTTAGAACAAAGCAGATTCTCATATGATGAATGAATATCTACCTATAAAATATAATATGTAAAAACCCATTTATTTTCTCCTCCTTACTAATCGATCTCCCAACTTTAGTCAATTCAGATCCCATTTCAAACGGATTATAAATATATTACAATCATACAAGTATCAGCATTCATTCTTATTCTTTATTCTCATTATCTCTTTCCTTTCTTAATCACCACTCATTCTTTCTTATCCCATCTCAATACTTCGTTTTAATTTTGCCAACTGGCCCTTCTCCAAAATGAGTAAGTAGTTTATCAGAACTTCCTTCTCCCGTCCTATCTTTCCCTTTCCATTTCCATTCCCATATCCGCCAAATATATACACAAGTATGAATGAACCCCCCGCCCCCCCCTTTATCCAGATTCGCTTAGACACTGCATTGATAAGTGTCCATCCCACCTTATTCTTATTCTTATCCCATCCTTAAAATAACACTAGTAATTATCTTCTCATTAATGATCCAGCACATACGTATAGTGCTGCATGCAATTCCACCCCCCGGGTTAAAATTAGAAATTCCAGCGAGCTATTAGGCCGGCAAAAAAATCCCCTTCCCAAAACCATAGCATAAAAAGATATACATCAATAATGCATACGCATGTGGTAAAGTAGCGGAGGTGCGCCACCACCTCAAAAACGTGTTCCCATTCAATTAATGCAAATCGTCAATTGTGCGCTCGTCCGATGGTGTTTCGTCGTATAACAAGAAAAAGTAGAAACACAAAATTGGTTTGAATGCAAAAAGGTGTAAAGTCCAAGGCCAAAACAGCAGAATTTGGGAATAGAGCGTGAATAGAAACAACCGTCCGTGGCTATGCAAAAATAAAGCAAACAGCAAAAGATCAAATGAACGACGATATTTGGGTGATCCTGGTTTAAAGAAGATGTCCAAGGACTAAATGAGGTGATTCATCATGAGAAGTCATCATCCCCACCACCTTCTCCATCAAGGACATCAACTCGGAGAACCAGCTCTTTGGTTTCTCGAGCAATTTCAAACGCGATAGGTGGTAAACTTTGCTTCCAGGCTCTCCATTCTGCATCACCATCCTCATCCTCTCTCACCTCATTTGCAATTTCTCTACCTTCCTCTCCTGCAGCCATGATACGGTTTCTGCATTCAGAAAGCTTCGCCAAGACCGGTTGACTTTGGGAGCGGAGAGCTGGGTTGTTTATCATGGCTTCCTCGGTCGAAGCGACAACTTCGCCGACAACGCTGGCAATTGCGTCAATCTGGGTAGAAATAGCATTTATATCCCCTTCTGAACGGATAGACGAGACTAGAGACTGGATGTTTTGGACCAGGAGTGCAGTTTGATCTTCAAGATATATCTGCGAGATAGATTAGCCGATGTTAACTTCAGGAGAACATTTAGTTCCATACCTTTAGATCTTCAATATCACTATCTTGCGATCGGATACCAAAACCTACACCCATTGGACCTGGGATGGGGCTTGGGGGATGGCTTGGAGGACCTGGAGGTGGTTGAAGTGCTAGTGGAATTGGTTTAGCATTTCCGTTCACAGGATCAGCGCCATTGGTCATTGGGCTCAAGGGGGTTTCCGCAGAATTAGGTTGAGCCGCATTCAGAGAAACCATACCGGAAGTTTGCGGAAGAACAATAGATTCGCGAGGAGAATTGATTGGGCTGTACATAGATGAATCGGTGCTAGCACGACCGTTCCGTAGACCAAGGAACGGACCAGGGACGTAGCCGTTTAAGCTCTGCCTCTGCGAATCCTCGCTTTGTCTTTTATCGGCAGTTAGGCTTTGTCGCGGTGCATCCATGCTCTGCCTGGTATTGCCTTGCTGTGGCGGAACGTTCTCTTTTTGCGGTTGAACTGCTTCTTGCTGTGGCGGGAGGTTCCCTTGCTTTGCTTCACGTGACGTGAAGAAACCGAAAATGCCTCCAGCTTTGGCGGGCTTGGGTTCAGTTGTTGCAGGCTTAGACCCGAAAAGGCCTCCTACTGTAGAAGGTTGAGCTGTTACTGGGGCAGGTACTGCTTGAACTGGAGCCACATTACCATCATCGTTATCTTCTAACTCTCCTGCTGGTGTAGCTTTGATCTTCACCGTCCGGACAAGTTCTACTACTGCGGTAGTAAGATGAGATGCAGCTGCATCGAGCAATGAAACAGGTGACAGCCCCTTAGCGCCAACAAAGTTCTTGGATGCGGTGATTAGATTATTTGCTGTTGCCGAGAGCCTGGACTTAAGCCTGGCCTGCTTTTGGGCTAATTCCTCATTGTTTGGCGGTGCTTCATCAATATCTTGAGAGATTTGTCGCACGGTCATAACTACATTCTTCATGGATCCGATGACCCTTTCGGGATCGCTGGAGCGCGCTGTCTGCAAAAGTTCGTCAATCGACAGCTGAAATTTAGTAACATGGACATCCTTGACAAGGCCGTCCTCGGCCGTAAACCCATTGTCCTTTGCATACTTGGCTGCGTCTTGTATTGAAAGGCCAATCGAAGATGTTCTTAAGCTGCGTAGCTGCGTCTTCGTTTTCGCATATCGGTTTCTCCATTCATTCACTTCATCTTCTAGCTTGTTGACCATAATTTCGAGTTGTTCCTCGCGGTTGTAAGATGCAGTACTTCGTTCGGACAACACCCTCATTTCGCGAAGAAACTCCTGTGCTTCACTTCTGACTTCCTCGGTAATTTCTTGTTGCTCTCTGAGCTCGGCTTTGAGCTCTTCGTTTTCCCGTTCCAGATCTGCATCGCCAGATCCGCCTTTGCCGGCATCTACAAGAGCAATCTGAAGCTCTTCAATCTGGGACTTTAACTCTCTATCTAAACTAGCCTGCGATTCCCGTACCCGGTCAAGCTCTGATTGCAGAGTATCATTGAGATTTTGTGCATCCGCAAGCTTGTTCTCGAGATCCATCCTCACCTCATCCCATTCCTTCTTGTCCGTATCTACCTCAACATCTCTCCCCCTTTGCTGGTCCATAACAATATTTAGTTCGTCATCCTTTCGTTTCAAGTCGTCCTCCATGGAATCGAGCCGCTCCCGAAGTTCTGCAATCTGGGATTGGTAGTCATCGATAAGTTTTTTATCGGTCTGCTTTGTTAAAAATAGATTTGGGAAGTGAGATATATGGGACTTACGTCTAAACTTCCAGTGCTCTTCTTACGTTCTCGGTTCCTGGCAGCTCCCTCCAAGCCAAAGGCATCCCCATCATCGTCGTCATTATCTTCGGGCCCACTCTCATCATCTTCAACCATAGTACTTTTATTCGGTACAATCGTGTTGCTTTGAAAAGTTTTTGGTGTCGGCCGACCGTAATCGTTAGGCGGCATGCCAGGCGAAGGAGGTACGCCCAAACTACCATTCGGACCATTTGGCGGCGGCATCCTTGATCCATTGCGTGATTCGCTCCTCATTGAGTAAGGCCCTATGGAGCTGGCGTCCGAGGGTCGGCGCATACGACTTGGGCCTCTGGGTGGCAGATCCATAGGTGCGCCATTTCCATTCCTACTCGGGGGTCCTCTTGTGGAGACAGGACTGCCCATGCGACTTCTATCTCCTGCAGTAAATTGGGGAAACCTTCGCTCCAATTCATAAAATACATCCGTCGCAAGATCTCTGAACCTCGGCGGTGGAAGCGTGGATAGTTTCTGGCGGGCCTGATTTCGTTTAGGGTGGAACGTATTTTTGGGCAGCAAGTACGGCGGAGGCGCTTGGTCATTTCTCTGTCCATTTGGAGTCCTACTCCCTGCTTGCTGCCTTCGTAAAAGTTCGTCAAAGACATCGGTACTAAGTTCTTGAAATTGAACGGGAGATAGTCGTAACAACTTGTCTCGCGCCCTGTTGGGTCTAGGGTTTCCCTTCTCATCTCTCAGGGACGCCGCCAGGTATCGTCTCAGTGAAACGTAATGTTCTGATAGTATGGCCTCGAATTGTTCATCTTTCTTGTCCTGTCCATTTTCGCTCCCTGCATATAAACCCGTGCCAATACTCGAACGACCGACGGAGCTTGGAGGGGATGGGTTACCAGGGCTGCCGCCCCCTGAAGTGCCTCTGGGTGGAAAATCTCCCCCATTCATTGTACCGTTGGAGTCGGTCGATATTGGCGGTGAAGCTAGTTGTCCGCGATTCATCTGGTAGGGTGAATCGTTATCGTCTTGATATTTTTCAATTCCTGACCATTCGTTATTGCTTCCTATTGAAACTGGTGACAAAGGTCCATTGCGATTGTTCATCGTAAAGTCGCGGTTATGATATGGAATGAGCAACCCTTTGGACTCGGAGAATAAGTTCGGAACAATCCTTTGATTATCGTAAAAGTCACAATACACCTCGAAAGCTCAGGAGCCAAGTGATAAGTCGCGCGAGCTCGATATACCTGTTTGTGTGGTCAACACATGCAAATGAAGATATTCTCAAGTCTGGAACAGTTTAAAAGTCTCCCTGAAACGAGGTCAATTGAGAAGATCGTTCCGTCAAAGCGAGATAGGGTAGCTGAAGGATGGGAAAATCGGGGCGTCGGGGATGGTCCTATTCTGAGGAGTGAATTCGTCGTGTCGGCAATGGAGGTAATGAACGTGTAACTGAATTGTTGTACAGCGACAATGAATTATACCTTTAGCTAGGTACGTAAGTCTAGGAAGGAAAGAAGCAAATAAAGTATACTATGACGTTTGAATTTTGTTTTAGAAATCCAAATGCATAGTCTTGTAGTTTATTTGAGAGAAGGAACAGAGTATTTTGTTTGTGCGTAAATTGTTAAGTAAGGTACCGTTCCAATTCCGTTGCTGGATGCTGGCTGGCTGGCTGGCTGGCTGATTGTCTTGATGCAGGTGACAAGCACTTTGGAAGATTTTCCTGGGGATTATTATTTCTACGGTGATAATAAGTCATTGTCCAGCCATTCAATCAGCCACTCACTCCGTCAATAAATCAATCAATCAATCAAAACACACACAACCTTATTATTTTTCTCCTGAATCCTTGGGTTACGTTCGCGTTTAAGCTTGCCTTTTTCGGGTTCGGATGTGTTTGGTTGGATTTCCAGGAACGCCCCAGCTTGCCTTCCAGTGGGTTGGTGGCCGGGTGGGGAAGTATGGATTTGGAGATGGATATGGATATGGATGGATATGGATATGGATATGGATATGGGAGGTAATGGATAAATAAATGTGCTCCGTAGAAAGAAAACGGACAAATCTTCTAAAATCGATAAGGAAGTGGCGTTGTAATTAAATTTGATGGGCCCAAGAGGATAAGTCGATTCTTGATAGGTACCTATATTGACACGATTCTCCCACACGCCTGGACACCTTGAGATTATACAGCGAATAATTTTAAATGAGATGAGAGTCCAGCAGAAGAAGCTGGATGTAATCTTAGCTAGGTAGATAGGTAGATAGGTAGATAGGTAGATAGGTAGATAGGTAGATAGGTAGGTAGGTAGGTAGGTAGGTAGGTATATATATTATACTCGCTGCAGAGGATGGAAATCCTACTCGAAAGTTCCAAATTCAGTAATACTGTGGCACTACCGTACTCCCAAGTCTCGACAAGGCTGCTTATTACTGTGTGCAAGAATTGCGGCGCAGAGATATATACCTATACGACTGTGTCGTGATACAAGACAGAACGAAACAAGTCGGGGGACAGGAAGGAATTACCTAGTATGTATCTCCAAGTTCCAGCTTGCGCCTCAGCTCGCTCATCTCGATAATTATCAACTGAAAATCTCCAAGGAATTATAATAAAGCTGGGTATAAGATTAGAGCAACCGCAATTCAATTCATCAAATAGAGGTATATTTATCACAAACTCAAATCAGGTGAAAGTCCGAATGTCTTTCGTATCTTTACGAAGGCTCGTCCTTCCATTTTCATCAGTCCTCATTTCCTCGATCGTTAAAGCAAGATGCTGAACAAGGGGCCATCCACACGCGGTTTCTCCTTGATCAATCCACAAAGGCCTTGTTCGGACTTACTCATTAATTTGTGCATAGAAACCTATGATCACTATTTTGATTTGGAAAGAATAATTTGATTGGCGGCTAGCTGAATATCGATTTCTGTTGCTGTTAATCCTACATGTATTTACAGATATTTCACCCCGTGCAGCCCGTGTTCCATCCTTTAAAACAATCTGGAACTTCAAACCCATCATCCTCAGTTACAGGTACCAACCTGGTATTACCCCGTGAAAAGAGGAAGTAGAGAATGTCGTCTCAAATCTCAAATCATGTAAGGAGGATTTCATCGAAAACATGTCTACCGGCTACCTAGATTCCAAGCCTTTCGAGGTCCAATTCTTTCCTTCCTTCTAGCTTTGGTGCTTGTACAGAGTACGTCTAGACGTCCTAGTCTAGAACTTGGAAAGCTTCATTGTGATATTTTTAATCACGGGCCCCATACCCAGTAATCTAATCTCAGAATATCAATTTCTTTATGCCTGTCTCCTTTACTCTTTCAGACTAGTTCGGGCAAAACCTTTATTCTGCTTAATTTCAACGGTTTTGGAGCTTGACATCAACTAAGTATATTTGTAATTCAAGCTAGGATTCGAATTGATGCATGAATCGTTTGCTGGGTGACGTAAGACTTTTTATCTTCGATTTTAAAGATGCCAACTCGTGCCAAATCCCGCTCAAATCCCGCCCAAAATTTCACCCTAAACGCCGCATAAGATGGGTATACCTCGTAACCTCAACGCCATAATAAAAAACCGTCATGCAAGTGTTCAGAACCATGCTAATGTCCATACTGCTGGTAGATTCGGCCATCTTTCCTGCCATTCTCCGATAATCTCCGGTACCCTTTCATCAAAACCAGCCCTACTACTGGCACTCCCACTGTCAAATCCGGTGGGGTTAAGCTCTCTTTCCTCGGCCGCAGCTTTATTGAGGGAGTCCGCAAGATCAAGGATTCCCCTACCGCCGACTAGAGCCTCTTCATGATTATCTTTGATATCAACATTGATGACATGCACAGGACGATTTAATGGAGAGCCACGATTAAGAAGGTCGTCAACGACAGCATCCCAACACCTTTCTTCACAGGTGATAACAACGTCCACTACGCCTCCTTCTACACCCTCGGCACCTTGATCTGTATTGTGTTGTAATCTTGGAGCGCCGACTTGCCAATCTTGCCATCTCTCTGGCCCCCATTTTACTGATCTATTTCGTCCAAGCATATTCAAAATACCATTAGCACGGTAGAGACGCGGATCCTTAGATTCGAGTTCTTTATACATGCTGTCATATGAGGTTTTGTTGAATTGGTATACATTAGGTTGTGAGATAGAAGGCCCTGGTAATCTAACTAAAGAGCCTGTTCCAAAAGATATCACGGGATAATGAGCCGCAGCGAGACGCAAGTGTGATTCCATTGATCTGAGAAAAGATCATGTTAGCGACAAATCAATGGGCAATGCGATGGATGTATCGAGTATACCTGTTGTTGTTACTGGCGCAAACTGTGCAGAACTTAAGCTTAAATCCGCCCGGGTCAACTCGTTCACCATTCGATGCCGATTGAGGTGCAGTACCGCCATTGACATTCAACGTTGGCGCTTGAGACATGGTTGATGGAAAATTGATGTCATGTAATTGAGAAACTCTGTAGGGAAGAAAACGACGACCTCTCCTCGTGACACGGGTTTCAAATGGGGACCTAGTTCAAGTTGTGGGTATTTCTGGTGAAGCTAGATTCAAGTCAGTTACGTGCCAACACAATGTATGCGTACATAACATAATTTGTGCTGAAGAGCATTCAGAAGTTGTTAAGTTGCGTAATAAAAATTGTGTCATCAGTTTTTAATAAGACAGCTCCAATAATAGTGATCATCAGGTTGCTACGGGAGAATGGTGGGGGGAAAGAAGGTTGAAGAGGTATTGGTTCTCACGAGAAGTTGTACGTACCAAGCAAACATTTCATGTGCTGCATCTAGACTTGGCCAGTTTCAAGTGTAGTGGAATCACGAAGGCATTGAATCAAGTCAAGTCGAGAGTGATGTTGACGATGATGGAGAGGTAGGTAGGTAGGTAGGTAGTGTTGTATTGTGTTGTGTTGTTAATGTTAACGTTGTAGAACTTTGAAGAGCTCAAAGCTCAAAGCAATGAACACACGAAGAAAGTGAAAATTTTCGGTTAGAGGTAAGCTAATGAATGGGCTGAGGTACTAGTAGGCAAGATGAGCCAATGAAATTGAAGCTTGAAAAGCTCACCGTACTTTAGGTCTTACGGTAACACAAAGAGGAAGTACTCCGTACTCCGTAGTACAAAAAGCAACAACAAAAACAATATCATTGATTGAAGGCTTGAAGCACATGCTGATCAGGTCGTCCGTGTGGTTGGTAGGTGCATACACTCCGTATGTTTAAAGTCGAAACCAAATCCGATTTTTCCTTCTTTACATTCTATTGGTTCTACTGCAAGCCTGAAACGCTGAAACGCCGAAACACTGAAACACGAAACATCGAAACGGACTTTTGGATATCGATCATTACTTCTTGGCGGAAACTGTACCGGGAAAAGAGAGTTCGAATGAATGCCAATGGCGTTGTTACGAAAACATAAATAGAAATAGAAATAGATTTAGATTTAGATTTTATTCTGTAAAACACCATCAGACTTCAACCCCAGAAGAGTGCATATATTTATGTATTTCCGCAAGCCACACATTCCCAAAGGAAACTCTAATCTGTTACCTTATATACCTCTCAGTCGAATCTTTCCATCTTCATCGAATCTCCGTACCTATCAACAGTACTAGGTGCATAGGCTATTCAATCTATAGAGCTGGCGTGAAGTAGAAACATCTTGGTATGACATTGAAACTGCCATACCATCCAATTGCTCAACTTCAAAGTTCCCCAGTTTCCCATTCCCTTCCAAATCTTTCCATCAACTGCAACTGGCTTTTATACTCTCGGGTACCTCCCTATATATCTCTTTCGGTCTGCATATACATGTGTTTATAATCTTTTACAACCCATTCTGCAGATTCATCCATACAATCATACTCTCTTGATTATCAATACTTCCCAACTTCCATTGCCTAATTTCCATGTCAATAATCGCAGTGTGCGGGGTCCCCTTGTCAAATCCACCCAAGATAATTTGAGAAATTCGCAAAAGGACCTCGAGCCCTTGAACCCTCGGCGCTTCGTTGTAGACAACTCACACAGCAATTCAAAAGGAATATTACCATTGCCCTTCCTTAATTGTCTTGAACTCTAGAGCGCCATCAGTTCACAGACACCCTTTCGGCGCAAGAGCTGCTTTGTTGATTTGTGCATCTTCAAGTAGAGAGTCTTCTTTGGCAATCACAGAACATTCCTCTCGGAATTGCTACGGTACGGTGTTTCGTTGAAGTCCTGTTGGTTTTGTTTGTAATTGGGTACAATTTGGGGGAAAGGCCCTTACAATTAATTACGCACGAGCTTGATCCGATCTCTTTTTAACATTGCGTTCGAACTTCGATCAACCTAGTCGTCTGCATAACCCACCTCAATTTATTGACAAGCGCTACCAAGAATCTGACATTCATTCCCTTCGACATCTACCTTTTCACAACTGCGCGCCTGTTGCCCGAACACCCACTCGTCTTGAAAGACTACCTCGCACTCCTAATACACATCACATCGTCCCACGATACCTTTCTTCATCTCATACCCAAGATAATTGAAAACAACCTCGGGCTTACTTGAGCGCTGGGACGATTAAGGCCTTCTTTCCGATTACAAATTTTGCACCGCGACAAGTAGCTATCTTTCTGCCAGCCTTCTTACTCCAGCATATAAGGGAGATCGAATCATCATATTGGGCTAACTCTTTTGAACCGAAACATACAATTTGGTCCTCAAAGCGCAGCCTTCAAGCTGATCGCAATCATATTTGCTTCAATATGGCAGCGGTAATTTCCCCAGCGTCGTCGCCAGCAACATCTCCACCACCAGTTAGTCCTCCCTCATCGAATCCTAATCATCCTTCCCTTCCACCTTTAAATACTTCACCAACCACAAAGCGACCGAATCTGCAACGTCCTACATCTCATGCCTCAAAGAATAGGTTATCACAATACTCGAATTATTCTGCGCCATCACGATCGCGACCTCCCTCACACATCTTCCCCGTCTTTCATTCTAGTCTCTCTTACACAACAGTCCGCGATTTTGCATACCCTTCACTGCATCCTATGCATTATGGGCCACCTCCAGAGCCGTCTCAACCTCCATCCGGCCTCTCAACGCCAGCTAGCGAATCGCATAAACGACTGTCAGATCCTCCCACATCCTGGGATAGTCGCGAATCTTGGGGACCTGGTCCGTGGGGTGGTGATGGATTCATGAAAGGGGAACAATTGGCGCCTATACACTTTGGTGACGGTCCTCCATGGAGCGAAGATGAGGATCTGCAAAGTCCGGTTGTAGTCAGTTCACGCCACAGGAAACACAAATCATCAGCGGGGGAATATGGAGCGAATTCGCGCGGCAGAGGGAGGGCGCCTAGGGATGGAGAGCGTAGAACAAGCATGCTCAGTCAAGAGAACTTTGAGGATGACGCGGGATACTTTGCAGGTACCAGTGGTGAGAGTAGCCAAGGATACTATGTCAATGAAGGAGACGAGGCAGACGGGCCTGGCGGAGGATACGTTACATATCCTTCAGAATTAGCAAGGCGCTCAATGTTGGCGCCATATAATGTTCCAGGGCAACGAGATTCTCATTTTGCTGGACTTTTACCCAGCCGCTCCTATACGGACGAGAGTGGTCAAGATTATCGGTCAGAATCAGATGCTTCGAGTACTGCATCTTCGCCTGGCATGGCGAAACATGATGAATCAAGATATTCCCGCGATTACCAATTCACAATTGCATCACCGGATGAAGCGATGCATGGTAAAGCCGTTGCACTGTTTGATTTTGAACGAGAAAATGAAAATGAACTACCGCTGGTGGAAGGACAAGTCATTTGGGTATCATATCGACATGGCCAGGGCTGGCTTGTTGCAGAAGATCCCAAGACACGGGAAAGCGGCTTGGTTCCGGAAGAATATGTCCGAATGCTGGAAGATATTCAAGGGGGTTTAAACAGCTTAACGGGACAAGTTGAGCTTGCTAGTCCCGTGGGAGGTGACTCAGGTACCCCCACTCAAGCGGAGCACAATCAAGCATTCGGACACAACTCAAGTTCAAGCAATGGCAGCAATGGATATCAACAACCTGTCGTATCTACATTCTCAACATCTTCCAAAGATTTACATCCATACCCTCAACACCTTCTAGGCACTCAGGCTGGCCAAGCTCCACCTCAAGTCATACATTATCATGGGCAACGAGGCGGTAGTCAAGCAAACACTCCAACTCTACCTAGCTTACATGAAGGCCTTGTAGAGAGACCCAGCAGTCGAGAAGCCAAAAATGGGAAATTAGAAGACTTATCGAGTAGCAACACGGCGCCGGTGGATTTCACCCAAACAGATTCGGCAACGAAACACTCTCCGTCAATCGCAGTCCAAGGCCCCGAAAGTCCTCTCGGCCCTCCTAGTGATACAGCAAACGAGATACACGAAACCACGGCTCGATGACCAGACGGAATTTGCTCATGATTGATATGAATTAGTAGATGAGATGAAACATGGATTTTGATTGGGGTCTCGGGACATAATAGTGATACCAGGTGGATGGATGTGTTTGCCATATATGATACTTTATTATATGAAACGAATTGAATTGAATTGAAAGATGAATTATTTAGGAAAAGGGAGTGAATGGAAAAACGGTTTCTAAAATGTCTGCTGTCTCTCCGTTTGCGATGCAATTAGCAGGAGCAGGAGTGAAAGGGAAAGGAAAGCAAAGGAGCCCGGGTTTAATGATGCATTTATTTTTATACTTTTTTTTTTGTATACAGAAGAAATATGCGATAATAACGTGTAATGTATGTATGTATGTTCATGTTGTTCATGCTCTACACGTGTTATTTATTATTTCTCTCTGGAGACCCATCTGGTCTGATCTGATCTGGTCTGTATTTATATATATATGTATGTATATATCATAATATCGATTAGAACAATATTCATCCGTGTATTCTTATCTTATCTTATTATATATCTTATCTTTTCTTATTATATATATATATATATTACTCTTGGATTAGTTTAATGATTTCCTTATTTTATTTTATTTTATTTTATTTTATTTTATTTTATTTTATTTTATTTTATTTTATTTTATTTTATTTTATTTTATTTTATTTTATTTTATTTTATTTTATTTTATTTTATTTTATTTTATTATTTTATTATTTTACTTTATTTTATGCTTAGGTACCTATTCCTAGGTACCTACCTACCTACTTACTTATTATTTATTATTCATCTACTGCTGCCTGAGATGTGGCTTGAGTCGAGTCGAGTTGAGTTGAGTTGAGTTGAGATGGGATGGAATGGGGTACAGCCATCGACCTTGATTTTATACCTCTCATACTGACTGTTTCTTGAGATTTAAGCGATTGTCTCTTCATTCTGTCACTTGGAGCCAGTTTGTGTGGCACGGGAAGAGAGTTTTGGATTACTGACATCACACATTGCGAGGTTGCATTTTGATGATGTAGTAAATGGATTGATTTTTGATATATGATTTGATATGTTTGCAATACAATGCCTTCCCCTTCATAAAGAAGGTTATTGAAGTACGGGCATTGTGATCGGTGTCACCACCTGAGATACTTGCATAAATTTGCTTTCAGCACATCTTCGGCACAACCAACAGTCATTAAAAGAGACCGAATTGTAATTTGACATCCGTGCTAGACCTCTCCTCACTTCAACTTTCGTACTCGATCAACTTCTTCGCCATTCACACTCACAACTTTGACTCCTTCCAAACTCGATCTTATCTTCTCCCATTCTGCGGGATCAACAGCTCGAGTCCCCTCTTCTAGAATAAAAGTATTAAATCCCTCTTGGAAGGAATCTTCGGCTGTGCACTTGACACAATAATCGGCTGCTAGACCTACTACATAGACATCGGTAACGCCTTCATCTTTCAATTGGCCTGCCAAGCCACTATCACTACACCGAGGCTTCTTCAAGGGATCGTAAAATGCCGAATACATTTCTACATCAGGATGTTGTCCTTTGAGAATTGTCTTGGTGATTTGTGTTGTGTTTAGTTCAAAGGGGAACTCGGAACCGAGAGTATTCTGAACACAGTGAGGTGGCCAGAGACGAGTTTTATAAGTCTCAGAAGGATTGGACGGATTGATTATGGTAGTGAAATCTGTAAATGGTTTTGTACCTGGATGATTTGACGCAAAAGACGTATGATTTGAAGGGTGCCAATCTTTCGTGGCGACCTTAAGGTGAAATGGAAGATTGAGGAGGTTGTTGATGATGGGAATTGTATCCCGACCATTGGCTACAGCTAGAGAACCATTCTTAAATGTGTTAGTATGGATACGTGAATAAACATTGATAAGATATATAACATACTGGAGGTAAGAAATCTTCTTGAAGATCTACTATGATTAGAGCTGGCTTGAATATGTTAGTATCAATGTCAACATTTGACATGATGAGAGGTTAGTTGATTTGATTTGACGTGATATGATGAGGTGTTGTTGGTTGATCTGGAGTGAAAAGTTTTCCTGGATATACTAGATAGACTAGATAGATTGTTGGTGAAGGAACAATCATTAAATAGATTAAAGCCTTAAAGTTTATTCTTATCTAGAACAAAGTATGAACCAACCTGTGGTCTGTTTGTACTTGTTCTCCAACAATTGAAATATTGAAATTATCAGAATCAATGTACACCCCACCAAGAAAATATTTTTGATGTTGGATGTTGGATGTTGAAGACTTGAAGTTCATGAAAACTTTGATCTTTGTATGATGAAAGATACTGCAGTAATAAGTATCATGTGATTTAGCCTCATGGAATAAGAAGGGAATGGAAGAAGGGAATGGAAGAAAAAAGGGGAAGAACTGTGACGGGTGCTAGTTTGGGAAGCAGGGCCATTATCCAATAATATTGTCAATTGGACAATAAGTTCCGTCATCTGCCTGGCGAATTATTGTTTCCGCAGATTAGACTTAGGACAACAAGTTGGGACAACAAGTTGGTACATTTTGTACTCGGTCTATGTAGCATTTGCCTAGTGACTGGATCCAATGATACATACAGAATTGTTTTCCCGAAGATTAATCATTCTCAACATATGATGAAAGAGACTCAATGTAACAATGTGAAGATTACTTGGATGAACAATATAAAGCCATTTGAGAAAGGAATCGAATGTTCATCAAGGGAAAGAAAAAAAGATTTCTATGGAGTACGTGAAAGATACCAGAGTCTAAAAGATCGACTTTGCTAATTTCCTTTATCCCAAACCCAAGCTTGATGCAAAGCTAAGCCACTTGTCGTTAAGCTGCTGATAGTGTCACCGCCTCACTAACGCAAGTTGATACTTAATACTTAATTTTCAGGGATCAGTACAACAAAATGTCAACAATATATTGATTGTTGCTTTCCGTTCCTTCCATGGGGCTGTCCCTTATAAATTCCATGAGTTCTTCCTAAAGCTTGACTTTTGCTGTGGATTTTTATGAGATAACTATTACTTGATATTCTCAATCACAATCAGTGGTTGACTGTACTTGCGTACTTTGGATCTTCTCTTTCACTTGATTGCAAAAAATTACATATCCCACCCACCTCCACCTCCGAGAAAGCCATTACGTCTCTATCCTTTTGACATCCCGTCTTGTTTGCTTGGTCTCAACACCAACACATCGCTCCTTCTTTCCCTTTTCAACAGTGACTCCGATCATTCTCTTCGACTCTCTTCGAGTACATTTGCCAAATTCAAGACGAATACATCACGGTAGACTTGTAAGTTGCATTCTCCCATGTCACAACTCTCTATTGTTCGAGGTTTCTTACCAGTCAGCTCAGCACTTGACTTGACCTAGGGAATCCTTTCACCTCTTGTCTTCTAAAATTCTACTATCTATTCACTTGACGAAGATTCGTGACTCATTTGCTAATGGTTGCTTTGGATCCAGCCTTAACAGAACGAACTACATACTTCATTTGTCGATGGCTTTGATATAGAATACAACCTAGCCTGCTTGTATTTCTTCCACCATGATTGGAAATTCATTTCTGCCCTCGCGGTTCAGAGGAACCTCCTCTGCCACCGACACCAATGCATCCCCTATGTGGCTCAGTAAAAAGGTCACACCACTTATCCAACTTCTCTCTCGACGAGCATGTCTACACCCAATCCACACAATCGTTATAGTCGCAGTTTTGGCGAGCACAACATATATGGGACTTCTGGAAAGTAGTCTTTTTGATTCGGTCAAAGCCAGTGGTGCCGATAAAGCAACATGGAGTTCTCTTGTTGCAGGTAATCGCCAACTGCAGATCGGTCCCGAGACTGCCTGGAAATGGCAGGCTTCGGATGTGGAAACCGTTCCATCCAACGTGGATCACTTGGCACTTTTGACATTCGTCTTCCCAGACTCTGCTGCCGCCAATTCTTTACAGGCAGCCCCATTAGCGGACTCTGTACCGTTACCACAAAATCTTTCCGTCACTCCCCTTCCATCAACTTCCAACCCTCTGGCATCCTTATCTCAGGACAGTGCTCTAGCTTTTGCCGTGCCCTACAACCAAGCCCCTGAATTTCTCGCCAAATCTCAAGAACTGCCTAATTCTGCTGCTACGGTTCCTACCGATTCTAATGCCCGTCAAGGGCTCGAGGCAGAGCCTATTAAGGAGAAAAAGATGTGGATTATGAAAGCTGCGAAAGGAGACGAGACTCGACGAGGATTGAGGAAATGGGCGTCAAATGCTTGGACTGAATTTTTAGACCTTCTCAAAAATGCCGAGACTCTCGACATCATCATCATGGTACTCGGTTATATATCTATGCACCTTACTTTCGTCTCGCTGTTTGTCTCTATGAGGCGTATGGGATCAAATTTCTGGCTCTTTGCCACCACTCTTTTCTCCTCAGTTTTTGCCTTCCTCTTTGGATTGATCGTCACCACCAAAATGGGAGTTCCAATGAACATGGTATTGCTGTCCGAAGGTCTTCCATTCCTCGTCGTAACAATTGGATTCGAGAAGGCTATTGTTTTGACAAAGGCTGTTTTATCGGCATCTCTTAACACCCAACGACCCCACCACGAAGTAGGTGAGAAGAAGTACGGGGTTTCTCCTACGTCCATTCAATACGCAGTCCAGGTTGCGATAAGTGAGAAGGGATTCGAGATTGTTCGAGATTATGCAATCGAAATCTGTATCTTGATTGCTGGAGCTGCATCGGGCGTTCAAGGAGGTCTCCAGCAGTTTTGTTTCTTGGCTGCATGGATTTTATTCTTTGACTGTGTCCTTTTATTCACTTTCTATACTGCAATTTTGAGCATTAAGCTTGAAATCAACCGAATCAAACGACATGTCGCTCTCCGCCAGGCATTAGAGGATGACGGAGTCAACCCCCGAGTCGCTGAGAAAGTTGCCCAAAGTGACGATTGGCCGAAAGCCGACGGTTCCCAGACTAGCGAGGCAAATATCTTTGGCCGTAAGGTCAAGGGTAGCAGTATTCCAAAATTCAAAGGTCTGATGGTGTCTGGATTCATCATAATCAACATTCTCAACCTCTGTACCATCCCATTCCGGGGTGGCAACAGCAGTGTTCAGCTCCCAGGCGCAAATATGTTTTCAGGATCCAGTTTCTCAAGTGTTTTAACACCACCACCAATGGACCCCTTCAAAGTTGCATCTAATGGCTTGGATTCTATCGCTGAGATGGCAAAAGCTCACGACAAGTCAACAATTGTCAGCG
Source organism: Sclerotinia subarctica (assembly GCA_025389085.1). Classification (NCBI taxonomy): domain Eukaryota; kingdom Fungi; phylum Ascomycota; class Leotiomycetes; order Helotiales; family Sclerotiniaceae; genus Sclerotinia; species Sclerotinia subarctica. The sequence continues at coordinate 430,321 of QRFI01000011.1, read as the reverse complement.
TGCTTACACCAATCAAATACGAGCTCGAGTATCCTTCTATCCACTACGCTGAACCGGCAACCAAACATCGTAAACATGCCGCTGATGATTTTGACGCTGAATTTGCTGAATATGGAATGGGTGGCCGAGTTGTGGACAACCTATTGAAGAGTTTTGAGGACCCAGTCCTTTCAAAGTGGATCGTTGTGGCTCTCACGTTGAGTGTTGTGCTCAACGGGTACCTCTTCAATGCTGCTAAATGGAGTGTTGGCAAGGAACCACTTCAAATGCCTCCACACCATGCTGTCGACCCTAAGGAGCTCGATCAGGCTGAAAGGTTCAACAACTCTGCTTCTACACCTGTCTTGAGATTACACAACATCGACCCGAATGCCAGCGACAATATACCGTTGACGCCAGCTAGAACACCAGCTACTACTGATGATGAGGATGATGAATTAGTTATGGCTCCCAAGTCTCAGAGTAATGCCCAACCGCAATTGCGTCGAAGTCAACAAGAGCTCGAAAAGATGCTTGAAGCGAAACGTGCACCGGAGCTCACCGATGCAGAACTCATCGAACTATCCATGCAAGGCAAGATACCTGGTTACTCCTTAGAAAAGACCCTCAAGGATACCACTCGCGCCGTAAAGATTAGACGTGCCATCATCTCACGAACACCTGCTACCTCTGAAACTACCAGTCTACTCGAAAATTCATTATTGCCATACCAGCACTACAACTACGACCGTGTTCTAGGAGCTTGCTGTGAGAATGTCATTGGTTATCTTCCGTTACCTCTTGGTGTGGCAGGTCCGATTGTTATCGATGGACAAAGTTTCTTCTTACCCATGGCTACAACAGAAGGTGTTCTTGTTGCAAGTACAAGTCGTGGTTGCAAAGCCATCAATTCTGGCGGTGGTGCTGTTACCGTCCTGACTGGGGATGGTATGACTCGTGGTCCATGTATCGCCTTCGAGACCCTCGAACGCGCCGGTGCTGCTAAGGTTTGGCTTGATTCCGAAGCTGGTCAGCAGACTATGACAGATGCATTCAATTCAACCAGTAGATTCGCAAGACTTCAGTCTATTAAAACTGCCTTGGCAGGTACCAATCTCTACCCTCGTTTCAAAACTACTACTGGAGATGCAATGGGAATGAACATGATCTCGAAGGGTGTTGAGCACGCTTTGAAAGTTATGTCTACCGAATGCGGCTTTGACGACATGGAAATTATTTCCGTCTCCGGTAACTTTTGTACCGATAAGAAGGCCGCTGCCGTTAACTGGATCGATGGACGTGGTAAAAGTGTTGTTGCCGAAGCAATCATCCCCGGTGATGTCGTTCGTAAGGTTCTTAAAACTGATGTTGATGCATTGGTCGAATTGAACATTGCCAAGAATCTCGTCGGCAGTGCAATGGCAGGTGCTATGGGTGGTTTCAATGCCCACGCTGCCAATATCGTAGCTGCAATCTTTTTGGCTACCGGTCAAGATCCAGCACAAGTAGTTGAGAGCAGTAGTTGTATCACACTCATGAAGAAGTAAGCTGTTCACATTCAAAATTTGGAGAATGCCACTAACACTATTCTACAGTCTTCGCGGTAACTTGCAAATCAGTGTCTCCATGCCTTCTATTGAAGTTGGGACCTTGGGTGGTGGTACTATCCTTGAACCTCAGAGCGCCATGTTAGATCTTCTTGGTGTCAGAGGTTCTCATCCAACTAATCCTGGCGATAATGCCCGGAAACTCGCACGTGTGATTGCTGCAGCTGTTCTTGCAGGTGAGCTCTCCTTGTGTAGTGCCTTGGCAGCAGGTCATCTTGTGCAGAGTCACATGGCACATAACAGAAGTGCTCCAGCAACAAGAGCCAACACCCCTGGACCAGCAAGCGGTGCTCAAACACCAGTGACTGCGGCGATGACGGCCATGCGAGAGAGAGCTGGCGTAGCAGCCTTATCTCCGGCTGCCGTGCTCAGAGCCGCAAGCGGGAAGAGATAAGAGATAGTATTTTATGTATACACTAAGCGATGCATGAAAATATGGCGTTTGGGCATGCTTATAGCAGAGGACTATTGCTTTCTAATGATCTTTTAGCGGAGGCTTATGGATGATGCCTGTAATATTTTCCATTTACGAAGCCCTTTTTGTCTTCTCATTGTGAACTTTTTTTGAACCGACTCACAAAATAGACAAGAGTCGTTAGATATATTAGACACAATTATGACTCGGTAGTCATCAAACTTGATTTGTGGCTTTCATTACAATAAAATGTAATAAAATTGAGGTTTTATATCAACTCACCGAGACTATCTATTTTTGAGATGAATGTTCAGGATAAAGCAACCTCTACACGATCAATGATTAGCACTTAGTACCTGTGAAGACATATGGCCAGGTATATACCAAGGGCATTCATTAACCCTTCCCTTCCAACTCAAGCATTAGGCATTACCTCCTCTCAACTAAACTAATGAACATTTTCCCTCAATCCACTCGTCCTCAAGCTATGCCCTGCCATTACCAACGGCTCCTTTTTGATTTGTACATCAACTGTTGCCTGGGCATTTCCATTCCCATTCCCATTCCCATTACCGTTTTCTAGTCCAGATCCAGGTCCCGCCCCTCCATTTCCATGTTCTAATGCCTTTCTAACCGCATCATTTACTCCCGTCATCCCTGCACTATCTTCGCTTCCCCTTCTACTCCCTATCCTTACGGTCCCAGCACCCCCAACCAGTAACCCCTTTACTCCTCCTCTTTTCCTCTCTGGTAGTTCTTCAGAGCCAGCGCTGCAGACGTATAATAGATATTTTAGATTCGGGACTGTTTGTCTGATATCTAGGACGCGCAGGCCTTGGGATTCAGCTAGTGCTTCGATGTTTTTGTTTAGGAGAAATACGCCCCAATCGAATCGGAAGCGAATTACAGATTGGGGGTAGAGGGGGAACACCCTTTGGCGGTCTTGCATCAGAGATATGGGGTCGCTGATGAGGGAGCGAGAGGCCTGGGGTGTGATGGGATATGGAAGGGGCACTCCCAGGTAGTATTGGAGATGATCAACCAATTGAGCGACATAGCCTAGAGCTGCGGCTACGACATCCTCGTCGGCAGAAGATGTATCATCTTCAGTAGTGTTTGGAAGAGGAAGACCGCAAATCGTAAAGAGAAGGGGGTGAGATGTGGGTTCAATGGGGTATATTTGGATGAGTTCTTCGCAAATGCGACGACGTTGGCCGCGGATGAGGGAGTTGGTTTTTGTGAGGAGAGCGCGAGAATTGTTGAGGTGCTCTTGAGCATTCTGGACATCGGATTCAGCGGCTGACTGGACAGCGTAACCGGAGGAGATGGCGGCCCGTCGAGAAGAGATGGATGCTTTGAGTTCAGATTGGCGATGTTGGGATTGATGGAGGAGTCTGCGAGAAGTAGTGACATAGCGTTTGGCAAGGGTGAAGGATTCTTCGGCAAGGGGGAGAGATGCTGATGGAGATATATTGTTAGTAAGAATGTTGTTTATTTGAGACGTAAGTTCTTCGCGAGTAGCTAAAGCATCTTGGATGGATTCATCGAGGTTCGAGAGGCGCATCAATGCGTTATAGGAGGAGGTAGGAAGAGCAATACTAGGCCTCGGCCGAGGTAGTTTGGAGGTGAGATCAATGGTATATATGCCATCTGCGAGTTGGAAAATAATTGAGTTTGGGGGGAAAGGGTGGTTCTCCAGCCGCCCTAAGAACTGTAAAGACTGAAGATTAACTTCCTCTTCGATCAGCGGAACGAAGTCTTGTCGTTTAACCCATATCTTGACAGTAACGGTATCGAGTCGCGTAGTCGCAGGGCCAAATGAAGATAAGTCGAAAGATCGAAACGTAGGATTCATTGCCTTTTCTACGACCTCGCTGATATATATCGGGTCATCCTGTCCGGCGCAATGTAATGTGAAGAAACTATCTGCCATTCGACTATCCCTTACATCCTCAAGCTTTTTTTGCCTGATAGCGGGGCTTGCACCCACCCAGTTGGAACTCGATCTCCTCGTTCTCGCAGAAGGTCGTAGATCCCCTGATGATTGTGCATGATGCAGCTGTGATTCGCGGCGCAAAGCCTCGAGCTTCTGTGGTGATTTGTTTAGAGCTGCATCGTCGATTGTTTTTCCCCGCGGACGAGAAAGTGTCAGATTTCGTACGTATATACCTTGCAGGTGTCGCAATTTCCGATTCTGGGGTAAAAGTAGTGGCCGCGAGGCCTCGGAACTCATATTGTTGATGATAAGTTGTCATGAGAGCTGGTTGACGCACTTCGACTTCCATAATCAGAGATGGGTTGTCAAGCCTCGACCAATCAAAACAAGGCTGGTATTCAGCCTTGTCATTCTTGGCAGGAAGCTTTTCAACACCCGATGCACATCGATTGCCGATTAATTTTTCCTTTATGTCCAGATTTAGGATCATCATCTTGGGTTCATATGGCATCTTTACGGGCCATAGTTGCTTCTGTAACAGTTATCTTTGAAAAACTTGCATTGATCATTCCCAATTACTATGGGATATGTGTGTGTGTAGAGGGAGCTGAACTATCCTCGGTTCCAATGCTCTTAGACCCAGAACCCCTTTTTCGGAACCCTTGGCCATGGCCTTAGCCTTCTCGATACAACCTTTTCGATATAGCCTTTCCCAGATATCTCCTTAAATGCTTCTGACGCCCCAAGCGTAATCTTTGAGTCTACAAAGACTAAACTCCCTGTTTTTTCCCATTTTTCCCCATTGTACTTCACATATCTCGTCACGCTGCATCTGAATCCTAGGCACGGCTTACCACCAGAGCCCTCAAAACCATTGCAAATACCACATTCGGTTTCGTTGTTGCGAGTACCGGTACGGTCGGTAATGGTCCTGAATTTCATGGCGGCATTCGTTGCTTTGCATACAATTTCCATTGGCTAGCGACTTTCGGGCACACAGCTTGACTTGATGATAGAGGTCGATCCATCGTGATAAGGCTCGGTAGTGAAGTGCCATGAGGCATTGTTGCTACTGGGTATACATGAGCAAGTGGGCACCCTTTTAGGGATTAAGTTTGATCTTGGGGGCTTCATTTGAGGAAATAATATAGGTATTCAGACGGTTCTGTGCGTTCATGATTCTATCTAAACATACAACGAGGCTATCCTAACTATGAATGAAACGCTTAATTCATGTGCAGTCGTCGAGGCGCATAAACTGTTGAACGTAAAAGAGGACTATCCAAGAACAAAAATAGCATACGCAAATTAAATCATATTGTTCTAGCTGACTAGCAGAAATAGAAAAGCATAACATCAAAACATCTACCCAAACAGGTATATCCATACACCTCATAAGCGCCACGCCACACGCTCGTATTCCCCTTATAACAGGCGGGGGCTCATCATGCTAATGGCACCGTGGTTTTAATTTATACAAAGGTTCGTACCTCGGTGCTCTCCTATCTCTCGTAACTTAGTGATCGCTCCCCTTCCGAGTACACATCGGGGTACGTATCTTCCATTCTTCTTCCACGAGATCTAGCACGAGGAGCGATGTTAAATCCATACATAGTGTCTCTAGTAACCATGTAGATACCGAATGCAAAGAGGAGAGCAAAGCCGAATGCAGCCCATTGAAGTCCCTCGAGTGTTTTGCCCTGCTCAATTTGAACATTTGCAGAACATCCTACGGCAGTATCCCCAAGTACCGTATTGATTGCGTTGACAGAAACAGTGAGGGTATATGCTGAACCAAGACTGGTCGCAACAGCTGCCCACAAAAATGGCATAGCTATCATACCAGCCTTGCCAACAGGTTTTCCTAGACCTGCAAAGAGCCATGCAAAGGTGTCAACAAGAAATCCTAATAGAAACAGGGCTAAAGCCACCATAGGCATGAAAATGGATATGTCGTTCTGCAACTTTTGTCCTAACTTTACGATATTTGCGTCGACATGTAGTGTTGCGGCAATTTCATCGGGTGACTGCTCATACTGTTTGCCTATACATTGAAATCCGTTTGTATTCTTGAATGTATCTCCGTTATTTCCTTCCACTCCCACGTAGGCACAGAGACCTGATAGCTTGTCAGTGAGTGTTTCGCACAGCTGGGATAAGTCTCCACAAACCCATATAGCCAAACCTCAATCCACCGATTTTGGATCCATCGGTGCCAACCTTAGCAATCTGCCCGATGAAGATATTCTCCATTCCTGGCGTTGTCGTCGCAGATCCGGCGATCGACATGGCTAAGAATCAATACGTCAGCTCAGGCATATATATTAACACATCGGGCAAGGAAAACGTGATTGTGCTTACCTGAAAAAGTAAAAAATGGAATGGCACCGATTATCCATACCGAAGCTCGAACAGTAATGTTCTTCGGGTCTAAGGAAACTAAAATCAGCCTGAGACTTACAACAACATATGGAGACTTACTCATCGGTCTCCATGCTCCACGTCCGGACATCTTGAAGTTTGTGAGATTAGAATTTAGTCACTACTTAGTGGCGACAGTGCAAAAGGGTGTTCGAATGAGTGAAGAAACGGAAAGTTTATGAAATGAGAAATTCCGCACTACTAACTTTCAAGCCTTAGCAGATAGATAATTTGGCTTCACTATCAGTTTCTTGAGAAATAGGAGACCTAGCTCACTATATACGGCTCTTAGTAAACCATAACATAGATTACCCACATTGGTCAGATAAATATGCCCACGCTGCGCAATTGCGGTGCTTTCGATTATTGGCCGTTTTGACCGGTAGATCACTGGATCTTGGTACAGGCAAGCAAAATTTATGAAGTCAAACAGACACTACAAAACACCAACTATCCTAACAAAGCGATTCTTCAGTGGAAAGAGTCGTTCGTGAAGGACAAGTACAAAACGGCCCCGGCCGACAAGCGGCAAGCGCTGAATTGACGGTCGTGTGATTTTGGTTATTAACCATGTTGGACCTCAACAGATAACGTAATCAATTCAGTGCTGCCAACGGTGCACATAGTCTTCCTTGCAGGAGGCCGCAGAGCCCGTTTTTTTGGTCATACTCAGGTCGCCTTGCTTCATGTAATTCCCTGGTCTTCTGGTCCAGACTATGGACGAAATCTTGAGAATCTATTTCGAGAGCCGGTTGAATCTTTCCAACCTTCAAGAAAAATTCTCTCGTTGAGCAATCGTTGAATTGTCACTCGATGTGAAGCCTGTCACCACCCATATTTTGTGATAGTTTCTCACGAAGAAACTGTATTCACATTTAATAATGCTCAGTACATGTCTGCTTGCTTACTCACATGTTGGCTGCCGATAATAATAATAGCGCTTGATTTCTCTGGTCTAACCTAATGGAGCTAAGTCTATACCAACGGCCGAGTACTCAACATAGGGCTGAAGTTGTCGGTCATTTTTTGGAATTGCTTTGGTCGGTGAAAGGTTATCGCCTGCAAAATTCCAGCCTCTATAGTTCTAATGAGTGTTGGTGTTTCAAAAAGATAGTCAAATTGCTGTAGAAGGATTCGGACCACAATGGACAATGATGCACCTTTTCTCCGACCATTTCAGAGTCGAAAATTGTTAGAACTTTTCCAAGCCGAGAAGGTTAATAACTCGCTTAGTTTTCAAAAAATGAAGTAGGCCTAGAAGCGTACACGAGAAGCATGAAAAATTCATTTTGCATAGCCAGGCCAACTGAGGATATTGGCATTCTCGCGGCCGACCAGGGTCCTCCAAAGGCTTTCTCTATCCATTGACGTATATTTTAAAGCTGGCATCTGCCAACTTTCCATCACAGTAGCAATCTCGAATTCCAACACCTCTCTTCTTAGACCGAACATTCAGGAAATGAGTATTCCGTCGTAAGCTCCGATTCTGTGACGAGCACATGTGACAGCCGAAGATTACCCTGAAATACTATAGTCGTACAGTAAGGTAACCCTCCCAGTCACATACATGCAAAGCATTACTTTATATCTCTATAATTTGAACCATCCAACCTTACCAGTCATTCCCATGATCATACAACCTCACACTTCCATGGTCAACTTACAATTTCAGCAGTGTAACGCCGTGTAATGCCATGTGACAGTGTGCAAGACCCTCGCTCTGAGCAATTATGGGTTATCTAAGTCACCGGTATGTAAATTTCTGTTTATATCTAGCATATTATTGCCGAAAAAAATTCACTGACAGTCGAGAATAGGATGTTACTTCTCGCAAACACTTCTAGAACAAATACATACACTTTGCTGTCAACACATCCATCTACTCTTACACTCGGTTGTTCCGCAGCAATGCTTTCAATTAGTTAAAAAAATGGAAGCACAATCTTTTGCACGCAGACATTGCACTCATTTCACTTTTCCTTTGTCATTTTCTTTTCGTTCATCCTCACTTTGGTCGAAACTTCTTGAAGCCATACTCTAATCAATCTTCCTTCAAGTCAAGGTGCTATGGCGCGAAAGATCCCTCACTCCAAATATACCTCGATTACATCCTATTAAAGTCACCTTTTGTCTCCAAGAATATCACTTCTCCACGGTCGGGAGCCATGTATACTGAGGCGACTCAAAGCGTTTCTGTGGTCTTCTGAGCAGGCAGCAAGTAGGTTGAGACGAATGGGGGCTTGGTTTGTTTTCGTTTATATTGGGTTGGTGGTGCTAGACTTGTAACGAGCTTTGGTGGGATTCTGTGAAGGCAGATCAGGAGCATGCGGAATAGAAGTTCGAGGTGAGATGAATACATTTTGGGCAGCATTTTCCTTTTCGCATAGATCAGGCATGGAGTAAGGAGTACAATTAGGAAAGGAAACTTTATGCTGGTAAATGGAAGGTTTAAAAAAGGAAAAAGGTTTGTTTTTTGCTTGGGAGTTTTTGTTTGGCGATAGAAAATGGTTTATTTGGTCTTGGAGCACAGTTGGTCGTTTGTTTGGACTAGAGACATGAAGGATTAGACAATATAAATCTCCAATGATCAAGTCACCGTTAAACTTACTAACTTCCAACTCTCTATTTTTTTCTGATTCTTCTGCTCGAAATTTAAGTGGTGATGAAGAGGGAGAGCAATGAACCCCAATCACGAATGGCAAGATAGTATCTCCACACAGGGCAAATCAGTGGTTTAAAGGAAGGGATAGGAAGGCGATTAAAGAAGATGATTTGTACGCGTTAGGAATTTGTATGTGGGAGCTTTGGAGCGGAAGGGAATATGACGAAACTTGTAGGGTTTGGGAAGATGTGAGAAGGGTTGACTTGAAGGGAAGAAGGTGGATATGAAGGGAGTGGGGGATATGAAGGGAGTGGGGGATATGAAGGGAGTGGGGGATATGAAGGGAGTGGGGGATATGAAGGGAGTGGGGGATAAAGGGGTTAGTTTCATGGGTTAAAGAGTGGTTGAGAGGAAGGGCGATTATTTGATGTTTCGGATGTTGAAAGAAAATATCCGACTCCTCTGGTTAAAAAATTGATTTGCGTTTTAAGTTATTTCCATTTCCAGTTCTTGCTTCCACTACGAGAATTGGATATCCGACATTTACAATTGGCATTGTCAGAATTTGACTAAATGTTACTCTGCGATCCATGTACCAAGAATTCACTTTAAGAGAACCGCACAATCCGAGACCAGGCCTGAAGCCACAAAATAAGAGAGCCAACAGGCTGAGTACTGAGCAGAGCTTGTTTTGCTCGGAGATCGACTCATTTACCCTTCCCCCTCTCTTGCTCTTATTGTGCTACAGCGAGATGGAGGCCAAAATCATTTAGATGTAGTAATGCAGAATAAAATGGCAAAAATTCCGTGTCTTCTAGGTAGAGCATCATCGAAGATAGAAATCAAACCAGACGAACTGAGTTATCCAAGAAACACAGTCTTCGAACATTAAGCAGAGGTCCCGTTTGAGGGGATGTGAAAAACCCGGTGCGCTATCACTAAGCAATCTGAACTATGTTTATTTTTGGAGAAGCGACTTTGCTTTGAAGTATAAATGAAGCCGACTGTATTTGCTGTGTTTGCTCAAATTTGCAGAGGTGCGACGACTTCGCCGGATGAGACTTCACAATCTCAACATCATCTAAAAGAACTCGTCGGCTGCATGTGATTGAACAGCCAGTGAGGCACAAGGATCAGTGGCTGCACTTGCTGCAAAAAACACTATGAGTAAAGAGAACATGTGTTGCCAATACCGATAAGGCAAGCAGGTAGGTACTAATCACATGATTTTGAGTAGTGTGGTGAGATTGACTTCTTACAAAGAGAAGGGGTGATGCCTACTCAGGTCAATATTGGCTAGAGTGAACAGGCCAAATTGGAGCGCAGCTGAAAATAGGGTCTTCAAACTGTAAAGGACAGATATGACGAGAACAGTATTCTAATCTGTTTGCGCTGGCAACATCCACCAATTTTTCAACCTAAAAGTGATTCATCTGATGATGATTATATCACTTATTATTATGATAATGTTGAACTATTCACGCTTCATACATCTGAAAAACAAAGCTACACCTGTACACTTTCAACTTCTGATACAATTCATGAGTGCGTATAACGGTAGGGTCGATACAGGTACACCGCAGAGGGAATATGTAAATGAAAACTAGCAACAATAAGAGGACGCACATCGAACCAATATTTCAGTCGGGAGGCGCCTAAGCGTTCATAATTTGACACTGTCAGAATAGAAGCTTCAATACACGAATGAAAGTCAAAGACACACTCCTGAGGAGCAATACATGGATGGTCGTCGAGTAAGATATGCGGGCATACCCTGGAAGGCGAGAATAGAAATAAATCCCAGATCAATGGTACCATCCCCTATTTCATCCAACTCTGATTGTCCTATTGAAACCTGGCGGATGATGTCTTGTCAACGTTAGATGTCAGATGTCTCCGTTACGAAAGAGTGTTGTGGTGAAGGAATGTGCGTTCTTATCAATAGAGGGAGGCGGTCCGCAGATAAATTTCCAGTGTATGACGACTGGCATATCATCATTTCGATGTCCGGATTACCATCTTGAGTCAGACTGTCAAAGTCTATCAAATTAAATGAACGATGGTTGTGGATGTAATGACAAGAGATGAAGCAAATCGATACCAAAAAACTAAGCAGGTGGAGAAGGAGAGGATGGCACGTACGAAGCGAACGGTATCCACCCCAACCAACAGACCAACAGTCTAGATGCATGTGATCACCAGACTTTCCCTCCCACTGCAGGGGTTTAGAAGTTTAGATTATTGTGAAACTTTTTTATTGGTGATAGATATATCTCTTTATGGAGTATAGAGAGTATTAACGCTTTCCACCTTCCTAAATGGCCTTACCGTAACATTGAAATTACTTATGTTTTTCTCTCTGCAATTTCCCGTCCTCTGCTCATGCATGCTTCACTCATGCTTCACATATCTCAATCACCTCAGCTCAGACCCTCAGACCTTTCTTGAACACTTCTTGTCTACTCGAAACTTCAGGTCGATGAAGAAACGTTTCCCTCTTCTATATATTCGAAGGGGGTACGAAGAGGTTTGCTGCTATAGCGAACGCGCCCTAGACTACCTTCCCCGGAATAGCGTTTACCTGAATACACCAGATTTCGCATTTAGCGCCCAATCATATCGTTCATACAAGCGCAGCGATGCCTTTGCCGGATAAAAGGCAGAGAAACGGCTCTTTTTGAACCCGTCTGCTCCTACTTCTTTTCATTTTTGATAGGCTTTTTCTAGTTTCATGCATTCAATATACTGGGATTGTCTGCACCCAATAGTTCTTGAGCAAAAGTCGTACGCGCTTAGTGATTGCTTGATCCGCGCCAATCAAGAGTTCATAGACTTTGGACAGGACCCGACAGTTTGGTTGAGGCAAATGCCACTGATTTGCCGTGGTGTCATCCCGCTGATACTCGCAATGATGCCTGCGATATCTGCATTTTTCATGGAAAACCCCCCATGGCTCAATCTAAGTAGACGTGAGAGATTTTAAGCATGCAAGGTCTAGCCCAACACATTTGCTCCTCTTTGTGATATATAGAATGGTATGGTAACGCAGAACCATATCCTATTTTCCGTGTTCTTCCTTTAAACTGATAGTTGTGCGCTATGAATCTTCATTCGGCACACAAGATTTATGCATTTAATTCTGCGTTGGCTAGTTCTTGTTGATATGGTGCTGGCGACCTCATCACCAATGCCATTTCTAGGAGAGTTTCTCAATCCGAGTGCAGGGACCACTCAAAATCCGTTATGGATGATCGGGACCCAGCAGACTTTGTCATGGGAAACAAGCCTTAGTAACTATACAATCGCGTTATGGAATCAAAACCCGGATGGAAATGGATACTCTAAGGGTCCAGCCCTTTTAGGTACTGCAATTCTTCCTCATCGCTGTAACCATTGATTCTTACTAATGCCTACATCGTAGAATTATATGATGGATCGGTCACGTCACTGAATTGGACGGTTCAGACCTACGCATTTTCGCTCTCTATGTCTCCTGTGTTTTATCTACTACTTGTAAGCAAATTTAACTTGATCTTTTGAACTTGCAAGTTTCAAGATCGTTGTCATTATCGCTTGGTCTTAAACCACAAGCACGCTTTGAGAACAGGTAAACTCTTGTGAATACTATCGACTGTTCAAAAAAGAGCTGTGTTATACCTGTTTCTGTTTCTACCATATTTTAGGGATTGACCTGTTGCTTTCCATGTCAATACTTTGATCGATAAAAGTGCTCAAAAGGATGAATGGATCACACTTCATTAGCTGTGCTTTTGAACCTGGAGTTTCTGAACAAATACCCTCAGATAATGCATACTGACAAGTTGACAGCAACCCGGCACTGTCAGCGATAATGGCAATAATACCGTGCCAACAACTCAATTTATTGCATCACATACCTTCAACATAACCTCCACGACGACAATTACGGAAAGCGATAAGAAAGACCACAAACTAGGACTTATACTCGCTCTATCCCTCACCATTCCCTTCGTTCTTATATGCATTTCTCTAGCAATATACTTCATTCGCTCACGACGACGGCGTGCCCTCGAAAACCCTCCTCATTATCAATACCCTTATCATGTTGGATATCGACAAAGCCGGAATCCATTCTTTACCGCGAACAGCTCTCCTACACTTACCTTTCCAAAAGATAATTCTCCTCGAGATCGACAAAGACAAGGTAGCAAAACCAGCAACAATGGCATTTACTTCCCACCTCCTCCGACCACTCCAAAATCTCCTCTATCATTTACCTCCGGTCTCAAGAGCCTACGCGGCCTTAAAGGGAACACAGCAAGTTCGGGTAACAACAAAACTCATATCCAACGCCCCAGTCCAACTTATGCCTCTTATCCCCACAGCCCCGGCGGATACCATCAATCTAACTATCCATCACCCACATATCATCCTCTGCAAAGAGTTGCATCTCTTACCTCCACAGATGCAGGAAATCCACACATTCAACACTTACAAGAAACACAACAAGAACTTGCTACGCAGCGTCAAAGACAGGGATCAAGAATGCAGTACCAACCCCCAGAAATAAGTCCATATGATGAATCTCGTGTTGGACCCAACCATGGTGATCAGAAATGGGTTATTAAACCCTATATGTCACCGGAGATGCCATCAGCTATCAAAAAGAGATATCACGAAGAGCAGGATGAGGCAAGAACTAAGAGGAGGGAAAATAATTATGATGAGCCGGATGAACTATGGTAGGAAATAATGGATGGATGGATGTTTTAAGGACTTAAATGTGTTGTGGTGGCACACTTTTGTTTGTGGAATTTTACTGTTTCTTTATGGCGAGTTTTACTTCTACTATATTTCAAGAAGCTACGGAGAATTATTTACTTAGGTATATATATTGGGATTATTTAAATGAAGTGGAGTGAGGCTCGAGAATTAGTTAAACAACATATGTAGATACCCAAAAATACAACAGCTAATCAACAAGCCATCATCTCACAACCTTAATATATGGAACAATGTTACAACTCAAAAAAGAAAACACCAATCCATCCACTCTCCAATTTATTAGATATATCTTCTTTTATATATCAATTGATTACTTCAATTAATTAATTAATCTTATTATAATATTTTTAAGATTATAAATAGATTAGTATTATATTATATACTAAAATGATTTTATTGAATAATATTTCTAATTTCTTTATTTTAATTATTAAATTATATCATAAAAAACAAAGTTTTATAAATAATATTTATAGATAATCTTATAGATTCTTTTTATAATATTTGATTTAGATTGTTAAAAGTATAAGGTTATTTTATTTTATTATAATATTTTATTTCTTCAAATTACTAATTATTATAATATATAGCTTTTTAAATAAAAATAAGAATTAAGTAATATTGATATTATAAAAATCAAGTATATTATTTTTAAATATAATAAAGAATATCTATACATATAATTTTTCTGAAATATCAATTTATATATATTATTCTTTGAATATAACTCTATTATTATCGATATTATATATCCCCTACTGTGCTACGAAAACCTGATATAAAATCTTGATTTATTCACTTTTTCAAATCCCTGTTAAATTTTTTTTTAAAAAAATAATTAAAGATAATCAATCAAGATATATAAAAAATTATCTATTGATTTTCATTGATTTTTGTTAAGAAATTATATAAGATTGAAGATGAAAATCATAAAATTTTCAAAATTTTCGGTTATTTTGTATGGGAAAAACGTTACACAACCGAAATTTTGAAATTTTAGAAATTTAAAATCTTATAACTTTGAAACAAAAATAATAAAAAATATAATATATTTTTTTTATAATCTTATAATAATTAATTATCATATTTCAATATTTAAATCAATTTTAATGAATATTCAAAGAGTAATTTTATATTTAATTTTATATGGAAAAATGTGATTTTTGCAAGGATTTTGTCACAAAACGTCACGTTGTGCGGTGAGTAATTTCCAGAACTCTTCTTACCTGAACGCTAAACGCCAAACATCCAACATTTTTTAAAGTGGTGGAATTTGTTGATTAAGCATAACTTCTATAACAACTGCATTTCAATCATATTCTCTTTACAGGCTTTTTGAATTATCTACTTCCACCAGTACACTCTTCACCTGCTTGTATCTGCTCCCGGCAATTTGAATGGGGAAGAATAGCCAGAGGTCCAATCAAGCTGAAATCCGTCGTCGGCAAGAGCAATCAGCTAGGGATCTGGAGAGAAACCGAAGACAGCAGGCTGAACAAGAAGCTCGATTCGCACTAGCATTGCGGCAACGATCTACAGCGTTCATATCCACCCAACCGTCGATTCAAGTCGGAACTTCCGTTATGGCATATCAATCAAGCTACAAAACCTTTCAACCTCTTTCCGACAATATGCCCAAACCCGCAACCTCGCCCGAAAACTCCAATTCGGATCTTAAAAGAGTATTTGATAGGTAAAATGGATCAACCTCAATATTTGGAACTGTGACACTGACTGTACTCTAGCTTGTTCAACAATAACAAATACTCTGATATGACTATATACCTTGGAGAGTCGAAGATTCCTTTTGAATCACATCGAGTGATTCTGGGGATGCGTTGTCCATACTTTGACGATTTATTTAAAAGCGGATTCAAGGAAAACATAACAAATGAAATTAGCTTCGAGAAGGATAGCCCACATGCTCTTTGGCGGGTGCTTCAATATATATACACAGGGGATTACTCTGATGAACCCTCTGAAGTTTTGGACTCCGAAGGTATTTCTCTCTCCTTTCAGGATACCAAAGCTAATATAGTATAGGTGATGATCTCGAATTACTTAAGCATCCAAGAGTGTTTGCTCTTGCAGACATGTTCCGAATAGAGCAGCTAAAGATACTTTCATGTAAGAAGTTCGAAAAGCAACTACAACAGCATTGGATTAGTGATACATTTCCTGATTGTATTCGCGAAGTATACACAACATCAGATGATATCGACACCAATACTATAAGGAGAGCTGTGGTGAATGTAGTGGCTTTACACCAAAAAGAACTAGTTCAAAAGCGTTCATTTCAAGAGCTTATTCGAGAGATAGGGGACTTTGCAGTTGATCTAGTATTAAGGGTAACCGAGGAAGTTTAAAGCCTCAGAAGGTGTAATTCAAGCAAGGTGTCCTGGCTGATGAACATAGAGATTCTTTCCACTTTAGCTTTGAATCAGATTCTTAACTCCCAAATCCACAAAATGAGATATCTCATTTCAACCATGAGTTATGAAAATATGTGGGGACGCATGAAGTACGACACTTTCTATTTTGTCTCTACCAGCTTAGACCTTTCAAAATAAGAATGATTTCTTTAGTAGATTTGTCTGGCCTCTTCGCTTTTAATATCGAAGAAAGCCGGAAATAAGGAATGACAAGAGAATTCATTATAAGAATAAGATCATTTCAAGTATATCTAACCTTTTTTTAGATCTTATATCATATAAACAAATTAGGCATTATTCAAAATAGGCATTGTTAAAATAAGTATTGTCCAAAACAGAACCGATGTTTATTTAACCTTCACTCTCAAATTGATCGGCAGAAGTCAAATGCCTATCTATACATTATACCGGCTACAAAGCTATCTTTTGATCAATTCAGAGCTAATGGAAAATCGCATCGCTTCTCCTAGATTATAATTCCTGAATAAGAATCCTTGTCCAATTATATCATCATCGCCCGAATCCATTATTATTATATTACCCCGCCTTTTCTCCATCTTTTATATTTGAGTTATACTTTTCTTAGCGATGGCACATCAGCCTTATTTTACCCCGTAGATATGATCTCCTCAGAAACCTCAAAAGTAATCATATGTTACCTTGCAGGTAGAGATGGGATGAGATCTATGCTGTCAATTTTTTATTTTGTTAGTCTGGCGGCTGTCTAAGTGCTTCTTCGAAATGTGCTTTGTGAGTTCGTGACAATTACTAGAGCCGTAGGTGCAGGGACAGCAGACAAAGCCAATATGCAGTCACATCCCTTCTTTCGCTTCCCCTTTCTATCCTACTAAGATTCAGTGCGTCATAAGCATCTACATCCAATATGTAGTGGATGCCAGCTGTGTGTCAGACTATCAAGCTATGCTTACGTTTATAAGCTCCTTTGCGCTCTTGTGAATCGTACGACTTTACTACACCCTCTTCTGTCCCCAATGACAGCCAACGTTTAGCACTGTGTTCCAAATAGTCATTGGCCAGTAAGCTTCTCCTTATATATCTCTCTCCAACCATAAGAAATACCGCTATATTCACCCTCGGTACGAAGAGGGGGTAGGTTGCATGAAGATAAGGAGCTGCTTTTTCAATCGAAGGGCGTCTGACAGGAAACGATGACAGCCACACAGATATATAAGCTGAATATGAAGCGAAGAAGATCTTTTCAAAGCGGTAATTGAGGTTAACTAATAATACCCAGTATAATTATAAATTCTTCTTATAGTAAATAGTATAAACAAGCGCGAGATATCTCTTTGAATACTACTTTTTATTAAAATTTTCTAAGCTTTAGCTTTTTTATTTAGCTTCCAACTATATCAGTAAGTGGATATCTGCTCCGAAGCTTTATCTAGACTATATATTTACAATATTATATAGAACTTGAATTGGTCAATATGCCGGACATCAAGGATATGATCAACTAACCGAGATATAACATAGTTTTGAGTATGTTGGATGAGCAGAAAGGAGATAATCGCCGTGGATATTATGATGTAGTAGCTTTCGCAAGTATTCTACCTGTATCTAAACAATGGATACTAGTGTCCAGTGGGGTCATTCCCTGCTTCAGTCTTGATGATTACTCACGGAAGCCAATGTAAACATTGTTCCTCGGCGTGGACATATGGGAAATGCGAATATTGCGATGATCATTGTCATTGTTGAAGGGTATGGAGACTACAATAAGCATCGGATTCCGGAATTTTCGTTGGGGGAAATAGGAGCCAATTTCGTTAGAGTAGTTCATAGTGCGACGGAAAGGAGCATCAAGTCACGATCCAACATCGTGTCGCGCCTGAATAAATCTTCATTTCTCCTGTAATTGTCACTCCCTCGTCTTGCGTTTATACGTCCTACTCAGCAATCAATATCTTAACCTCATCCAAGAAGAAAAACAATGAAAAAATAACCGCTGTAAGATAAAACCACAACATCTCCACCACCCATCGCAAAATTCTCCTCCCAAACCCGCCCCCCCCCTTCCCAATTTCCCATCTCCAAAGCCTACCTAAGGTTACCCCCCCCCGCTTAAAAAAACACATCCATATCCACATCCTTATCCTTAATCATATCCCACAAAAAAACCCCCCTCCAAAAACAACCAAAACAACAAAAATTATTCTCTCAGGCGTGAGTCGAACACGCGACATCCAGATAACAAAGTGAATGAATTTCAACAATTCCAATTACAGTCTGACGTCATAAACCAACTAGACGACCGAGAGGTGATATTTTCCAGAGATCGAGTTTGAGACTCGAAATGGTCTTTCGTACCGTTGAGGCAGGATTGATTGGTTGTTGTAGATTTGGGTTGGTAATTTGAGATTCTCTTTTAGACAAGAGACGTAAGGGTGGGAGGAGTTGAGTTGGATGGGGGAGAGGAAGAGGAAGAGGAAGGGAGGTAGGGATGTATAGATTGGGTTTTGTCGAATGAGTGAGCGTATTTTATTTTATTTTAAAATGAAAAGAAAGAAAATATTTATTTATAAAGAGTTTAAATTTATATATATATATATATATATATTGAGTAGTTATAAAAATAAATAAATAAATAAATAAATAAATAAATAAATAAATAAATAAATAAATAAATAAATAAATAAATAAATAAATAAATAAATATATATATATATATATATATATATATAATACAACAATCATTATCAAGTACGAAAAACATAATCAAGGAGTACAATTAGCAATAATTATAATTTCAATTGAATCATGAGTTTTATTTATATCCCTCTAGCTACTAGAGCAACGCTTCAGAACCAAGTACGATATTAGATCACCAGATATAGGTCTAAAACCATTCAAGCCTCTAGCCTCTAGCATCCCCAACTACACTATGTATTCTTGCCCTTAAAAAAGAGAATCTACTCATCTTATTCCTCCCTCTCCAACCCCCAATTCATGCATATCCCACACCTCACTTCCTCACTTCAGCATCTCCTCAACCTTCCCACCCCTCTGAAACGGCCATCTCCACTCCCGAATATGAACCGGATCAATCCCATTCTCAAACGCATCTCTCCTCGCCAAAATCTGCATATTCAACAACTTCTCCCTAACATGTGCTCCCTTGTTACCCAATCTCTCCACCCTATCTACAGCATCAATCGCCAAACTATATCGATCCGTTTGATTCCTAATCGCCAATTCTAACGGCGTGTCAATATTACCCTTTTCCTTGTATCCGCGAACGTGGATGTTGACTTGGCCGGGACGTTTGTAGGTGAGTCGATGAACGAGCCATGGGTAGGAATGGAAATTAAAGATGATGGGTTTGTTGGATGTGAAGATGGAGATCCAATCTTTATCTGTGATACCGTGGGGATGATCACCGTGATGGATTAATTTGAATAGATCCACGACGTTTACGAAACGGATCTTTAAATCTGGGATGAGTTCTCGAAGGAGGGCTGTAGCAGCGAGAGACTCGTGGGTGGGTACATCTCCACAAGCAGCCATGATAACATCTGGTTCGAAACCTTGGTCGTTCGAAGCCCAGTCCCAGATCCCGAGTCCTTTTTCACAATGAGTGAGTGCATCTTCCATATTTAGAAATTGGAGATGATCTTGTTTATCAGCGACGATGACATTGACGTAATTTGTACTACGAAGACAATGATCCATGCAGGAAAGAAGACAGTTTCCATCGGGTGGGAGGTAGATTCGTACGACTTCAGGACTCTTGTTGGCGACGACGTCGAGGAATCCAGGATCTTGGTGGGTGAAACCATTGTGGTCCTAGAACATGAGAATCAGTAAATATCGGGGAAAGATTGAAAGAAAATTAGACAGCACAAGTAGAAAATAAGGATTGAGATCAAGGCTATTGAGAGAAAAAAAAATGGTTGCTTACCTGTCTCCAAACAGTGGCTGTCAAAAGAATATTAAGAGATGCCATCTTTACACGCCATTCGACTTCATTACACTTCTCAATCCATTTACAATGCTGATTAACCATAGAATCAATAACGTGAATGAATGGTTCGTAGCTGTTGAGTAAACCATGACGACCAGATAAGATATATCCCTCCAACCAACCCTCAACAGTGTGCTCACTAAGCATTTCCATGACACGACCTTCGGTAGCAAGATTACCACCATCAGCATCCTCTTCGAAGTTCTCACCCATCCACACCTTTTTACCAGCCTTGTAAACCTCGCCAAGTTTATTCGACTCGGTTTCATCAGGTCCAAATAATCGGAAAGTGTGCATGTTTTTGGCAACCACATCGCGCAAGAGCTTGGCCATGTTAGACATACTGGGAAGAAGGCTGACGCCGGCTTCAATATTCTCGAATGCATATTTGCGGAAATCAGGCATGTCGAGTGGTTTTCTGAGGATTCCACCGTTACCGACAGGGTTGGCGCTCATACGAGCGTTGCCAAGAGGAGCCAATTCCTTTAGCTCAGGTAGTAGTTTACCTTCCGTATCGAAAACCTCTTCAGGCTTGTAGCTGCGCATCCAAGACTCCAAAAGTTTCAAGTGTTCTGGATTACTGGCAACATTTGGCAGTGGGATTTGATGTGCACGCCAAAAACCTTCAAGTAACTTGTCATCAACCTTTCTTGGACCTGTCCATCCTTTAGGACTACGAAGAACAATCATGGGCCAGCGTGGTCGGATTGCTTTGCCAGATTCACGTGCTTCCTTTTGGTATTTACGAATCTCGACGACACAGCGTTCCAGAGTTCCTGCCATAGCTTGGTGCATACTTTCGAGGTCACTTCCCTCGACAAAGTATGGTTTCCATCCATAACCGATGAACAAAGATTCCAGTTCCTTGTGACTGATCCGAGCAAGGATCGTAGGATTGTTGATCTTGTAACCGTTGAGATGCAAAACCGGTAAGATGGCACCATCTGTAATTGGATTGAGGAATTTAGTTGAATGCCATGCTGTGGCCAAAGGTCCCGTTTCCGCTTCACCATCACCAACCATCGTCAATGTGATTAAGTTGGGATTATCAAAGACAGTGCCGAAAGCATGTGAGATGGAGTACCCCAGCTCCCCTCCTTCATGAATACTACCCGGCGTTTCTGGAGTAGCATGACTACCAATTCCACCGGGAAAAGAGAACTGCTTAAAAAACTTTCGCATTCCTTCCTCATCCTCGGCCTTATCAGGATAAACTTCTGAATAAGTGCCCTCCAAATACGCGTTTGAAAGTACAGCAGGAGCTCCATGACCTGGACCAGAGACGAATAACGCATTCAAGTCGTACTTTTTGATGAGGCGGTTCATATGAAGATACGTGAAAGCTTGACCAGCGTCTGAGCCCCAATGTCCTAGAAGTCGAGCCTTCAGATGTTCTTTCTTGAGAGGTTCTTTGAGTAGGGCATTCTCTCGAAGGTAAAGCATGCCGAGGCATAGATACATACACGCGCTGAAGTAAGCGTCATATTTCTTAACTTCCTCAGCTGAAAGCGGCTTTTCGTCGACTGTGGTGCGAGCAACTCCATAGGGAGAAATGCTCTCCACTTCGACCTCACCAGAAGCTGAAGCCATGTTGAATTGTGCGAAGTAATTGGCGATACTCAATCAATTGAAAAAGTGCCGAGGGCAGTATCGAAAAGGATTGTATTTGGTGTTCACCCGCAACAAATTGAAAGTTGCAAAATGAAGTTGAGGTGTTTGTTAAGTATTGAAATTGAAGAAAGACAGCAGGAATGGAAAGGAAACGGAGAACTATGTAATGATTTTAATTCACTGTACATATCAAAAATTCAAAGAGGTATTCATTCCAAGCACCACTCGAATGCAAGCATCGCAAGCACTACTGACTGGTGAACAAACACGGCTGGTAAAAAGTGGCCTGATAAATCTTACCAGAAAGCCTTTTTTAGCTGGTCAACTTATCAACTTATCAACCTATCAACCCAATTGACCTATGAGGCTATGACCTACAAATTTTCACATCAAACGTACCTAGTCCACTGCATATGACATGGTGCGATAAAAGAGTCTTCCCATGAACCGTTACCTGCAAAGGAAATCTCCCCAGTCCTTACTGGTGCTCCTCAGCTGTCGTGACACACACGCCGAACACCGACACGTTTTCTGCGCCTCGCCTTATGCATCCGATCCCATGAAAATGGGCACATGTTGATATTATGATATTATGATATTCCGATATTCCGATATCCTTTGTTTGCTTGCATCATGCGTGAGAGGGGCAAAAGACAAGATTTTGCACAGCGTTGGCGGGGTTCTTGTTCCGTACCACCCACCACCTGAGAATAGAATAGAATAGAATGGGCTGACAATGACGCACCACGTGTTTGAGCAACGGCATGTTGAGTTATTATTTCACTTTACTTTACTTTACTTTACTTTACTTTACTTTACTTCACTTCACTTCACTTCACCACCATATTCATTCCAATTTCATTTCATTCCATTTCCATCGCATCCTCCTCACCAATAAACTGCCCTGCCATCAGAAATGATTGCCTCGAACCTCGGACTGTTTAATATGGTCTGATAATATGGCTAGATGTCCGAGTTACCCCGCATGTTCAGTTCCACTGCTCCGCTGCTTCCAGCTTGCCACGGGAATTCACTGGCGCCTGCTTAGTCATCAACCAACTAATTACCATACCCGGGTAGGTGGGGTAGGTAACCGAACAAGCAAAAGGCAAAAGATCTTTAGCTACCTAGGTATAATAATGTCGCCGTCGCCAATCAATGAAACTATGCTGGAAAAGATTATAGTAAAACTAATTAAAAACTTGCTCAATGTGTACCGCAAAAAAAAGATAAAATCAGGTCTTCCCAAGTCTCCTCGACAACACCAGCGTGATTACGTTAACATTACAAAATTCCCACACACATTTTTCGATCCAACACCAATAATGACTACCGTCTCCACTCAAGCAACACCCTCTCTCTTGTCGACCGACGCCTTCTTCCCTTCCTGAAACAACCCGTTCCCATCCCCACTCCCACTCCCATTTCCATCCCCATTTCCATCCACATTCCCGTCCCCACTTCCACTTCCACTTCCATCCACATTCCCGTCCCCACTTCCACTTCCACTTCCATTCCCATCCCCAACACCCCTCCATTCCTTCCCATACCCCTCTACCGGCGCCCAATGGGTACTCTTCCACGCCTTACTCACACTCTCATACAACTCATCCACCTCCTCCAAACTAAGACCCTTAGTCTCATAGATCATAAAGTAGACAAACACCGCACACAGCAAACAGCATCCACCCCACACAAAGAATATCTTAGCCTGTAGATTCGCGTTCCCAGGTCCAGGGTTGACCAAATAAGGGGTGGAATAGGCAATGGCCCAGTTCAAGAGCCAGTTCGAAGCCGTGGTGATGGAGATACCCTTTGCGCGGACGGGGAGGGGGAATAATTCTCCGGGGATGATCCAGCCGACGGGGCCCCAGCTGCTGGCGAAGAAAAATATGTAGATGCAGACGAATGCCACGAGGGCTTTTTGGGCGGCTAGGTTGTCGCCGTTTGGGAAGGCGGTGCCCACGCTAGCGACTATCATTTGACAGACGAACATTCCGATGGCACCGAAGAGAAGGAGACGGCGTCGCCCCCATGCTTCGACAAGGTAGAGACCGGGCAATGTTGAAATGACGTTGACGGATGAGGTTATCATACTGATGACGAAAGGTTCTCTAATTCCAGAAGCTGCGAAGAATGATGTACCGTAGTAGAAGATAAAGTTAATACCAGTTAGTTGCTGGAGAGCTTGAAGGCAGCAACCTGTCAAAAGTCTGTAGGATGTTAGCCTATGATTGAGAGCTTTAGTCTCGAGAATACGAAGAGTACCTTTTACCCAAAGTATGCCATTTTAAGAATTGGATATATGATGATCCCTTGGCCAAAGTTTGTTCATGGATATAGTTGGTCTCGATTTCCTGAAGTTCGGCAATCAAGTGAGGATCGTTCACATCTAATCTTCGAAGTCGACCAAGCGACTCGGCCGCTTTATCGTGTCTACCACGTTTGATCAGATAACGAGGGGTTTCAGGGAGAAATAAAAGCCCTGTTCCTAAAATAATAACCCAAGCAAATTCTGTACGAATTTAATTAGCTTTTGGACTCTATCCTAATCAACAAGAGGGTGTGAAGTGCTAACTTACGAACAGCTATTGGAATTCTGTACGATCCAGTATTATCGAGGTCTTTAGTAGCATTATCAACAACCGCTGCGAGTAACAATCCAATGGTTATGGCAAGTTGATATGCACCCACTAGTTTCTATTAGCAATGAATAAAGACTAAAAGGAAGAAATCATATTATGTAACGGTTCCTTACCAATAGCTCCTCTAATCCATTTCGGTGCCGTTTCTAGTCACAGTTAGATCACGCACATAAATTTGTATAGTCAACACAGCTTACCAGACTGATACAGAGGCACTGCATTATATGTTAGCACATATCAAATCACACCACGTACCGACTTCACATACCTAGCATGGAAACCATGCCAACCCCAAAACCAGCAAAGAACCTTCCTGCCACAAACAAGGGGATATCAACTGAAGCTGTCTGCAAAATGACCCCAAAGGAAAAGACGCATAGACTAATATAAAGTGAAATGCGCCTTCCTGTCCAATCGGCTGCTGGGGCCGCGAAAAGAGCTCCAAAAAGTGTTCCTGCGGATAGAATTGATACAATCAAAGATGATTCACCAGAAGTGATGCCTAGTTGACCAGTTTTGGGGTCGATATATCCTGTAGAGAAAGTATCTAGCCAGTACCGCATGGTTATAATGCCACCGATTGTTCCAGTGTCATATCTATTTGGCTGATGGTTAGTCCGAGTAAAGGTTTCATGGCTATATGACCCAGCAGATACGTACCCAAAAAGTACTCCACCGAATGCAACAAATAAGCCCACAATGATAGCAAAAAACGAGGAGCCTGCGGCTCCCTCCGGCTTCTTAATCCCGATTCCTTTAAGACTCATCTTATCTCTTTTGGTTTTCGAAAACATCATGTCGTAGTGTCTTGAGGTTTTTAGAATATCCCATGTAAGTTGAAAAGTTCAAACATAAAAACACAACTGGGGAAATACCTTCCACAGTTTATGTAAACTACTCAAGACAAAGAAGTTTCTATCGACAAGAAGCATGACTTTAAAAATTCTATACGAGATGCGCGTGACGGAAAAGGGACGTCATTGATATCCCGAAATCAGAGGAATTGGGCATCGGATTGTGCATGCGGATATAAGTCCGTCGGTACATGAGAGAGGCCGATCAATCATCATGCTAAAATCTTCGCTTCCGGTGTCCATAGAATTGTGCCTCTCCTATCTAGAGTGAGTTCCGAGACATATTCTGTCTGTTTGAGACTTGGACAGATCAATTCCATCATGGTTGCAATGGATTAATTATTTGATTCATTGAAACCAGCTATGAAATTGACGCTTATGGCATTCTCATCAACATATGAAAGCTACCGAGGATAATGTTGAGAGAATAAAGAGCGGAAACAGCTATCAAACGTCATTCGTTTTGATAGCCGAGAATATACTGTAGCGGGTGGTATTGAAGTCCCGAAAAGAATTCCCCAAGAACAGCGGACTCGGTTCCGAAAACGTGTATAATACACAAGGTGATCAATTTCGGGAAATCTTTTGATCTTTAAAACTTTAAAACTCGTACACTCAGTAAGTTTTCTCTTTGTTTGAATATTGAAGTCTCCAATTATAATCATGAATATATTTGACTACCGCTATTCATATGTTCCGCGACGCTGGCGATGATTGACGGATTCAGAACTCGTTTTACACAACGTTTTTACATACCTGCGATCGGCACTTGTCAAAGCGAGCAAGATTCGATTTCAATTACAAGCGCAATCACTCGACCCACTTGGACCATTATCCGAGTTGGCCTCGAGAACGAAAAAGGAGAATAAGCGAAATATCATGAAGTGTAAATTGATCTTGTTGAGAGGCAAAGCCAAATATTTTCACTATACCCACCGTGCGCCAAAACCTTATGAATATGATAGCTTACACCATCCCCCTGTATCCTTCTCAAAATCGTTTAAACTATAGCAGCATTAATCATATTTCTGCGAAACGTCTTTCAAACTCCTGGTATAACTTGGGACTAATCTCATCGCTGCTGTTCCCTTCAACTTCCCACAAGACTCCTTTGCGCGCGTAATGTTCAAGTAATGGTTCACTTGTCTCCTCGAATTTCTTGAGTCGTGTCTTCCATGTTTCTTCGCAATCGTCGGGCCGCTTTGTAAGCTTTTCTCCGGTGACATCGTCAAGCCCAGCAACCTTGGGTGCATGGAATGTAGTATTATAGACTCGGCCAGATGGTGCATGAACCCAACGGCCCGCAATGCGCTCCAGTATAACAGAGGCTGGAGTTTTGAGGGAGACGACGAGGTTTATGGGAATCAGTGAATCGAGTTGAAAAGCTTGCCCGGCTGTGCGAGGAAAACCATCAAGTATAAAAGACGCGGAGGGATCGTTGGATGTTTGGGGTGGTGACAAAGCTTCTGCCAGTGATGGTTGTTCGACATATAAGTCTGTGTCGAATTTAGAGGAAGACGCAAACGCAGCGCTAGACGCTAGCGTCATCGACGGCGTAGACGAGGGAAATAACCAACCACGAGTTTTTAGTTCGTGAAGGATAAGTCGAAGTATCATGGCATCAGGGACGAGGGAGCCCGACTGTATAGTGCTTTCCGCTTTGATCCCTATAGGTCTCTGTGAGTCGCATCCTATCTGAAAGCGTGAGTATATATATACCTAGTGGAGTCCGATTTTTAACATTGTCTCTCAGTAAATCTCCGGAACTGATAGCAGAAAGTTGTGGGAATCGTTGTAGAAGTCGTTCTGCCTGTGTGCCCTTTCCTACTCCGGGAGCGCCGACTAATATTATTCTTGCAGCTTTTTTAAGGCGCATTGTGTCGCATATACTGATATAAGTCGTAAGAGATGGTGTGGGTGGAAGGAGTTTATGCCAAACTCTTGGGCGCGGATGTCCGTAAGTGATTCACCAAAGATACTTTGGTGCCTCTATTTGTACCAAAAGGGAACGCCGTACGATGCCGTTACGCCCGAATTCTAAGAAAAAACACAACTCTGACAATGACTGCTTAATCTAAAATAATACTCTTGATGTGACAATAAATAGGGAAATGTGAGGATGAAGGACGGGATGATTGCAACAAATGATGGAGAAATGGAGGATTACCAAGGTATGGTATGGATGGGCATTGTCACAAGCAAAAGCAAACAGCGAGCGGGGAAATTGATAATATTTCAAAGCTTCTAAAATTTCTGGTGTGATGTGGTCATAGCGTCCCCGGATTTTGTTGAGGAATGCGAAGTGAAGACTTGCCCAGTGGGGTACCAACGCAAGGGCTCAGGAAGGGATTATCCCGGTAATCCGAAGAGTGATTAATAATAACAATAATAAACACTGCGTATTGCCTGCTTCGGCCGAAAAACCATCCACCGGTGATCTACCCGAGAAATGTATTCGAGTACTTATAACCGAGAGTTCAATATCATATACATCCCGTACATATATATCTAATCATCTCACAATCCAAGCCAACCCAATCCAACTACCCTTAACACCACCAATATCAAAGATTCCATCCCTCTAAACCCCATATATATCATTACACACAGAACAAATATCCTGATCCCTCCCAACTTCAAATAGGTATCGGATAGATAATCTAAGTAGCCGGTAAAAGGCGGTATATGATTACGAACCCCCCCTTCTCTCTCTCTATACATACATTCCCAATTCCACAACATCGATAAACCATATATCTATTCAGCTAGCTGCTGCCAGTAAACTAGTAAAGTGATTCAAGCATACAAAGCTCAAATCCATAGGTGTCTGTCCGCATCACAACCAAAGAGAGTGGAAGCAAGTTGAGCAAGTTGAGCAAGAGAAAGATGATAAAAATAATAATAATCTCTTCAATCCTACTATTCCCAGCTTGCACAGCTCAAGCTCAGTAATCTCCTAATTAGCTCTGGACATTGAAAACTCCATATTCCCCCCCTCCAAGCTAGAAGACCTAAAAGTCCAATCCACTTTTCACCATTTATCAAGTATCTCTTCCCATCCATTCCCTTGAACTTGAACCTAAGAGTCAATTTCTGATATTTCAGATGTAATAAACCACTCATTTACCCGTGTATGCATAAATCCTATTTCGATAGCCCCCGCTCTATTTATAAGTATCATATTCCCTTTCCTTTCCTTTCATCCTATCCCTTTCCTTCCACCTCTGCTCCAAAATCCTCTCTCATCCCGCCGAGCCTAAAATAAGGTGTCGAGTTTTTTATTGATAACCTCGGATAAAATAACGAGAAAAATACAAGAAAAGAAAATAAGAAAATGATAAATCAGGAAAAGTAGTAAATACTTTTCGCCAAAGAAAAAGTAGGGTCTTGTACTATTACTTTTCTCTCAATCGCTCGCCTCATCGTTCATCCATAAGTCTTCGTGTCGTCGTAAGTTTCACCGCCTAACCATTCAAACCCCTCATCTCCTCATTTCCAACAGTACCAAGTCTCTTCCCACTATCCATCTTCTGACCCTTACTCGCCGTTCTCTTCTTCAGCCACAGAACCAAATCATACTCTCTCTTTCTCTTCGCCGCCTCATCACCCAAATCATCCTCATACCAAAGAGCCGGAACCAACAATCTGTATGGCATTGTAATACCAGCCGGATCCTTTTGATTGACCTCAACATTCAAACAAATATCCAAGCCACCCTCCAAGTTAACATTTTGATAATTGCCCTTTCGAATCTGTTTTTCGGACAGACCAGTGGGAGTCCGATGGAATTGGTTCTGTGTAAAGATAGGTGCTTGTGGTTGACTTCCCGCAATTGAGGTTGCAGCTTGTTTTTCCGAGTAGGTGGCCGCCCGAGGAAGTTCATTTTCAAACGCATAGTATTCGTCGCCAGCTCCTCCACGGATAGTTGTTGGTCCGTCAAGATTCGGGTTGTGAGATAGATCGTCTTCACTTTCTGACCCGTATCCATTGATACCACCAGAGTCTCTACGTTTACTGCTTCGCCGAAACAGCCCTGTAAAATCCTTTCGTGTTAATGACAATGTTCTTTTCAAGCTCCCTGGTCTTGCAGACTCGGTAGAATTTTGACGCGATAAGGACAATGATGGACGTGATAATGATGGACGTCTATTGAAGAATGAAGCATTTGATAAAGGCGGTGCATCAGGACGATATGAAGGACCTTTGGTAGTGAAGCGACGCAGTAGACCGCGCTTAGGTGGTGGTGAAATACTACCATCATAAGAAGTAGTGGCATCCGGTGAATTAGAACGAGTTAGAGATGGATTGTACTCCCGTATCGAGCACCAATTCCTGCGGTTGAGTAGGCGTTTATTGTTCCTAGGTTTACCATCCACATCATGAGTGAATATTGGGATCATGTCTTCGTCGGTGTCGGCATCAAAATGGTGTACTTTGTTGCGTTTGTTTAGAATATCAGCAAGCATGTCCGGCGGTGGTGCGTTGACAATGGCAGAAGATATGATGTTTGTCATATAGCGGTAATCCTGGTCCTTGGGAATCTTCAATTTGGGGTTTGAGTAGAATTGGCCGATAGCACCGAGATGGACATCACCACTGTTCATGTTAGCTTTATGTGGGAGTATTTCGGAAAGGTCATACACACCCTAAAATGGTGATTCGGACAGACTTCTCGGCTGCTAAGTCTTGTAATTCTTGAATCAACCAATTTCGCTCCTCTTTATGGTGAGCTGCTGTCCAGTGATCATCGAGATCATCAAGAATTTCAACCCCACCATCAAAGTGATTCATAAGACTTTTCCCTAATAAGCCAGCACGGCCCATGGCCTTTAATGGAGTCATAACTTTCGATGTAAGGCTAAAAATTTATTAGAAATGAAAACAGAACAGTGGATTTTACCTACAGAGTCTCAAGCCAGACCATTCTTGGATAAGCAATTGGTACCCCAAGTAATACAATAAGATGCTTTGTCTGGCCCTTAATAATGTCCCTTTCAAGCCGATCAAAAATCTTCGTATATGTTTCGGCAGTAACAATTTCGTCATTCATTCGTTCCGTACGACAATCAATGCCAAGGAATGAGATACCACGACCCAGCCCAGTGAAAATGCTGCGGCTTAATTCAGGGATATATGGTCCTGGTTGTGCTCCCAAAATCCAACTAGGCTCGGTTTCTTCCCCTTCATCAATACTACTTTGTTGTTGAAAGAGCATGTAGTACTTGAACGCTACGCTTCCCAAACCAGACATAACCGGGCACTTCATGTAAGTATCAGGATATGAACCGAATCCATCTATAATGTCATGATCATCAAAAATGTTGATCATAGGAATCTGCGAATTGGCTACTCCGAAGAGGCCTTGTGAGAACCACATGCAGTAGCTGTCCAAATAGAAATGCTCCATTTCGTCTTGCATCTCTGGTGTGAATGGTAGAGCCTCTTTACGTAGAGGGTTTTTGATATTGAGCCATTCCTTGAAGAGGGTAGTCCGTTCCATCATATGATCATTGTAAAGCTGATCACCACCTCCTAGCATGACATGAAATGGCTGTGTTTGATGAGTGTTCAAAACATCTCTCCACAAAGGATCGGGTCCGCTAAAATCATTTGGATGGACGTCCATGGTGAACCCATTACAGCTATGGAACATTATGTTCATTGATTGTCCACGAGCAGGAACCCAGAAACCAGTAGCTGGACCACGGTTGATCCGATAAGCAATCCTCTGTTGCTTGCTACGTAACTCTACTTCAATATTGAATCTCCAGAATGTAAATCCTTTGTCTGAATGCAGACGGAATCCTCGCACTTCTTTGAACTTTCCAGCTTTTTCACCATCATATTGGTCTCTTCTCCGCGTCCGTTTCGGATCCGTATTTCCGTCGAGATGACTTCGACGAGACTCGAAAAGTCCCTCGTTAGTTTCAATCTGTGAAAGATCTTTTCCTTCTGGGAGTTGTTCAACAGGACGAGTGTAGAGCGTTCTACCATCTCGCCCAATTTTGGTCAATCCTGCAATTGGATCAATATACTCTGGAGCAAGTTCTTCGCCATCAACTTGTGCAGGTGGTGGTGGCAATAAATCAACAGGCTGCAAAAAGAGTCGTAGCGTTGGAGCAAGTTCGTAGGATGAACTTGAGTCTTGAGTCACAATCATGACACTGCCCCTCCAGACTTCGCGTTCTGGTAAAGGGCCACGAGCCACCGAACGGCTTGAGGTCTTTTCGGTGCGAATACCATAGTAACGTAAAAGGGGTCCGCATTTTAGTAATAGCGGTGGTTTGAATCTAGTAGGAGCTATATCAGGACGCACGCGGATGACCCGCATTGCACACGTTAGCGAGTGATCTGGACCACGAGGGGGGGTAGAAGAGGATTTCTGTCTGTCAGATGATTGGTTTGCAGCAACCACTTTACTCGCATAACCAGATTTGTGTTTCGGTCGGAATTTGACAAATCCGGTAGAGCTGCGGGTTTGAAGTGATAAATGCTGCTCGGCAATACATCCAGCGCAGTCTTCCATGGAACCAAAGGCTAAAGGTACTATACCATTATTGTCATCATATTCTCCATCGTAAGCTTCGGCCTTCTTTTGTCGAACGGAGCGTTTCCTACTGAGACCAGCCTCCCGCCAAGCCGGCTTAGTACCGTTTTCATTTTCGCTTGCGTCTTCTTCAAGGTCCAACAGATTTCCCGCCAACAAAGCCTTCTCGCCCTTCTTCCACTCCGTAAGGCGTTGCGAGGGGGCATATAATCCACTTCCTGGTTCATAGTTATGATGGTGATGGAGCATTTCACCAAAACGATGACGATGCTCCTCGTGATCAATGGAACCATCACCAGCTATGGGTGGATCTGCGTCTCTTGAAGCAGGGATTGCTTCGCGATGATATTTGGCGGATGACGAATGCTTCAATGATTGCTTTTGTCCCGCCACTTGCTCCATCTTTCGTTTCGAACCTCGCCTAAAAGGAAGAGCCTTCATATCTTCTTCGGAGTCGTACGAAGGCTCGTCACGCAACTCAGGCCCACGAGCCGGTAAAGTTCTCAATGCGGTAGGCGCAGTTGCCCTTCGAGGAGGTGCCGACAGAATCTGGCGACCACTAGTAAGACTAGGTAGCACGTCGTCCTCAGGATGCAATTCAGTCTCACCTTGACGTCGGCTCCAATGATCTGACGGTGGATCTTTTCTCAATTTATTGCTTTTGCTTCGGTAAAGAGAATTAGCGGCTTCGGCTGCAGCTACAGCTCCAACGGCCGTTTGTGACCCGGACTTCTGTTTTTTACTATACGTGCGTTTTGGGATTGAACTACTCTCAGCCTCACGATTGAGGATAGGGCTCCTTTCCTGTGTAATCAAACCAATCGGCGGTGACGCATGCGTGATCGGTATCCTCTCCAGTACAGATCCACTGCGTGATAGACTTTCCTTTGATTTAATGCTTGATGTCCGCGGAAGGCTTTCTGTGACCAGCCGCCTTTCTGGCAGCAAACCTCCTTCCGGTGCTTTTGCAACAGGACGGTTTCTAAAGCGGACTGTGTTTTGAGCAGGCTGCTCAATGGGACGTGTAGGCTTTCCTTCTTTTTCTTTGATCAATCGCTCGGCTTCTTCTACACGTGCTCGTTTTTCCTCTTTCGTGATGCTATCAAGAGTCAATTCCAACCTCTGTAGAGGAGACCTGTCTGATGCCCAGTCTTTCCGTCGTTGAACTTCTGTCGCATCGGAATAAGAAGGCTTCCTCGATTCTGAAACAGCCGTCTGACTGCGTCTAGGGGGATCCTTAGTCGGCGTGTGACCTCCCCTGCGTGAGGAGCCTTTGCCGTCACCTCTACCAGCTGTACCGGATCTTTGAACGGTGTCTCTTTCACTTATAGGAGAAGATGTGCCAAGAACTTCCCAGTTTGTTTCCTGAGATCTTATAGTATCGGCACCGTCTGACTTGCGAGCTCCCCTCGATCTCGCCGGAGCTTGATCTGTGAATAATGCTTCACTAGCAACGGATTCTTTATAACTACCTGACGGGTGTGCTCGAGATATATCTGCAACAATTGGAGGTGGAACAGCGGGATTGTATTCGTACAAGTTATCCTTGTTACGACTCTGTTCGCGCTTTCTCCTCTTCTCCAAGTAGTCGTTATCGTAGGATGTGCTAGAGGTATTATATGGGAACGAGGGTGGTCGAGGGGCTAAACCGTCACCGCGAAAGGTCGAAGCAACTGGAGAAGTAAATGGACTTTGTGTAGAAATCGTAGGAGCTTCCGTTTGTGTCGACTCTCGAATGCGTCTTGGATCTTGAGAGGAGAGTCGGTCCATTTTTGTATCGACAGACAGACTGCTCTTTCTCGAATTTGGATCGGCAGCAGAGCCAATTGAGCCTTGCCTTGAGACTTTTGGAGGAGGCAGTTGCCCCCAATATGGTGCTGCCATTTATTTTTTAGATGGTGACGAGTGCCTCTTCCTTCCAATTCTAGACAAGCCGGTGTGAAGATGAAGTTTAAAGATCTCCAAAGATCGGAAGCCCAATATTTCTCTGATTTTAGTAATTCATACCAAATGCAGGAAATGGTATTCAACGGCGGGATTTGTTGGTCGAATGTTGGAGTTGTGAGCTGTTATTTTTACTTCACTGTCGTCATCAATATTCTCCCAACTCGAGGTTTGCGCCAGACGAATCAGTGGAGCAACGACTTTGGAGCTCGCTCGAGTTGAGATAACATGATTAGCGTGCGATGCGGATGGATAGCAAAGGTAAGAGAATATGCAAACTACAAGATCTGATAAAATAGAGATTGACTTGGTGGTGAGAAATCGTGGAGGCTGGGTGTCACAACATTCACTCACCTTCGGCCTCTTTTGCTCTATCAATTATCTTGATCTTTTTCTTTTCATGGCGAAGGGAACCAAAAGCCTTGGAAATCCCGGCATTAGCGGGTAAAGGCTTATACAATCTGGGCTTGCTGCTTTGAAGACGACCAGGTTGGCACAGATCGGATGGATCACACGAAGACGCGGAGACTGAGTTCATCAAGTTTTCGCAAGCAGTGAGACTGTACGTTCGAGTTGTGGATGGGTCTTGTTGAAAAGCGGCATCAAGAAATTGGAGGAGTAGTACGTGGTACTGTGAATATGGATGGATGTGTGGAATGAAGCTACTGCAAGGAAGAAAGACTTTTGATTGCAGTATGTAGGATGTACCTATCTGATGCATCAGCGATATGGATGTGATGTTACTCTGTATGTGATGATGTGATGTTACTCTGTATGTGATGATGTGATGTTACTCTGTATGTGTTGATGTGAAAGCTTGGAGTTTTGAGCTTTGAAGACTTCTACCGACCAAGTCATGGTCATGATAATGAGGGGTGAAACTGATGAATGCGCAACATTAACATTAATCCCCACATGTACAGAGGAGATGGTTCGGTTGTTCCACCTAATAATAAGTGTACATACCGTAATACGTACTATATCAAGGTACTACACGGTAGATATTGCTATTACTTGTCTTGACTCTTGTACCTGATGAATTGCTCCATAATTACATCTTTCTGCTAAGGTTTTGGTGGGAATGACAATCAGTGCCGGTACTATAGTATACACATATTACATATACATATATTATATATTCACATATTATATATACACACACATATATATATATATATATATAATAAACACATAATAGATACATACCTTATATCTATATACATAAATCACTAGTAAATAAATAATTTAAGCTCCCTCAACTTTTGCATGCAATAAACTCATCCCTTTTTGGTAAAATTCCTTTGGGGTAAATATATCAAGAGTACTAACAATCATACCTTTTGCTTGTTGGCTTCCCTCAGAGATATATGGATTCAAGGACCTAGCACATTCTTGGCCAGAACCTCTTACCGGCACCAGTTTGCGCGTCAGTCCCGATAAATCAGCGAAACATTGTATCGGATAAGGTAACTATTGAAGCTTGGAAAAATCGTTGAAACCTAAAATCTTTAGGTGTCCTCCTATTATGAACAGAAATCCGTGCAAAAGTACGATACGATACGCCTAAACACTTGGGCAGTTTGAATAGAGTTGATTTTGTTTCTGTTGCTGTTTCTCCTTCTCCTTCTCCCTCTCCCTTCCTCAAGGAACTAATTATAAAGCTACCCTAAGCTAGGTACTAGATAGCCCCCGAGATAACCTACCTAGAACAACTTCGAAACATCAAAGGAAGTCAAAACGTTAAGGGTCGCCGCCATCAGATCAAACACAAAATCATCCGACCATTTTCCCTAGTACCATAACAACTCCTTGACTACGAAACATCTTATAGTATTTCTCTTCTTGTCATCATTCAAGCATACGAACAACCTCAAAATCATCCCATCCTTTGTAGCGGAGACAAATCATTGCTTACTCTGCATGTACTGGTAGTCCCCATCGCTTGATACCACATACTTAGTTAACAAAACAACCTCCTGGCCTGGACTTGCGAGTCCTTTGTCTTCTCAATTGAACACTTTATTCTTACGCGACCAATACTTTTATTCACATTGCTACTCGGCATTGAGAGGAACAAAACACCATCAATGCGAGACTGTTAAGAGTTAAGATATCCCGTTTTGATTATAACTCCTTGAGTGCGAAGGAGTCAGGTCATCGCCTCAGTCACCAAACTTGCGACGTATTCTACACGACATGAAACTACACTCACTCATCGGCCTGCTTGGTCTCGGGGTTCTTGCAAATGCTGTTAATCTGCGCCCACGAAATTACGATGCCCACGATTACTATGTCCTACATCTCGACTCGACAGCCGACCCAGTACAGGTAGCAGAAAGGTTAGGCTTAAGTCATGATGGCCAGCTTGGAGAATTGGAAGACCATCATGTCTTCTCCGCACACAAACAAGATGAAGATGTTGTACATACAGCCCTGAAGCAGCGGAAGATACGGAAGCGGTCGCTGGGCGACTTTGATATTCTGGATACCGTGAAGTATGCACAAAAACAAAAGTTGAAGGCTAGAATGGAGAAGAGAGGTTTAATGCGGCCAGCGCCTGAAGGTTATGAAATCGACAAACGACAAGATGCCGCAATACCTGTCGATTCTGCGCTCGCGAAGCAAAAAGCGGTTCAAAAAGCCTTAGGGATACAAGATCCAATATTCAAAGATCAATGGCATCTATACAATCCCGTACAACTCGGGCATGACGTTAATGTTACCGAGGTATGGATGCAGAACATCACCGGAATTGGCTCGATTGTCGCTATCGTGGATGATGGGTTAGACATGTACAGCAATGATTTGAAGGCCAATTACTACGCTGAAGGTTCCTACGATTTCAACGAGAACACTTTAGAGCCAAAACCACGATTAGCTGATGATAATCACGGCACACGATGTGCTGGTGAAGTTTCGGCTGTCAAGAACGACGTCTGTGGGGTTGGAGTCGCATATGATTCGAAGATTGCTGGAATTCGTATTTTGTCCAAAATGATTACAGATGCTGATGAAGCCGTCGCCATGAATTACGCATACCAGCATAATCAGATTTACTCTTGCTCATGGGGTCCTCCTGATGATGGAAGATCGATGGACGCTCCAGGCATACTTATCAAGAGGGCCATGGTAAATGCAGTTCAAAAAGGACGTGGTGGATTGGGTTCCATCTATGTGTTCGCATCGGGGAATGGCGCCGCCAACGAAGACAACTGCAACTTTGATGGCTATACGAATAGTATCTACAGCATCACGGTTGGAGCAATTGACAGAAAGGGCCTGCATCCATATTATTCTGAGAAGTGCTCTGCTCAACTTGTCGTCACATATAGTAGTGGAAGTGGAGATTCCATTGTAAGTTTCACCCCTAATCTAGGTCATGTAGAGACTAACTAGGCTATAGCACACAACTGATGTTGGTACCAACGCTTGTTCTTCTGTACATGGCGGTACCTCTGCTGCCGCACCTCTCGCGGCAGGAATCTTTTCTTTAGTCTTACAAATACGACCAGATTTAAGCTGGAGAGATATGCAATACCTTGTTATGTCGACTGCTTTGCCAGTTGATCTTGAAACGGGCGAATGGCAAACAACAACCATTGGAAAGAAGTTTAGTCATACTTTTGGATACGGAAAGATTGATACCTGGGCAACTATTGAAGCCGCAAAGACTTTCAAGAATGTCAAACCTCAAGCTTGGTTCTATTCTCCTTGGATCCACGTCAACCAGGCTATTCCGCAAGGAAATGATGGTATCTCGGTCTCTTTCGAAGTTACCAAAGAAATGCTGCAAAAAGCGAATCTAGAGAGATTGGAGCATGTCCAAGTCACAATGAACGTTGCACACACCAAGCGAGGAGAATTGAGTGTGGACTTGGTCAGTCCAGACAAACTAGTTAGCCATCTTTCCACAACGCGACGTTATGATTCCGACACCGACGGATATGATGATTGGACTTTCATGTCTGTTGTTCACTGGTTAGTATTTTCCATCAACAATTTGCACCGCTTTACTAATGGGTACATAGGGGTGAATCCGGTATTGGAACTTGGACCATTACTGTTAGAGATACTTTCGCAAACGAACATAATGGAACTTTTACAGATTGGCATCTCAAACTTTGGGGAGAAGCTATTGATGCGGAAAAAGCAATAGTACTCCCGATGCCTACCGAACATGACGATGATAATCATGCCGAAATCTCCACAACCACCATTGCAGGAGTCACACCAACAGCAACATCTGCACCAACTAATCCGGCAGCTCCAACTGACGCCCTTCCTAGTACACCGACCGACCACCCTGATCGTCCTGTAAATGCCAAACCTTCGGGCACAGAAGATTCACTAGCCTCGCCTACCTCCACCACACCCGCAGAATCAGAAACAACAACTCCGTCAACATGGATTCCTTCTTTCCTCCCCACCTTTGGCGTCTCTTCCAAAACCCAAATTTGGATCTATGGCGCCTTAGGCCTCATCGCTGCTTTCTGCGCTGGTCTAGGAGTATACCTCTACATGGCCCGCCGAAAGCGTCTCCGCAATAACCCAAGAGACGATTGGGAATTTGATCTTCTCGAAGATGACGAAGCGGAAGCTCTAGCCGGTAACACTGAAATGACGATGAAGAAGGGAGGAAAGAGAAGAGCAGGTGAACTATACGATGCATTCGCAGCAGGCAGTGACGATGAAGATGATGAGTATAAGGATGGTGGCGATCAACGAGAAAAGAAATTGTACCAGGATGATGGGGAGAGTGAGGGCACGGGTAGTGGAAGTGGTCATCACGTTATCGGGGATGCTGACGATAGTGATGATGAGAGCGCGGTAAACGTGGAGGATGAGAGGAAACCATTAAGGAAGTAATGATGCTATATATAAGCCGTGCGTAGCATTACTGCAGGGGATAAAGTATCGAAGAAATGGATGAAGAAATGGATGGATGGGATGAGTGGTTAGGAAATTTTGAAAAAGAAAAAAAAATAACATGCACACTTGGTACGGTAATGAATAGAGGAAAATCATCAAATGTTTGTTTGTTTATTTGTTTGTTTGTTTGTTTTACTTATGGTGCGTGCATGCATGCATATTGATTGGCATTACCATTACCATTACCATTGCCATTGCCATTGCCATTCCCATTGAATAGGATGGATGGATGGATATAGCCATGTTTCATACTTCATACTTCATACTTCATACTTCATACTTCATACTTCATACTTCATACTTCATACTTCATACTTCATACTTCATACTTCATACTTCATACTTCATACTTCATACTTCATACTTCATACTTCATACTTCATACTTCATACTCGATGCGGGATGCGGGATGCGGGATGCTGGGAATTGGATATTGGGAATTGAATATTGAGGATTTATGGTTTCTTTTTTCATGTACTTAGGGGTTTCTACTTCGTAGGTGAGTAGGTAGGTAATCTTACCAATACTACATCCCTTAATTTCGAGTTTATTGAGTCTAAACTTCCAAATATTGGGTTTTCGTTATTCATGTTTGGATTGAGTTATGTATGTATGTATGTATGTATGGATGGATGTGTATGCATGTATATATCATTATTCTTGTCTACCTAAGCGCGGAAAGTAATTTCGTACCTAATCATAATCATAACCATAACAATAACCATCATTTGTCCACACCATGATGAGGATCGCGTGCTCCAGATCCCATTAAACGCCTACTTGCTTGCAATCGATCCATCAATCCGAGAAAACTTATTCCCAACGGCCACTCATCTACTTCCTGTTGCATTACCTCCTCATTCCCCACGTCCTTTCGTTCCTTGATTTTGATTTTCCCACCCACATCTCCTAAGCTTCTACTCCACTCACCACCACATCCCCGCCCATTTCCCTAACATAGCCTTCCCAGATCTTCCCTACGCCCTCATAAAAATCCTTATGCGCATCTGCCAATGCACCCAATTGACTCCTAAATTCCACCCTCTTAATTCTCTCAAAATCTGCCACTTCCCTTACTACTTCCTCATCGAACGCTTCTGTCGTTTTCTTCGCTTCTTCGACTCCCTTCGTCAACTCTTCTATCCGCAATTCTAATCTCCTTAGCCTTTCTCTGCGAGATTGTTCATGGTCCACTCCCCGCACATCTTCAATTTTAGAGCGGATAAACCCTCCTGCTCCAGTCAGGGCGCCGGAGCCATGGGATGAGGCTAGTTGATCTCGATCGTTGGTGGATTTGGTGAGATATTCGGTTAATTGTTCAAAATCGAGTTGTTTTTGTTCGCGAGCTTTCAATAAATTCTTAACCGCCGTGCTGTAAGCTTGCATATCCCTCAAACTACCTAGATAATTTTGGTCCGTATGATCCTTCAATGTCTTGATTCCCGCACTCGTATCCTCCACACTCGCGCTGAATGCATGAATATTGGGCTCGATGCCGGGCTCAAGATTGATTAGGCGTTGGAACTGTTCTGCTAGCTCTTTGTAATCCGTTTCCAAATCACCTTCACGACGAGCTACACGAGCGACGATTTTTTCGATATGCCCCAGGTCTTCGTCCAATTTGTCGGACTTTCCTTTGACTTCTATGAAGCGTTGATCGGGTTTATGGACTTTGGTAAAAGCATTTATGAATGTGTCCGCAAAATTATCAAATACTCCCGCAGCCTGTTCGTCTCGAGAAGCGCCCCGCGATGGGCGAGACCTCATCGTCGCATTCCAGTCCGAACTTTCCAAGAAGATTATCAAAATGGCGCTGCGACGAAGAACAGGATGAAGAGTGAGACGGGTAAGGAAACGTCCTAGTGAGTTGGCGCGTCTTTGGGTGAAATCGACACTGAATCGATCGCCTCGGACATATTCCATCTTATGCTTATCTGGTAGAGGAGGAACAGCACATGCTGGATATTCTTTGAAGAGCGTATTGTATAAAAATACAAAATCCGTAAATCGTCTTCGGACGGAAGTCGTAGGTTTTTGGAAAGAGGGAAATGTAGTCTAAGTTTCAAATCAGTATGCTATCCTGCGCCTCGAAGCAATTCAATGGAGACGAACATGCGTAGTAACAAGATATGATACGTATGCATCTTTCGTTCCATCATTCTCCTTAATAGGTGATCCAACTGTACACTCGAGGACACCTCCCCCAACGCCTGCTAGATCCAGAGCATCTGCGTGGGATCCAGCTTGAGTTTCACCATCCTTCCTATCAATATCTGGACCTTCGCTTTCATCGTCACTTCGTGAATGCCCTCGTTGACTGTTCTGCCATTCGATATTGGCGAAATCGTCGTGGTCCATCGCGGCGTCTGAGGTGCGCGGGGCAATCGGAGCTTGTTTTCGTAGGAGCGTTGCTTTGCTAGAAATGATTCAATAATAACAAGAGAATTAACTTCGTGTAGGTATTCTTTGTTGATAAAGTTTATGAGCTTTAATGTGATTTATCTTAACTTGTACTTCAAAAAAGGTGAAAATAATTGTAGTGAATTTTATTAGTATTTCCCAAACTCATGCATTCATTTCATGGAAGCTTCCTCCATCACATCTTGAGAGGCGCGGGTCGGTGTCCTTCATCACCTGCAATGGAAACCAACCCTATTTAAGCTTGGCGTGTTCACATGGTCAGGAACTCAGCACTCTTTAAGCTGTATTCAAGATATTACTATTGCTGCTACTTAGGTAATACAACTCAGAGGACTCTTTCTCCAATCAAATTTATTCACGAATATGCAAACAAAGAGATATTTAGAGGGGTAGAGGGGGTTGAAGGTTGAGGGGTTTGGAGGAGGTTGATTATAAAAAATATCGGTATTGATTGCTATTGTATTGCTGTGCTGCTGCTATACTGACGCTCATGGCATATCAGTGGTCTATAAATGTAAATTTCTATTGCATTCCCATCCAATCCATTTTATCCATGCGTAAACCAGATCCAGTAATGCTAGCTGTTAAAACAACAAAAGAGAAGAATGTTCAAATATACACATGAGGGCAGGCTCATGGCTTTGCATCTCTTGCCTTAATTTCTTCCTTCAGTAGTTCACCCTCTTTCTCAGCAGCAATTGCCTCATTCACTTGCTCCTGCTCTGCTCCATCTTTGGCCTCCATTCGTCTTTCTTCCTTTTCATCAATGTCTTCGTTATCTCGAGGGGTGGCTCTGCCTTCTTCGGTGTTTTCCTCGTTTTGCTCGTTTTCTTCCTCAATGAGCTCTTGTTGCTCCTTCAAAACCTCAAGACGTTGTTTGTTCGTGGCAGCGCCCTCAGCATTGTGAACTTCAAGCTCAATCTCGTGGAATAATTCCTCTGGAATGGATGACAGAACACCAGTAAGTGCGTCAATCTGGGTTGAGAATTCGGCCTCCTTACCCTGAGCATACATGAATGCATTGCTCAATACCAGTAACGTGGAGGGAACTCCATGCTTAAGTCTCAATTCTAACCAAGATTGAAGGTCATCACGGAGCCGGGCAGGAGATACTCCATGAGTCCTGATACCACGGTTGAGACAAGCAACTTGAAGTTCTGGGACAGACAAACTTTCCACACCTTCAAAACTAATGGCTCTATCATCTCTCTTGATTTGTCTCATACGATGACGAATCTGGTAACGGAGCATAGTATCTGTACCAAATGTGTTGAGGTTCATGTATCTGCACATACCAACGAGCTGGGGGCGAGACAAATTGTCTAAAGTTAAATCGTCCTTGAATATTTGGCAAACCTTGATGACTTCTGGAGCAGTAGGAGTTTCACCTGTGGCTCGAACTTTGCGGAAAAATTGTGCGAACTCTTCCTTTTGAGCATTTGCTGGGCTTAATGGCAGTCCGGTCTCCTTCATGGTGCTTCGCAAAAAGTTGCTAACATCCTTTCGAGTGGCTCGAAGTGAAGATACTTTGGCATCTTTTGACTTCTGTGCCTCGTATGTGCTTGGGAGCATGTTAGGGAACAGTTTGAGAGCGATTGGGAGGAGAAGTTCTGCGAATGGCACAAGAACAAATACCGAGAATGGGACTAGTCGAGCCATATCCTGGACTGTTCTTCGTAGTTGCCTGTGCTCTCTGCGACTAAGCTCATATCCAGCAGCCATCTTCAAAGCCAAACGTGAACTGATCTTGATTTCGGTTCCAAGCAACTTCGTACCATCCCAGTAATGTGCAGCCTCTTTCTTGATTTTTTGTGTTAGTGTCAGCTTCTTCTCTGCTTTCTCGCCGTCCGGCTTCTCCACGGACTTTCCGTTTGAACCAGCCAATTCTGAAAGCGTCAAGCCTTCAGAAGCGTCCGTTTTCGCTACTCCAGTGGCCTCATTGCTCGGAATAGGGTCTATTTCATGTTTGGCGGCTTGTTTGGCAGTAGCTTTCGATGTCGCACTGGAGCTGGCTGGGGTCTCCTTTATTGGTTTTCTGGCTTGCTCGGCATTGAAACCAGGGGGTGGTGCACCGTTTGTTCCTCCCGATGTATTAGTATCTGTCGTCACACCTCTTCGCGGGATTAAAATGGCCAGCGCTGGCACTTGTGATGGGAGAATTCGAGCATTACGGCGTAAATATGCTGCCGTAGGACTGAGCGAAGATCGTTGAAGGGCACGGGCTAAGGATAATTTTTAGTACTGATCGATTTCCAATCGCCAGGTTAGAATGAATGTAACAAACCTCCTATGAAAGATCTTTGCGCCGCACTGCGGACGATTCTCGATGAAGCGCTCATGTTTAAGGTGAATCCCCTCAGGAACGATAAATAAAGAAGGCTATCAATGGAGTATCAGAGTTGCAATATTGTACAAACTTATGATTGAGTCAGTGAATCGATATTAAGGAGAAAGTCATGAATAAAAGTTGTTTTGAGGGAAATAGATTGCAA
The DNA here is from genome assembly GCA_025389085.1 of Sclerotinia subarctica. NCBI lineage: Eukaryota > Fungi > Ascomycota > Leotiomycetes > Helotiales > Sclerotiniaceae > Sclerotinia > Sclerotinia subarctica. The sequence goes on along the minus strand of QRFI01000011.1, from coordinate 386,737 downwards.
TATCTTTATGCACCCGGCTTTTAAATGCCTTCAACGACGGATCGAGCCATAATTCTTCTGGAATTCGCCTTGGAAGATCACGTGGTGATAAAAGCCATCGAACTAATCGATTGGCCAAGCTGATAGGTCACCAGGGCCAAGGGACGGGAGTGACGGGGTGGACTTAAGCACTTAAGCATGGTGAAATGTTCTGGAAGAACGTGGCACGAATATTGATAACTCAATCAAGCTGTTCAGATCCATATGGGACCTTGCGTTGTACAAGAGTAGTCAGCTGCTAGATCGACAAATGCGATAAATGTTTCATCCAATTTGATATATTTTTGTCTAACAACTTTGTTTCCTTGGGGGCATTGCGGTCCATTTATGAATGAACGAGTCAGAGCTCCAAGCACGATGGAGAGGAGGATCCGATGCGGTGTCTTATCTTTGCTATTGTTTGCAAAGAGGACCTAAGCTGCTGTTTCGGAGTCCATCTCTCGAGCAGAGATGGCTAGCAACAAGCTTTCCAACCTTGTCGCTTTCCACCTACTCAAATAACGGCACTACGTTGAGAAATACAAGACAGCCTCACAAGTGTACCTGCCTCATTAGCTTCGGGATCACAGCCTCTAAATAGTTTGCCCGCAAACAGCAATAGAGCTCAATTTCTCTCTGAAACAAACTCTCGCTCCCAAGACATATTCCTGCATTGTCCAGACTTCAACTGTCGAATTTCTCCAGAGATTTTTGGCTTCAAGTACACAAGTAGAGAATATAATTTTATCTGCCTCCGCATAGACCCCTACATCTCTTAGTTGAGAGCAAGACCTCATGACAAAGTCCTGCGGCATAAAAAAAGGAGAGTTTCCGTTTTGTGCTTGGAATTCGTCTCCATACTGGCTTTCTCGGGATAAATAAAACAATCGAAATTCATTCCGTTCTATAAATCAGACTACCGTAGCCACCTAAGAGAGGAGGTCGAACTGGTAAGTGGTTTCTAATGAGCCTCTTGCCCACCACTGCGCTTCGGCCGCGCCTCCCCATCATGATCATTTCTCCTCTTGGAAGATAGGTGGTCCATACCATTGTTTTATTGTACATAATGGTAGGTAGTGGACATTCAAAAGCTCTGTTGGGCCAAAAAATGTATTCTGATTCGAAATGTTACCTAAAGTACCAGCGAGCCAAAGTCTTCAGACTGCGGCTTTGGTGACAAAGATATTGCAGCGGCACATCCTGTGCTCATGCAATACACTTGCAGACTACAATAATCATTTTATTTCGGCATTTGATTAATTCTTAACATTCAATCTTGATAGGAATTTGAAGACGCCGAATAACATTCTGCTGACGTATCAATGTTCCAGCCCGGTAGTATTCCAAAAGTCTGCTTTTCATTGAGACTATAAATTACTCAAGGAAGCGTTAAGTTTACTGGAAAAATGAGAAGAATGTTTACTATAGATATGATGAGAAGGATAGGTGAATAGAATGTTATTTTAGATATGCAACAAAACTCCTCTAATTGAATACTAGGTGGTTTCTTTCTTTAATGTCTCAAGAATAATCCACCAGTGATCATAAATAATAGGAGAAAATGTAAGATCTTACTTAGTCTGTTCTGTTTGACTAGATATCATTAAGTATCTCGTACATATATACCCGCATGTTTGCGGATGTTGGCATATGTAGCAAATGACATGTGTTATTTCCTTCTTATCTCTTCTTATGTACTAAGAATGTATATTTCCCCTTCACTAGTGTATTCATTTATGATGACAGGGGTAGACTTTGACTACTATGTCAAGATGAATGTTGAGACATAATCTTACAATATGTACTTTGTACTACCCACTTATGGAGACATCGATGAAGGATATAGAGGATCATATAATCATGTGCTATATACAATGAGAGGTACACTTCTTCTCGATAAGTGTGTGTATTGAAAATAGGGATTAAGGTGAATATTGAGATGGTGAGGTATACATACAAAAGATGGTTGTGTATTGGAAGAAGAATGGGAGGGAGGAAATCTAGTTATTCAAAAATGTGATAAAATACCCAAGTCTTACAAGGATCCAAGATGCTAGGTGAGTAATATACGATATACGTAGGAAGGTATACCTCTCCTCAGCTAATAATGTAATATGTAACGGAAAGAACAGAGGAATGTGAGTCAGGAGATACTGTAGGTATATCGAAGGATGCCGATATGATACCTACTTCATTTGTATATATGTAGGTAGTTTTGTGAATGGAAGGATGAGAAATGTGTTCGAGGACATACATGAGGAAGACAAGGTAGAACAGATAGTAAGATGAATGATTAGAAAGATAGGTACACAGCAAGAGATCTCATGATAATGTGCGAGGAAGGCAAGGTAGAAGAGTAAGGGTGAGTGAATGGTAGGAACAAAACAGCTGGTGAATGATTCGGCTGTGAAGGGTAAGAAGATATGAAAATGATGCTATTGCATTAATACAGATGATAGATTATCCGATTTGGATACTAATTAGATATTAAGATTATGTCTTCCTCCTCATTGAATAGATATATTTCTCATCTATCTCAATATTATAGGATAAGGTTCATCAATTGAATCAAATCAATTACTCACCAAGCTTCCATTTACCTAACGGGTACTATCCCTCGATAAATTCAATAAATTCTCCAACCCCTGAACATTGAAGAATTCGATATCCGATGTTCAATATCAATAATGATAATAACCTTTAATTTCGATGTCCGATGAATATCTTCCACGCCCTTACCTTATCACCATGTCACATCCCAAACCCCCCACATAATAATCACGGTGGCGTGAGGGTGTGTGTGATTGGTGGGTTGGTCATCCCACAAGGAGAAAGTCTTACTTACATCCGTCGTCCATCTCGATGTCTCGATGTCTCGATGCATCTCGATGATCAAAAACGCGCACACTTTGACATAAACCGCCAATGCAGCCCAGTCCAGTCACGTCCAGTCTCAACATAACGAAATAACGCCAAAAAGCAAAGAAGCCAAAAAATCCCATCGACGATTTCAATTCAGACATGCAACAAAAATGAAATCCTTACCCAACTATCGCCATCCAAAAGCAGATCCAAAAACCAAGAATCATGTTTTCGATATTTCATTACTCAATTATTACTTGGTAATATATCTAGGTAGTAGGCACCTGCCTATCTATGTACCTAGTAGATATAGTACATGGCTACCTACCTACCTACCTACCTAGCAAACAAGACAGGTACGGCTAAATGGGAATCCATCCATCCATCAAACAGCAATACGGAGCACGCAAGAACAAAAAGAGATAATTCCCATCGGTGCCGCTTCCAAACTTCGATCCTCGCTTCTCCATTTCTTGGCATCTATCTTCAAGGGATCTGGCGAATGGCTGGGGAATCGATCGTGCATCTATTTCCAGCACTTGGTATGTATTACCTACCTACCTAGCTATTCGTCTGATTCTCATCTCATCTTGATTTGCCCGATTTGCCCGGTACGGTACATTTTGGAGTTGAATAAATGAACAAGCGAATAGAATGACTGGATGAACGAATAAATAAATCCAACAATCCATCCATTCTTGGCAATGTTAGGTAAAATTACCTACCTACCTACCTACCGAAACGAACACTTAGATCAACAAGATCAACAGATCTCGATCCTCTTTTTCCAGATATGCAACAAATAGATACCCAGCTGACCCTTTTGGTAAATACTACGTACATAACTACCTAGGACTTGATTATGATGGATCGAAGATGGGGGAGGAGGATGTTTAGAAGGGATGGGTTGGCTAGGCTAGGCTAGGCTGGCTTGGATATCTATCGATGTATAGGTACCTACACATATCTGTAAGGCTGTATGAGCCTTGTTATCTGCGCGCTTCATGTATGGTATGGTATGGTATGAATGGTGCGAGGGGTTATTAATTGATCGAGTGATTGATTGATGATTTGGGCACAGTGCTGGCGGTGGCAGTACAAAATACGGGTTTGATAGGTACCGTACCTGGGTAAGACATATAAGGTTTTTGCGATATATTCAAAGGTATATATATGCATATGTATAATTCCAGAAAAAAACATTAACAAGAGATCATCATGCTTCGAATCGAATCCACACATACCATACCCGCGAAAAGGTTTCCCACATCCCACATCGCACTTCTCCAATAATGAATATATTTATATAGCAACCCACAAAACGCAAAGTTGAATCCCCCATGAGGTACTCCAAGGTCGAAAAAGCGTCTAGATCGATAGATAGATATACTATACGACACTTACTAGGAAGAAAGGGGTAGCTTTTGGACAAGCCGACTAAAAGCGCATTATGAATATCTAAAATTTACATATATCCTTTGTCGATTGATTCACTTTCTAGTCATGATCAGGAAATACAATACCTACCTACGAAATATATGGATGTATCACCTCTGAAAGTATGGTAAGATCTTAGCATGTATGGAAATTTCAGAGAGGTACGGAGGAAAAGTGAATGCTCACATTCATTCACAACCAGTGGTCGTGGGGCGAGAGAGGGGATAGCACAAAAGGCAAGATATAACAGGAAACATCTAACCTTACCTAGGTATTGTATAATATCACTGATCCTTAGCTAGCATGAGCGCGGAGTGCAGATATGCACGATTTGTCCCAAATAAAATATCTTGTCATACTCAAGTGTAGCGACCAACGAGGGGATAGCAACATACATTGCATGAGGCCGGTCTGTGCTTGAGGCAAGCAACAAAACCACATGGTAGAGCCTCTCTCACCAGGTGACTTGTTGTGTAGACATGCAGCAAAAGTAGGGCCGTCCAAACAAAGCTATCCAGAACCCTTTGCTGGCATGGTGATAATTTGGAATACCGTCACAAGACACCAGACATTCCCATCTATACTCTGTACAAACTCTTTCAACAATGCGGTCTGTGCTCTAGATGTGCAACAAAACAGCATGGCAACCATTTGGGTAGTATGTGATCCGTGCTTGAGATATGCAACCATGATCTTTAGTCTTACTCAGCTGTCAGAGGAAGCTCCATTGGATGAAAATTTGAGATATTCAGCAGAGCCTCATGGCGACGGGTAGGGTGGAAAGGAAGTGCTTTCACAGAATTGAGTGTAGCAAATAGGGAATCTTCATGTAACCAACTCCCAACAGACGAACGACATACGATGAAAATAATCATAAGAGAAGGGGCGACAACTTTCACGTAATCTGGAGAGATCCCGACAGTGGCGCTGTGACTTCCTGCAATTAAAATGGTCGGCGGATGAAGAGAGAGATTGGAAACAAATCCAACAAGGAGGGGAAAAGGGCTTAAAGCAGAAGATGTAACAACCAAATATTCAAAGTGCTTGAGTGAATATCTGAGTATAGGACAAAATCAAAGAAGGATGGTGGCGTGACGTGTGAATTGAGAAACTTCAAACTAAAAGACTTATTGTCTAACTAGTGCAAGCGATCAGATGCTCACAATTGACTGAGAAACAATGCGTACAAGGATTAGTGTCAAGAGGTAAACTTCAAGTTTTTGAGGGAAATGCCAACTACTAAGATGGGGACAGATGAACATACTTGGTATACATCTACACATCTTCGAAACCCACAAGTCATCTCTCAAAATTTCCTCTTCTTTTTAACCGGTGCTTTGCTTTTTGCTTCTAATTCCTTCTTCAACATCTCTCTCTTCTTATCAGCCCGTTCTTGCGAAGTTTCCCTCGGTGGTGGGGTTGTTTCTTTTATTTTCTCTTCCTCCATCGTTGGTTCTCTCGATCTTCCCCTATTCTCTTCGTGAGAAGCATATCCTTTCTGGCTAGCATTTCCACTAGCAGCCTTCTTCCCACCAACAATGCCTAGCTTCTTCTTCGACGTTGCCGAACTCTGAGACTCGACTTCACTTGTTGGTGCATTCTCTCTTTTCTTCCCGCCAATTTTGCCAAGCATGCCTCTTTTAAGTCGCGGCTTTACAGCTTCCGGTTCAGCTTCTGGCTCTGGCTCTGGCTCTGGCTCTGGCTCTGGCTCTGGCTCTGGAGAATATGAAGCAGCTCTCTTTCCGCCTATTTTTCCAAGCTTGCCTTTCTTTTTAGCTGGAGATTCCTTGGGAGTCTGCTGCCTTTTTGATGGCGGAGAGGATGGTGTATCATCGTCCATGGTATCATTATCATTATCGTCGTGGTAAGTCACTCTCCCAGGTCGTGAAGTCGCTGGTATGGGTTCATCATCTTCGGTCGTATCATCCTCGATCTGAGTTGGGGGAGTTGGTGTTGAAGCTTCTCGTTTTGTACCCAATTTTTTGATTGGGGGCTTCACTTTTGGTGGACTGGATTTTGGGGTTGGAGTTCGATTAGGGCCTGGTGCGTGGGATTGTGAGATGTGGAGGCTATCTGGGATTCTCGAACGTTGAGATGGGCCACCGAGGTCATCGTCATCGTCATCGTCATCATCTGTAGAATCATCCATTGAAATATCAGGCTTAGCCTTAGATTTTGAGAGGCGAGGTGTTGATTGTACCTGAAAGTCTTCCTCGGGCGGTACAAATTCTTGTTCGATATTTCTTCTGGGTGAATTCATTTGATTTGTCGTAGCACTGTCCCCTGGTGTACCTACAACCTTGCCTTGCATATGATCCCACCAATTGTAATCCTGGACCTCTCCATCAAAACCATTTGTTATAGAGAAATTCGGAGTTATGTCATTGCAGCTAAACACCTTGTTCAATAACTCCCACCTATCTTCCGGTTTAACAGATCCCAACTCTTTTTTCCAAGCTTCTGCATCGAAGATCTTCAAGCCTTTAATCTTTTCACTTGCCTTCTTTCTGTCAACCTTCCTCCCCGGTCTTCCCGCAGCTTGATGGAAAATTGTGCCCAGGTCTGTCCCTTGACTTTCCAATGTATCGACCAATTTTTGAATGACCACATCTTTCTCCCCAAGCAGCTCCACTAGCTCTTCGACCTCTTTCCTCTTTTCTTGTAGCGCAATTAAAGTCGGAAGAACCAATCTGTCAACTGTTTCCTTCGGCCCTTCTAGTGCCAATTCATACCGCCATTCCAAGTCCTTCAATCCACCAGGTAGTGGGATCTTGACATGGAGAAGTAAGTTCGGTGAGAGATCATCTGCAATGCAGGCCCCAACTTGCAAAGATAGGCTTGCATCTTTTCCTCCCGCAAGCCCTAGCTTTATCTTATCAAGAAATATCGATAACTGGTCTTCGTCTTCACTAGGATCAATACTTGTATTCTCTTTTTTGCTTCGCTCGATTATGGTGTCGCGATCTATCTTCTCGACCCATGTATTCGATAAATCAGTCAGTCTCACTATATATGAATCATTCTTGAATTCAGATGAACTTAGGAAGGGTGGTAAGTGTGCGCCAGCAGAGCTTGAAAGATTTAGAGGTTTCCAGGCCATTATTATGATGGTATTCGGAATATCGTGGGGCTGCAAATCAGCGCTTCAAGTGACGCGACACGGTCGCAATAGAGAAGGATATCCAATGCTATGGCGGCTGAGAATTAATACATTAATGCATATCATAACAAAATCCATTCAGTATTCGATAATATTTCAAAATACTTCTAACACGGGTTTTTGGCACATTCCATTTTGAAGGGACATGTGATGTGATGAGCTCCCAGTTGACGATACTTTCAGATGTGCAACAAATTTGTCACGTGGTACTTCACCGCTTTGTGGCAGAATAATACATTACAAGAGTGGCAGCGAATGTTATTTAGTTCTTGAACATCTATAATTATAGGCATTTAAATAAATAAAGGAAAAGATGCAGAAGAATCTTTAAGTTACATAACTATCTGCTCAAGATCAACTTGGGGGTTTATCATTATATATATAAAGCACAGCCAGTGAAGCATTATGTGTTCTAATTAGCAGGCGGAAGGCCCAAGTTCCGGGAGATGCTTGATTATACGCCCTACCTACCTATATGTGGTGACATGTGTATCATCATTTATATCTTTTTATATTCCTTATGGAATATTCATGTGGGATATTATATGAGATCAAGATATGGACACAGGTATATATTTATATGTGAGATATTCTTTAGGTGATGCGATACGATATGATATGATTCTTAACTCTGATAGGGACGAAATGTACGTACAAAATCAAATGTGAAGGAAACAATCAGCCCGACTCGACTCAACTCAAATACTTACTCGCCCTCGAATAAAACACAAGGTGCTCAACAAAACAATATCCAAAATCCCTTTTTACCAGATCCCCATATTATTATAACAACTTCTCTCCCATCTCACACTCACTCCCATCATCAAACTTTAAACTCCTGCACCTGAAACTGCATCTTAAACCCCTCATGCGCCTTCCTTCTCCCCCTCTTATCAATATATCCCACCATAGCTGCAAACCCGAGACAACCCAACGCAATCAAATACTGACCAATCTGCAACGGCACCCCCCTACTAATCTGCTGTCCCGTACTCCTACTCGTCACAAACTGGATCGCGCCTCCTGCAGTACTGATACTCCCTGCCGCACTCATCATATTACCCGCGCTCCACTGCAATATTGCAGAGGCCATTTTGGATGTAGGGAGCGTCCAAATGGTCCATAGGAGTCCGATGGCGAAAGCAAAGAATGGCATCAGGATGAGTGGGAGGAGTTTTTGTTGAATGCCGACGGCGAGTTCGATGTTGTTGGCGGTGGATGTGTCGGTGCTTCCCTGGAAGAGAGCTGATTGCACGATGGCGGCGGCGCTGCTAGCTGATCGACCATAGGGGAAGTTGGGCGTGCAGATGTCTTTGCCTGTGCTGGGGATTATGGCGCATATTCCTGAGTGAGGTTTGGTTAGTGGGGTTTGTTATGCTATGCTATCTATGTGCACAGAGTTGGTGTAAAGTGTATACGTACCGAAATAACCAACCCGAAAATTGGGGACGATGAACTCGTCGGATGCGCCGCTAAATACGTCGATGGTGAAGAAGGCTCGAGAAATCACATTGTTTGCCATGCATCCCGTCAAAACAATAACTGAAAATTCATTAGCGATCCATATTCTCCCGTGGCCGACACAATGTCGAAACGTACTATATAAACCAACAATGGGAAACCCGGTAAATATGAATAGTATTCGTCGAATCCATAACTGTTTTGTCGGCAACCTCTCATCTTCTTCGTGGTATCCACCTACATAATCTACCGCCCTATCGATAGTTTCCCTCACCCTTTCACTATACTCCCTCAATCTTTCCCTCGCAAGACGAAGACTCCTCTTCTCTTCTCGAATCGAGGCCTTTTCGTATTCCAACTTTTCCCTCTCAGCTCGAAAAGCTGCATACTTCCTTCTCAATTCAGATTCTCCCCTTCTTAAATCAGATTCGGCTCTCTTTACATCTTTATGTTCTTCTCTTAACATTTCGGCAGCTTCTTTCTGTTCGTGTTTGGCGACGTAGGCGTTCTTCTCAAATCGTTCCCTTTCCTTGGCAAATTCGGCATCTTGTCTCCTCAACCTCGATTCCTTGTTTGCCAATCTCCTCATCTCCATCTCTTCTTCCTCGGGACTAATTTTTCTCCCCGAGTCTGACCACCATCGTTCTTCTCGAGGTTTCGTTTCCTTGCCTGACCACCAACGATCTCTACTGCTTTTCGCTTGCTTTTTTGGACTACCAAAATTCGGGTTATTTTTCTTTCTACGCCTTTTCTTTTGATGCCTTGCCCACAAAACTTTGGCAGCAGGTCGAGCCAGCCACATTTACCTATCTCTAAAATACGTATCGTGAGGTCGAATCTTGCATGAAAACATAAATATAGACGCAATGAAGCAGATTTGCTGACTGGTTGAATAAAAATTGATTAATTAGTACCAACCATCATTGAACGATGAGTATGTTCGAATCTGGGATAGGGAAGTGTGAAAGATGGTGACGGAGGGGTTGGGGAGTGCTTGCATTATCTCCCAGGTGAGAACAGAGTACGGCGGCTTGGTCATAGCCAATACCTGATTTTGTGGTTATCACGAAAGTATACAATGGCCAGACTAAAGACATGTGTAAGGTCTAGACTTCAGACCTGCGAGATGTTTCCACTTGAGTTGAGGCTTAAAGATAGGCGCACCAGCGGAAGATGGCTTTTTTTCTCCCTTGAAATAAATCCAACATTCATTTAACCCCATTCCGCAACATTACCCAGACAAAAGCTTTTGCTTGGTCCAGAACCAACACATGATGAACTATGTGTCATGGATGTGGCTGTGGTTGGTTGTGCTGTAGGAGCGCGCGTATTCTTCATGGATCATTTGGAGTGGTCGTTGGTAGCCACGACCACTCCAACAAATAGATCCTACAGTTCCAGGCCAATGCAGAAACATAGCTTTTAATGATATTCAGTTGTCTTACTTTAATCAAAAATCATGACCTTGTTAGTAATCTGATTGATACCAAAGTAATTGAACAGTGGATGAGCAATTTCTTGGCCTTTTCTACAACATAAAATGGAGCAATGGTATGTAGCGTTAAGAACACAGTTGAAGAGTTGCCGAAGAGTTTAGCAATAGAAGTAAACACACTACCGCTCGTATTCGACTAGAAGAATTCTATTTAGTAGATAGAGAGCCCTTTGGCCACCTGCTAGCGAAGAGAAGGATTTTTACCGAAGTTCGACCTTCTCCATAGCTTAAGAATAAAAGGTCACCTGCCCTGCCCCATACACAAAACTATGTCAGCCCTGAATGTCAATGGATTATATGATCAGGTCTTCTCAAGGTCTCCATCATATTGAACGCATGGAAGGGCGAGTGTTTGACACATTTACCTGCTACCACTCCAATAATTACCCTAACACTTGCAGAGGTTCTTGACCATAGTCACGCCCTTATGTTTAATCCTTCCGATCTTTCCCCCTTCTCTTTAAAAAATAGCAAATGGCTTCGAGATATAATATAGCCGACTCTGACTCAGTAGCTGGATTTGTTGTTCGGATGCTAGAAAGGTAAGACATTAATATGCTCTGGTGGGAGCATTTGCTTTCAAACTACTTGGAAGTGGTCGTGATACACATAATGTTGATATAGTGGTTGATACTTCAATGAAGAAAGTATGGGCCAGAGAGCCGGTAATTCCCAAATAGAATGCATTTTCAGGCACATTCCGATGTAAATATATTGGTCATCCCTAAACCTCGGCTCAACGCGGACGTGATAAAATTATTCGTCAAAAGCAGTGCAACGTACGATGGATGTTTAGGAGCAAGATTCGTCGAAATAGAATTAATAGCACCAGGCAATCTTGGACTGGGTATTAACCATAAAGATTAGGATCAAAGGGTACCCCACGGGATATACGACATCATGAGGATTTTGTTTTTTGCAATTTTTTTTGGATATTCCAAACTCTCGTAGTACCCAGCCCGTTTACCCAGCCCGTTGGCACATTGGGTAGGATTTAAGGCTTAAGATCTTCGGTACTTTCTACGAAGTAAACCTGACAATATTGCAGCACGTGAAGCACCGGAGGGCTTTCATTGTCAAACACTGGCGACAGGAATTAGAAAAATTCAGAGATACTCGGAGGTATGAGAACGCAGAATGATATCGAGTTGATGTTGACTCCACCATATGCTCCATTATTCTCATAACTAGTGAGCACATAAAGATTGTAGCTGGTATGAAGCTCTCTTTCGGGAGATGTTCCCGAACGCTATATTCATTGAAAGACAGGTGTAGGAGGAAAAGATAAAACAAGAATAGTTTTTACCACCTTGAGATGAAAATGTCCCGTACCGTATGTTCATACTGGTGGATCATGAAGATGATTGCAAGCACCATAAAGCTTCCTTCGTGGAATGTCTCGTGAGATGTCGACAAACGGTAACTTTATATTCATCGGGGACGGCGCCGGTAGATACAGTGACTTTGTAACACAATTACCGTAGTACCCAGAAGATATAGAACTCATGTCGATACGAAGATACAAACGGGCATATGCAGAATATTTGACGTACGTGAAGGTGCTCAATGCTCAAGATGATGCATTGTTTTGGTGTTGTGTTCGTGTTTCCAGAGCACGGGTGTAGCCAAATTGGTTAACCTTCTCGGGCGGTGTAGCCATTTCAAAGCGTAAAGCTTTATGCCGAATTTAGATAACAGTCAAAGTCTCATCGTTTTATCTACTTACTCAATGCTGCTCACTATCGAATTTAGGATGCCTCCTTGAGAGCGCAAAATAAAACTGCAAAGATGAATAAAGGAAAGATAATGAGGAAGTTGCTTGGTCAGCCTGCCGTTGCTATTGAGGTTTCCGACACCAATAATATTGACTCACCTCAACTCCGACCGACTGCTTCACAGGGCACTGTCTATTCAGCAGGCGCACCACTTACATGTCTCGGTCGTGCACCGGATGGTTCGCGTGCCGTGATAGCTGGACCGAAAGTCTTCAAGATCGTTAAGACAGAAGGCTCGACAATCACAGAAGATATTGATCTTCGAACCTCGATATCTTCATATGCAGCTGGGCATGATGGGGCGGCAGCTACCACAGAACAACTCAATATCAGGGCCGTTCGATGGTCTCATGCGCAATTCAGCTCCACAATAGTAACAGCGGGTGGAAATGGAAGGATAACTGTCTATGATCTCAATCGCGCGGGAGGAGAAGGATTCGAGCTTGCGCGGATCCAGGAACACGCCCGGCAAGTTCATAAGCTGGCGATCAATTCATTCAAGGGGAATTGGTTATTGTCGGCCAGCCAAGATGGATCTGTGAAGTGTTTCGATCTGCGTGACACACGTCGAAGTGTGGCTACTTACAAATGTAACGCAGATGCTGTTAGGGATGTCAAATGGTCGCCGACGGATGGCATGGAGTTTGCATGTTCAACGGATGCTGGAATCTTGCAAAAGTGGGACTTCAGGAAGGCGCATGCTCCCATGATGAAGATCACCGCTCACAATAGTGCTGTCTTCTCGATTTCATGGCATCCGGACGGAGATCATATTGTAAGTGGAGGCAAAGACCAGCAATGCCATGTGTGGGATATGTCGAAGTCGGAGAGGGGTCAAAGGGCCCGATACTCATTCGCTACTCCCGCGCCCATCTCGAACGTCTGTTGGAGACCTGCTTGTTGGACAGCCACAGGTCAAGGTAAGAGAGTTGCCCAAGTGGCCGTTTCTTATGATGATACCAGTGCCAATAGAGCCCAATTCTCAACAATACATCTATGGGATATCGCTAGATCGGCCATGCCATTCAAAGAAATCGAGGTGTCAAACAGCGCGCCCACGGGCATACTTTGGAGCACTCGAGATCTTTTGTGGAGTGTCGATAAGGAAGGTCACTTTGTACAGACGGATGTAGCATTTTCACCAAAGGTGATCGATCGTAGGAGTTTATCAACACTCTCTTTCTCCCCTACAGGCGATGTATTAATGTTACTTGAGGAGCGACAAGCTCCTAAACGAATTCGGCCTTCTATCAATTCTCCAGAGTTATCTTCGAGCCTTCAACAGCATTCAAATGCTCCGTCCTTTGCTGTTAGTCACAGCGATTCGGAGGAGGAAGTTGTTGGCAGTTTTCTAGGCCCAAGAAGACGAAAGCATCATCGAAGGCGGCATAGTGGACGACTAACGCAAAATTTGAGCACTACGCCGCCCAATGCGACAGGAATGGCCGATAGTAAAGTAATGGGATTAGAAGATGCTGTACAAATTACCGGAATATACAAGCCGCGACAAATTATGGCTATTGGCCATGCTCCTTCGACGCCAAAGCGTGTGAAGTATCAATATATGTCTAGTTGCTATTTGGAATACATGACGAAGAACGCAAGTGAAACAACTGACAACACTCCTTTAAATGTCACCATTTCAGCGACTATAGAGCAGTTTGCCAGGGGTGCAGAGAACGCCAGATATTACCGGCTGGCTCAAACTTGGAGACTGCTCGGTTTCACGATGAACCTCTTGCTAGTTAGACGTGCAGAGTCTCATCGCCAGTATAGACTACAAAATCTCTCGGGAAAAGACGGGGGACCAAAAGACATCAAGAGCTTCGCAAAACTTGATGAAGAATATGATGAGTCAAATGAAAGGACTCCTCGGAAGAGTCAACGCCCGGTGGCTTCAAATGGAATAACCTCCCACTCAGCTGTGAGATCAATCATTGCGGATGAGATCGAAAGTACTTCGAATATGGCAACCCCACTTGTACGGCCTGTTATGGATTCTATTGCAGAAATGTCAGAAGCCGTAGATATACCAAAGGTAGAAAATGACACGTTGATACTTTCACCTTCCGCCACCTCAACAGTTCTTGAGCCAATACCAGTCTCAGTACCTGGAAGTTTCACCTCCGAGCAGACGACATCAAGTGTAGAGGGTTATGACTTTTACGGTATGGATGCTTTCAAGCCGAGTGCCGGTTTCGTTCCGCCTAGAAAACAACCCCTTCGGTTAGACTACTCGGAACAAAATAGCTACGCACAACGAATGGGACTTATTCGTCATGATTCTGGTGAGAGTTTCCAAATGTTTTCAACATCAAACGATTCACAATCTAAATATCTGGGTGGTGGTTCGGATAGCGATGTCCACAGCGTAAAGAGAGATGGATCCTTGCGAGAGAGAGTCTCTAGCTGGGAAGGCAACGTCGCTGCAAATTCTAAAGCCACTTCGAGTCTCAACTCCCGCCCGTCAGAAGAATCTATGGAGAAAATTTCTGAAGAGCTACCAAAGATAGTAGTTCCAACCCCCAAAATTTCCTCACCAATCCAAACGCACCGCAAACCCCCACCAGCACCAATAACTCAGTCTGCCTGCGAAAACAATTCTTCTGATCCAAATCTCATTGAGACGGATTTTCTCCCTTGGCCCAACGACAAAGATACGGAATTCGTCATTGCCCCACTAAACCCCATCATCCTTGTTCAACGCGCTATCGAGTTTGAAACTCAGACTGGCGCTTTGAATGCAGCTGCAATGATCCTCCTCCTTCGGCGCCTTCTCCCGCCGAATACCATCGATCCAATCCACGCCGAAGCCATTATCCGCCAATACAACCATCGGCTCATAGGGATGCAACTTTTCCACGAAGCGACTCTTCTTCGAAATCTGTGCGTACCTTACTACCCTTCCATTTATGCATCTACACAAGAACAAGTCAGTATTGGCTTTTACTGCACAGAGTGTAACAAACCACTTGAAAATGATCCACTTGTTCCTGGCTCCGAATGGTCATGTCCGCGTTGTCGAAATCCGATCATGGCTTGTCCGATTTGTCGGCATGGGGCTGATGCACCCGGAATGGACGGACCACAGACATGGTGGTATTGTGGAGGTTGTGGGCATGGGGGACATACGGTTTGTATGAATGAATGGCATGCGGACGCCGGGGTTGAATGGAAAGAGGGTGAGAGATATAGTGGGGGTATGTGTCCATTGGAGGGCTGCATGCATCCTTGTTTAGAGGGAAGGTGGAGGGAAGAATTGGTGGAGGAGCGGAAGGAGAGGAGGTCGAGGGAGTTAGACAGAGAGGTTAAAGAACGGACGAGTGGAGTGAATCTTGGGGGTATGGGTAGATGGGATAGAGGGAAGAGTGTTAGGAGGGATGTTAGAGAGGTAGGCCAAAGTAGGGCTGTGGAGGGAGTGAGAGTTGCATTGGGCTTTGGTGGTGGGAGTAGTGGGAGTGGCCATGTGGTAGAGAGGAGAAGAAGCGTAAAGGTTTTGGCGCCTGGTGAGGAGAATATGCCATAATAATCGAGGGGTCGAGACAGCTGTACGACTCCTTATGAAAGTCAAGAAAGTATCTGGGCTGATGTAGCAGTGTAGCAGTGAAGCAGTGTATGATTGGATATTTGCATTAAATGGCATAGCATGGCATGGAATAGTAGCTGAGAGGCGTTAGGTCAATAGGGTATACCCAGGGGTAGTTAGCATATGCATAGCATGCATACATTCTATTGCGCAGGCATAGATGATTATACAATAATAATAGCATGGCAGATAATAATGGTGACTACTTGAAGAGAACAACTGAATGAGGCTAATCGGGTTCTTAAGTGTTATGTGGATTAACACTCGTGGAGCATGTCCTAGTCATTCAATACCCAACTGGTAGCTACGATATATCATACAATTTTGCAAATAACAAAGACGGGAGGTAACCTTGATTCAAGACCGTCCAATGCAGACTTCATAATAACCGCACAGCAGCCATACATCATTTCACTCAGACCTTCTCACACGGAATCATAGCAAATCAACAAAGTAACCTTATTCCCAACTCCCATCCTCTAATCCTTAAACGTCACCGTCTTCGTCCTCACCCACTCCTCCAACCCATTTGCCCCAAACCGTCCAAATCCACTATTCTTCATTCCTCCATGCGGTAAACACGGTTCATCGTGTATACTCCCATTATGACCATTGATATGCACGGCACCGCTCTCAATGGCCCTAGCCATTCTCAAACCCCTCTGCAAATCGCGCGTGTAGATGCCGGCTGAGAGTCCATAGTCGGTATCGTTTGATACGCGGATAGCTTCTTCTTCGGTCGAGATCTCGATTACAGATACGGTTGGGCCGAAGGATTCTTCGCGGTAGATGGACATGGAGGGCGTGATGGATTTGAGGATTACTGGGGCCATTTTGGTGGTGGGTGGTGAATTTTCGGACGGTGCTGTGCCGTGGAGAATGGAGCCGCCTTTGGAGAGGGAATCGGAGATCAGGGATGCGTTTCTGGAGACGCCTTGAGGGTTGATGAGGGTCCCTGGTGAGGAAAACATTTCTGCTGTGGCGGCTGCGAATGCTTCTTCACTATATGGTTTGTTGGTTTTGTAGTGTGTATTGATCATCTCCTTTTTCAGGAATGTCGAGAATAATGGAAGAAGGGGAATAGAAAGGAAAGCTTACAACTCCGCTGCAACATTTTTGTGAACCAGAACTCTTTCTGTACTCATACAGATTTGGCCCGAATGCAAGAAAGCTCCCTTTGCACACTCTGCCGCCGCCAATTTCAAATCTGCATCTTCCCACACGATCACGCTAGCCTTTCCACCCAACTCCAGTACTATGGGCTTAAGGTTCTTCCCCGCCAATTCTCCATAAATCTTGCCTACCCTCGTGCTACCAGTAAAATTGATCTTCTTGATGATAGGACTCTCGATCAGCTGTGCAGTTCTCGCCGGAGCATCTTCAACTGAGATGGCCACGAGGTTCAGGACTCCTTTTGGTAGCCCAGCCTTGTGGAAAATATCACAGATTTGCCAACTACACATGGGTGAAAATTCAGACGCCTTGAGAATTGCACAATTGCCTACTGCTAGCGCATTCATGACACTTCGGAAACCGAGAATGTAAGGAGCGTTCCAGGGTGCGGCGCCGAGGATAACTCCATAGGGTTCTTTATACACAAGCGCACTACGACCTTCTTCTGATGTCATGGGGATACTACCCACGATGGAACTCAGACGACCAGCAACATCTAAGAGACCTTCTCGAGAAGTATAGGTGTTAAACTCGGCCCAGACGGCTTCGGAACCGGTTTCTTTATGCATTATTTCCTCGAGGAGAGACTTTCGCTCGACCAAAATTTCGGCTGCTCGGAGAAAGATGTCACGTTTTTGAGGTGGAGGCAAAGTACGCCATGCTGGGTAAGCGGCTTGAGCTGTATCGAGGGCGAGGTCAATATCAGATGCGGATGCTGATACGCAGTTGTGGAGGTGTGAATTATCGATTGGAGAATAGACGGGAAAGATGTTGGAGGAATAATAGGGTTCATTATTGATAATGAGGGGTATGGTGTAGATTGAAGATGAAGTTGAGGTTGACATATTGGCCGTGCTGCCATTGTCTTCAATTGCGGATGGAGACATCGGTATTGATTTAAGTTATTTGGATGAATGAAGTTTTAATTATATGCTGCCTGGGGACTATAACAGAACAGAGGACCATAAATACAGGAATCTCTTTTATTTTGTAGCTTTTGTTGAAAGGTTTTGATATCAAATCCGCATATGTGCTGAAGTGTGTGTGGATCGAAGAATAACTACCAATAGTGGATCAACAATTAACCGTTCGTCCTCCCGCTCCAGTGTTGTGGGAGCCGCAACTTTGCTCAATGCCCAGAGGATGAGAGGCTTGGGGATTTTCGGGGAAAAGTTGCGGCAATGTTGATGAGAGGCGATAGAGCCAATGGAAGACTAGAAATATTTAAGCAATGGAGTAATAATCTTAGGCCAACAAGCCTCTTCCTCCTTTCTCATCTAACACGCAAAACCCTCTCGGAGGACCGTGTGGGCGATATGTGGTATATGTGGTAATGGAAATGCCAAGTGGATTCCTCAATTCAAGTGTAATCCATGACATCAAAGGAGATAAGGGGCGGGGCAAACGCTAATACCGAAATCGTTACTAAATGGGGATGAATAAGCGGGGAATCTCCCACTTCTTATATGCCGGAAACATTCCCGGTACTTTGGTTGCTAGTTGCTGGTGTGCTTCACTACTTATGTCAGCGGGACTTGCATATTGCTAAGATCTTACAAACACACACATGAAGGAATTTAAAGAGTTGATTGACTTATAATTAGACCACATTATTTTCAACTGGCTTGGACCAAGGCAATAAATACATGATTCAAGGCGTTGAGTAACCTAATTGTTGCACTAATATATTACCCCTCTTTTGACACCTCCTGTACCCTAAATCTTCGTTCCATCACCAACGACTAGGATATATCTTTCTCGTAACCTTTCCCGAGCGAATGTAGGGGTATCGTTATTCCATTGTAAAAATTCGCAACAAATAGCATCTTCCAAATCTTTGTATTTATGAACATCATCCAACCCTATACCTGCTGTTAAATCTCCAAAGAAAGGTGTTGGTAGTTGCTCGTGGAGCCGGCCTGACAATCTTCAGTTACCTGGTATCAAACAGGTTGAAGTCGCGCATTGCTTCCCATATCTTCTGCTCGTCAGAGGCTGCGGTATCAATCCCGCTCTCGTCAAGTTCTGAAAATGCCACTCGGGAGCCGATTCCGTCTTCCATGTCCAGAACACCCAGCCCGAGTGAGCTTCATAGGCGTCAAGCTGTGCCTCCATGAAATATGCAAGATTGATTTTGTCGATGGCAAGTAGACCATCAACCGTTCCTACATCTTTCGTCTGGCAAGATCCGTACACTGCAGGACTGCCGGGATATGATCCATCGTATCGAGAACCAACACCAAAGCCATTCAACCATTTTGCGCAGTCTGTTTGTGCTCCGCTGAATTCCCCAACGATTGTCCATTTATCTGTGTTGGCCAAGTTGCCAACTTGGCTGCATGCAACTTGAACATGTTGACAAGGCTTCATTGCCACCTCTGCAAAGGAAAATATTTGATAAATATGGGTATCGAGAATGATATCATTGACTCCAGATTGATAGTTCATGAACCCATTCCATGAAGGTGGAGAAAGAAACGCATCATGAATGACAACAGCAGTATCGGGGTTTGCGTTTCTCACATTTCCCCAGCCGTCGTAGTAGAACTGCTTCACTGCACCCATGTCAAGGGCCCAATTCGCTGGCTCATTGAGAAGCTCGATTCCGGTAACAACATCAGTCGCTGGAGCATAGCGGTAGGCCAACGTTTGTATGGCAGCCAATGTTTGTTTGGTAGTATCTCCTTGGGTCCAAGTGATAGGTCCTTTCCGTCCAGAGTTATCGAATCTATTTTCAATTAGCCTTTGATACTACCAAATGCGCTTGCTATATCCAACAAACCCGTTTTGACTTCCTGGGGCTATTCAGGGGTTAGCGAAGATCTTTACTTGGTTGCAAAATATGTCTCACCACCATGAACATCTAGAATAATTTTCAACCCAGCTTGTCTTGCCCAGCCGATAGCTTGGTCTAGGTATGTTAACTGCCCCTGCACATAAGGATCGCCAGGCAGCGGGTTCAAAGCCCAATACCCAATGGGTATGCGAACATGATTCAAGCCTACACTTGCAATCTCGTTGAAATCGTTTTGCGTGATCCAAGTTGCCCAATGCGCGTTCAATAAGCCTTGCGAAGCATATTTTCCAAGTGTTTGAGTTAGGGTATACCTGAAATGAGTAAAATGTCAGAGAATTTCTAGAAGTAGCCATCGTTCGAAGGGACGTACTCATCCACCCAAGATCCATAAAAGAGCGATGGGGTAATCCAGGGCTCGAGCACAAACCATCCTCCTAGATTGACTCCACGAACCTTGTCGCCATTGTAGTCGAAGCTCAACCCCTTTTTCTTAAGTCTTATGTATGTTAGTGATCACTGCGAATAGGCTACCATGGAATGATCCTCACAATGGTGTAGCTTCAGCTACTAGCAGACATGCTGCAACGATCAGAGTCCCGAAAGATGATACCATTTTAGTCGAACTTCTGGATGGATTTCAGAAGATTCCTAAATGGTATCTAGACGTAGTACGAAAGTCTACTTATTTGTACTCCAAAAAACACCCAGGGAAAGCCTGTAAAGGAAAGTCTTGACACAAGATAATTTGATGTTTTGAAAGAAGCATTCATCGATATTGGGAGGTGCTTCCGAGTACTTATTTCCCGCAAGGAAGGAGCAACCAATGCAGCAGAATGCTATCCCATGGTTTGGATAAATAGAAGGTAAAGGAAAAATTTGTGGCTGAAAACAGACACGTCGGTCTTCATGACCATCTTTGGAAATGGTTCATGTAAACATGGCGATTGCAAGAAATGTTATTAGCCAAGCTGCATGATACCTACCGGGTGATCGCACAAAGCCAGCTTCTCGGAAGATGCAACTCTGCTAGATCCAAGCTAGGTAGTCTGTCTCGGGCCTCGCGACCAGTAGAAAAAGTGTAATAGATGAAGCTTCAACGTGGATTCTGTTTGTAAAGGTTGAATGTGGAAGGAAGTATTAGTGCCAGGTACAGAGTAAGAGTGCAGGGTACATCAATGCCGCTTTTATCGTCGAATAGCTTCAAAAAATCGTAAAATCCGGAGACAACTCCCAAGATCCCTTCCAAGGTTAATTAGGTAAATCACTGGCTTCTGACTTTTGAAGTGTCATCACACGCTACTGGAAATACCCCTCTAAGCTCAATCTTCAATCAATCTTATAGGAGATTTTCTTCTTGGTTGCTGAAGGACCATCGTCACCTAGACTGCTCTTCAGTCATGGATGTTAATACGATGGTAAATGCTCGAAGTTCTGGCCAGAACCACGAGTGCCCATGGAAAAAGTGCTGATCCAGAGACAAACAGAAAATCTTAAAAGCAGCCTATAAAGTTTGTCCCAAATGATGCCGGTACATCACCCTTGTGTTGCACAGCATGCTGCAGCCAATATACCCGTCGAATGACGATTGGAAGTTTTCGGAAGCTTTTGCGTTTCCTGGTTGTCAATAGAGATGAGAGATGAGAGGATCTTGCTCTGCGTTGTCCCAGACCAAGTCCTGATTTCAGCTGTCTTGACCCTTGCTCTTCACGTGAGATGTTTACTTCTATTGGTCTACCTCGAAAAGCCGTGGTATGTTGTTCGACATAAAATGTGTCACGAGTGACTAGCAGGTAGCTTCACGAGGTCAACTTTGGATCGCTTGGTGCGAAGTTTCTTACATGAATGACTCGGGCTCTTTGTCCACTTTTTAATAGTTCCTTGAGGATGTGATGAACATGTCGGAAAATAAAAATAATAACATTGTGAGACAAATCGACTTCCGTACCGCACAATTGCTAAACAGTCAATGCCCCTAAGGCCGATTTCGACGGCACCCAACCAAAACAACAACGTTGAACTATTCGCCGAGGCTCGCAGTAGGTAGTAGAGGGTTTGCGCAAAAAAACAATTTCTCTTTGTAGAGTACATAATAAAAGTAAGTAGCGACTTTAAATGATGGAATAAGAAGTAACCGCCACATTGAGTTTTTCGACTTTTTCTTCTCTTAGACTTCTTCAATACTGTAATTTTGAGTTCAATGGTGGGATCAGGATAAAGTCCCTTGCTCGTCGAATGTGGCAGCCAGCCACACTAATGAAGAAGTTAAGCTTTCAGGGTCGATGGATTGTTTATGAGAGATATCAAAAAGGCGGAGTGCATTAAAACGCGGCTTTGATGATCCAGCTTCATGCACATCAGACCCAAAGTATCATAGTATGCCATTAACCATGACAATGACTTTTGACGTCGCCGAATAGTATCACGTCTATTACATAAAATCAAGGAAGCAACCAAAAAACGAGCGAACTCATAGACAGATCTTCAGGTCATAAGGGACAACAGATGAGATCTATCAAAAAATGTAAGTATCCGAACACGTTCAGAGTTCAGAGTTCGCGGGTTCATCATCCGAACCTTTCGACCGACTTCGGACCTTGGAAAGATTGCTGTAACAGCGGCTATTCACATGATGACCTACTCATGTAGAGGTTCGTGTATCCCCCTGAGTAGTGCTTTAAACACAACGTATAGTTGAGCACTCGAAATCAATTTGGCATGACTATAACTAGAAAATTCTGAAGAACCCAAACACGACAGGAAGTAGCATCACGTGACACCGAGTCGAACGTTTGCTCGACACAACCCCTTCAATTAAGATGTAGAAGAAGCTTCCGCCTGGCTTGTCTCAGGCTGTTGTCGTCTAACCCTCTCCTGATTTACCTTCCATTCTCGTTCCAATTGTGCCCTTTTCTGCATGATCGATGGATCGAGAAATGGCTGTGGAGTTGCAAATCCGTCAAACTCTACGACTGTAGATGATAGTGAGCCCAATATCATGGCATAGAATTTAAAAAAGTGGTGTGGAACTAACCTTTGATACTGTCACCTCGTGCACATACCGACACCTCATTTCTTGATCTGGCAGGCTGGCTGTAGGACAACGTCAATGGATTTGATCGAGGTGGACGTGGGGGACCTTTGATTAAGGGACGTTTCGAGTCGGACATGATCTTGAAGTGGTGGCATTCAATACTGAATGTCAAGAAATAAGTCTTACCTCTTGCCTTGATTTTCGAATTCTTCTCAACAACGAAATGTTCCAAACTGGAATGCACAATATTAATATGACACTAGTCTTAATTCAGGCTAGCTGAACTTTTCTGTTGGAGAAAGGCAACAGTAGAAACGATCAGAGTGATAAATGAAATAGAATTTTCTATTTTTTAAGAGCAATCCGAATCTGAGGTTGATTAATCAAGTTGCGATGATGTTTATCAATAGCAAAAATAAAGATGCCCAGAGCCTCGGAAAAGAGCTGCAGTTCTCTTCATCTCACCACTACCTAGTTTGTTCCCGGTGAAGTCCCGGTGAGCTCCAGGAGCATGTTTTGATTTTGATTTTGATTTTCCAACAAATTTCTTTTTGAAAAGAAAGTCATGATAGAATGATCCGTAATGGGTAATTACAAATTTCGTGTGTTTCTGAACCACTACCATTATCGTTTCTCCTCGTGCTTCTTCTCAACAATTGATCATTATACGGGATTCATAAAAATAGTTTTGTTGTATATCTCACGTTTTTATCACATCTTTCTAACATCATACATATACCAACACTAATATTGTACTTTTCTTACTTCTTGAAACTTGGCTCACGACTTAAAATAAGGAGGTATACGTGTAGGCTATCTATAACTACAGAAATTCACTCAAATAGCATGGGGTCTGATTTAGTACATTGCATTGAGTGTCAAAGTGTGGTTAAAAAGCATTCTAAACTCTGTCATCAAGTGACGATTAGAAGTTCGATCCATTTTTAATCTCCACAGCAACAACATCGTTCTATATACTGGCTATTGAACTCTCATCATAATCTTACATCAAAATTTACAAACTCAAATCCCCCAACTTTGCCTTCAATTCTTTCAAGTCTCCCTCGTCCTATCTTTCGCGTCATCCTACCGCCACACTCCCACATATACTCTTCCCAACCCAACCGCAAATTTTCACTACCCCCTCCCCTCTATTGGCAAAAGCAAACGCTGTTGCATACAATATCTCCAACCCAACCCTAAACTCTATGCCCGCAGGAACCAAGATGGTTTCTCTTCCGGTGCTATGAATTCTTCTCCTCCAACGATTAATGTGAGAGAGCCCTCTACTGAGTAGAAAAGCACGAGTGTGTCTGCGAACTTGGCTTATATTTTGGATGTTTTGTATATCAGAATGTCCCAGAATATCATGTGTGGAAAATCCGTTGTTGGTTTCTTCTCTCATGCACAAAGCTCTTAATACTGTGCCACCAATCTTCTTTTCTCCCTCTTCCTCCTTCAGGAGATATCCGCGATTCTCACATTTTCTGGGTAGTTTGTTTTCGGTACCATTTCATTAGCTGTGAATGAAGCTCCCCTTCTCCACATACTGGAATCATGTCGAATTTCTCAGTGGCAGTCAGAAGTTTTGGGATGACGACTTCGAAAGACCTGCGGTTCTCGTTTACAGGGAATAGGAGACCCGGAATATGGTTAGCCTAGGAAACAGAAACAATCCTTCAACTCGGTGGGAAGAAGTGACTTGTTGTTGATGGATTTTCGTCTCGGGGAGAGAAGAGAGGTTAGTTCTTGCGTTATTCATATATCACGTTTCGTCACAGCGTGTTGCTTCTTTGGGAGGAATTGTGAATTGATTCCATTTTATAGGATGTATATTGATTAAATTGATTCTATGAAAATGATAAGAAAAGAGAGTCATTGTGAGAGAATCTGATACAAAAGAGACGACATGGGACAACAGCAAAAGTATATTTGGTGTATTCCCCGAACTTCATTTTGTACGAGTAAAGCTCTTAGCAAGACGTCCGCACTTTCCACATGAAAAGTGGACTCTGCATGAGGGGTCCATCTAAACCCCATAAACCACCATTAACCTAGCGCAAGCCCCTCAATCTCACATCATGGGGAATCATTCCCAAATTTCTCGGGCTTATAGACTTTCCGGTGAAGATTCTAAAAGACCGAGATGTCCGTTCCCACCTCCGCTATCTTGATCCGAGCACCGAGTGATTGCACATTTTATATATGTCCGATGTGGAGATCTGTGGATCATGGACGTTGGATGGAGTGGGACTTTAGTTCGTTTCACTGAGTGAAGATATGTGTGTGGATCGAAAGGATCGAAAGGATCGTGCTCCTGTAAGCGCTAGATGATAATGTGGAGTTAGAGATACTGGTTTGCTAGGCATCAATGTAGTTTCCAAAACTATTTAAATTGATTTTGAAAGAACCCTCATTGCTTATAGGCTTGTCTGACACTCCAGTAGAAACCTGTCTGTTCTTCTGGCTGCTCGCAAAGTTGAATGTTGTTTGGGATACAGTGTCAGTAACAAAGTATTTCAATCTCACTTCACAATAGCACGTTATAGATAGGTTCATCCAGTCCATCACACCCACAACCATGGAAGCAATCAAGAAACTCTCCCTCACAACCGGCACCGCTATAATGGACGTCATCCTTCCCACCATCAAAATCATGGCTCCCCTTCTCATAAAGAATAAAAGCTCTATCCTCTCCGTCCCCCGCAGCACTCACAAATATGGTTCCCACCCACGCCAAACCCTCGATCTCTACCCCTCTAGCGGCACTCCCAGTTCCTCCCCCATACTAATTTTCCTCTACGGCGGCGGTCTCACCCGCGGCGACAAAATATTCGATATACCATTCCTGGAGAACCTCGTATATCACAACCTAGGCGCCTTTTTCTCCAAACGAGGCATCACAACCATTATTCCCGACTATCGACGCGTGGACAGCGAAACCGGTGGGGAAGGAGCCATCTACCCTAGCGGAGCGGAAGATATATCCACCGTCCTCCAATGGCTCTCCAAAACCGATGTACTTGATGGCAAAGGAGATAAAAGAGGTGTATATATGATGGGTAATTCAGCAGGAGGCCTTCATATCGCCACGTATCTTCTCGAACCCCGGTTTCTAGAGGAGAGAAAATCGTGGCAGGGAGAATCTAATGTGTCATTGAAAGGAGTTGTTGAAATCGGATTTCTGTATGATTTCGATGAAGCGCGGGTTGATCGAAAAGAGACGTTAGATCGGTACTATGGGAGTGATGAAGATATCAAAACGAAGAGTCCCTGTGGGTTGTTGAAAACAGTAGGAGAAAGTAAGAAATCAAGAGAGGAATTGGGAATTCCGAAATTACTGGTTATGAATTCGGAATGGGACCCTGTGGATGAGATTTTGAAGCCCAACGATGATTTTGTGAAGCTGGCGGAGGAGGTCTGGGGAGAGAAGATTGAGGTTATTAAGATTCAAGGTCATAATCATATTAGTCCGCCAATGGCTTTGGGTACTGGAGAAGGAGAGGAATGGGGCGAGCAGGTGGCAAGATGGATCAGAGGCAATGCTTAAATTTTTGTGAAAACTACAGTTATATCCGTTCTGTCTGGAAAAGCTCTTCATTGGAAATAGCGAGGGCCCTTGGCGTTGGGCACTTAGCGTTATATATGCAAGATTCTCCGTAAATATGTCAGTTAAGACAATATATGTAATATGTTTTCGAAGAGGCGTTAAGAAAGATGATAACTTTTGCGAGTTGAATTTGACTTCTAGGGTATCCATTTCCAACCTCCCAAACGCCATGACAATACCCACAATCCCTAAGCCTCAAAACTATCATTCAAATATCTCACGAAAGTCTCCTTGATCCTCCCGACGGCCACCGCATTCGTCCTCTGCAAACTGATGAACTGTCTCCTCAACCGCTGCAACGCCGGTAATCCTACCGGATTTCCAGGTAATTCCACCACCAGCTCGTCTCCTTTTGAGTCTTCCCCTACACTGACTTCTCCACCTCCTTCGCCTGGGTGATCTTTGCTCCATTCCAATATTCGATTGAGAACTGTCTGGGTAATTTTATCCAACTCATATAAAAATCCCTCACTACTATGAACCTTTGCAACTGTAGCTGCGTTCGGCCTCACTATCTTTCTTTTCCCCTCAGAATCATCCCCGATTATAGCATCCCAGATAGCATCTCCGGGCACGTTTTCATCTTCCCACACAACCGTAAATAACGGCGAGTCCCAACGAACCATCGCATTCGGTTCTTCATATCGAAACACCAGATTCTCCCAATTATCCTTTTCGTATGCTTTGTCCTCCTCTCTAACCTCGGCGATTGCCGCAGATTGTTCCGACTGTGACGTATTTTTTCGTTGCAACCGCGCCTCATTAACCTCCTTGGCTTTATCAGCAGGAACCCCTACGTGCATAACACAGCAACCTGTCCGCATAGCCTTTGCCTCGCAAAATAATTGGTATCTCCAGCCTTTGATATAGTTTCCTCCATCCAATATCACCACATCTTTATTACTCAACACTCTCTTCACCGCAGCATATATTGTTGCTCGCGCATCTTTCTCGCTCGCATTGTTCGATCGCTCATTGATGGATTTAGATTCGAGATTATATACTTCACGGGGGATGGCGAGGGTATGATCTGAGATGAGGTGGACGCGAAGGGAGGAAGAAGGACTACTGGGGGGAAGGGAGGATATTTTCGCGAGGAAGTATTCGCGGAGCTGAGTGGCACGGTAAGTTTTGCCGGAGGTAGGGTAGCCCGTTAAGATTATGAGCTGCCAGATGATACCAGTGTTAGTGGTATTGGGGAAGTATGCATTTGAGGAGCGTACCTACCGGCATGATTGATGGATGTATGTGGAATTACCTATTGGTTGTGCGATCATACATTCAGTCGGTTGGAGTTGGAAAAATCTCTTGGGTCCCCGCGTGGCTAGACCGGATAAGAACCCGTCACGTGGTGATAAAGATGCCCCTCCATCGATACGTGAACTTGCGATGAATGAAAAATATATTTCAAAGATTTACGTTCTGAAGGTATTCCTGTAAAAACATCACGAAACAGGGCCAATCGTCCCGAATCCAATTTGATCGGTTTAACTAACTCATTCTCAGTCCTTTCTTACCAGCCCAAGTCCATATCATACATCTATTATCCGCGGAATATATGAAGCGATTACTATCAATCCTCAATATTCGTGCCAGCCTTTTTGTATAATGTATTCTGGTTACCGTTTCCATTTCTTCTTAGTCTAGCTCTACCATTTTTTGACCGAATTTCAGATACTTCATTCACTTTTCGTAGTGTCTTAATATTGGCACCTACTTGTGTCACTCCACCGCCTCACTCACGCACGTTCGGATACTCGCGTGAGGCGGTACAACGTGATTGAAATCGCAGCAGCTGAGAACTGAAAGCTGTGTTTTGATTTGCGAAGATTCATAGACCAGTAATAGCTGACTCGGATTACAAGTCACTCGGTCGTGCTCAAACACGAGGGTCATTTTCCAATTGAATTGTAGGTTGGCGGCTTAAGTGAGAGCTCACTATTTGTATGTTATCGTCGTGCAACACGCTTGACGTCTCTTTCGAGGAAAACTATCCTTGAAAGTTACACAGCACTTTAGCGAAGCTCACAGTGCATCGGAAATCGTGCCAATGGAGAGATAGCAGGGCTTGTTATCCATTGCGTGATATTTCGTGTTCGGAATGATGCAGATTAGTTGGATCTAATCTTCTTGCATCATGAGTCGCATGCAACATGTGAAATGTGAGTGAGCGGAGTCCGGACCATCTACTCGGTCTGTACCACACAGTATACAACGAGGGTTGAGGTGAATTTCTCCCTCTCTCCCGAAAGCCCTATTAGAGTGAAATTTGACGCATGGCTTGGAATCTTGTTCAATGATTTCCAACCAGTCTGAAGTTTGGGCACTTCCGTGACACCCATGCTGGAATATGCAAAACTTGTTGCATAGCACCTTAGCTGTAAGAAGTATAGCTGCTCAACCTTCTGAAACCTCCAGCGTGAAAACGGATAATATTGCTTGGTACAATAAACATGAACCATGCTGAAAAATTCCTGGGATAACTGAGTGTTGAGCGGAGTGAACGGGGCCTTTTGCCTCAAAGCAAGATACTGAGAGACTTTCTTGGGCATTATAGCCTGAATGATCGGTGTGAAATGTAGAAGCCTCGGACCGTCTCGGTGAGGGTGACATTCTTAGAATTATCCATCCCGAACCTTGCTTGTGTGCTGTTCCTGGAGTGCACAAAGCCGTGGAACATAGGACATTATCCAAAAGTTCCGAATCTGGAGTTTAAACTTGTAGCTCCATACATGCTCCGTACTGCCGAAACCTTTGAACTTCCAATTGTTATTGAACTTTATAAAATTTCTTTTGCTTTTTGTCCTTGTACAGTGACAGGCCAGCATCAGCATGAAAGTGGATTATCGCAGGCGCCATGCCGAAAAATCGCGCAGAGAAAAATAGAAAATTTGCACCTGCCCTTGTTCAATCGAGAAGGTCTCTGTCTTCTTGGCCTCATTGCATCCACCACAAATGTGATATTATCATGTCATACAAAAAGTAGGTACCGCGGAGAGGACCACACGAGAAAGACTCATCGTGTGTTCGCAATTTGAAACCCTTGGTGCTGGATCTGTAATTAATGAAGGCCTTGTAAAGAGTTCCTTCGTGGACTCTCTATGGTGTGATAAAAAATTGAATACTACTCCGCGTACAGGCAGAAAGCGAATACGCATATCAGAAATTGACCGACAGCTTCATGTTCGACCCATGTAATATGTGCAGTAATGAATTGCTTGCAGGCTTGAAATGATGCAGCTGAGATAACGTTTCCATTGGCCAGGTGAATGAGACTATCAATGATACGGGGCGACAACTTGCAGGAAGGAGCTGGAGAGCTGAAGGATTACATACCAATCAATTTTCGAATCAACCACACAGAGACTCAGAGAGAGACCAGCGCATCGAGAGAAGCTTGCTAATGGCTACACCATTTTCCCATCCGGACGTGCATTTGATTGATGTAGGAAAGTTGCCGAAGACTCCTTGGACGTTCCGCGCATCTTTATGCTCATCATACAGAAAGCATACATCCTTCTAATTGCAAAGCGATGTACGTACCAAAAAAAGATGCACGATGAATCATGATCTTCATTTCAAGAATTTAGAGTTTCTATCCCCTGAACTATCTCACGTTGTGGCCTTGTGGGAGGAAAAGATCGTCGGATGTAATCAAAGGAAAACCTTCTAGTTTATGCTCTGAGCGCTCAAAACTTCAAACAAATTGACAATAGACAAGTGCGGGTAAGGGGCTTCTCCCGTCCGGCTCAGAGCACAACTATTCAACCGATCTCCAAATACGAACGATAGTGTGTTCCATGGATTTCTCGAATAAAAGCCGAAATTATAATCTTATTATCAATCAATAATGAATGATGTTACCTTCTAGTTTTTGATATTGCCAAGTTCCAATATTTGATAAGGCTAGAAAAGGGTGACACTGACCTATGGATGAAAGCCTTGAAGGACATACATTTTGCTTGTTATGATACACAACTTCTTTCGACTTCACGTCTTGTCGAATGAACTGAGCCTTGACTAACTGACCCTGATGTTGCATAATCTTTCTCGGGAAGTTTAGTGTTCAGAGAGAGAAAACGGCAAGTGGGATCACTTTCCTCTCCGTGATAAGGATCACACACAAACCTGTTTATAGCCTCATTTTTACTGAATATGGCTTAGCTTTTGGATCATTTTCATTCATACCCCGTAATATGCTTTCCAATACTTAGTAAAGTACTTATGCATGCACGCTTTCAAGAATCTATCACATTTTTGATATTCCTCGGCGGACGTCGTCATCCCATTTCTATCCCTGACCAAGCAACCTCACACTGTACAGGAAGCCATTTTTTTCTTTTCGTGCCTTCAGAGTGTTCACTGGGCTTTTCCCAGAATCACAGGCTAAAAGTAGGTTCATCTCATCCATACACAACCTGGTTGATGGAGGGGTCATGCAGTAATCCACATCAATGGCCCATATTTATTTTAAGAGAAACAGAATAAATACTGGGATATCAACAAGGCAGGTGTGAGGACGTTCACTCAAAATGCAAGGTATATCCGTAATTTTGGTGAGTCGTGAAGGGGTGACCATTTAACCGACCAGTGATATCAAGTCGTGGCTAATTCAAACGAGGAAAGCGATTTAAAAGAAGAGACAACGCATCAATGTCTCACATGGCAGGAGGACCCTCGTTAACAAATCAATTACCCTGTTACCCTGGTCCTTTCACACATTTCACTAACATTTCACTAATATCACATATCCTTGGTTTTTGTTCGCTTCGTGCGTTTCTCACCTTGTCTCCTCAATTTGGTTACCATTGAAAAGCATAAGTGCCCAACCTCCCCCACCTTGGACGAACTCTTTTCTTCTTTCCATTCTCATTCATCCTTTACCTTGCTCACGTCTCAATCAGCCTCTTTGACTGTCGCCCAAGACCAAACATTCTTCGCCCTTTACTCTAGTTGTATATTGCGGATCCCCCCCCCTTTAAAGCTGCCCAACTTGTCTTGCTTGTCCTTCTTGCAAACATACCAACAGAGATCATCCAGCCGGATTGTTCTTATCATCAACATCAGTTATTACTTCTCGCTCATACCACAAGGCCGTGGCCATAAGAGTAGTATCTCAACAAATAGTTCCGAAACACATTCGACAGAGCACACTGCCGTTGCTTCAAAAAAAAAAAAAAGGATCCCAAATGACTTGCACGGAGACTTTGACCATTCTCCCGGAAACCATGGCAGGCTTCGACACACCATCACATTCCAGGAAGGCATCCGCCAGGTATATTGTTTTTTTCTATTTCGCGCGTTGTTTTGATTTGCGTTGAGAGTTTGCTTTTGCTTTTACTGCTAGAGAATCCCGGATGTTTTTATGTTCCTAGAAAATTCATGTACCTTTCATTTAACGACACAAGATTTCCAATAATACCCGGACGTTCCAAGGATATTCCCCAGGCACAAATCCAGATTTCCCAAGTTTCCCAGGAACCCATAGGATATTCGATGGTCTTACCGTGTATCCACACGGCGACAGGATGCTTTACCTCTTCGGAGGTTTCGAGAGCATTCTGACAAAATTATGAACTATCAGACAAGAGACCTCCGGTCTTGGGTGAGTATATACCTACCCGCAATGGACATCGGACTGCAAATTTCTATTTATACACCGGAAGGACCCGAATTCCCAATGGATCCAAGACACCGATTTCTTTTCCAGGTGCCCTATTCGCTGTATCCGAAGTCAGAGGAATCTTCTCGCCGACAATTCCGAGATGTGGGGCTCGCACATCCTGCGAGCGCATCGAACACCTTTCCGGTAATCTCAGTCATCTCATCAACAATAGCCTTCAGCCCGCGTGCAGCGCCAGCTGCATGTCAGATGACAACAGACTCCCGGCTACTGTTCAGATTGTTTCTACATGCAGCTTCCATGCATTAGGATACCTATCACTCGTCTTTCAACTGCTTCCCATATTGGACACCATGGATTTATTTTTATATTCAACTACCGCTTGTGGGATGGCTTATCTCAAACGGCACTCCAAGGAACTATCACAGGAAGTAACTGGCTATTCCGGTCAGTTACGGTGCTCTATCAAGCATCAGGCATCAATTATGCCACTGAGTACGTAACCTACTCGATGTCGACTACATGTCTGACAATAATCCCCTTTAACACGGTCGAGCATCAACTAACCTAAATATTGTTTTCTTTTGAGCAGAAGGACTTGACAGTCAACAAAACCCCCCATGGAGACATCTATATCACAAGGAACACAAGAAACACCAGCCCGTATGGATGCCAAGGACTTTCCAGGATATACCACCTTTTCTCATTTGTTCATGTTTATTGCCCTGGATGTTCAACTATTTACCCTGGATGCCTTCGACATCACTGCCCGGAATCGACCATTGGATGCTGATGGCGAATCCCACATGGTCTGTAGAATACCCTCTATATTCTCTAAAGATGAAAACTAACGTATTACTGCTACAGGACTTTCTCTGGATGCTGTTGTCTTGATTTATTTGTTTTTCTTTCTGTTTCATTTGCAATTGTGGTTATTTCAATAGCGTTTGCACATCACACTAACCTAGATCTTGTGTAGCGGTTTCCATTCAAGAGCCTCATTCCAAGGAACAACCGGATTTTCTTTGCGTCATACAGAACCTACCCAGGGGCAATACAGTGGATTATCCTGGGACGGAAAAAGTGAGGGTTTACAGTACCCACCCCGTGACTCTACTTCCCAAGGACCCAGCGGATTTTCTGATTCTTCTCTTTACATACCGGTATCCCAGATGATAAGTCAACGGTGGCCCGCCGATTTGACTACTGATCTTGAGTCAGTGGAAATGACTCGCTTTTCATCCAAGGAATCATCAAGAACAGTCCAATCAACATCGACATCTGAGTCTTTGCCAATGGGATACTATCCCAATGCCTCTCAGGCACCATATCAAATGTCTTCTGCAAGATCAGATGTTAAAGGTAGATCAGCTAGCCCACCAAATTCTGTTCTGTATACCCCAACAGCACAATTTGATCTTCAATCCACATTCGGCACTTTCCATTACCCAGGGGCAGATGAATTGGCCGGGAATGAATACCAAGTACCGGTCACCAGTGGATTTCAGCAGCCACCCACTTTGTCGTTGACAACAAGAGGATTTGACATGTTCCCCGGTAGTCATGGATTGCCTACAAGTATGACAGCAGCTTCTAGCTCCATTTCCAGTTATGTTCACAGCGCACAAGAATCTGTTTTCTTCGACAGCCCTATATTGGGATCTCCAGATATGTGGGATGCTGCTTTACTAGAATCTGCAAAACCACACACACCCGAAGCCGATGAATCATGGACTCTTCCACCACAAATGATGTCTTCAATGAACAGCCCACCGGATTACTCCCCGACTGAAGGCCGATCACCAAGGTATGTTCAAGGCCTTCCAGATTTCATGGATTCACCTCCTTACAAGACCGGCGACAGGACCATAAGGAAGCCAATGGGCCCAAGAGCTTCCAAAGTTGCTAGTGACACCAATGCCAGACGTGTCCCAGGAACCGAGATGCCAGAGGAGTCCTTCAAGTTGATGGGACGTTCCAGTCTCGACGCTGATAATTCAGCTCGTGATCATCATTTATATCATAATGTGACCACCAAATCTGATGGATTATACCACTGCCCGTGGGAAGGAACTTCCTCATGCCAACACAAGCCAGAGAAGCTCAAGTGCAATTACGAGTAGGATCCATATACTCCCTCTAAAAATGTTTATCAAGCTAATCGTTTCACCCTACAGCAAATTTGTGGACTCTCACTTGAAGCCATACCGCTGCAAGATCGCTGCATGCGCCGACAACAAATTTTCATCTACGGCCTGTTTACTCCGCCACGAAAGAGAAGCCCACGCCATGCATGGACATGGAGATAAGCCATTCCTTTGCAAGTATGACGGCTGCGAGCGCGGCGTCACTGGCAATGGTTTCCCACGCCGCTGGAACCTTTATGACCACATGAAGCGTGTGCACAGTGACCCATGCACATCCAGGAGTGCCGGTGGATCCCCACCGCCTGCAGAAAAGCCAGCCACTGGCTCCAAGAAGCGTAAGCAGGAGGCCATTACGGAGCCAAGTACCTCGGACAAGGAAGCCGTCAAGAGAGTCAAGACACCACCGGTTGTCAACCAACAACCTTCATTGATTGAGATTTATCACCAAAGTGAACAGCGACTTCAGGAGGCTGTGAAACAGTTGCACGATCCTAAGAGTGCAAACGGGATGGACAATTTGAGGAACGCGAACGACTGCCTCAAAATGATGGCGCAGACTCTCCAAAAAATCAACCAGGCAGCTCCCGCCATGAGCCGCACATGGACTGAATGAGTTCTTTGATTAAACATATTGAACATTATTGTAAGTCCACTATCGCGATTGCTCTCGTCCATGAGGCATTTGACTAACAAGTCCTCCATAGAACATCTGCACATCCCGGACTTGTCTCCACAAGGATCTCTTTCCACCAAGGATGCAATGCAGCGGATCCAGCCCGCTCAGACGATCCCGTCAGGAATCTCAGGACATCATAACATTCGACAGAATAAAAGTCATGGAACCAGTCATGCACATATCCCCCTGAATTAAAGTCCCAACCAAGGGCATGGTTTTTTAAGCCAGTGCCGAGGGTCACCACTGCTTGGAGGCAGACAGTACCAGTCTGTCTTTTGAACTCCACAATAAAATTGCTTAACTCTTGGATTTTGCATATTATTTTGCATATTATTTGTACTAAATAGATGCCAACCTACAAGGCTAGCTTGGCAGTAGGAAGTACTAGGGGATGGGGAGGGTCATCGAGGAAGAAGAAAAAAGGAGAAAAGGAGAAAAGGAAGTGATGTTTTTTATTGTTGATTTCTAGTTATGGTTTGGGGATTACGTGGTTTTGTTACGTCAGGTTTGGTTCGGGAGATATGGATTGGTCTAAAAGCTTTATAGCAATCACACAGGCCGGCAGGTACTTCTTGGAAAGAATTTGGGAGGACAGATACCATTGGGATTTGGGGGGATGATTTTTACATTTAGATAGATACCTAGGGTTCATAACGGGAAGGATTGGACTGGACTGGACTGGATAACAGGATGGGATTGAAATTTATGTTTTATAGAGATTGATTGTTGGGTGTTGATGATATATAACTGTGAAGTGTAGATTCCCCATGTAGATCTCTCCATCGTTGTTTTGTGTCATATGTAGTGTCCATCACCATGATGGTTACAAATGATTATGATGAAGTGTTGATGTATATATATAATGCTTTAGGATTCAGTTTTATTAACATCTGAATTATTAATATAATATTTATTATCAGAGTTTTTATTTTCTCATTTCGCAAGTATTAAACATCACATCATGGTAGTGGGTATATCCAAAAAAAAACACGACAAATAAACCCATTTATCAAATCCATCGAAAACAACCATCTCCAAGTCCGCCATGCACCCATTCCTGGAAAGAAAAGTAGCCCTCATATCTTTAAGCGACAGTTCCCTTAACCTGCTTCATCTCATCAACCCTAAAATCCCTCCACATGCCCACAAACACGAAACACGGTATCAGGAAAACTGTCCCCGCAACCGCCAACCATTTCATACTCTCTCCATACGCAAACCATACTGCGTTTCTCTCCATGCTTCCCACCGGATACTGTAGCTGCGCGGTTAAATTGCCGTATAACTGTGCCGCTAGCGCATCGTCTGTGATTTTTTGCGCGAGCGCCGCGGGAAATTTATTCGTGTAGATTGCTCCGGAGATGGCGACGCCGATGGCGCCACCTACCGATGTAAAGAGCCCGATTAGTGCTAACATGGATGCGACGCCTTTGTGGGGCGCGGCGGCCATAACGGCCATTTGTTCGCAGATGACAATGGTGCCGCCGGAAAAGGCAATGAAGATTTGACACATGATGACGTATCCGAGAGGGTGGTCTGGCTGGCGGAAATGGATCATGAGACCTACGCCTAGAATTTGCAGGGGGACGGCAAAATATAGTGCCAGCCATTTGAAACGTCCCGTGACGCGGATGGCGTAGGAGATTACCACGGCCCAGAAACAGGAGCCGATGGAATAGATGTTCGTTACGTAGCCCGTGTGCGTAACGCTGAGATTGTGCACCGCTTGCAGATAGTTGTAGAAGTAGGAGTCCCAGCAGTAGAAGGAGATGAAGAAGAAGGCGGAGCAGAGACAGGCGCCGATGACGGTGCGGTCGGTGAGGAGCTCGAAGGGGATGAAGGATTTGCGCGCGCCGTAGCGTTCGTACAAGCCAAAGGCGAGGAGGCATACGATGCCGAGGACGAGCATGGCGATTATCATGCTGGAATGCCAGCCTTGCTTTTGGTAGGAGGCGAGGGAGAAGGGGAGGAGAAAGAGAGCGAAGCCGGCGGAGATGAGGAGGAGACCGATTACTGGGGATTATGTCAGCCTAAGGGTTCAAATTTGCGGAAAGTGGAAAGTGAAATTAGCTTACCGTCGAATTCCCAGAAGTAGTAGCTGATGCTTTCACTCCATGTGCGACCACTATCAATCTTCTTGATCAAGCCCGCCTTTTTAGCTTTACCTTGATTCCACCATAAGAGTGTGAGGATTGGGATGCAGATCACCGGGGTGATGATGGCAAAAGTACCAAATCCCCATGGCCATCCACTGGTCTGGAGGAATGACTGTGCAGCGGGAGGTCCAATCCAGGTCGTTACAATGTACGGAGTAGTCGAGAAAGCGAAAACCAAAGCTCGATTTTTCAAACTTGATGTATCGGCCATGAAGACATCTAGCACGTACGCCATGCCATCGAATCCTAACCAATAGAATACCTGTCGCTCTGTTAGTAACCGCGAGTAGATGTAATTTCTGGTTCGATTTTTTACTTACTTGTGCAGCAGCATAGGTTTCTACATTTCTGCATGCAGCCATCATGATTAGACCTGCATTTCGTTAGTTACATGTAGAACGGCCAAGAATCACCGTGACACGAAAGGTGGGGTGACAATACCTATAGTAGCACAAGCAGTCATGATAGCAAATCCTTCGGCGCGACCGATCAGATCAACAAACTTAGCAATTGGGAGTCTGAAGACGCCGCCAACAATGCTCGATACAATGCTGGTTGCGCCCGTCAAAGGCAAGAGAAGAAAATCGGACGTAACGTAGTACGAAAGATTGTTCTGTATCTGCTGTTGCATGGAGACTACGAAGAAGACGAGGAAGATACTATAGATTTATTAGAATCCTATTGTGTGGAATCCCTGAAAGACAGACATAATTGATAACTTACAATGCGTATGCCAAATATAATTGCTTTTTGGTCCAAACTAAAGTAACGGCTTCCACAGCTTGAACACCATGCTGAGCATCCTCTACTGGTCTCTCATCTACCGATATTGATGGGTCATTGACGGTTGTGTTGTGGCCGTCGTTTTTATGATCGAGACCATCAGGATATGTTGTCAATTCGGGACCGACGGCGAGCTCAGAGGCTAAGCTATCAGTCTTAGTTTTCCATAGCCTGAAAGGCATGTTGATCTAATGTGAGTATCGATATCTCTATCCAGTCAAGGTAACCTTGATGAGTATGGAGAGATATTCGAGTTTATTTCATGAATAAAAAGTAGACGATTGAGAGTGTGGGTGAGGATCTCACTTCCATAAAACATATGTGTAAGATTGCTACCACTGCAGGACAGAAAAGGAGAGCTAATTACTACCTTAGTGTGTTCTCGTGCCATCCGATAAGGTTAAAATCAGCAGCTGCAGGATTGTCACACCGTATGACTACCGTCTCATATCTAGCCATGAATCAGAGCTGGCGTAACCCTTACCCCATATCAAAATTATGGAGAGGGCTTGATCTGATAACCATACAAATGCCATTGACTTGCGTAGGCTCTTGGCAAATCTGCTCCATTTTGCTGCATAAAAGGGCAAAGGTCCGATATCAATACAGTGTGATAATCCAATCATATGACAAAATGAGGAGAAGATTTTTACTGGTATGCAGCACTTGAGCTGTAATTGGTGGGTTGGTGTAATATTAGCCTTTATTAATCTTACACAACCACTTCACTACCTAGGTATAGAGTAGTGGGTGGTCCGTCCAAAATTATATTAACCGACGGATCTGATAACTTTAAAATTTCCTCCATCTGATTAGATTGATTAAACAAAGAGGCGAAGCTATTCATTCATACTCTTCCATTCCTCGGTAAATGCCAAGATGTCACATAATAGTTACCTAATAGTGAATGTATAGATTACAGTTACAGGAAGTCCGAAGATCGGCTGTGTTCTTCCATCTTTACGGTACATACCCAGTAGGTGTGTTGATGCGATGAAAACTTTTCCGTCTCCTCTTCCTTGTTGCTACTCTGCCACCCTAGTACGTCTAAAAAGAAAATTCAATATCACGATGAAAATTTTCATTCACTCTCCGTCCAAATTCCCGTATGGGGATGAAGGATCACAAAAAGTGGGAAAACCGGAGAACACTTAACAAGGGTAAGATCTGATAAAACTTTTGGTGGCGCCGTTCGCACCTCTTCGGTTAATCCATCCTCGCATCGACGAAAGTTGAGACGATAAAACGATAAGACCGACTAGCGGTATGATTCCATTCTCATTGATATAGATTCTATTATGAGAGAATTCGAACTATGTATGTATGTATCCATAGCAGTGAAATCTAACGACTCATCCTAGACAGGCAGACCTCGGAATATCAAGATGTCGTCAAGTAAACTTTCCAAGTCGTGCACAGAACACTTGGCATTTACTTGACAGCCTTGCTAACATTCGAATTGGGAACCAAACATTGAGACCGTTACGGCCTTCAGAGAGGGTATCGATCTTAGCGACAATGTTTTGGTGCAGCCAAGTGAAGTTCACATTAGGTAAAAAGAAGTCCGGAGCTGTTGATACACTACGAGCATTCTAAAGCTACAATTTTAGAGCAAAACTTGCAACCAGTTCATGATTCTGTTCAGCTGATTTTCTTATATCTGAAGGTTATACCTTGTCCGTTTTCCCGTTGCATGCTGCTCTCTAGTCCAAATCCGAAATCCAGCCGGATTTGAATTAGAGGTCCGACTTCGAAACTCGAGAGACAAGAGATCCAAGTTGACTCAATCTTCACGGCATCCAATTTGCCACTTTCGAGGTCTTATATCAATCCGAATGCCTTCTCGGCGAGTTGTTGTCGGATAATTTATACGGCTTTTCAAGAAGGATGGTGAGATCATCAATGGCTGGTTGTTTGAGACTAGGGCAGTAACTAGCTCGATGAATGGCTTTTGAGAAAGACCCTATAGTAAGATTACATACTCATCAATAACATACAGGCCTTGAGAGAATTATGAGTACTCTCATTTGTGAAGTGGGTAGTTCCACAATCTAGAATATTGGTAGATATGGTAAATTTATACTTCTCCCATGAGGATAAACATATATGGTGTATGATCATAATTTCATCAGCATAACACGAATAAAAGCCTCAATTGCGATGATATCTTTCAAGGCTGGCTCAATATGACCTCCAGCATTTTTCACAATCCCAACTCCATCTATAAAGTAACAGATGCATGTGTGTCATTTGAGGAAAGTGATGATCTGTCATACCTTCAATTTGAATGTTCAAAAGCTCTTCTAGCACGACATACGGGTCTGAACAGGTCACTGCGAAATTCTCAGCATATATCAAAAAGAAAGAAATCTAACAAGATCTAACTCACCAACGAAAACATGTGGCGATTCTTTCTCCAAAACTACCATTTTTCTCAAATTAGGTATTTACTGATGTGTTTTTGCAACTTCCCTGAAGTTACATCAGTCGAAATGGTTAGATAGCTAGTGTGAATGGAGCACTGGTGGAGTTGAAGTACTGACGAGTTGCCACCCAGGGTATCCAATAATCTGTTTGAGATATACAAAACAACTCAGACATTTAAGTTTTTTTAAAAAAATATTAAATATAACAGTAAATTATTTCCATGCTATAAAAAGTGAAATAAATTACTTTTGTGTCACAAAATAGGATTAATTCTTGTGGTATAAGAGTAACACAAAATCTATTCTTCATTAACTAAAATCTACAATAAAATAAGTCTTC
Organism: Sclerotinia subarctica; assembly: GCA_025389085.1. Classification (NCBI taxonomy): domain Eukaryota; kingdom Fungi; phylum Ascomycota; class Leotiomycetes; order Helotiales; family Sclerotiniaceae; genus Sclerotinia; species Sclerotinia subarctica. The sequence goes on along the minus strand of QRFI01000011.1, from coordinate 346,181 downwards.
TTTGATTAGAATTTATAACAAGAAGAGTAGAATCTATAATTGATTTCAATTTAGATTCTAAATAATATAAGAGTAATTCGCCGTATTTATAATTATATTATTAATATTAAAACTCAAACTAGAAACTACTATGCATTGTTTAGATTTTGCTTGAGGAATTGAAAGATGTCGGAAAGCATATGCTCGGAGTACCAGTGACCTAGCCCGTCGTATTTCTTCATCTTTACATCCACTCCAAGCAAATCTAAACACCTCCTAGCCTCCCTTCCCATTTCAATGGATACTTTTGGATCCTCCATGCCATTTCCCAAAAATACGGGAATCTGTTGGAAATTCATTCCCTTCTTGTGGTCCATACCAATCAATCTCTTCTCTGAAAAAGCCAAGAGCAGTCGCTTGCAAACTCGACTCCTCTTTAGCCCCTTCACCGTCGGAACGTGCAAAGGGGTCATCCTCATCATCAGATCGTGCAAAGAGGTCATCGTCTTCGCCTTGGCTTTCAGCTGTACCAAATTGACTGCTCGATTTTGCAGTCAGCTCTTCAATTACATTACCGAAAGGTAACCAACCACACATTCCCACAACAGCAGCGAAAGGCTCGCTATCCCATGCTAAGAGCGACGACAAAGAAGTAGCGCATCCTTGACTTAATCCCCAGAGCACTACGTTCTCAGCACCGACAATTTCGATCTCTCTCTTTAACAGGAAATGTATATAATTACAGCTTTGGCGGAGACCTGGACGCATCATGTCCTGTCTTTTCTTATAGTCCTCAAGATGCCAACAGTTGAACCACTGATGCGTAAAGGACTTTTTATATATCGTGGCCCGGTTTCGTGATGCCGTGGGGAATACGATTTTTGCGTGAGGAAAAGCTGTTTGAATTGTCTCGGATGGAAAGATAGAATGTGGGGAGCCTGGGCTTAGGGCTACTGGAAATAGATTGAATGGAGGAGGAAGTTTCGAGGTTGGGAGTGGGGATGTGAATGCGAAAAAAATATGAAGGGAGAGATGCTTGATGGTAAAGGTAAAGGTAATTATACGGCAAATACGCATCGGCAGCTGGAATATCATTCTTCTATTTCGATGGTTGGATTAGGAACTAGTAAGAATTCGACTCTGAATACGGGGAATAAAGTCAGAGCTTCAAATTCTATAAGTGAAGGAAAAAGCCAAGAAAAGAGACAAAGTAATATTCTCATGTAGGGCGTGAAACAATACCGGCATATAAAAAAGGAATTTCTTCCCTCCCATTCAGTTATCCCCCCTTCAATTTTCTCGCCTACATCTTACGAACTCATGCTCTCGAAATTCGGCTTCGATGTTTTAGAACTCTCAACATTGGCTACTTTGCACGTGGGGAGAGCGACGAGAAGAGCACTGTGTAGGAGTCCGGAAAGTATTGTGCACCAAATGAAGACGCAGAAACAGTGGAGTTTTTTTTTAGTTTTTTACCTAGTATGTGCCCCTTCGTTTAAACCTGCCATACTATCTTTCCAATCAAAGCACCATCTAACTTATCCCTTTAGTTCGTTATGATCACAACCTCTGTCTGTCCGCAGCAGTCGACTGCGTCGTTGCGCGAGCCCGCCAAATAATCTCTCCTTCCCACCATACGACCTTCTGGGAACCGCTCGTACTAGCACAATACATAACCGCGCTTGAAACACTGCAAGGTGCACTTGACTCACCCAAAACTCGGTGTGAACCTGAAGTTCTCTGTGCTACCGAGATACTCGCTCTATACGAATTACTCGAGCCCTCTGGTGAAGCGGCATGGATTCGTCACTCGGCTGGTGCTGCTCGTCTGATTTTGCTACAAAGGCCAGAGTCTTATACAACCGATTTTGAAGGCGCATTGTTTATGGGCCATACGGGTCCGATTATGACTGAGGCCTTGTAGAATGGGGAACGGTGTTTTTTGGAGCAAAGTGCGTGGCAGAATTTATTGATATCTGTTATGTGTAAAGAGGAATACTATACGGTGAGTGATAGCAGCGAGATTGTAGTGCTTTTGATTATGGCGAAGAGTAACATCCCGGGAACGTTTTGGGATATAACGCAGCTTCTATGTAGGGAAGAAGAACCCAATCTCGAATATGTAGTACGGATACAACAATGGTATAGAGAAATGTGTCAGCGGTTTGTGGATTGGAAATGCAAGTATGAGGCATTGATTCGAGAAGCTCGCGATGTGGGAGAACAGACTCTAGAGGGTTGAGACATGGTTTTGTGGAGAAAGAGCTGTTCGAGAAATGGTGTGTAAGTTTTGGGAGGAAGATCGTGATTGTTTAGGAGACTGGTAGGGATTTGATGCTATCTGCGCTTGCAGTCCTGACAGGAGGCTCTGCAGTATGACTCTCTGACTATTGAATATGCATAGTATGTTGCAAGAGTATCGATGAAGTGCACTTGTTCACTTCGAGTACAATACGACCATCACTATTGTAGGGTGATAGCAATGGTTCTTTCATGTTGTTGGTGGTGGGGTTAGCCGAGCCTAGCCACAACCCCAGTCTAGCGACATCTCCAGATTACAATGTAAGATACAGACAGTATCAGCTTTCAGCCACAACCTTGAGCAACAGTTAAGAGGTCAAGATACCGTGATAATTGGAAATGATTGGAAATGCGAATACATCCCCTAATGACCTCAATTCTGTGAATCCTCCTCTCATACCATCGATACCAATAACTCTGCCACGATGTCGAACTTCAGGCGCGCCCCGGTGCAGGGTAGCAATCGAAACAGCATACTGAGTTCTCTGAGAGCTACCCAAATGGTCGGCAGTAATGGCAGCAAGCCTGTTTTACCTGCTGAAATAATATCTACAATTCTAGACTATCTGCCAATCCCAGATCTCATGAACTTTGCGCGCACATCGAGACGAATGCAAGAAATGGTATATGAAGATTCGCGATGGGTGTCAAGACTGAAAGCTATGGGTGTTTGGAACGAAGGAGAAGCTAGGAAGAGATTCGAAGAAATATTAAGAAAAAAGCGAGAGACGGTGCGACTAAGGGTTGAAGAGGATTCTAAGAGGACTGGGATTGGCGTTGGTGTTGGCGGTGCTGGAGGTGGAGGTGGAGGTGGGAATATTGGTGGGATGAGGAAAACTAGCACGACATTATTCGACGCGGGAGAGGAGGAGCTACGGCAGCAGAGAAAATCCTCAGAAATTGCCTCTAAGAGTACGAGAGGACTGGCAGATGGATTCGAGACATTGTCCATATCAGGGCAAGGCCACATGAGCCTGCCACCTCCACCACGAACTCGAACACCTATGCAAGACCCAGAAACCCTGTTAAATGTCTTTGCAGAGGTTAGATCGATACGCGGGTCCGCGAGACAAGAATATGGAAAGATATATGCAGCATTAGGGCCATTTTATCACGATTTGGCTAGATCTAGAAGCCATGTTGATCCAATTCTGTTTCGAGTTTATCGGACACCAGAACAACAGGCACAAATGCTAGCCCATCTCCAGGTATTTTCGCGGAGTGACTGGGCTCAAGGATGGAGACAACGAGAGGAGAGACTAATTACTATGACGGGTATATTTGAGACGGCAGTGCTACGAGAATTTGAGCAGGGTTATGAAGCGTGGGATATTGATGGTAGAATGCGGCGGTATGCTCATGTGTTGGGTGTACTAAATGGGGGTCATGCTGGTATAGAACTGTTCGTTCAGAAACATCCATTATTTTCCGACCGGGATGTTCTTGGTAACTCAATGGATTGTATTAACCAAGCAGCATCTGAAGGTATAGCACTCGAACCGTCACGGGAGTTTTTGCAAAGGTTGTCCAAGAATGTCAATGAACAAGCAGACATAATCGATAGGGTCTTCCCTCCCGGTGAGGATGTTCTACAGATCTTTTTGGATAAAATTGCAGAAGACATTCTCATGGAATATGTTACTCCTCTATTTGATGAATCTCACGAACGAAGCATAGCATCTTATTTGCAAGCTGTTTCTGGTATCTTTGATCAAAGTATGCAATTTGCATCTACGTTGAGGCCTACTAGAAACTCTGGAAAAGACTTCTTTGACAAGGTCAAAGCCGTCATAGCGCGAGTGTTTGAGCCTCACGTGGATCTCTACCTGTCAGAAGAGCTTGATTATTTCAAAAGACTCGCCGAATCAGAAGTAGGGGATTGGGAAACAAAGCTCTCGGTTCAAGATGCTTCCAAGGAATCATTCTATATGGCCAACGTTAATCGCGTTGCTGATAAAAAGGATTTCATGAGCTCGTTCAAGAAAGTCGTTATGATGCCTGTCAATGTTCTACCTACAATGTCCCCCTTTGGTACGACTAAAGCCGTGACAGCACCCCTAGCAGGGAGCCGGTCAAGTTTGCAAGTACTCAGCGCTAGTCAGTCACCAGTACCTTCTCGCTCGACCACTCCATCATTACCACCGGGTGCAATATCGGTCCCACTACCGGCTGAAGCACCAACCGATGAACTCGCAGCCAAGGCTGCTTTGATGGCCTCAAGGCTGGAAGGGATTCGCTCACTCTTCAGCATTGAAGTTGCACTAGACCTTACGCATTCCGCAAAAGCGAGTATCGAACGTGCTGCTCTATTCGTTAGACTAGGAGGTCAGACCGGAGAAGAAGCCCGAGAACAGTGTGAAGCAATATTCGTAGTGTTACTGCAAATCCTTGGAACGAGACATGTCAAGACTGGCTTTGACAAAGCTGTGGACCATCTTTCAAAGTACAACCCTCGTGAGATTAGCGAGCACCAAAAGGGTGTAGTAGTACCGTTGATGACATTCTTAGAACTTGTCAATGTAGGTGACTTGATCTCCCAGATGATTGATGTTTTCTATGAACAACAACTGGCGACGACCAAACTTGCGGACCGAAATGATTTTCTTGATCCCGCAGTTAAAGCCAAGAAGAAATTTGAACAAATGCTGGATGAACGAGTCGCAGCTGGTTTGAACAAAGGTATAGATGTACTTATGGATGAAGTGGAATATATTTGCGGCACTACTCAACTCCCCACAGACTACAATCCTCCCGAATTCGACGCCATGGGAATAAGCCCAGATATGGATATTGGGCCAACTACCACTGCTGAACAAGTCGTCGCCCTTGTAGAATCCCACACCAAGATGCTCACCGGCAGCACCGACAAAACCATGCTCGACGTCTTCAATCAAGAAGTCGGACTCCGTCTCTTCACCGCCGTCTGTAAACATCTCAAGCGTCAACGAATCTCCACCTCTGGCGCCATCAAGCTCATCTCGGATATGAATTTATATTTTGTCTACATCAAAACACTTCGAAACGCGGATTTGCTACAGTATTTCAAGGCTTTGAGGGAGTTGAGTCAGATATATTTGATAAGTCCGGGTCATGCAAAGGAAATGGCCACGGTTATTGCGGATGGTGATAGATTTGGGGGGATCTTTAGAGCGGAGGAGGTTTATGAGTTTGCGGAGAGGAGGGCTGATTGGTATACGGTTAAAAAAGATGTAGAGAGGGCCATGTATGGGATTGGATGTGGAGTTATGTGAGTTAAGGTCGGGAAATTGGAGAAGATATTGGGATGGCCTGTATAGATGCCTTGTGAAAAATGCACGATTGTGTCTTTTATAGACAAACAAATACGATGGAATGACTTTTAACTGCAATTATAAGTGACTATGGTTTAACTCTTGTGGCTCTAGCTTTTCCCTTCCCGTCCATCCTTGACGCCAGATAAGTATCACGTACGCCGCCTATAATTTACAATATCCCAAGACTTCTACCTCATCGAAGAGAAATCCAACTTCCTCGCTACTTTACTTGCCCTATCATCATCTACCATTCCTGGCCTCCTCTTCAAATCCTCCCCCATTTTCGCTTCGCCGCCCCTCTTCTTTGGTAGATCTGCATTTTTTGTAGGTTTAGGATCCGATGCCCACCAAGGATGTTCTAACACCGCCCTAGCCGTAATCCTTTTCCTAGGATCCAGTATCAACATGTTTATCAATAAGTCGACTCCCTCGGATCCAGCAGCTCCAAACATGCCTAAGTATTGTTCCCGTGGAACTAATGGGTTCGGGGGCTCAGGTACTGTGTATTCGGGCAACTTTGTTACACCCGGCCAATTGTCTTCTGTTGGTGTACCGACTGCTTGGCAGATTAGGGACACTTGATGGACCTCAGTATCACCTGCCATAAACGGAATTCTCAATATCATTTCGGCAAACACGAGTCCAACGGACCATATATCCACGGCGCCCGAATAATGTCTTGCGCCGAACAACAGCTCAGGTGGTCGATACCAGCGTGTTATTACATTCGATGTCATCGTTCGTTGAGGATCCGCAAAATTCCTCGCCAAACCGAAATCTGCAAGTTTGACTTCTCCATCCGCGGCAATTAACAAATTGTTAGGTTTGATATCACGGTGTAAAATGAAGTTTTCGTGGCAGAACCAGACGGCTCGACTGAGCATTCCCATCCAAGCTTTTATATCGGCCGCACCATAACGTACGCCATCAGCGTCTTTAATTAACATTTCCAGATCCCCAAGAGGTAAGAACTCGAGAACGAGATTAAGGTTTTGATCTTTTGAAGAGAATACTGAGAGCAGGGATATTATATTTGGGTGGGAGATTTCTTGGAGGTGCTTGAGTTCGCGAATGGCATCGGGTGCCATTCCTTCTGTATATTCTTTTTGTATTTTGATCTTCTTGATTGCTACGAGGACACTGGGATCCGTTCTGAGGTGGCCGAGGTAGACGTTGGCATAAGTTCCCTCTCCGAGCTTTTTGCCTAAGACGATGGATGGTCAGCTATGCTATGAGCTAACAATGGAGAGGTTAAAAATGGGCACCTTTGACATATTTAGATCTCTCATTTTCGTTCATCTGCTCTGCTAGATCATAGGTTGTGCCAGCAGTTGCAGATGGCCGATCGGAGGGAGTCCCATTACCACTGGGAACAGCACTCGAGAGCTTTGATCTGCTTGCGATTCTCTCGCCAGATTCCGCAGATGGAACAATGAGAGGTGAAACTGCCATATTTGAAACGAATGACAATTTTATCCCTAACCCAACAACATATTCCGAGGAAAGTGTGTAGTGACGGTTCTGGTGTTGTTGGTCGAAGGCTTTGATTTGTATAGTCGGATTGATGAATGAGGGCTTTGATACCCTAAGTTGAAAAAGCCCCTCAGGGTAGGTTTCAACACTCGCTCTTCCAAAATTCGCGAGACACTCTCTTTGAGGTTCTGGAACTTCGTAAATTTAATTCTACGTTCAAATTCCACTTCTCCCAATGACGCAAAGGTTGAAAGGTCCATCAGATAGATGTACGAAGTTCAGCCGAACTTTGAACAAGGCTGAGCACTGGGATCTCAGAGGTCTTAGCGCTGATTGATTAGTCAGCGACTTCTTCAACCCCTCCTATCTGCCGGAGGATTTTTCCATGTCACTTCGAGTACTCCATCCATATGAACCTTGATTTGTCGTAAAGCATAGAAAGCCTATGTGTGCTATCTGGCAATGAGTATTATCAACCATGCTCATCTCCGCTACTTCGTTGGCGAGCAATGTATGACACTATGGAAGTGAAGGGAGGTGCAAAGGGTTATACTTTAACCTCACAATTTCGAAGGTTCTTTCCAAGTGGAACCAATTGCTCTTTCTACATTGGATTCTCAATATCTCTTGTATCCTGTATGAGGTAGATATAATTCTTCCTCGAATGAAACACATTCACAGTTGCTGTCAATACCCAATCCCCCCTACACACCCACTTCAAGTGTGATTGGTGTCATGGGAAGTTGACTGGCTTATTTTTTCTCTTCATTCATTACCATTTTGAGCTTGTACTTAAATCATCAACCAATTAAAATACGAATATCCGTCTCGTTCACCATGTTTCAAGTATTTTCATACTGGGTAATAATCCTTTATCGGACCTCAACCTTCCGCATTGTCTAACAACAACTAGATGATTCCCACGGCCTCAGCCATCATCTGGTTCACTACACTCACTGCTCTGCTTGGTGCTTTTATCGTCTTCCCACCTCGCGATCCCCTCGACCCCGCTTCACTTGCCAAACCACCTTATCCATCAATGGCTTCCAGACTCCATACAGTTCCATATGTATCCGATATTGGAGCAACCAAAGAAATGCAACCGCTGTTTGTACTTGGTTCTGTTCTCACTACTTTCTTACTCGCGGCCTGTTTTATTTCTGAAAGAGCACTGCGTCATAGAGGTCGCCTTGCAAGAAATACCGATAATACGGAAAGAGTAGTGGCTTATCTCAGTATCCTATCGGCTGTAATGGGATCCTTGGGCTTGATATTCCTGAGCATATTTGATGTTTGGAGATATAGGACTGTGCATAACACAATGGTTGTGATCTTTATTGCTGGATACGCTATTAGTGCGTTTTTCCAATTTTGGGAGCATTATCGAATGGGGCGTAGTATGTCTGCCTTTTTCCTACCCTATTCATATTGCCTGACATAAACAGAATATCGGGACACGCATACGAACCTAATGATATCAGCCTACACGAAACTCGTTTTCATTATTATTGAGAGTGTCCTTGGTGTAACATATTGGTATGTCTTCATGGCAAAGAATTGGGATGCGGGTGCTGCTATTGAATGGGCTGTCTCCTACATTTTTTGTTTTTACATTCTCTCATACCTTTTCGACTTTCTCCCGGCATTAGCTACGAAAGAGAAGGACTGTAGGTTTGGAGTTTTTACGGAAGATTGCATGGTTCAGATTAATGGGGACAGGGACCGGACCGTTGTACAGGAGGTTAGGGGAGTGGCACCTGGATGAGATTGAATGGGCTTTGAGACTACGAGGGTTTATGTTATCATAGACAGTATACTCGATCACAATCCGTTGCATTAGCCAACAAGAATCCAAAAATGCCAAGTATTTTGACAGCAAACACATATATGTATTCGGTACATCCATTAACATTAACATTCAAAGCCAGCTCGATAATTATCAAGGAAAGGTACCACCGTTACTGAACCCAAGTAAAGAACTCTCACTTCGCCTTTGCTCCCTCTTTCGCCGTCACATCATAACTTGCCGGCTTATTCTTTCTAACGGTCCCCTTCGCCGTTTGAAATCTCACAAAACATCCTGCTACCACTTGTTCCTTGGTTTTATCCGTCTCCACCAAACCTGTCTCAATCAGCTCTTTTACAAACATCTCTACATCCTCGAATTCGTTCCAATCATTCCAAAATCTATCCGGCATGCCCGTATTGTTGAACAGAGCTATTAATCCAGCATTCACTGTATTGGCAGCCGCTAGAATAGTTATCGCAAGTCCATGTTTCGCAGCAGAAGAAGACCCAAGAGCAGTCAAGACGGCTCCGAGTAGAAGCTGGAGAATCAATGTGAGACTATGGACGGCATTGGAAATACAATAAGCCAGTTGATACTTCTGACGTGCTCGGACGATGTCTTTATAAAGACCATTAGGCAAGTGCCGATGTGAGAAGAAAGGGGAGCTAGAAGCGATTTCGACGGGTTGAGATGGGTTGTCGAGGCGCGTGGCGCCAATGGAGCGTAGGATGCCTATGTATTCTGCTTCGGAAAGGGTACAGAGAGGTGGCAGCACGAATTGTGTTTCGATTTGACCGAGGGCGTCAACATTTTGTGGTGTAGGTGTCGAGCTTCGAGAGGGTGTGGAATCGGGATTCAGTTTGTCGGCTACAGTGGTAGAAGTCATAGTTAAAGCACCTTGGTTGGAGTGTGTATGATGGACTTGATGAGTGGGTTGATCGAATTGATGATCGATAGATTTTCAATACACGCTATTGACTTAAATAACTTAGGCTAGGTACAGTGATAACAAAGAGAAGGAGGAAGAAGATTTCAACTAAATCGCAGAACAAATGATACAGAGGCAAAATAAGGAACGAGTCCTTCGGCATCTGTCTTGTCTTATATTCCAATGCGGCAACCTTCTCTTGCAGCCTACACGAAACTTATTATGAGCAATTCTCACGGTATGTGCGTGCGGCACGACTCAGGCTTCGACAGCATCATTGCCTCAAATTCAACAAACCATACTCCAAGTCAGCGGTTCCCCATTGGGTCACACTGTCTGTGGGCGTTTGGTGAGGCTCCATGTTATTGCCCGATATGGTAATGAAACAATCAAGGATGGTATGACAAAAGCGTAAGACGCATCCGCCAAGTCTGTGCGCCACCTTCGTACACCCAATGATGCCTTATGGAGATCGAATCTGAGTCAATTCATAAGAAAGGATCTTTACAGATAAATATCAGCATTGTGTTGTATCCACGAGACGGGAAATGATCACTGCTTCATGTTTAGAGCGTTGTTCAAATAACGTAAAGGTTTGGACAGATTGTTTTGAAGCTCGACGTTGTGGTAAATCGAAATGGGATGATATCATTCAACATGCATCTACGCATATATGTAATTTGAGTCAGATATGTAGGTACATCTCACTCTGAGGGGTAACCTAAATCATCAAAAAGTAACTAGTTATCCCCAACAAGTTCATTAACTGGTCTTCTTTAAAAAGCTTTCCACAATAACCCTATCATAACCGGTCTAAAAATCTAAGTCGAGCTCTTTCAGAAGTATAATAATGTAAGCGGCTATGTTATTTCTCAAGGCATGGTCGCACCAATCAATGAAAACTCGAAATCATTCCTTCTGAAACAAAAGGGGAAAGCAGCCCTATCGCTTATTTGTGCAGGGAGGTGGGGAATACAGTATCATTGGTTGGGTTGTACGGTGGTGGCTTAATTTATTGTTGGATCTCTATCAAACATTGTTTAATCTTTTCATAAGTTTTTCAATCCTAATTTATAAATACATAACGTAAAATACTCTACACATTATATGAGTAAGATAAGATGTATGGATTTTTATGCTAGCTTTATGTAAATGGTGATGAAGATTACCTAGGTAGCTGAAGGAAAAACGTCGATTGTGCGGCTTGGAGAGTATTGTTCTTTTAATACATCATCTCAGTGATTATTGTTCTACTCCATAGTGACGGAATGATCTTAAGATCTGAACATGGGTGATTGATACGATACGACGGGAAACGACACGCTCTGTGCCGTTTAGTTGAGTTCAGCCTCTGATCGATCGATCGATCGATGGGTCGCGGCAACGGAGGGGAGGTTTTGGCTAGCGGTTCAAAATAGGTATGAAACCCGTTCTTTGGCAAGGAATTTTGTGCTCTTTCGCTCTTAGCCTCCTAATTAAGTAAGCGCTTACTATCCCCGTGAAAAATGCGAGATGGGATATCTACCAGGTGCTGCTCCTTGTCATCGCGGCTATACAGGTGACTCGAGTTGATGTTGACTAATGTTGGGAATACTTTGTATCGTATTACCATAATTTGACGTTTCAGATTTTTTCGGTTGTGAGTTATTAGGTCTTTGAAATCTATGGCTAGATACAGGATTATTGATTTCGAGGACGATATTATGTCAATACACGTGCTATTAGCATGAGATTGGGAAAATTATGGCCGGAAAATATCTCCCATTGTTATGTTTGTAAATTCACGATCGGGGATTGTGTAGTGTATGGGGGTTTTCTCTTGCATAACTTGGATACTTCTTTCTGATTTTCGTCGTCTACGTAGTATTCGGAGATGAGGTAAGCTTAGACCGTGGATATGTTGGTACCGACATATCAAACATGATTCTATTCAGTTCATATAAAACAAACGCAATACTCTCCTATCAAATCAAAATACCTTTACTCAACCCTTTGACATGGGAGAAATAAAGACAAGCATTTCCTAGCCGCCGAACCAGAATGTCGGGACAATAGCCGCCGCACAATATGTACTCGTCTTCGCTTCTTTGAATTAAGCGGGTTTTAATCTACCTAGTATGATTTTGACTTGTGATGAAATTTGTTTGGACAATGAATTGCGTATTCCTTGGTGCCCTTTTTGGTATTTCCAGAACTACTGAGTGGACCGTGGTTCAAGTATACCATGACAGAAAAGGACAATTGGGAAATCGGTAATAGTAGAATACAGCGCCAGAGCCACAACGGTTTATGAAAGCTGACGTATTCAGATTGTCTAAAGGGCAGTCTCACTTCTATTACAGCTTGTGAATATAGACGCTGAGTATTTGTAAAATTTATATCATATATCATTTCTTATGAGATCTACATTTGCGTTTGCATCTCTTTCGTCCTTAAACCTCTAGGCTTTCCTGACTCCTAGAATAGAGCGAAATTATAAAAAGTTCATCTTTTCACAAAGTGTCAATAACAAACTCATACCTTGACTCTTAACCAAACCACTCGAAATGTATCCTAGCTTTTTTCCATTAATTGTCCACAGTCCTTGCAATATTGCCCCCAAAAGAACAAAAGAAGTCCCGCGCGGCTGGTTATACTGGCTGTGTAACCAAATTCAATCAGATGTACAATATCAATGAGGGACTCGATGTCTATGGCAGGAACCTATTCTGAAGTCTATACGGGTGGCACAATTAGTTGTATGCGTTGAATGGGACGGGGAAGAAGTGTTCTAGCGAGTAGTATGAGAGATGCAAGGTAAGTTTGGGTGATTAGTTGTTTGTGTATCTGACCTTCGATTCGGAACAAAACAAGACTTAAATTCTTCTAGCACTTTCAACAGAATAGGGAGAATGCATGGGTACTGAAGAGTCTCAATGGCTTGGACAAAGAACAAAGACTGGACAGAAAAAAGAAGATGAATATTCAGGATGAGGACTGATCTCCACCTAAGTTCAATCGAGACTATTTGATATAATTGACCTCCAATTATAAAAGTATCTTAATCTACACCTCACATATTTGCACAAAGTAGATGGCTCAGATAATTAATCAGTTCATACAACAAAGTATATAGAAATGGACAAACTTAAACCTTTTTCACATGACCAAAATACATCTACTGAACCTCCATGAACTGTCAAAGCCAGGGTTGAATCCACTAGAAGAGGTACTTTCAACAGTCAATCTATTGCTCGCCCATGACTGTGATTAGATCTTACTACCGACAACGTAACCTACGATTGGTCAATACATCTGCATTCTATAGATACGAATAAATAGACGAGACAGTGATCATTTCCATAACGAAATGAAAGTCTAGCCTCGACTAGACCTTGAGAGAAAAGTATATTTTCACACAAACAAGGCATCAGAGCATGACGAAAAGGATAAAATCTAAGTTTACACCGCACCATTAGAGGTGGGGCAAGATGAATGAAAAACTCCCCATCCTATCTAATATCGGCTATATATGTACCTACGACAAACATATAAAGTTTTCATCCTTGTCGAAGGTAAAGTATATAAAAGGTGTAAGTAGAATTCTTCGAAAACGAATTCTCTACACAATTTCACCTTGCGAGATTTACATTCAATAATTCAGAAATTCTTCAACTAATTATAAAAAACGCGCAAAATGGGTTCTATCAGTCCAAGACCTTCTTGCAAAATCGCTATTGTAGGAGCTGGTCTAGCGGGTCTTGCTACGGCAGTTAGTCTGCAAAGAGCAGGACATCAAGTCACTGTATTTGAGGTTTACTCTGGATTAAAAGAGGTGCGTGTTCTTCCTTCCATCAATAGAATACTATTGGTCATGAACTCCCGCAAAACCTAAAAAAAACTAACAATAATTAGATAGGCGCAGGTGAGATGATTTCCACAAATCCTAAGCTCTTCCTCACCTCAAATCTCACATCTTTCATATCATATTAACCATCTATATCACAAAACAGGCATCAACGTAGCAACCAACGCGACGATCCTATTCCAAGAATGGGAGATCCTCCCCGAACTAGAAGAAGTATCCATCGAACCCGAAATCGCGCGGATTTTCTCCCACAAATCCGAGATTCTTTCTAGCACAAATGTGAGTCCTGCGTTTCGGGACGTGTACAAAACACCTTATTTTATCACTCATCGCGCAGAGCTGCAAAATGTGCTTTTTAAAGAAGCGTCGAGATTGGGAGCTGTGGTGAATTTTGGGACTAGCTTACTGAAAATCGATTTTGAGAATTCGAGGCTGGAATTTACGGATGGGTCGAGAACAGATGCTTTTGATGTTATATTGGGGGCGGATGGGGAAAAATCTTTTTGTCGAGAATCATTGCTTGGTCGAGATGATCCTCTTGTCGATAGTGGTTTTGATATTTATCGCGCAACGGTCAAGATTGATGACGTGGCTAAGCAGCCTGAACTTGCTGCGTTGGTGAATGTTCATAGTATCAATATGTGGATTGGTCCGGAAGGTCATACGGTGACTTATCCGATCAAGAAGGGGAATTTACTCAATATCGTACTAACTCATGAACATGAGCCTGACACTTCGACATCAGCTGGACCTGTACCAGTTGGCTCAGAAGTTGTTCATGAAGCCTTTGAACATTGGAGTCCGGAGTTTCACCAGCTGTTAAGTTTGCCAACTGCAGTGAGTCTATTTCATCCAACTACTCACATTTCCAAATCACTGACCTTCGTTGTTCTAGTGGATGAAAAGAAGAATGATGTATTCCCCCGAATGTACAACTTGGCTACACCCCTCGGGTCATTTTGCTCTTCTCGGAGACTCAGCACATGGATCCCCACCATATCTGTAAGATGACTCGAATTGAATCTCCAGAAAAGAAACTAACTACCGGGCGATTCATTACAGAGCGCAAGGTGCAGCAATGGCTTTTGAAGATGCCGCCGTTCTTGGAGTCTTGTTTTCCAAGATTCAAAGCAAGAATGACATACCTGAATTACTAAGAATCTACGATAACCTTCGGCGCCCAAGAGCTTTGTTGTGCAGGAACCGTAGTAGAGCTCTTCGTAACATTTATTCGATGAAGAACGGCCCAGAGCAAGAAGAGAGAGATAGATTGTTGTTGCAAAAGTCATATTATGATGGCTCTCCAAATTTTCTTGAGGATCCTTTTTTGCGCACTTGGCTGTATGGACATAACGCTGTGGAGGCTGCGGAAGAAGCGTGGCGTGAGCATATCAAGCAGAAAAAATGCGATGTGAACTACTTCTAGCCTTGCATTGAGGTGTATTAAGACTATATAGTTTATCGGACTAAATCTAGCTGCTGAAGTCCAAAAACACTCTAAACTGTGCTTGTATTAGCAAATATTGAAAAACTCAATTCTAAGTCATCATACCCGTTCGTCCTAAATACTCAATGCACAAGCTACCAACCAACACAGCTCCCGCCATCAGCGGACCATGACCAAACCACCAGCGACACTGCTCAGCACTTTTAAAATCAATGCCCGTGACCATCCTAAATAGCATAACAATATTGAACAACGGAGGACCAAAATAGTACAAACTACTAGCTTCCAGTACCTTTCCTAGACCAAAGAGCACCGCAACCTGCGCTATGCCAAGTGCTCCGAGTAACTCTCGAATGTGGAATTGATGACGAACTGCCATGGAATTGATTCCTGCTTTCGTGTCGTCGCGCAGGTCCTGGAAAGCATACACCGTCTCGAAGATAACCGTCCATATTGTGTAATAAATGAAGAGCAATATTGCCCCCTTAATAGCGGGTTCGGATTCTTCGCTAGCGAGTAACAACTGCACGGGATCAAGCCCCGTCGCCGCAAATCCAACAAACACTCCCCATGCAAAGGTAAGACCTAACCAGACTGGAGTATAGGCCGTAAATCTTTTGGTGAATGGGTAGACGCCCGAAAAAACAATTAAAGCCACTCCATGAGTGAGGAACGACGAAACGAGAATTTTCATCAGAGCTAGCCAGACAAGGCAGAGGAACCCCGTAAACAAACAGGCATTCCTCACCGAGAGCTTGCCGCTGGCCATAGGTCTCTGCTTGCATCTCTCGACCAGTTTGTCGAGGTCTCGATCGACGATATCGTTCCACGCGCATGCCCACGAACGCAGCAAGAATGTGCCACACAGCAAAAGAAAATTGATTTGCGCGACGTCTTGAAGCGCTATTTTGGGCTGTGACAAACATGCTGCGTAGAGTGATCCGACGATGTAGGGAAAATGAATGATCACAATACCGACTGGCTTCTCAAGCCGTATAAGTTGCGCATATGGGGACCAACTACTCTTGGTGGCAGGCATCTGAGTTGCGCCCATGGTGGGTGTTGTGGTGTTGGCTACGAAGAAGATACACACAAAGCGTTACAAGTCAAATTGGATAGTGGTAATTGAAAATTGACATGAATCAACACGTCTTCCAACCGTAGAGACACAATATAAAGTCTTCTGATTCATTCTTGGCGTAAGGTCTAAAGTCTTCTTCGGCCAAACTAAGTCTTAGCTACATTGCTCGTGTCCACCATTTTTTGATCTTATTAACCAGAATGATCAGCATGAAAATTTCATCTTATCATCATTTATAATTGCTTTGTAACACACCAACCACTGCATGAAGGCATCGTGTAAACAGAAAATCCATGGCGCCAATGATTTCAAATTCTGTACCCAGACACAAATAAATTCACAAAATACTTCGGACATAATGTGGTTCGGGTTCCGGTCGGCTTCCGAAAATTACAAATCCCAACTCCACAATGGAAGACTGCCGATCCCGACAAATAACCCTAATGAACAGCCAAGGACTTTTAGAATCGATTGCAGGAGCCGGGAGGACGTGACTCGTCATCTCACGATCGTGGACCCCCTTACCAAAGCATGTCCTCTACTGGCGTGAAGAGATATCGACGACGCCTTAATAGCTAACGAGTTATAAAAGTACATACAGTTTGAAAGACTATCGACACTTGCACATGCTGGTTGTGCTCAGTAGTGACTGAATCGACTGCAGTAAGCTAAGAATTAACTGGTTTCAGGGGGGGGGGATTTTTTTATCTGGACCAATTGAGGAATGCCCAAAGTTTTGTTGTCACTCTTAGTCTATGCATACATGACAGAATGACTTTTTGAACCCCCATCTTGCAATTTAGATCAAATTACATTTCGATCGTCCTCCAAGACCATGTGATTCAAATTTAATTTCGTGAAAATACATGTGCTCGACCATGAGAAGATGCATTGATTGCCTTGCTTCTCAGCACAAACTCTAAGTCACTTGCACCTGTTTTCGACAGCTTGTTCCCTCTCCATCCTCGTTCATTTGTACTGGCCAGCGTAATCCTCTTTATTCAAGTCTGACTGCAGATAAGCTGAATTCAGCCATATACGACGCACAGTCCCATTGGCATGTGTAGAGCTTGTATAAAGCACAATTGAATTACCCAATTTACACAAAAGAAAAGGAATACTATCAAATCTCGAAATAATCGAACAACAATATGGCAATCATTGACCTCATCAAGCAAATCAATGCAGTGGTTGAGAGCCCACCCTCTCCTGATGCTATCAGCGACGAGGAGAGAGTAGCCCTCTTGGCGGGCCTTGATAAGTTAAGAGCTGTAGTTGAGACACCGGTTGAATTCACCACTCGGGTTATCTTTGGTGTAAATATTCTTTCCTTGAACGTTTGGGGCTGTAGAAAGTCTGCTGATCACATGACACTAGGCACATGAACAAGTAGGGCTTCGACTTGGAATCGAAATGGGGATCTTTAACACCATGGCCGCCATTGGCGCTGGTGAACTAGATGTGTCTGAAATTGCACAAAGAACTGGAGCTGCGAAACTGTTGGTTAGCAGGGTCATGAAGCTCTTGGCTGCGATGAACCTGTTTAAGGAAGTTGGCGAGGATAGATATGCAAATGGTGCTTTTGCGCCCGCATTTTCAGATGCCTCGCCTTTGCCCAAGGCAGTTACTCACATGTATGTGTCTATGACTACGCTACTAGTACCTTTAATCATGTAAGAGCTGACACAATAGTGAATAGTGTCACAGCCAGTGAAGTACTCATCAAGCTTCCAGCATACCTCAAGAAAACCAACTATCAGAATCCAGAAAATACTAATGACGGACCCTTTCAATATGCCATGGAGACTAAACTCCAATACTATGATTGGCTGAAGACAGAACCTGAACAAGCAATCGCTCTCAATACCACAATGATGTTGCAGCGTATGGATCGCGGCGAGCCATGGTATGATTATTACCCCGTTACATCCAAGATCGACGCCTTCTTTGATGGAAAGACACCTCTTATGGTTGATGTTGGCGGAAACATCGGAATCAACATCGGTAATTTCCATGCTCGATTTCCCGAACTTTCCGGCCCCCTCATTCTTGAGGACTTGCCCGAGGTCATCTCTAGTATTCAGGAGTTAGATCCTGCAATCAAGCGCATCTCGCATAGCTTCCTTGAGCCACAGCCCGACATAGCCAAAGGTGCTAAATTTTACTTCCTTGGCACCATCCTCCATGATTGGCCGGATGCGGAGTGCAAGACAATTCTATCCCATATTCGAAATGTCATGACCAAAGATTCAATTCTACTCTTGTATGAGAATGCTGTTCCTGATACGAACGCTGGTTTGTATCAAGTCAAACTTGATTTCGTCATGATGAGTTTGTTTGCTGCAACTGATCGTACGACTAAACAATTTAAAGAACTGTTGGAAAGTGAAGGATTCGATTTGGTAAAAGTTTGGCAGCCGAAGGTTTCGAGGCCTGGAAGTGGATTCTTGTTTGAAGCGGTCTTGAAATAAGACGATGGATGGTGGCACTTTACCTTTCGTATAGGTCGGTCAAGAAAAACATAATCGAGATTCGAGAGTTTCATCTGCGTTATACATCCCTCGGATTTTCTACTCAGTAGCTGCCACGCGTGTAAGGCAGTTGGTGATAATGCGTTTGGTGATAATGTTGTTGGATATTAGTTAAGTTAGATTGCTGTAGACCGTAGATACAGCATTTCGACGTTACGATTAAGTTAACAATATTCCAACCAGGCCCTGCATTTGCCCCACTACTCGTTGTCAACCCAGTCTCTGAATTGTTGTGGGGGTTTGATGGAGTAGTTCTATTCCGCCGATTTTCCGATGTCACAATTTACCGGTAAGGTTAATGGGACAGGATTTTGGCATCCATACGATAAAATCATAGAGAGGCTCAAACAACCAAACATTAATAAAACATTTCAAATATCAGCTTTACCCGTAACGAATAAAGGCAAAGTAGAAAGCGTACATCGGCAACCTCATAAACCTCACAAATGAAAGCGCAGGAGCAGATTTAGTTTTCCGTCGTACGTAAAGAAAAGCACCACTTCTTTTGAGATAAAATATATTAGTCTTGCAACCCTCATATACCCAATATATCCAACGATCCGGACTACAAAACGGACTAAATATTTGAAGTATAACAAATGAGTGCAAGTTTATCGAAAAGTTGGACAATCCATTTAGGATAATGTAAGACTCAATCTCCGGCACACTAAATTGTAATTTGAATAAGTTAGGTTTTGGATTGAACGATGATGATATGATTTAACATCATATGATGTGATATAACATATTAATTCTTGGGATATGTAAAAGTATACAATATATTTTTTTCCGGGGCGGAGTGCTGAACGATCATTGAACACACTGCACAAATCTAAGCAAAGTAAAAAGATATCAATACAACTAACTTCTAAGTACGCACTAGCGTAGACCTGAGTCAGATATTTCTTTCAGAGTAGAAATTATCAGTTACGAGTGATACAAATGCAATACAAAATACAATACAAATACAGTAACGGAAATTCATCAAAACTTGGATGGAATGCAATCTTTTTGAGGGCTGATTTCCATAAGAGAAAGAAAATGTAGTAGCTTCCAGCCATTTGCATTGAGAATGGGTTATGATATACTTGCTGATCAGGGTATGCATTTTGTAGAGCTGTTCAATAATGCAGATGTATGTGCCTGAAGAATCTTTTGAGATTTCGCCAGATCACATCAAGGAGCCTGCCAAATATGGTAAGGACTTATTTCATGAGGGAAACAAATCCTATATGTGTTATTCTATGTAGAATTAGTCTGACCTATCTTGGTGTACACTCACCCCCCCTAGCCTTATCTACTGCCTAACGCAAAGTGTCACCCTCTCTTTCCATAACTATACCATCAGTTCCCGCACGAGAGCTGTTCTTTCATCCTCCGTAAAGCCGATCGTCGTTAGATAGTTCTCAACACTACCATATGAGTTTTTCAGATACTCATAAGTCTTTTCTACGAAATCAACTGGACATCCAGCGAAATCATCACTTAGACCAATCTCGTGGATTTCCTTCAAACGACTCTCTCTCTCGGGAAGTAATTTCCCCTCGCTCATAAGATAGTCATGTGAGATAGCTTCTATGGGTATCTCGAGGATAAATAGGACTAAAGCGATAGTGAGTCCGGTGCGATCTTTTCCTTGCGTACAATGGGCGAGAATTGGATAATTTGACGGAGAACAGTACGTTCTAAGAACCTAAGAAAAGTCAGACTAAACGAGCTATGGAGGGCTAATAATGACCTACTGAGGCGAGTTCTGGACCACAATGATGAATGGTATCGAAACTCAATCCTATAAGTCCTCGGGGTTGCAAGACCTGTCGCCCTAGAATGCCGATGGCCTCTAACCGGTAACCCAAGCCCATCAGACCGATCAATTTCCTAAATGTACTCGTAAGCTTCCACATTTAAGAAGGGGGGTGACACTCACATAAGACTATAAGGTGATAATTGCCATACTAAACTTCTCTCAAACCCTTTCCCATTCACATTGATCTCGACATACTCGATACCCGGTATCTTCATTGGCTCCTTCAGCGCGCTGTTTAAATTTACAAGACGAGGATCACGAATATCCATTGCCCGCTTTTTTGCTTGCTTATCGTGTTCTGTTCTGCAATAATTAGTCTTAGGTTACTCGATAGAGAGGGAAGTTGGCTTTCTACAGTGTCCGCAGGTCCAAGACAGTTTTGATGCCATAATGGTCTTTTATCCGCTGCCTATCCGATATTGTGGCATCGTCTACCAGGAATTTGGTTAACATGATTTAAATTCTGCCAGAATCACCACCTTGGGCTGGCTGACGTCCCGAGTGTGGCACGGATGGCTTCACGGCCTGATGAATACACACCTAGCCTTGCGGAGCGATATATTCGTCCTTCTTTAATAAGCCTTGAGGTAGCATTAGACTTTATATCTCGACAATCTTTATGAGGTAAGAGTACATACTTTTGTCCTAGGAAATCATTGATAGTTTTGCCAACATCACGAAAATTCAGGATGTTGCTAAACTGTCCATCGTACATATCTTTTTGTTGCGAGCCCATTACCAACTTTGACGGATATTTTGAGTGCTGTACCGCAGAGGAGATATTTATCCCAAGTAGTATTACCAGCGAGGGTAGAAGCTAATGATACGTAAAGAAAAAAGGAAGTTATCGCGGTTGATAGTGTGGAGTTGACAAGTCGTTACTTTTGATTGCTTTGGCAAGTTTGAGGAAGGAAAGAACCTTAAAGCGAGATTTCAACCTGCACGATTAATTCTGTAGAAGCGTATTTAGACTGGTTCTGGAGCTATGGAATGAATGTTTGGATATTCATAGTGGTATAAAAGAGACAATGAAGAGATCATCACATCAATCGACGACGATACCGTAAAACCGGGAAAGCGCTGTGATGATGTTGTTCGGTACTTTGTAATTTCAATCCCTGCTGGAGATCATGTAAGATGCAAGATGTAAGGTGGGTGGTCCATTGATCCTCGTATGAAGTTTTGTGAGATTTATGGGGAAATCCAATGTAAGATCTTCATCAACCACAATAACCACCATCCCAGTTGTACATCATGATGCTTAGTTGAATTCCTCATCTTCGTATCGACAGCAGACAGCATATCTCTCGTTCATCGGAAAAGCCTCTCTCACCAACAAATGAAATTATTGCGATGAACATCAACACCAATTCAGGTGTTGGTGATGTTGGTGGTAGCTCAGCTGTACAACACTCACCCAAACCTTGGTGTGGCGTGAACGTGAACGCAAACTACGTCATCATTAAGCATTTCCCTTTGCCAGAAATCAATCAATCAATCTATCATGCAATCATTGCGATGGCTCAATGTGGCCATCTCAAAATCAAACTACTAATAATATACAGACTAACAAGAGAGAGGATGGGGAAACTAAACGATTCACAGTTAGATGTGTCGTAGTATCATGGAAGGAAATAAGTCACAGGTATTGGTTCATCCGCCCATCCAAACTCAAATCTTCATCCAAGTTTATTATCACATTATTAGTCTACCGACCGGCAAGCTTCCCCTCCTTCAAGTTATCACATACAATCAACAACCTCAAACCACTCCACATACCAAATACCCAGACATAAAAAGAACAATTATTTTACAATCACGTATCGATTCGGAATAACCTTTTTACTTCAATTCCTACCTCACCCATTTACCTTGCTGCCCAACTCCGGATTCTTCGCTTGATTCGGATACCACATTAAGAGACAAACGTCAGCTTACATTCCGAGGAACATACCTGCAGAACAAAGAAGGATTATCGCGCAATCATGTCAAGTACCAATATTCGTCATGCTCCGCATAAATCATCCTTGAATTGTTTACACTGTAAGTTAGCACGTGCGGCGGATGCAGAAATCAGATCCAATGGAACACCAATGGAAGGCAAGAATCATAGACTACTGCATATGATACCTTCACCCGATCATGTTCCAATTCGCACAAGCTCCAATAAACTAGAAGATCAAGCTGCGACAGCTGCTCTATACATCACAAATCAAAACGATCGAAACCCCAAAACGGGCTATGAGTTTCTTGACAGCGACAACAAACTGTCATCTGCCGGTAAGTGTTGCTTTACAGTTTCCAAACAGCGTAATAGCATCACTAATAGCTTCGTCAAATAGGTGCAGCAACATCCCTCAAATACGCGAAACCTCGAGATTTACCAAGTTACCCCTCTGCGGGCTTGAACAAAGATCAATCGGCAGCCGGAGCAGCAGCTTCTTTAGGTTGGCAGAACCAAAAAACTTTTGAACATTGGAGGCCGGATCCATCCGCGTCAGCTTCTGCTGCTGCAATGTTAGCTAAGGATTACAAGATGAAGCCTCTTTGGCAGCCAGAAGCAAGTGCGGACGGTGCAAAGGCAGCTCTATTGGCTCACAAAGCCAATAAAGGTGTCGATTTGTGGCAACCGGAGCCGACAGCATGGGGAAATTCTGCCGCGACTCAAGCTATGAAAAAGGGAAATACATTATCACCACAATTGGATTATGGTCATACTGCGATGGGACGACAAGGTTCCCTCTTGGCAGCAACTGGTGCTATGTCTAGCAGTAGGAAACGTGCAAACTCGACTCCGGTAAAAACCCCAAAGCCGGAAACCTACCCCGATGAAGCCAATGCTGCCAGCAATGCTTTAAGAGCCGCAAAGTCCGTTCACAAAACTCAGACTAATACTGGCAAAACTGCTTATCCTGCTGAAACCACTACACCTAATACTGCCATGAAAGCAGCAGTTGCCGTTCACAAATCTAACACTGTTCGAAAACCAAATACATTCGAAAAGGGTGTTGGATCAGTACCATTCACAACAATGCCGAGAGAGATGTATACATCCAATCCGCCCGTCCAACAGCTCGAACAAGAACTGAACAAAGACCAAAATCGGGAGGATGTCTTGAAAGCTTCGGCAATCGCTATGGCCAAGAAAATGTACAACCAACAGCAGAAACAGTTGGATGCTGCTTCTCATGCGCAATCAGGTGCAGTTGCCGCTCACGGCCAGCGACGACTTTCCATAGACAGCGATGATGAACCTACACCAATGCGCTTCAATAACCTCCAAGAAAAGGCTCAACAGCTGGCCCATGAGCGGATATCAAGAATGACTACTGAGGATATTCAAAATCGTGAATACCGAGATTATTATGGAGGGGCTCCAAGTGTATCATCGAAATTATCCATCCGAGGTCGGACAAGACGTCGAGCCTCCAGTTATGATGAGGACCGCCATCAGTCCGATAAAATCCGAGCTCAGATGAATTTGTTCTCATCTAATATCTCTCAAGTAGATGAGAAAAAGCGACAACGTGATCGTGAAGCTTTGCTTGCTGCAGCTCAGCGCAAAGTCAATGATCGCATTCACGAAATGGATGAAAAGGTTTTTGCGCAAACTGGCAAGGTTGCTCCATCTCTACTCAACGAATGGGAATTAAAAGCCCATGAAGCTGCTCAGGCGAAGAGTGAAGCTAGATTGGAGAATTATGGTAAAGTTGATATTGGTGGTGGTAAATTTGTCGATCAAAGTGTGATTGATGCTGCCGCTGCTAAGATAATTCAGCCAGTATTGGATGATATGAATAGCAAAGCTGATGCTAAAAGATTTCAAGATGCTGCGTTGAAACTTGATGAGGAACATCGAAGGAGAAAATCCCAAGAGGCTAAGATGAGGGAGAAAGAGGAAAAACAGATTACCAAAAAATTGAAGCGTAAGTTGTCATTTATTCTCAAAGATTAGTTGACACAAATTAAAATTTAATGGTAGAACAAGAGAAAGACGAAGAAAAGGAGCGCAGAGCCGAGGAAAAGGCCGCTAAAAAGGAACATCGTAAATCCACACCCAAATCTGAACCGGACGCTTTAAAAGTCTTTCCCATACCTATAGCTATCAAGTCTGAACGTCCCACTACAGCACCAACTACAGAACGTACTCGTACATCTACCGAAGATCAAGCTCAAGCTAGTGCTCAGATGTCTGGAGCTACAAATGATGCCAACACAGTCCAACGACCTACATCTACTACATCACCAACTTCTGAAAGTGGTTCCAAGGTGAAGAACTGGCTTAAGTCTAAAATGGGAAGGATATCTGGTCGTCACTCAAAATCCCTTTCAGAATCTAGCGCCAATAAAGAAGCGGCGGGAAGTGAGAAGGGATTTGTGGGTGGCCATGCCTATACAGGTGCAAGCTTTAATAATAGTACGGCATCTCTTGGTCAGCACAGCGTTATGGATGTTGCAAATGCCTCCATTCTAGTTCCAGGATCCAATCCTGTAGCTGTTCCTACACAACAACCTGAGGAATTTGAGAGAGCAAGCGGAATCAAGGCTACAGCAGGGGATGATGTTAGTAGTCTTAGCGAGCATAGTGGTGATAAGAAGAATAAGGAAGAGGTTCTAAGTGGTGATGATGATGATGAGGAAGAATTTCAGGAGGCGAGAGATAACTTTGATGAGGAATTGGCGCCACCGAGACCCTTTTCATCTCAGGGGACTACTAGTTCTAGTCCGGGTAGAGCCCCAAAGTTTCATGAAGAGATCTAAGACGAGATGTATGAATATATGGGTGTTTTGGTTGGGTACGGTATTAGGTTTGAGCTCTTTAATATTGAGGGTTGGAACATGGGAAATGCATCGTGATTTTCTGTTTTTTTGTCACTTTCTACAGCAGTATGATATTTCAAACCCAGATGATATTATGATATTTTTTCTTCTTACACGGGGCGGGGGTATTGGAAGGGAGGGAGGGAGGGAGGGGAAGGGAATGGAAGGAAGTCGAAGTAATATGGCTCATATAACACTTTTTTTGTTTCTAGTCTGGCTTTTGGTTTGAACGTTGCTGTTTGTCCGCGCAGTATATATGCGGAACGAAGAATATGGATATTGAGGATGGTTAATTTGAAGGATAGGAAGAAGGGAGGATAGGGGAATGGAAATTGAGTAAGGGGAGAGAATTAAAGGGAAGGGAGGGAAAGTTAATCTGTAGTAAAATAGTGTAATGTTATCGTTGATATAGTTTGTTATTGCTGGATTGAAATTTGTCTGACACATATAAATGTGAATATGAATATAAGTATATAAATAGATGTATAAGATATTTAATTAATACTAGGCATTCCTACTCTCTATTTCTTTTTTTATTGTTTTTTTAATACGGAATTCAAACTTGAGTTTGAATTTGTTATTATAATTATTAGTAATTAATAAATTAATGGGATTTGATACGGTTGACTTGAATTGGATAAGGTTAGATTAGTTTAGATTTGAAGAGGTTAGAGAATTGGGATTTGGGATTTGGGATTTGGGATTCGATGATTGGAGATTGGGTGATTTTTGTATTGATTGATATATATTTAGGAGTTCTGAGGCTTTTTGTGTGGATGGGTTACGTGGATTGATGCATGATGGTTAGATAATGGTTGGATAGTGGGTTTGGTGGTTAGAGGGATGGATCGATCGATGGATGAAAATATACAAGGTTATTGATAATACAAAGCTCCAGGAGGGTTAGAATAGGGTTGGTAATGGTAAGGTTGATGTTGGGTTTGGGATGATTTGGAGCCAGATGTTAACTCGTTTGAAGCTTATAGAAAGAAGACTGTGTTTAAGCGGGAGATCCACCATCGTGTGTCCAAATTGTTAATGAAAGAATGGATGAAAGTTGTATGAGACAGTGCCAAAAGCACCATAGTATACCATAATGACCCGGGGAACTTTTAAATTATTCAAATCCTTTTATTTTTTATATCTTATATGTACACGCTTTGACATTGAGTCTATTCTATAGCTCTACCCTGTTGATAACATTACAATGTATTCTGATACACGCTGAAGATGACAATAATCCTCCATTCATGATCAAACCGCTCAAAAAGATATTCCAACCAACACCATTCAAAATATCGCTTTTGAGGTTCATAACACAGAGCAACCGGTAACTCCGAACTGAGCTCAACCCCAAGGACGAGCCCACATACTACTAGCTAATCCAGGCATTTCCAACAAATCATCAACAGGGCTAGAAATTTCCCTGCGTCTGGGTTCCCTAGCTGTCCTGCTTATCTGGGGTCCTTGATTGTCGATGCGGACATTACTCATTGATTCACTCAGCGAATCAATTTGTCTTCTCGGATTCCTCCATTCTGCTCTTGGCATTGCTACTACAGTACCCACTCCCAAAGCCTGACCCATTGCATTAACAATCGAATAATCACTGCTAGACTCTCTTCTAATGGGAACGCTATTCTCTTCTCCCGCTGGTATTGTTCTCTCGCCTCTTGGCATTCCAACTACAGTTCCTACGCCCATAGCTAACCCTAATACATCAGCTACCGAGTACGCGTTCCTCGTTCCTATCGTCATCGGTTCCATGGTACGGCGATTGTTTGTTAGAAAGTCCCAATTGTGCCATCGAGGATTCAACGCTTCCCGAGATCTGTCCGTAAGTTGGGTATGACTGTTTGCTTGAGTTCTCAAGTCATAACTCGAAATATTGACATTTTCATATGTGCGACGGGTATAGACTGGTGTAAGTTCCACGGAAGTGGGAGTAGCGGGGTGACCATGCGTAGTAGTAGCAACAGGGGGGAGACGAACATTAATAGTGTCCCGGTTTGACCTAGTACTTGGAGCATTTCTAGGATCCCTATAATCCAATCCTCCCATCCTGGTATGCTGCATCTGCCGTTCAAATGGATTCATGCTTCTCCTACTACCTGAGGATGTCGAGCGGGATAAAACTGTTTGGATGGAATTCATATCTCGCATATCTGTCTCTCTTGTGTAGGTAGGTTCTCGGAAGATGTCTAGAGCTCCGACGGAGTGAGCCCGCTGTATTGGTTGATCATAAATAGGCATTGATGCCGTTTGATGAGGCACGAGCTCTGTACGGCAAAGAGGACAAGAATCGGAATGAAGAAGCCAACGTCCCAAACAGACACTACCAAATCTATGCTTGCAAGGTGTAATAACTGGCCATTCAGGCCAATAGAATTTCGGAGAAGTAAGCTGAATGTCCTTGTTAACTGGATCATCTTTTTCCGGTGCAGTCCCTGTAACTGTCCGTTGCATAAGTTTGAATTATGATTTAAAGGGATAGATGATGTGTGCATGATACGTACTGGTGTCAAAACAAATGGGACAGCTATCTTTTCCATCCCCATTTGCCGTTCGCCAACCATTTATAGCTTGCGAGACAGTACCAATGCGATTTTCCCTATTGCGCGTTTGAGATGAAGAACTTGCTGCGTCTTGCATAGGAGGAACATAGTCCGACATTGTCTGTGCTGTATATGTTGTACAATGAGATAACCAAAAACGAATGTACTTGTTTTGTATAATGCTACTGTATAGATATCGTATTGATGTTTTGAGAAAAGAGATGAAGTTTGAGGTTGAAAGTCAAGTAGCCCCCGAAGCATGGTTGTTGGCACCTTCCAAATTGAAGATCGATGCATCCATCATGACTACCATTCACGAGACGCACAAAATAATCGCACATTAAAGTAAGATACTTTTCAACCTCTAGATATCTAAGCTGAGAGAGTATATGGTTGTCGAATCTGATTCAAAAAGCATCCAAGCCCCAAAGAACTATTAAATGCCAAACTACTAGAACATCGAGAAGCATTTGAGCTTAGATCACCATTTGATTATCGAACCATGCCTGGGGACAACAAGTGTTATAAGGCAAAGGTATCTAGACATATGGTAGACACACAACTTTGGTGTACGATATGTTCCGTCCATCGCGAGTCATTTAGCTTTTCTTGTGATGGTTTTTCTTTCGGGTTTTTCATTTGCAGTCATAGCCATTGTCATTGCCTGTGAATTCACAACCAACGCAACTGGTATAAAGCTCTAAGGACATTCCTCTTGTAAATTTTGGTGTGCTCAATGGGTATATATTTCGAATCCTTTCATAGGAAAACCACTCGAACCTCTTTTTTTCCGGAATTCCCACATCGCAGATTGCAATATAGCAAGGGAAGATTCTTTGTTATCGATCTACCTCAGAGATTGATTTGATTTGATGATGAGATCATTTTCAAGGTAAAGTAGATCCACTTGGAGTAAGAGAACGGGTTGAACAAGCCCACAGCGATCGAAGACTTTCGCATCGCAGGTTACTAAGATGTTACATCCGCATTCAAAATTATCGCTTACCAATCCCTCGTATTGGTGATCCATCGGCAGTTTTTAATAAACAACTAATTCAAGGACCTCGGGAGGTATATATAATATCAGCTTGGGCATATTCACAACTCACTCATACTCTGGAATTGTTAAGCGCCAATAAGTATAGATCGAATGTGATGTGCACTCCCAAGTTGGAGCTTAGTTCTTAATTAAAGATTTATGGTCTTGATATGCTTGTTTGATCGATGTGAGAAAAGTGATAAAGTAATAATAGTCGTGTTGATCATGAGTGCGGTCGTAGGTACGAGTGATCATGAGTACAATATGAGAATTGTTACCGAAGTAATCCCGTCCCAACTCATTCATTCCATCCTACGTCCAATTGATTTGATTTCTAATAATCTCATCTCTATTTCCCCCCTCCATTCATATCGCGTCCAAATCCCTCAATCATAGATAAAACCCGCTGTTGCTGTTAAAGATAGACAAAAGCCACAACCTATAAAAAGTCTTTATATCATGCTTCTCATAGACAAACAAGCGGGGTAAATCGCGTGCTGCAGGAGGAGTAAACAGATACGACGTGGATTGGTGAGATGACCCTAGAATATGTGCTAGAATATATGATGTGATTCCGATAACGGTTTGGAAATCCTTATCGTTCATTGTTTTGTTGATGAGACAATAGATAGGTGTTGATGATGTTAGATGTAGATAGATGCTTTAATCGTGTTTGCTTGATCACGAGGGGCTGCGTTGTGTATATATAGTATAGATAGCATTCATCTATAATAAGACTTCGTTTCATTAACGTTTTAATCGATATTATAAGTTGTGTTCTTTAATTCATCCTATTTTATCTGAATACTAAACAACATCAATCATGGCTCCATCAGCAACTCAAGATCTCGCTATCCACCCTTCAACCAAGATCAAAGACCTCGCTTCCCCTTCCAAAGCTACTCTTCCGCTTCCTGCAAATACACGGGCTCGATTGGAGAAAGCTGGTATTGACCTCTCGAATGGTTATCCTACACGTCCGGGTCGTCCTTTATATCGTATGTTATTTCCTATCATTCACCTTCATTCGTAACGTGCAGGATATCCAATAGTCCGGACTGCAATCCAACGAGAGGCTTCTGGATTTTCGAATTTGTTTTGAATATTCAAATCATTTCAAGTAATGAATTCTATTTAAATATTTATTACTTTTTAAATATTAAATATGATTCGAATGTTCAAAGTATTTCAAGCATTGAAGTATATTAAAACTTTCGAAGAATTTCAATTATTGAAAGCTTTAATTCAGTCTGCCAGTCCGAAGTATTGGACACCCTGAGATTCTGATTCACATGCCATACAATAAAAAACCTAGTCAGCTAATCTTGTCTACCCTTGAAGTCCAAGATGTCTTCGCCATCCGCAATACCCCACGAGAACACCACGACGCAGGATCTCGTGCCGATAAAACAAAGAAAAACCTCCTTGATGCCATTCGTAAGAATGATGGCAAGATAGTTGATCTAACCAAAAACATCGGAACGGAGATAAGTGGTATTCGTCTTGATGAATTGACCGATGAACAGAAAGATGAATTGGCGTTATTGGTGGCAGAGAGAAGCGTGGTATTTTTGAGGGGACAGGATGGATTGAGTCCAAAGGTGCAAAGGGACTTGGGGGCTTGGTGGGGAGAGGTTGAGGTCCATGTATGTTTGTTCTATGTTTTGTCTTTTGGGGGATGAATTTGTGCTAATGATGTGATGTATAGCCACAAGTACCGCATGTACCAGGACTCCCCGGAGTAACCGTCATGTGGCCTGCGTTGCAAGCTAGTGAGACATCGAGGAAGACGGATTTTAGAAATCCAGGTGGGGCGAGTCGATGGCACTCGTAAGTTTTTTCTGTTCTCTTCTTAACTCACTTGAGTTCGTCCCAGGAATATGTTACTGACATAAAAGCTTAAAGAGATTTGGTGCACGAACTCCACCCTGCAGGATTAACCCATTTACATAATGACACTGTTCCAGAAGTTGGAGGTGACACACTGTGGGCATCAGGATATGCAGCTTACAGTAAGCTGTCCCCGGAATTCCGGAAATTCATCGATGGGAAACAGGCTATCTATGTTTCGGCGCATACGTACCTCGATCGAGATGATCCAACTGCTGGACCTAAACACATAGAACGAGTACATCCTATTGTGCGTGTTCATCCTGTTACAGGATGGAAAACCTTGTGGGTGAATAGGTCGATGACAAAGTCGATTGTTGGATTGGATAAAGCGGAGAGTGATTTGATTTTGGGATATTTGTATGACGTTTTCGAAAAGAATGTGGATATCCAGGTTAGATTTAGATGGACCGCTGGGTCGAGTGCCATTTGGGTGAGTTTTTCCTCGGATTGAGACCAAGATTCGAAATGAAGGGGTAATAAGCGAAGAGATGCTAATTTGGAATGATTGAATAGGACAATAGAAGCACAATCCATAATGCCAGTTGGGACTATGAGGGAACAGAGGAAAGACATGGAACGAGAGTCACGAGTTTGGCGGAAAAACCTTACTACGAGGAAGGAGCAAAGTCCCGAAGGGAAGCTTTGGGGTTGAATGATGACTAATTGGAAAGTTGTTGGTATGGAATTATTTTGAGGGGAAGTGTTTTAAATGAACTTTCAATATCAACTTGGAGACCATTTCTACGATAAACGATATACCACCCTGCAGTGATCATTTTCAACGATATTGTAGAAGAACGGAGTCTTGTCAAGGGGATATCTTAAATCCACCGGACCCGATGATGGGGTCAAAAGTCCCGTCCCCTTTCATCTCCGTTCCCGGGTCACGTGGTAAATTGGTGTTTATCTTCTTTCTGGTTTTCTTTTTCTGTTGGACAAGACGAATATCGCAACAGGCCGTATAAGATAATGAGCCAAATCGATGGAATGGATCTGATTGTGCGGAGTACGTATTGAACATGCTTGGCGCCTGGGTGGGTTGCTAAGAGAAATGGTCAATTTTAAGCCCCGATGCCCGAGATTTATAATCTGGGGGAAGGTAGGTTCCCGTATGTTTGCTTAATTAGTAATCAGACCGTTCGTGAGTTCCTTGCCATGCTAGTACGAACGCGAGTCTTTCTTTTAATTGGTCCTATATAGAGGGTGGGTCTAGATATCCGAGACTAATCCTACATTATCCTTTTGATCGTCGAATAGAGTTTTCGTCAGGGATATGACTACTCATTCCGTACAACACGCACACACAGTACGTGAAAAATTAAATAGGTAGGCTGGCTCACACCGCATTTGCTGATTATCAAGAGGGTTCGATTTGAAGAGACATCCGATAAAAGTTCCACGATAGGGGCTCGATTAGATGTAACAGTTGAACAACAGTTGAACAACAGTTGAACATTCAGATTAACTCTTCTGGGCTTAACAAGGCGGCAAAAGATCTTTGATAGATCTAGAATGCTTGTTTTGGTGTGAAGTTTCCACTCACGCATACTTTATACTTTCAGTGTAGCTTAGACAATACCTACACAACGAGCAATCATACTTGGCGTACTCTGTACGGAAGAGAGGACGTGTTTTGATATTTCGTTCCGTCACCAGTTGTCGAACTTTTCGGGACCGAATTTTCTCCAACACAACAGGAATGGTGTTGATCTCTCCAATCAGTTTACATTCCCGCTCGGCCTTCAAATATACCGATTGGCTCTTCCACACCTTCCACCCTCTGTTCCTTCCAACTTCTGCACACACCTGCAGTATTGGTAATCGTCGTATGGGCCTCTGACGCTAACACCTCTGAAAAAACATTTTGCCCATGTTAATTTCCACAGTGATCTCCTATCAGGCTATCATACCCTTGTCCGAGGTCCAATAGGGAAAGATGCATTGTTATCCTCTGACCGCGTTTGGAGGCGATGGCCGGATTATAGATAAGACGCACTTCTTTCCACTCTAGAATGTTTTGTGAAGCTTTTCCGATTCGCAATTTCCCATCCAGTATACCTCCCTGAAGCTGCCGATCAAGAAGTTTCAGTATGGCAGGTCCGCCTGATCATGAGAAAGAATTCGCCACTTCCGATCCTGCAGCGGCATTGGAAGATACAACTCATGAAGAGCCGCGAGATGAGGATGGGTCTGATAGAGAATATTTAGAAGAACATGGTGAACTATCGACTCATCAAAATTCACCCAATGCCGGAAACCGCGAGAAGGAATATATGGAAATTTCGAGCCCAGGTGGTGTGGATAGCCATTCATCAGAGGGGGATTTCGACCATGAGAAACGTCCAGAGATAAAGCAGGTTCAAAGTTATGCCACATCTAATAGTGCTGTAACGAGAACAGATTCAAATGTAGATCATCCTGTTGTCACAAAAGCATGGTACAAAAAGATCAATCCATTGAAATGGGGCTCTGTTCCTCCCGTTCCAGAAACCCGAACACCATCCAAAGAATACACAGCTTCTTTATTTTCTTTAATATACTTCCAATGGATGGCACCTATAATGGATGTAAGTGTTTGGTTCAGGCTAGCATCATGCGCGTCTTATGCTAATGATTCTAGGCTGGCTATCGGCGACAACTGGAACATAATGATATATGGACGGTGAACCCAAATCGAAGTGTGGACTTATTAACGGACAAATTACAAGCATCTTTTAAACGAAGAGTGGCGAATGGGGACAAAAATCCACTGATAGGGGCCTTGCACGAAACATTCAAATTCGAGTTTTGGGTAGGAGGAGCTTGTCAGGCTATGTCCAATATCCTCCAAGTTATTTCACCTTTTACACTACGATATCTGATTACATTCGCCTCAGACGCATACACAGCAGCACAAGAAGGACTTCCCGCGCCTAACATTGGAAAAGGATTAGGACTCGTGTTTGGTATCACTATAATGCAAATGTTGCAATCTCTGGGTACCAATCATTTTATATATCGTGGTATGATGGTTGGAGGGCAATCGAGAGCCGTGCTTATTTCGGCCATTTTCGAAAAGGCTATGAAAATCTCTGGGCGAGCCAAGGCCGGAGGTCGTTCGATCAAGAGCCAAGAAGATGAAAAGGCTGCCCAGAAAGCTCAAGATCTAGTCGAACAAGCTAAGGGCAAGAAAGGCAAGAAGAATTCGGGTCCCAAAGGAGCACCAGATGCTGGACGGGGTATAGCAGGTGATGGTACAGGATGGGCAACAGGAAAAATCCTGAATCTCATGGCTACGGACACCTACAGGGTGGATCAAGCAAGCGGCATGTTCCATTTGATCTGGACAGCACCCATTTCTTGCATCATCACTCTGATACTCCTTCTCATCAACTTGACCTACAGCGCTCTTGCAGGTTTTGGACTGCTGGTCGTCGGTCTTCCCTTGTTGACCAAGGCTGTCAAGAGACTTTTTGCCAGACGGAAGGCTATCAACAAGATCACTGATCAAAGAGTCAGTCTCACACAGGAGATTCTTCAGTCAGTGCGATTTGTGAAGTTTTTCGGTTGGGAGACGGCCTTCCTAGACAGACTTTCTACCATCAGGAACAAGGAGATTCGTTCTATTCAAATCTTATTGGCGATACGAAACGCCATAAACGCCGTCTCCATGACCATGCCTATCTTTGCTTCAATGATAGCTTTTATCACTTACAGCTTGACAGATCACGGACTTAGCCCAGCACGAGTATTCTCATCTCTTGCTTTGTTCAACTCACTACGGTTGCCGCTAAACCTACTGCCCATGGTCATTGGGCAGGTTATTGATGCTTGGTCGTCAATTCATCGAATTCAAGAGTATTTACTCAGTGAAGAGCAAGAAGATGATGCGAAGCCAGATCATAAACTAGAAGGAGCAATAGTTTTACAAGGCGCTGACTTTACTTGGGAACGAACAGCTACTCAAGATTCGGAAAAGAGCGGACCACCTGGAAAGAAGCAAACAAAGGCCGAGATCAAAGTTGAGAAAACCGCCATCACACCTCAGTCAAATTCTTCTCAAAATAATGACGATGCGAGCACTATTACCGAGGAGCGAGAACCTTTCAATTTACAAAATTTGAATTTCACTATTGGCAGGAACGAATTGGTAGCTGTGATAGGTGGAGTTGGAAGCGGGAAAAGCTCTTTGCTTGCTGCTCTCGCAGGTGATATGCGAAAAACAAAGGGAGAGATGATCATGGGTGCCGATCGAGCATTTTGCCCACAATACGCTTGGATTCAGAATGCAACTGTCAAAGACAATATCTTGTTTGGGAAGGACATGAACAAATCATGGTATAACAAAGTAATTGATGCCTGTGCATTGAGACCTGATCTGGACATGCTACCAAATGGCGATCAAACCGAGATTGGTGAAAGAGGTATCACTGTGTCCGGAGGTCAGAAACAACGAATGAATATTGCACGAGCTATCTACTTTGATGCTGATTTGATTTTAATGGATGACCCGTTGAGTGCCGTCGATGCACATGTTGGTCGTCACATCTTCGACAATGCGATCATGGGCTTGCTGAAGGATAAAGCTAGAATTTTGGCCACCCATCAGCTATGGGTACTGAACCGTTGTGATAGGATTATATGGATGGAAGAAGGCAAGATCCAAGCGATCGACACATTTAGCAATCTCATGAACAATTATGCCAGTTTCCAACAGCTCATGGAGACAACAGCAGTTGAAGAACAACACGAGCCAGAAGCCGAAGAAGAAGATGTTGAAGAGGAGAAGAAGACTGAAAAGAAGAAGAAGAAGCATAAAGCCCCAGGCTTGATGCAAGCCGAAGAGAAATCCGCCAAGAGTGTTTCATGGGCGGTCTACGCCGATTACGTCCGGGCCTCTGGTAGTCTTTTGAACGCACCAATCGTCTTATTACTACTCCTACTTTCGCAAGGTGCCAATATTGCCACTAGTTTGTGGCTATCGTGGTGGACAAGCAATAAATTCGGATACTCCACTGCGGTGTATATTGGAGTTTATGCTGCGCTCGGTGCTGGTCAAGCTTTGCTACTGTTCTTCTTTGCTTTGTAAGTGATTTACTTTTCTACCCATAGTGTCCAGTAGTCCGGACTCCAGCCAAGGATTTAAATCTTTCCAAACACGGAAAGCTTAGATCTAGTCTGCCACTCACTGGACACTCGGTTTCTAAACGCTAAATCAAGATGTCAGTTTTGCTAACCACACATCAGGTCTCTTACAATCCTAGGAACAATTGCTAGTAAGGTAATGCTCAGCAAAGCCATTACAAAAGCACTCCGAGCACCTATGTCTTTCTTTGACACAACTCCCTTGGGCCGCATTACCAATCGGTTTTCGAGAGATGTTGATGTCATGGATAATAATCTTACAGATGCCATACGAATGTACTTTTTAACTATGGCCATGATTATCTCGGTCTTTGCTTTAATCATTGCTTACTTTCATTATTTTGCTATTGCGCTTGCACCATTATTGGTGCTATTCATTTTCGCATCCGGATATTATCGAGCATCGGCACGAGAAATGAAGCGTTTCGAATCAGTCTTCCGATCAAATCTATTTGCTAAATTCAGTGAGGGGCTTTCTGGAACAGCTACTATTAAAGCATATGGGCTACAAGACCGATTCATCAGTGATCTGAGGAAGGCTATTGATGAGATGAATTCTGCTTATTTTCTCACATTCTCCAACCAGCGCTGGCTGTCAACTCGGCTTGACGTTATCGGTAATTTACTCGTATTCGTGACTGGAATTCTAGTTATCACTTCTAGATTTTCCGTCGGGCCATCCACTGCAGGATTGGTATTGTCTTACATTCTGTCTATTGTTCAAATGATTCAGTTTACCGTTCGCCAATTAGCGGAAGTGGAGAATGGAATGAATGCCACGGAGCGTCTCCATTATTACGGTACGTCTCTAGAAGAGGAGGCGCCACTTCATACGATAGAAGTTCGCCCGTCATGGCCCGAAAGTGGCGAGATTGTTTTCAACAACGTTGAAATGAGATATAGGGAGAACCTTCCACTGGTTTTGTCTGGCCTATCGATGCACATCAAAGGTGGCGAGCGTATTGGGGTGGTTGGTCGTACAGGTGCTGGAAAATCAAGTATCATGTCCACCCTCTTCCGTCTTGTTGAAATCTCTGGGGGATCGATCGTTGTGGATGGTGTAGATATCAGCAAGATTGGACTTCATGACCTTCGATCTCGTCTTGCTATCATCCCGCAAGATCCCACCCTGTTCAAGGGAACCATCAGAAGCAATCTTGATCCGTTCAATGAACACACTGATTTGGAACTATGGTCCGCATTACGACAATCTGACCTTGTGGCATCAGACTCGAATCTCAACGATGAGGTCACAGGACGTATACATCTCGATTCTATAGTCGAAGATGAAGGATTGAATTACTCGCTAGGCCAAAGACAACTAATGGCTCTTGCTCGCGCTCTTGTCCGTGGCTCACAGATCATTGTTTGTGACGAAGCTACCAGCTCCGTTGATATGGAAACTGATGAGAAGATTCAAAGAACTATTCAAGAAGGGTTCAGAGGCAAGACGCTTTTGTGTATTGCTCATAGACTCAAGACTATTATCGGGTATGATCGCATTTGCGTCATGGATAAGGGTACAATTGCAGAATTAGATGAGCCGATCAGGTTATGGGAGCAGGGAGGTATTTTCAGAGCTATGTGTGACAGAAGTGGTATTCGAAGAGAGGACTTTGCTAGAGCAGCGGTTCCGACCGCGACGAAACAGGATTGAGGAATAATGGCTTTATTGATGGATCATTTTGGGTTGAATGCATGATGGATGAAAGATGAGATATGGTATATATGCGTTTCTTGGGGATTTGGCGTTTAGGAGAAAAATAATAGAAGTTGAGCAAATGAAAGTTTTGGGGTGGATACGTTTGCACAAATGTTTTCGCATGGAGTATGATGGCATAGCGAATACGCGAAATCACACCAAAATTTAGTCCAAAGCATTCAAGTACAAAATCATTTCGTTGCCTCGTAACTATAGTGAGTGGATAGAGGGTGCCAAAACTAATCCCTGACTAAGTTTTGTTTCCGTTTAATCTCGCAATTATGAATTTTCCAAAGAATCCATCTAGATCACCAACTGTTTGAAGGAATTCAAAGATGGTAACAAAACCGGGTCTGGAAGGGAGTGGGCTACGTAAGATGACTAGGGTTTGCAGCAGAATGATCCTGGTTAGGACAATCCGGGATAGTCTCGAGCTTCCGAATACATCGTCGTACAGAATTGTCAGCGAAGCGAGGTGAAATGTGACGAATCAGGAGATGTGGTTCTCCTTTGTTCTTCTCGATATCTTTGGTTGGTGGGCTGTTTAATATGGGCATCTTTAGGGGAAATTAAATTGCTTATGAGGCGAGGAAAGTCTCTTTTAATGAATTTGATATGTTCTTTAGAGTCTCTTTTTGGTGGGATGAATTGAGGGATTAAAGTTTTGGGTTTATGTTTTTTTGGTACTTTTCAATCTATGTTTCTACGCCCTGTTCGCTGTCAGAAATTCTTCATCGATACACTGCGTACATACACTCGTAAGGAGTAGGAACACAAGCTCTCGCTAATCGTACGGATAATCTCAAGACTCCACAATCCCCATTACATGACGGTTAAAGCCGTTTCTTGGCAATCCTCTCATCCATCCATCTATCCATCCATCCATTCATTCAGTCACTCTCACACCTCCCCTCCGACCCTCCCAAACAAACCCCATCCAAGATGCCCTGCACAGAACTCGCACTTCTCCCCCTCACCTCCCCACTTTCTCCCCGCCTCATCCCCAAACTTCGAATCGCCAAACACGTGCTAGAGACAGCGGCAGGATACCCTTGTCATTTCTATCAACAGGTTGAAAATCCTTCGTATATATATATCGTCGGGACGTGGGAAAGTCCCCAACATCATGAGAGGTTCATACCGAGTGTGGAAAATTTGGGACTTTTTGATTTGTTGAAGGGGGAGGTGGTGGTCGGGGTGGGTGTTGGGGAGACGGTTGAGGGGAGGGGTATTAGAATGTGGCACTGTGAGTGGGGGGCTTTTTTTTAGTTCTTTTTTGATATTGATGGTTGGAATTGGGTTGAAGTAAGCGGTGCATTTTGTGGCTATGAGCGGGGCTTTTTGCGTTGCTTCATGGAACTAGCTCTAGGAGTAAATACTAATTCTATAACACCACAGTAGAATGCGATGCACTCCAACCCCTCCGCCTAGGAATAGACAAAGAACTCGGAGCAGAAGACTCGAAGAGAAAATCCCCTTTCACCGCACCCATAATATCATGTAATCGATATTTCATCACATCCTCCAACAAAGAAGGGTTTAGAGAGAAATTTGGTGCGGTGAAACATGTATTGGCGGAGGAAGCGAAAGAGTATGAGATTGAAGGTGGGTGGAGGATAGAGAAGGAGGCGGAGGATAAAGAGGAATGGGTCATGTTTTGTGGGTGGAAGAGTGTGGAGAAACATTTGGGGTTTAGTAAGAAGGAGGGTTTTAGGGAGTGGAGGGGGATTGTGGATTGGGTGGATGGGTTTGAGGTTAGGCATTTGAGGGCGATTGAGGGGTTGTGATTTAATGGAAGACAAGGGGTGGGAAAGGGGGATAGAGGGTTGAGATTGAGTCTAAAGGAAAAAAATTGTTGGAAAGAAGGAATGGTTCATTCTAGCGGGAGTAACGGGTCCACTCTACCTCAATTCCATGATTCCATATATTTATAATCTTGACATGATGTTCTCGTCTGATATATCCGTGACAAAACAGTCGGGATTTTCCTCTGCCCATGAAACTCGATCCGCGACAGAAGAATCTTATTCAATTTCGGATATCTCACCTCAACACCTGATTCCGTAATAGTGCCCTGCATATTTTCACTTACCTCTCCGCTCCACAAATACCTCAATGAATTGTAAAGATAAAAGCGACTCTGACATTCAACCACCATACACATCATTTGTAAACACATTCCCTGTAACCCTCCACTCCAAACTTCCCCATTAACCCCCTCAACCTCCCCTCCCCATGCCACCCCTCAAAAACCAACTCCACCTCCCCAAAATAATTTTCCCCCTCCCCCACCTTCACAAACCCCACAGTCTCAAACAACCTAATACTCCCAACATTCTTCCCCCCAATCTTAACCCTCAACTGCAACAATTTCATTTTCGCCCCCTCCTTCCCCTGAATCGCCTCTCTATACTCCTCCAAAATCCTCTCCAAGTGCCTCCTCAAATATTCCATGAAAGTAAGTACTGCTGATCTACCCAGTCCATTTCCCCTAGCCGACGATTCGGCTATCATGATCTCTATTTCTCCAATACATCCCTCTTCATCCTCATCTGCTTCCGTAAGGAATAAATTGATATCTCCAATCATTTTTCCAGGTGCGTCTGATACGCCTTTTCTAATTTCTTCTGATGCAGCATCAACATCACCAGGTAGACAGATGATAAATGTTAGTTTATCATGATCTGTTCTCCAGCTTTTTTGCATTGCATATTCTTCCTCGAGACTTAGGGGCTCGGATGCGGTTGCTTGTTGGATTTCCTAGTGATCTTGTTGGTCTCTTTTCATGTTTATTCTCCAAGATGCCTCTCCATATTTTGCAGAGCCTGAGCATACAATCCTTCCGTAGAATTATTTTTCGATGTGTAATACTGTTAAATGGGAGGGCTGTGCCTACCTCATCTTTCATCCACTCATGATACGTAATCACGTGTGATTCTTCATATGGTACCAAAAGTACTTTGTTCGTGTAAACAGCTGGCTGTTTTAGTTTCTGACTTGACAAGAGAATCTAGGATGGAAGGTAAATTACCTGTATGCTCGTTGATTAACATTTTGATTTATAGATGGTCTATTTAAAACTGGCCGGAAATAATAGTGTTGAAATATGCCCGAAACTCTATAACATTACTAAGATTTCTAGTATCATAAATAATCATGAAATAATCTTAAAATTTTGTTTATCTGCTAAATTTTCTGTTGGTCGAGATCTACTGAAGATTTTTCTATAATGTTAGGAAAGTGTAAGATTTATTATCATGAATGGCTGAAACTAGAGCATAAAGCCACAGCCACAGCCACTAGCTAAAATTTTGAAGCAATAGAGGTGCGAAGCGAGGGGGAAAAGGGGTGCGCGTAGCATTCAGATTCTATGGTTTAACATTATGAAAGCATCGACAGAAAATCTGGATACGTTACATACCCTCACAAAAAGTCCAGTTTAGAATAACGATGCAAGCGGCACCTACAGTCCATGACCAACCGACAGTAGAGATACTTTTGATATCTTTGGGAAGTATTTAGGAAAGAATTTAAGCCCAGCCGATCCTTTTGATGCGAGTGAGGATCTCTCATACTTGGCGGCTGATGCGGTGCTCCTTACATCTTTTACAACTTTGGTTGCGTTGACGGGGATCTGTGGGAAAAATTAACGTCTGTAGGGAAGATGGAGGAGATTCTCCATAATAATTCAGCATTCTTTGCGCCAAATATTCAGCCCACAATGACTGCTGCTGGAGCTTTCGCGCTTGCGGCTTTGACTTTCTCGATAGCGAAGTTAAATAATGCAGTATTAAGAACATATAAGGAAATAAGTGAGCATTAGGATAAATGGCACTTTGTGTACCCTGGGGTCTTTGAGAAAGGTGATATTACATATTTATTTCATGTCGACGAGTACTGTACAGCGCAAGCATTGTTATCTGAACAATGATTTTCATCTAACCTCTCCACCGCCAAGAATATCTTTGATATTGATCTCTCCGCTACCTCGAGGTAATGGCTGTGCCTGATTCGGTCCTTCCTTCCAACCAATCATATATATCATCCTGAATGTTGCAGGTATTGTCCCATCCTCGTTTCCATGTAACTCTCGATATATTCCCTCGTTTGCCAGAAGTACATCCCTCTTGATTGCACCTGCCTCTCTTCCTAGTATAGCATTGCTTTCGCCCATCCGTTGCAAATCTTGCATCAGGGCAAATGTATCGGGAAAGTCAATAATGATGTCGTCAATATCCACTGTTAACATTTTGAACCCCGCTTTCTGTAGCAATCCTCCAATATCTCTTACATCTGCTAGAGGAGAAACATGTGGAGAGACTCCTCCCCTTCGTTCCGTATCTGCGAGCTGCAATGAAGTGCGCAACTCAAATAATGTATCACCACCAAACATTGCTGCCAAGAAAGGTGCATCTGGTTTCAATACGTGATTGATTTGAGCGAGAAGAGATGGAAGGTCGTTGATCCAATGCATACTCAGAGAGCTCAACACTGCATCAAATGTTCCTGCTTCATAGGGCAACCTTTCCTCATCGTCGAGCACTTCGCGTGCGAGGTTTATTTCCTTATTGAACGGTAAATCTTCGTCTCGATATAACATATTCCGAGATGAGTCTGCGGCTGTGAGACGGGTAATGCGGGAGGAAAGTGGAGGAGACGTAGGCTTCGAGGGGTTGATGTCTGGATCGGGTAGAGTGAGAGCTCTCGCTATGTTACATGAGTTCGCTCCAAGGTCTAAGACATGGTCAAAATGTCTATTGATATCCTGTACTATTATGAGCTATTTGGACTCAATTGAACCAAACAATCTCACCAATAACCTTTCCGAAAGTCGCATGGCCACCTCATCCTTCAGGTAATCCACCTGTCTACTTTTCTCCTTGTCCAAAGCTGCACGTTCTTTTTGTAGATATTTTGTATGTCTATCGAAAACTTGTAATGTGGGCGATCCTGGGGATTGTACAGCGTAGTTTCGAAAGATACATAATCTCCCTGTTGAAGAAGGTCTCGAAAGAAAAGGCCTTATAGTTAAAGGCTTCATAATTGAGAACGAATTGAGGTATTGAGGAACGTTAAAGAAAATTATATAGACAATACAAGAACATACCTAATAGACTTTGACAACCATGAGAATCAATGAGGCTGCATGGAGTTTTATGATGTAAGGATATTTGGCAAGCGCAAGGCTAAAGTTTAAGGTTCAACGTTTGATTTAAAATAAAAAGCCTTACCTAAGGAATTAATCCCTGTTATGGCCTAGCAACGATGCATTGCACCCTTATGCCGCGTACGGAACGGAATTTAGAAGTACAATTGTAACTATTCTAGATTCTGATATTACCAGATACCACCAACATCATATCTCTCTCTCTGTGTTGTTTGATTATTGGAAGGAAAGGAGGCGAATACGCCCATAATAGTTTGCGGATGGCGGATCACGAGCAAGGCTAAATATCCGCAGCCACCAGCGCATTTCAAAGCCGAAAAGTACCAGTGAACTGTTCAACATTATACTGGAGTCTGGGAAGAAGTACGATCAGGAACCGACAAAGAGTTCCACCAATTCGCAGTCGTGCACCGTTTATTGTTCAATTTGTTCTCAGATCGAAAGAGCAGATAATTCATTTCAGAACGTCGGCGGGAAGACAGGAAGATAGCAACGATGGCTTCATCCGCTGGAGGCTTTCTGGGCCGCGGGAGCTCCAGCAATAATTCGAATATGCGGGGTCTCGTACAATTCATCGCGGATCTTAGGAATGCCAGAGCCAGAGAGCTTGAAGAAAAAAGAATCAATAAGGAACTGGCAAATATAAGGTCGGTCATCAATCCTCTGCAGGTCCCAGGGTTTCTTATGCAAGGCTGACTTTTGTTCCTCATTCAAGGCAGAAATTCAAAGGTCCGAAATCTTGCCCAGAATAAAGGGGCGTAGCTAATTGTGACGAATAGATGGAAATCTCAGTGGTTACCATAAGAAGAAATATGTTTGCAAGGTAATTTGTTCCACCGCCTCTCGTGCAATTCACCCCTAATGAGCATTTCTCTAGCTCTTATACATATACATCCTCGGCTGGAATGTCGACTTTGGCCATCTCGAAGCAGTTAATCTTATATCTGCGAACAAATACTCGGAGAAGCAAATCGGATACCTGGCGATGACCCTGTTCCTTCATGAAGGACACGAATTGATACATTTGGTTGTGAACAGCATCAGGAAAGACTTGACGGATCACAATGAATTATTTAACTGTTTGGCATTGCATGCCATTGCCAATGTTGGTGGAAGAGAAATGGGAGAGGCGTTGAGCGGGGAGGTTCATAGGCTCTTGATATCACCGTGAGAAAACTCGTGTCATGTTCCGTTCTGCGTCATCTCTAATACTATAGCAGGACATCCAAACCGTTTGTCAAAAAGAAGGCAGCGTTGACTCTTCTACGGCTCTACCGGAAACACCCCGACATAGTGCAACCGCAATGGGCGGAACGAATTATATCCTTAATGGACGATGTTGACATCGGTGTTGCTCTCTCGGTCACCTCACTCGTTATGGCTCTTGCTCAAGATAATCCTGAGCAATACAAAGGATGTTATGTTAAAGCGGCAGCAAGAATCAAGAGAATAGTCGTGGATGAAGAATTTGGCCAGGACTATCTTTATTACAAAGTGCCGTGCCCATGGCTGCAGATGAAACTTTTAAGATTGTTACAATATTATCCCGCATCAGGTATGTTCTACTATTGCAGTGATGTCTTTTGCTAACAATGCCTAGAGGACATACACGTGAGAGATTTGATTCGTAAATCCATACAAAGAATTCTGGATG
The DNA here is from genome assembly GCA_025389085.1 of Sclerotinia subarctica. NCBI lineage: Eukaryota > Fungi > Ascomycota > Leotiomycetes > Helotiales > Sclerotiniaceae > Sclerotinia > Sclerotinia subarctica. The sequence continues at coordinate 301,750 of QRFI01000011.1, read as the reverse complement.
ATGCGTCCGATATGCCTAAGAATGTTCAGCAAAACAACGCACAGAATGCGGTTTTGTTTGAGGCCATCAATCTCGTCATTCACCTCGACACCGAAGTGGACCTGATGAGACAGATCTCAACAAGACTCGGAAAATTCATCCAATCACGGGAAACAAATGTTCGATATCTTGGCTTGGAAGCCATGACACATTTGGCTGCAAGGGCTGATGTCTTGGACCCAATTAAGCAGCACCAAGCGATTATTATTGGATCCTTAAAAGACAGAGATATTAGTGTCCGGAGGAAAGGTTTGGATTTACTATACAGTATGTGTGATCAAACCAACGCACAACCCATTGTTGGCGAGCTCTTGCAATATCTTCAAAACGCAGATTTTGCCATACGAGAAGAAATGGTCTTGAAAATTGCCATTTTGACCGAGAAATATGCTACTGATATTCAGTGGTATGTTGACATATCATTGCGACTTATTGCAATGGCCGGAGATCATGTTAGTGACGAAGTTTGGCACCGAGTCATTCAAATCGTCACAAATAACGAAGAGCTCCAAGTATATGCAGCGCAGAATATTTTACAGTATGTAAAAGCAGATCACTGCCACGAGACACTTGTGAAAATCGGGGGATACATACTTGGCGAATTCGGCCACTTGATTGCAGAGGATAAAGGTTGTAGCCCAATCGAGCAGTACCTTGCATTACAGGGCAAATTGCAAGGTTGCTCATCCAGTACAAGAGCCATCATCCTATCATCTTTTATCAAATTTGTCAATCTTTTCCCAGAGATTAAACCTAGACTTATGTATGTGTTCCAAGCATACAGTCATACCTTGGATTCCGAACTTCAGCAAAGAGCTTGCGAATATTTGGCGTTAGCAAGCCTACCGACTGATGATCTACTTCGAACGGTCTGCGATGAGATGCCACCCTTCCCAGAGCGACAATCAGCATTACTTTCTCGGCTACATCAAAAGCATGCTGGTACCAGTGATAAGCGGACTTGGATTGTGGGAGGTAAAGATGCCAATGCTAATGAGAAAGATTTTGTGGTTGCTAAGAACCCAGGTCTAAAGCGTACTTTTAGCACAAATGGAGCAATAGCCAATGCAACTGGAGCTAACGGAAGTACCAATGGTACGAATGGCCACACCAATGGCTCGGGTAACGACCTTGCCGGGTTAGATCTCATGGATCAAGGTCCGTCGGAGCCAAAAACCCTTAAAGCGCCGAACCTCGCAAGCGCGGCCCATCTTTCACCAGATTGGGAAATCGGATATAGTAAACTGCTTCTGAAAGCGGAGGGTGTACTTTATGAAGATGGACAAATCCAAATTGGGGTGCGCTCTGAATATCGTGGCCAGATGGCATGCGTCATTTTATACTTCTCCAACAAATCCCCGTCCCCTGTCAGTTCGTTCACCACAACACTCGATCTCGAAGCGAGCGAGAAGGAGAACTTAACATGGGAGGTAAAAGGTTTACCAGAAAGCACAATTCATCAAGGTGCACAAAGTCAACAAATGATAATGTTTGAGTCAAAAAAGGTGTTTGAGAAAAGTCCAACGATTAGGATCAGTTACCTGGCTGGGGCTCTCCAAGCTTTGACACTAAAGCTTCCAATCACCATACATAAATTCATGGACCCAGCAGAATTATCAGCAGACGACTTCTTCAAACGTTGGAAGCAAATCGGAGGAGCACCACGTGAAGCTCAACGCATATTTGGCGTTAAGGGTGGTAAGGGCGGAAATCGTGAATTTACTGATGGATTTGTTCGAAGGACCATAGATGGCTTTAGATGGGGTATTCTGGATGGGGTAGATCCTAACAAGAAGAACTTCGTTGGTGCCAGTGTGCTGCATACTGGCGAGGGGGGCAAATTTGGATGTTTGTTAAGATTGGAGCCCAATTATGGGACTCAGGTTTGTACCCTTATCCACCTTCGTGGGATTTCAATGCTAATTATGATACATAGATGGTTCGTCTCACCATTAGGGCAACTGATGAGAGTGTTCCGCCAGTTCTAATCAAGTTGATGGAGGAAAGACTTGCTGTCGGTGTTTCCACGCAGCCGGAGATGCAGTTGCCACCTACACGGAGAGAAATATCAGATGCTTTTGGTAATATACTTGTTGAGTAAGTGCACTAAATGATTTACAACGAGAGTAAAGACTGAGGGATAGGGGGAGGGATGTGTGAGAAGAAAATAAAATAATGCAAGGAAGGATTTGAAAGATGGATCTGCCTTTGAAAGGAAGGGGTTTGGAATTCCAGTGATAGTGAATAATATAGTGGTAGCCATCTGAAGGCAAGATTTTGAGCGCAATCTTCCTTTTCCTGTTGGCTGGGGGCCTTTGTTGGTGGAGTTTTGGTTAGTAAATAATACTTGGTAGTAAGTTTGATAGCTGCACACTCGAGAGATGATTTTTATAGAGTTATACTTTGGTGGCTAGTTTCTTATGATTGTGGAAGGAATTTTCAATTGAGTGATGTTTTGTTTTGCGATGAGCTGTTACCATTATTTGACTTGAACCTACATATTGATGTTTTCCATTGGCCTAGCTGAAGATGTGGCTCATGCGAAAGAGGGGTTTAATCCAGATTAGGTCAAGGAATGGTGCAGGGAGGAAGATGACAATGCAGGAGATGTTGAATAGCCTTGCGATGACGCTTTGGAGAAGAATGGATGTCAGGTTGTTATAAGGGAATGAAACGGGGCAGGAAGGGAAAGGTTTTGGGTTTGAGATGAGAAAAGAGGGACGATCCTGTTGAAAGATGCCGATGTTAGTTTGAAGGATGAATCGATAGTGCAGTCTAGAAGGAGAATTGTATGATTGTAGGAGGTCGGTTGTAGGTGAAGATAGTACTCGCTCGGGTGAATTGGCGAGGATATTTGCAGCGCATGAAGATGCGAGTACGAGGTACTTTCGCTGCCTTTCACATGAGAGTAAACTTACTTTTATGAACGTGAAAATGATACTCGAGTAGTTTAGCTTTAATCATTTGTTTCTTGTCGCGACGTCCTCATATAAAACCTGCAGCGAACATTTTTATCTTCGCCAGCAAACTTCAAAATATCTCGAAATCTCCGAAGAACGTCATCACTACAATTTCAATTTTAGCTAGAAAGGAAGGGATTAAATTCATGACCTTTCTAATCCCCGGAAAGTCTGAGGACCAATGAGGGAGACGGTATGTAAATCACAAATTTTAAGAAATGGGTGTAACCTCAGGCTTGGATTCCATCGGAGAAGCCGACGACATATTATCGCACATGGCCTAACGGCCATCCAGAACTTCCAGAAAGAATATTCTCAAATTCTTTGTACTGAGGACGAGTATAAAAGTTCTAGAGCGTAAAGAACAATCCTCTCCAGACGAATGAAACAAGCCTGGCAGTGACACAGTAAATACATTGGTTCGCTTGAGAACCCCTCCGTTTCAACCCGAAGACCAACAATTTAATTTGCCAACATCATGCAACGTCGCCTCGTACGACGTGGTATTTCGGCATCATACGATATGATGACCTTCTTTCTGACGAATAGATGACTATCTTTGTAACTTTTGTTGCATGTCTGGGTTTTACCCCGAGTTGAAAGACCTGGCTTTGTCATCGGTTGTGCATTTGTTGCATGTCTGAGTACGCGGGTTCGCTTCGTGTTGGGCAAGTTGGTGTGGTGGGGAATATGCGAGGTAGGAGTACTGTGTTTGCATCAAAGGCTTTTGTACTCGATTTATGGCACACATTAAGTTAGTACTGGTTCTGACAAATGCATATCTTTGAAACTTTACAGGTGCTTTTTTTGGTTGGGATGTCTGTATATCGTTCTTTCCGCTGAAGTACATATCGGTTCACAACCTTTTGCTGCTGAAGCTCATGTTTTTGGTCTCGAATTTGGAATAATCCCTCTCTTTCCAACTCATTTCTCCTTGTTCCAGTATTATCACGTTCTTCTCATACTAGTATCATCTTTCATTTACATATTTCATGAATGTCTTTGGCATAGTCGGGGTTTTAACCAGCGATTCGACCAAACGAAATGAACAGTTAAAATTTCCATTGTGTTGCGAATGCAATTGGAGATCGTCGACATTCCGTAAAAGGGCGGAATTTGGAGTCTTTTTACCATAATGGTACATCATCAAAAGGTTCTTTATTGCGTTCAATTTCATTCGCCTTCGGTCATAATACCTATCATGTGGACTCGGTGCTCAGTAAGTTCTTATGCAGTTACGGAAGTTTTATTTTGATAGACCATCCTACATCTCCCTTACCTACTTCTTTCCTATTCCAAAGGACGTAAGATCTTACATTCAATTCTCTTCTGGCTTCTAATGGCCTCTCCATGGATTGAACTCCTCGAAAGACTGATCTTCAAGGATTCTTATTTCACTCGTCTTACTTACCTCTTCAATGCGCCAGCGCTTCAAAGAGGCAATTATCACCAACTGATCTACATCAACGCCCATGTTTCATCTCGCCAGCAGTCTCATGAACTTTTTCCAGATTTTCAAATCTAAGTATCGGGGTTATCCAGGTCCCAGACGATGCTTCCGGCTTGACTTCCGTGGTTCTGTGGAGGTCTTACAGCAGTAGGCTTCCAGCTCGAGACAATAATGTGAGATCTAACTTACCCTTCCGTACCTGAATTGTGTCGACCATCATTGGCAGAGCTATAGCTTATATCTAAATTTGATTAATGACTCTGAAATCGTTAGATTCTGAAATTGTTTCCGAATATAATGGTCTGGTCCGCTTGGCACATCACTATTCTGTTAACAATGATGAATATCAGTTTCCAAGTTCTCGCGATACTGCAGGCACAAATACTAATTCGGTATGCATAGCAAATGGCGACCGGGACAAGAAGGGATTACTTACAAGATTAATACAATTCTCCGTCCTCTATATTGCTGTTAAATGCCGATGACTTAAAGTTCTTTTTGAGATTCGTTGCGTAAGAGACCTTAAATTTGGATACAAGCAATTATAGTAGCCGTTTATATATGGATTTAACTACTCGAAAAGAGGCATCATAAACAATATCAAGGTGGAGATGGTCTAAGTTGTAGCGGTTACCTACTAGGTTTCACCTTTTGAGCTTGAGATCGTCACTGCTAACACCAAATGATTAAAGAATTCAACACACATCATTTTAAATTGTTAATACCTAGTATCACCGCCATTTCCAATGATATATAAATTCCAAACTCCATATTAGAGTTAGAGTACAAACTGTAGATCTAGACAGACCACGGGGAAAACCCACTTCATAGCAATACTGCTAATTTTGAGGATAACTTTTATTCTTTAAATTATACTGCTAATTTTGAGGATAACTTTTATTCTTTAAATTGTATCAATAAAGGAAGGGGCTTCAGTAATTAGCAGATTCCTAATAATTCATTGTTATCATTTTTTCAATTCCACAACTATAGATCTGAGGATATACTAATATTATCAGAATAATAAATTAACAATAATAACTCCAACAGTGTATTCAAAATTCCCATACCGGTGCGGCCAGAAAGTACAGAGTATACGGGACTCCGACGCCATATCGGTGTTTAGAACTTCAATTTGGCCAATGAAACCATCCCGCCAATTGAATTTCCTCGGTTATCGTACCTAGCATATATTTGAGGATCTATACCCTTCAGAGCCAAGGACCTCAAAATATTTCCCCGCAATTATTTAATCCTGTTTAGGAAGGAGACATGATATCTACCTACTTTTCTGGCTGCACGAGTTATTCATTTTGATTGTAAAAGTATATATAAAACCGACAAGGTGATGAATTGCTGAGGCCCCTTATCTATGTATGATTAAGATTATAAAGGGGTAGAAGAATTGGATCCTCGATTAGCTAGATAAAGATCAACATAGCTACATGGCATCAGCCGCACCAAGCACGTGGGGAGATGGGACAACCTTATGTATTACAACTTCGCTTGACGTAAAAGGCTTGATGGGAGAACACCCGAAGCTTGTGCGAAAGTGGCCTGTCAATTAGAGTTCTTGCTCGCCCATAAGCTTTGCGATTGCGGCGCGACGTTGTATGAATGTGAATCCTAACGACATCATGTCACATAAAGTGGAGGTGAAAATTGGAACGCAGGAGCGTTCACCTGTCAACTTGATGCACTGGCCAACGGAACTTTTAAACCTAATTAGACGATACATCACCTGAATTCTACTGTTAAGGTGTTTTCTGCGTAAGGCCTCCCAAACAGCTTAATTAAATTAGCTAATTTAATTAGATTACCGCCTTAACGTATCCACGGCTCAGTAGCTCTATAGTCTATATCCCAATCCTTCTATGAAACTACCAGATTAAGCATTGTTCATATAATCCATACTTCCGTAAAACGTTAAACTACCCCGACATGTGCCCGAATACGGTGTGCCGATCATTCAAGCTTTAATTCAAGCTTTTTTCTGGAAATCATTTTTGAGTGGGACTACTCAACCCGTTTTGTGGGTCTAGAACTGAAGTCGACTCCAGACATTTATGATTGATTGAGGGAATTGATTTATTCTTCCATTGAGGCTCAGGATTCACATCCCATATGCTCTGGCTAGCTAATGGTTCAAACGTGGTACCTGATCCCATTTCAGTAGGTCTCAAATTCGTTCTTTAAAAGTTGCTTAGTTCGACTTTGCGATGAGATTGATGCAGGATTGAATGTCGGTCCCGGATGGTTGTCGGTGGGGCATACATGAGCATGTATTTTACGTGGTTGGGAAAGTACGGGGTAAGGATACCGTCAAGCTATCAATAAGGTAAAAGCTCGGAGAGGGGAGAATCCTAGTCGGCAGCCCTGCGGACTAATAACGGGTGATATGCAGGAACACCGATGACAGGATGGGTTCTTCGCCTCTGACGTATGAAGTAATAGATACTCATATCTCTGACGGCTTCATACCGGACAGTGATGAGAATCCGAGTATACGAGAAACTTTAAACAGACCGCCAACTCGAAAAATGGGTATAAGAAGATGAATATCTCCCAGCTTGAAGATGTATTCTCTATCAGCTCTCCAGTAACATTCAAAACATAATCAACACTTCCCAAATCACCAAACATCTCAATTACCTACCGCCAACATGGTCCGCATCGCCGCTATCGCCTTATTCTTCATCGCCAGCGCCCTTTCGGTGCAGGCTTGCACATACTGCCAGTGCGAGTTCTCAAACGGTGGTCACTGCTGTGTCTACTCAGTAAGTTCCATTAGGCCATTGGCTTGTATCCATATATTTCAACCAGCTCAGAAACTAACCTTCTGAACAGGATGATGAGGTTGGCAACCTCGATTGCAACAAGTACTGCGCGAATGCTCATCGCGCTGATGGTACCAATGGTGTCGGAGGTCCTGGTACTGCTTGCGCCGCTGGAGGAGCTTACAAGTGCGCCACCATCCCTGAGTCTCTTGACCGTACTCCATGCTACAAGCAGTAAGGGATTCGAAACGAAGAGGGAACTGCGAAGGGCAATTAGTGGAGGCTGGCCAGGATGGGGATCGCACTGTTATGCATCAAGGCCCCGTTCATCTTGTCATTGTGGATGAGAGTTATCATAGCTGAATTGGAGAGTAATGGTAGTGACTAGGCAGTAGCAGGTTGCTGAGTTCAAATTGAATTGAATTCATAATAATGCCTTCGATAGTTTTTGCATCGCGAGATATACATAAGTGACAGTGAGGAATATATAAATAAATGCAACAAAAATAGAGTGCCTTTTCGTCTGTCCAGAAATTATCTGACATACACAAAGCGGCACAGACTTCATACAAAATCATAGCAGTCACCCATGTACCGATTGCCCTAGACTTGGATGTGGGCTTCACTTTTACTTGTAGAACTTGATGGAGTTGTTTTTGTCACTCACTCAAGTGGAACTTCATGAAAGTGCCGAGACAACTAGTCCCCAACCCAGAGGGCTGCCTCTCTGGCTGCGTTGAACTCCATCCTGCGATTGTGCAAATATAGAAGTAGTCTCTGAATCAAGAATATTGTTGGATGCAGACTAATAAACTTGGCAATTTAGATGTAAAGCGAAAGCGAAGATACCCAGGTGTATTGTCACAAGTCAGAACAAGGAATTCCAGATAGCGGTAGTTCAAGATACTTCCAGAAGAGCTAGAAATGGCATTCTCGTCTCGCTGAGGTGCCTCATGGACCCAATAACTTTCCGAGTCTTTTTCATGCAGTTATCTTCGAGATGATGTATTAATTCCGTCAATATGTTGATAGATGTCGACGTTTGATGTTGTTCGATGTTTGGTGATGCAATCGGAGCGCGGATAAATCTAAACCTAAAGTGTAAGGCTTGACCTTCATCGACCGATTATATCCACCAATCGGAGCAAGAGGGGTGATTGTTAATGGGTTATCTTTTCTATCAACCTCAAGTTCATTTTCATGTCTAATACAATCTAAACCTATACTGCTAAACATTGCATTCCGTATCTGGATTAATGTGGTTCATATTAACCGGTTAAAGATCTAGAACCTAATTAGGTCATCTTGCCAGGCTGAGGAGGTAACATACGTGATATTTGGTCAAATTAAAGTATTTTCCTCCCATGAAATGATTACAGCGAATGGCTAAGTGGCTTTACACGAGAACGAGGCATTAAGATTTATCTTCGGGAATCGACAGCCATCAAGTGATGAGGTACAATAGTGTTGCCATGCTGTTACTCGATTGCATAAAGTTCACTTGGGCCTCGGAAGCTTCATTATCTCGTGGCCAAGTGTTTGGTGCGCAAGTAAATATCTCGCTATAGATGCTAAAATTAATTGAGTGTTTACTGTCACAAAATGCTTTTGTCGGATGTCAAATGTGTAGGATCCCTTCAAGGTTTCGATTACCTTTAAAGTTTCTCTTCGAGTCAAGGAAAGCGCAGTGCAATCTCACCTGCAAAAGACAACAAACAGGTAGTTAGAGCAATGAGACTCTACAATAACCTTAACAAGATTAGTCATGTTTATTTCTTCCAAGCAGATACTACAAACACTTTTAGGATACATTGATGAGAGATGTCGCTTGTGCCAGTTGCCGATGATTATTATATGATTCTTGAAGTGGTGCAAACTGCTACACTCGAACAGATCACGAAGTCTTATAAACAGCAAGCGCTAAAGCTCCACCCAGATAAAAATCCTAGGCACGATGCTACTGAAGCTTTTCAATTGGTACGTCCATTTTCAAGCCTAGGCTAATTCGACTTGTCGATTGTCAGGATTTATAAGCTGAGGTTGAATATTGAAGCTCGGAAAAGCCTACGAGACGCTGAGGAATAAAGACAAACGCCAAGCCTATGACCTCATTTACCCTTGCGTACCAAAAGTTCGCCCTCCCCCTCAAGCTAAACAGAACCCTCCAGCTAAGCAGACATTTCACACTGAACTTTCAAAGGCCCCCTCTCCTCAAGCCAAACAAAGACCTCACACTCGAAAATCGGAGGAACTCAGTGAGACAGCACAAATTGCTATACTTCAAAAGTGTAAACGAGAACGTGAAGCGGAATGGCAGGCTTTGAAAAATTCCTATGATTCATCAATCTTGGAGCTGCAGACGGAAATTCAATGGCTACAGCAGGAAATTAAGAATCTGGACAACATTGAAGCATTTGAGGCGAGACAAAAGGCACGAGAGAGCAGCTGGGGAACATGGCTCGTGTCGCCCAAAGGCAAAAAGGTAGAGGACGTCGACGAGGAGGAGGAAAAAGAACACAATGATAGGGAGAGGCAGAAGAGAGGAATTGAGAGAGATTGGAAGAAGATGCGATTGGAATTGGCCAGGGCACTTTTGAAGGAATTGGAACGTCTAATCAAAGACGCTGAGAAGAAACATGATGCTGAGGATCTCGAAGATGATCTAAAAATGGGGATCCTATATAAGATTTGGTCTAGAGAAGCTGAGGAGAGACAGGAGAGAGAGAAAATGGAAAAGGGGAAAAAAGCCAGAGAGATGCAAGAGAAGGAGAGAGTGGAGCTAGAGAGTACATCGAAAATCTGGAAACAGGAGCAGGAGAAGCAAAAGAAGGAAGCGGGAGAGTCGTTGAAAAAACAAGAAAAAGAGAACAGAAAGTAGTAGAGGAATATCGATAAAACCAAAAGACTTTAGGAATAATACGCATTTTATACTTTCCGCGAAGATTTCTCTGAATCTGGTGGGACAAACCAGCTTGTCGCTGCGGCCGTCCCTGTCAAAGGTACAAAATAAGGTAATACGTCATTTCCAAGTGCGATAAAATTTAGAAATATCCGCCACAGTACCCGAGCTGCAAGATGAAGGTATGTCAAACGTGCCAAAGCGGGATACGGGGAGGATACCTCGTCTACTGAGAGGAAAAGTCGAAGAGTCCGCTCAGAAACTCCAACATTTTAGCCCCGCAATAACTATCTCTCCCAATCCAGTTCGCTCCATTAAACCTTCCCAACTCCCAGCCAGACAAATCCTCGGGAGAATAATGAGAAGTAATCAAAAATCACATCTCAATTATCTTTCCAACATCCTTGATCTGAGGCAACTTGCCAAAGTTCTCTTCTCAGGTGAAAGAATTCCACGATTTAGAAAATTCCACAGATCATTTGTCATTTCGCAGAATGGAATTTAGAAGATGTAGAGATCAGTATTATCTCTAACCAAGATCGCCACGCAATTGACACTCTCGCATCATATTATGGCCACGTTCTTGGGGGTAGTAGGACATCATTTTTTGAGGAGGGAAATTCTTGATGTTTTTCATGTATGCTGTGATCTCACTGGATTATAGCAAACTAGAGCCATGCGAGTAGCTACATGTCGCAACTCTTAGCTGCACATATTCTCTGTGAGATTTCTGGGCCTAGAATAGTATTCTTATTATCCCTAGTAGGGTAAAACACCTTGGGATACTGTCCGAATCATGAGATACTACCGATATGTGGCGAGTGATATCAAATTATGAAATCTTACATTTCAGTACGAACTAGCTGGTGATTCTTCTGTTTTTTGATGTTCACCGAGTACAAACTTGTCACCAGTGTCTACATACCTTTTAATCTCACAATTCACCACAACCCTCAAGATTAGATCAAAAGACAATAAAATCAAGAGGTAATATTCGCAGGAATTTTATGTTTTCATTTATTTATAGTACCTATCTTCTATCCCCTGACCTTGCTCTCTACCTCGAACCAACTCAAAAATGTTAAATTCATCCTATGATAAGAACCTCATACCCTGTATTCTACCCCTTTCCTCTCAATGCCTATGTAATAGTTAGGATCTGTCTAACCACAAACCATCTGTCTAACCACAAACCTAGTACCCATATAAACTCCAAATCCTTCCAATATATCACAAATGCATTCCAGATGCGCAGCAATTATCCAGGGTGCCCCAGATTCCCAATGCCCAATGCCCAATCCATAAAACTGTCATAAATCTAGCCACTAAAAGCAGAAAGGCCTGGAATTGGTCTTCGGAGAGGACCCTTGATACCCATCGAATTTGCAGGCATTCTTTCAACTGTCTTCTTCACCACCTTTTGTGGACCCTTGGCCAGAGCTTCAATGTCACTGACACAGAGCCGTCCTTCCTTTGCATCAGGGATGTTTTTCCTTGGCTCGTTCCTAGAAGAAAATCGAGAGTTGTCATCGGCGTGTCGTTTTTTATCACCAGAAGGCTCTTCAGGAGAAGTAGCTCGCTTCCTAGGAGTAAGAACTGGCTCGGGAGATGTAGCTTTTTGTCTAGAAGCACTAGCTTGATGTGTTTTGCTGGTGGCGTTGTTGGTAGAACCAATGACCTTTCTACCGTGGTATGCTGTGGCGATGGTAAAGTGAGCTAAGGGCGGTTCAGCAGGGCCAAGAGGCTTCTTAGCGATGAGAAGCTTATCAGTATTAATGCAAGGTTTTCTAGAGAGAACAGCTTGCTTGGTGACAGGCTCTTTAGTGGTAGTGATAACTGCTGTCTTGGTATTTTGCTGAGCAAGCTGACTTGACAACCTCTTAATCTCAGAAACTTGTCGCTCGATTATAGCACTGGATTCAGCATTCAAATGTGTAAGAGTCTTGGAATCAGCATCGACGCGTAGGATATCTGCATTGTGCAAAGCGTTTTGTTCTGCTAGCTGCTTTGTTAATGCTTCGTTGATTTCTATCTGCTTTTGCAATTGGTGTTGAATATCTTCTTTGTGTGGGGCCATAGCCTCAGCATCAGCACCGCTTCGAGCCACTTCAGCTTTCCGATCCTCGAGCTCGGCAGCGTGTTGGGCTTCTTGCTCTTCTTGTCGCTTGGTCATTGCTGCCAACACATTTTGTTGCTTTGTGGTCATATAAGCAGTTTCTGGAGCTAACATGGTAGGAATTGTAGGAACTTGAACTGGTGCAGCTGATTCAGCAGCAGCAGGAGATGAAGGGGTCGAGGTAGCCGAGGAAAGATCCTCAGAAGCTTGAGCAGCATCATCATTTGCTGAAGATCCTTCAATGAAAGGAGAAGGAGCCCAAGTAGCGCAAACAGAAGAGTCTACAATAGCAAGAGAAGAAGCGGTCGAACGAGGTGGAGATAAGGACCCACCAGCAGAAACAGCAGCTTGAGCAGCCTTCTCAGCTTCTAGACCGACAGAACCGTACTCCAGGGAAGTAGTATGTAAGATTCTAAAGTCATGAGTTGTATCTGTAGAAGATGGATTACCGAAGCCAAACATAGCATCGAGTTCAGAGTCGTGTGTCTTGTGAATTCCAGTAGCGGAGAAGAAGTCGTTGAATTTAGCTGCATTGTGCTGTGGGTCGGGGCTTTGCTTTGGAATATCAGCGATGGCAAAGGACTCGTTGAAATCACCCGTGCCTTTTTGTAAGATTGTATTGCCGATAGTTGAACTGCCGTCAGAATTGTAGTTGGGGCCGGCGACAAATGCATTAAAGTCGAAGACTTCGGAAATACCATCAAGACCCATATCGTTTAGCAATTTATCTGGTTCCAAAGTGCGGGATATATCGCGGCCGGAATGTTTGGTGACGTTCTGGTGCTCGCCACTGTAAGCTCCGAAAGTTTCATCCAGGAGACCAGAGACGAAAGAGTCCGTGAATTCAGTGTTTGGATCATGATCAAACATGCCAGTTGTGCCTAGTTGACAATAAGAATCCTGTTGAACAGCCTCATTGTTTGTAGAAGAATGTGATAGTTCAGAGAAGGAGAAGTCGAAAAAGGAGGCCTCGGGAAGAGGTAGATGTTCCTTAGGAGGAGTCGACTCTGCGTAGATAGATTTGTATGTATGAGATTCGTAGATAGCACCAGGAGCTTGTCCAAAGATAGCAGCTGGAACACCATATTCATTGAGGGAGAGATTGGTTGGAGCAGGGTTAGTAGAAGTTAAGTTAATGTCCTCCCCACTATCAGCGTTACTGACAGAAGTAGATACTCGACGACGATGATCAACCTTCTTGGTACGTCTCGCAGCCTTTTCAACATGAATATTTGGCATACCAGCAGCAGCGTAATTAGCAGCACTAAGAGGAAGACCCATAGTGCTATTGCTAGGAGGGGACGAAGTTAATGGAAGTGGAATGTTGGATGTGCGTGGAAGACCACGAGCCTGTCTATCAAGAAATCGTTGAAGACCTGCGTTACCCGCAGCCTGAACTCGAGCGAGACCATGAACAGAGACGGCGGACTCGAATGAAGGATTTTCACTCAAGCGTTGACGAAGAGGATTCTTGGGAGTAGTAGCCTTCTTGCGAGATGGTTTTCTCGGCGGTGGGGTAGCTTGAGATATATCCATTGAATCCATACTGAATTGACGGTTAGTAGATGGATTGTTGAAAGAGCTGATGCTGGAAAGCGTGTTGATTGGTGATGCACCCATTTTGGACACACCCATTTGATGCATGCCATAGTTAGCAGTGGATGTGTCACAGTAAGAACCATAGCTCGTGTGAGGAGTAGTTTCAGTTGTGGAAATCTGAGATACGTCCATAGAATGCATGCTGGATTGGTTTTGAGCAACAAATTGATTATAGAAAGTATCATTGTCGGTTTGTAGAGAAGCTGATGATTCTGCAATATGTGCTGTATTCATTGGGTGCATAGAATGTTGATGTTGAGCAGTAGCTGGATTGGAGAAGGAACCAATATAAGCTTGTATGGTAGTTGGTGCAGACTCAACATCACTCATCTCACCTATTTCACCCTGGTTACCACCAGAAGAAGCAAATCCTGTGAGCATATTTTTGGAATCCGTTTCGTCGAAATTGATCATGGGTTCCGTAAGATCAAAAGCAGTCTCAGCTGTAGGTTTGGCCTTCTTAACGTACTTGCGCTTCAGAACACCAGGTTTGTTGGCAATCATCTTTTGGGAAGCAATGGTAGGAGGACCATGTATAACACCACCGCTCAAACCAAGACTGCTTTGGCCTCTAAACTGGGCCTCATAGTAAACAGAATGTTTGACTATAGTGATGGTTAGCAAACCATAATAGTAAGAAGTGATTGACTTGAATTACCATAGTTCTCCCACTGGTGTTCTCCAAGAGAAGCATAATGAGTACCGGCTGCATGACTTTTGAGCTCAGCAAGGTTTAGAATGCGCTCAAGGGCACGACTAGGATGTCCAAGAGGGAAACAAAGAGCGCAGACCCATCCTTTGGTGCTTTGGACACACTTGATATCAGAACCTTTATTGAGGGGAGAAGCTTGGGGACCGTTTGGTGCATGTGTTGAAGACATCTTGACGTAAGTTGGTATTAAATTAAAAAGGTGAATAAAGGATGTGGAAAAGTTTGTAGAGGTGTGAATATTCGAGGGTATCAAGGATATACCTGAAAATTGTCAGTAAACTGCAAAGGAGGATAGTAAAAGGGCTGCAAATTACGTTGATAACGAAGAACCCTTTTCAGAACTTTGCCGCAGATAAATAACAAAAGACAACTCAGTTGAGTAATCCTCGCTCGAGATATCTGATACACTTAGTCTTCATTAGCATCTTGAACAGAATATGGAGGGGTGGTTCAATTACCGTTGAAAAAGCCGCAAGAAGTTGGTAAATAAACAAAGTTCTTGTAAACTAGGAACTCCACGATAAACGTCGTAGAAGTAGTTCTTCCACGTACTGAATGTTTTGGTGACAAGAATTGAAGTCGGAAATGATTTTGAAGTACTGTACACTGAAATAGATCCGAATTGGTCCTTTCATTCAGTTGTTTTGTAAGACGTAGTGGAGTTGCTAGAAAAAGTGTTAGTTTTCAACTGGTGAATTCTCTGCAATGGTAGAGGTCGAGGTACTTCTTCAATGTAAGTTAAAATAAAAGATGTGTATATATTTGCTAATGGTCGCAATGTACAATAAAGTCGAAGGTGGTTGCAGATGTGAACGAGGTAAAGAAGAAAGTTGAGCTGTAGGGAAAAATGGTGGTTATAAGGTAGATACAAGAAGTAAAATTGAATTGGATGATTGATTCGGCAGAAGAGATTTCCCCATAAAATATCTTTTGACTGGATGAGTACGGAGAGATGAAACTTATGGCGGAAGAAAGTAACGGGAAATAATCGAAGGGTATATTGAAAAAGTATATCTCAAGAGCATTCAATTGGTACAGAGTGAGATGAGTTGAAAATTCTGAGCGTTGCTTTGAGAGAAAGATTGGGTGTATAAGTAAGATCAAGTAAAATTGCACTTTGGCATACTTTCGTTGTTGATATATCGTGTTCCTGAGGAGAATAAAGCGGAAGAGAATTGAGATTTTGAAAGTATTTTAATTGTGCGTAAAAAAAATTGCTTCCAATCCACTTGCTTTTGATATAGGCTACCTTGATGAGAGGGGGCTGGAAATGAAATGAATTAGACGACATGTTGTCGTTCATGTTCGAGAGTAAAGTGAAGTGAAGTTTATCGTTTAGCCAATTGCGAAGAACTTCGCGATATTCACTACACATCTCTTCTCAACTCATTCCTAAATTCATATAGATCAGAACTAGGTGAGTAGATCTTGATTTTATGAAGAAGGGGAAAATATACGTATCTATATGGTTTGAGTATACTTCCTCCTGCTTCTGCTCCCTTAGGGCTGCTCTGGTCTTTGCTATGAGCGTTGATGACACAAATGACATACCTTTCTACTATTTTTATGATCAAGTTTGAAGATTATTTTAGCCGCAGACATTTACAGGATTATGCAATAAAATAAGCTATACACTCCTCTCCTAGCTGTACAGCAACGTCGTTGGTTCATCGAGGAGCTACCCGTAACACGTGACAAACTTCGTAGGAAGCGAAGGGGTAATGCTTGGCATCATGAATATCTAAAAGCCAGAATCTCTAACAAACATTAACAAATCTAAGCCTATCACGTAGCAATTGATGTATCGATTGATTAAAACACCATCTTAGAATTCACCTTACACTTATTATTCACATTCAATATTATCTTCACTTTTTGGCGGAGTTGAACATTCACTTTCTGACTGACTTTCTTGCACTTCCCTACAAATCGAACTTTAACTTAACTTGCAGGAAACAACCGAGGAGGCTGGGAAGACTTCGTACAATCTGAGTGCAATAATCTACGG
The DNA here is from genome assembly GCA_025389085.1 of Sclerotinia subarctica. Classification (NCBI taxonomy): domain Eukaryota; kingdom Fungi; phylum Ascomycota; class Leotiomycetes; order Helotiales; family Sclerotiniaceae; genus Sclerotinia; species Sclerotinia subarctica. The sequence goes on along the minus strand of QRFI01000011.1, from coordinate 285,190 downwards.
TATGAACTACTGGAAAGATTGAATATCTAGTAAATTCATTAGATTGTAAAGTTACCAGCCGTATGGATCTTATTTTCAAGCTATCCCATACAATTTCACCCGATAAATCTTCAGACAAATTGACGAATGATGAAAGTGTCTGGATGGATAATAAATCCATGCTTCGACTCTGGTAGATGAATGAACCTCGTTAGTGATAGATAGTATATGTATTCGCGGTAAAATGAAGAGGTATAATACTAACAATATTATAATACTCTATCAAATACATCTACACACACAGATATATATATATATATATAAATAAATACATATATACTTATTTATGTAAAAAAAAATAAACAATATTAACAATACAAATACTACTCAAATAAAGATATACTCTTATCTATCTATTAGATAAATATTAATTATATACTTACCTAGTTATCAATAGCAGTAGCAGTAGCAATTAGAATATACCTATTGATAACCAATGACCTGGAGGAATATCACAAATCACAAATCCAACCAAACAACCATTCCAACAATCCTCACACACAATCCTTGTGATAAAAACAATGAATATCTTGTAAAACACAGATCCGGATATCAAATTACTAACTTCCAATTTTCAACCTCCAACTTCCAACCTTCAAGGTATTATGTTACATATATCCACCACCTCAGACAACATCCATCCCACCCAATCTAATGATGCCCCCTCCCAAAAAACACCATAGCCATCTAAAACACAAAGAAGCCTCCAACCCATCCCATCCCACCAAAAACAAGACCGCGAACCGCCAAAAAGTGTATGCAAAGGCATAGCTTATATTCATTCACAACGTACCGAGTGACTTAAATTGCACCACCATTCAAGACTTCCCGACCTAAAACTTTCACCTCCCCGTTATCGGCCGTTCTTCTCCTTTCTAATACCCATCTCTCGCCTTTGATCGGATTGTCCTTTTTGGAGTAGCTAATAGACTCCGCGCTCGCGTTGGATTTGTGTTGTTTGGTATATAATGGTCACATAACCTTTTCGACATCTCCCTCGTGTTCATTTCCTGATGATAAATCTCTCGCCGGGACTTGCTTTTCTTCCGATTCCGACGACGATAGATTCGTATTCAAATTTCCCGTATCCTCAATCTCTCTCTCCGCCTCTTCACTCACAAGATTAAACGCGCTACTCTTCCTGCGGTGTCCCCAAGGTGGTTGTACAAGTGGTCCTCCAGCCACAGGACTACCGCTCCCCTCGACACTCTTCGGGCTGCCATTTCCATTTCCATTACTGCCCAGACTCTTCACACTAGCCTGACTTCCACCCCACGCCCGACTTCTCAACTTCAACAATGCTTCCAAGCTCATATCCGAAGCCCTCTGGTAATCTTCCGCAATCATCAACTGTGCTAAGCCTGGACTAATCATCGGAGAACTACCTGACGGGGCATGTAGATGCGAAATCGACATGAAGGAATTCCGATTGGAATATTCTGAACGCTCGGTAATAGGCGTGAGGTTAGGTTCTCGAGACGCGATTCTCCCGCTTTGACTCCGTATCATACCATCCATTCCCCTTGGACCAAAATACCCACCATTTATGTATTCTGCCGAGCTAGCCGCAGGATGTGAGTAAAACCCGAATTCTTGACCATAAAACCCATCTTGATCGTTAGCCAGCGCTTCTGCATTGGCAGCAGCGATAAATTCATCGTCTTCTAGTGCATCATCGTAATCAAAGTCATCATAAGATGAGGATAAATGTTCATATTGGGAAGAGGTATGACCTGAATCTGGAACTAAGCCAGGTTGATTATCTTCGCGATCCGAGTCAATATGAAATATACTCTGTGTGCTATCACGTCTGAATTTTCCACTGGCCGCTGCACTAAAAGCAGCTGCGGCAAGTGAAGCCTGATATTCAGCAAGCTTATCTTGCGTTAAAGATTGGGTTATTGTTTGAGCTGGTGCGTCTGAAGCTCTGTTTTCGGAAAAGGATGGTTGTGGTGCTAAACCTCCAACTGGACGATTGGCCGTCGGGGATAGTGGTGAGAGTGTGTCCTCTTTTATTTCATCTAATAGACCAGGAGCGCTGGTTGAAACAGCATTAGATGTTTGTCTAGCCATAAATTGATCTTTTATGGGTCGTCCATATTGATCCGTGTCGTTGTTGTCAAATACAGATTCATCAAAAGCGCCCGCATTTCCACCTGAATCAGCCTCTCCCTCCAGACCAATCATTCCATCGTCAAAGTATAGATCATCATCATCTAGTCCTGAAATTGGAGGAAACGAGGTCGACTTAGAACTTTGCTGCTGTACGACGTCTTCCCGTGATTCAAGTAGATTTTGGGTGAGGATACCAAGACCCTGATGATTCACTTCTGAGATTGATTGCTCTCCAGACAGGTGCTTATCTGGAAGGTAAATATTTCCATCTGGAGAAACTGGGGTGAAGACCGAATTAGGTGGTTCAGACGGAAGGAAAGGTGAGTATTTCGTCATAGCATAACCGATAGCTTGTCCATTGGAGTCCCGAGGTGTTGTTGCAGCCCCAGGAGTATATGGGCTCATGGGACTAGAGACGTGTGGTTGAAATGTAAAACCTGCAACATTCCTGTCCAGCAGATCTGGTTGCGCTTCCTCTTCAACCGGCGCGGCTTGTTCCATATCCTGCTGTTCTTCTGTTTCTTGTATTTCCTCCAAGCTAGTAGTGTTGATACTCGGTACATCATCTTCATATCCACCATCGAATCCCTCAAATGCATCTTCTTCATCATAATCCGCGTTGACGCCGGGTATCCTCTCCTCCAATCCATCATCATCCATCATATCATCATAGTTAAAGTCATCGTCCTCGTCATAAATTTGTTTATCGTCATTATTGTCCGGGTCGTTCTTTTTCTCCATTGCCTTCTGGCGATGTCTATCTTCAAGTAGCCTTTCCTGTTCCGCAGCTCCTATCATATCAAAACTAAACCTCGAAGATGTACTCTTCATGTGTTTTAGGGCATCTTTTGCTGAAGCATCGGATACATTTCGTGCCCGTCCGCCCTTTTTCGACGATGGATATGCTTTAGGTGGAGTTGATGCAGGGCCTATCGATATTCGTTTGGACTCGATCGGAACAGGAGGTTCGTCTTTTAGTGGTACTCCGGATCCAACATCTGAAGAGGCTTTTTGTGTACTCAGCCTCTTCAGATCTCCAGTCTGTAACTCATCGGTGACTTTCGAGGCTGAGCCTTGATCAGCATGCCTCTGAACTTCTCGCGCATACGCGGGCTTCGGTGCAGTGAGATCAGACAAGTCGTTAGCTTTCCGTACATGAGGCCCTGCGGCAGGGTATTGCTCCTCCTCAAAATTCTCGGTGAATACGGGGGTGTGATTTCCTGCTTTTTCACTCGTGGTCGAATCTGCATAAGGGCTTCTTTGAAATGACCTGGTCGCATCCGAAACGCTGGCATCATTGTGGGATGCGTTCCGTCGCGGTCCTCTTGGAGCACTGAAGTCGTGCACAACCGTCCCTTTAATTCGAGGATCAAAACTCTCCTTTGAGCTAAAGCTTGTAGTAAGTGATTCCGGAGTTAATTGAGTTATAGCTTGAGAAGTTCTACGTCGAGCCAGAAGAGCCATGGGGTTTAACATCTTCAGCCTTCCTTTAGATGATTGTGGAGGGGGCGCTTCGAGAGGTGGGGAAGGTATTCGAGCACCCGTAGGCCGTCTCCCAGTAGGCTTGATATCTAGATCTGGAGTGGTCGGCCCAGCATGCCTCTTCGTACTTGAATCGTAGACGGCATTAGATTGTGACTTTGAATGGTCAAATCCAGTATTCCTCGTAGAAATTGGTCCTGCATTTCCCGCAGAATCAGGGCTCTGATTGCTCGTGTATAGTGGTGATTTCTGGCTGGTTCCAATTTCCGAACTTCTCTTTCGCGCATTGTTAAGTTTCGCATCCACCCAGCTCTGCCCTCTCGGCTCATGGCCATGCGTAGTTATCTTCCCATTGAAACTCAAATTCTCCAATGTATTTCCATACCCCGCACTCGAAACTCGTGCGATTGGAGGTAGGTGAGGTGAAGGAGAGATCGGCGATGGTTCATCTTCGTACTTAACATCTTGGAGTCGTGGTGGATGACCATGGTCGGCTGAACGTACCGGAGGCTCGAAACTGGGCACCTCTGATTTTGGGGATGAAGGGGTCGATGTGCGCCGGTGAGGTCGCAGATAAGAGAACATGCTGCTGTGAGAGCTCGTACAAGGATTATCAAGGTCCGAAAATCCCTTCTCGATCAGATTCTCGACAATATCCTTATACTAAGCTATTCAATCTTTCCATGCACATTCATCGTTATTCGCATTGGCGTTGCAAGGCCGAGTTGTGTCACCGGTCTCAAATGATAAGAGCTTCCTTGATAAAAGTCGAATAGAGATTCACGTATGTGTCGCGCAAGGCAGGTACAATAGAGGATCGAATTGAATGGCAAGATATCGAGGTTGCGATTAAATGGTTTGTAGTCCATAGACTTCGTGACGCATTTTTCTATATCGTTTTTGCTGAAGCTTATTTCATCAACCCTGTATATGGGTTTAAAAGTTTGCTGTGCATTATCATGCCTGGTCTTTATTGCAGGATGTATAGGAAGAGTAGGGATGGGATAGGATATATACGGGTACAAATGCAAAAAATGAAAAAGGAGACTTTCTTGGTCGAAATTAACTCCTGAGATAATAATAAAAATCTATGATAGCAGCTGTAATCTTACGGACTTGGAATTGATAATGGATCCACTCTAAAAATAAACCACAACATTGTGTTAGTGTCCGTCAATGACACAATATAAACAAATAAACAATAAACCCTTGAAGCTGTGCTCTGATATCGCTGTCACAAGTATCATAACGTGCATGCTTTGTGGCCATCAGAATAAGTGTTCGATTTTCATCAAATCATCTTTCCTCCATGTCCGTAAGGTAAGATTACCATTACCTACAACATCAAAGCCTGACATTCCCCAAAATTCTAGTAAAATCATGCGATTATGATTTTCATGACTAATAATATAACATGCATAAATATCTGATCTTCCCAATCCCTCCATCTATCAAAGTAGGAGTCTCGACACATTTATAAAGTGATTTTCACTTCATATCTCAATGATGACGCCAGCCATAGTCTCCCGCTCAAGAACGCCCCTTTCGACAAGCCTATCGAACTATTCCCCATACCCTTTAAATACCCTACCACTACCTACCTATCAATACAAGAAGTTCGGCTAATCCACATCCATGCCCACGTCGCTAACATCTGCCTCTGTTTCGTCTCCAGCAATACCTAGTAAAGATTTCTCCATCATATCAAGATCATCTTCATCATCATCGTTATCAGTTACCAATCCTAAAAGCTCCTTGTCCATGTCATCAAGATCCTCATCACCTCCGTCCGGTACGCTTACATGTCCGTTTGTCTGGTGCTTTGAGTGATGAACAACCGGTTGATCTTGCTCTTCCTCGGTTTCATCGCTATCTCGTGAGCGATGGCCATTCATACCATTATTCGTCGCAATACGGTTGGTACCAATAACTCCAAGATTTAAGTACTTTTGACCATCCCAACGATCAAGTCTTCTTCCGGCACGTCGGAAAGCAGCTGCATACGCTGACACTTCTTCTCCAAAATCATCCTCTTCACCTTCTAGTTGAACAAGGCCACCAAATCCTCGATCTTTGAAAGGGTAAGGATTTCCATGGTAGGTGTCATCCTCGCTGTCGCTAAAAGGATCTAACATTGCATTCGTTCTCTTGAAGGCGCGGATAAAAGCGCCTTCCTCCTTACGCGACTTTCTCGCCGAATGGTGCGCCTTTCTGATGCCGCGACTTAGAATGTAGTCGACTCGCTGGTTCCTATTCCGCTCGACTGCAATTTGATGCGCGGTTAGCGGTCGATGTCGCCTCGCAAGAGTAGCTGGTACCTCTGGTGCTGGAGAAGATCCCTCACCATTCTTACCGCCTCGATATCTGGAGCCTGCATTAAATACACTGTTAATACGCATGTTGCTGGAACTAAAAGCTCGAGGGGGCGGGGTGGAGCGTGTGCTGTCAAGATCGGACTCGTATCTGGGGCGAACCTTACTAATCAAACCACCAGGAGTTCCAACTACATCATCATAACGAGGTCGCATACGACTCATAATAGCAGATGAATTGGAACCTTCATCGGGGGGCAAGTTGAGCTTCGGCTTGGGGCCACGTTTCGGTGGCCCATTTTCTGCTTGGAAGGCTATTTGATCGGCTTCAATGATGCGTTTGCGCTCGCGCATCTTGCTTTGGCCATATTCTAGCTCTTCTTCTGTATCGATGTTCTCCAACGCTTCTTGTTCTTCTGTCATATCTTGTAATTGCGGAACACCCTGATTCCTGACGTCAGTGTGGTAATCAACACCAGAACCAAATGGATTCTCATCCGCCCCCTCCTCTGTAAAGTCGGATTCAAGGTAGAACCACATCAACCATAAGAATGCCTTGGCCCTCGACTTGCTGGTGATTTGGGTGTTCATGATGAGGTCGAAAAATTCACGGGTTGTAGGGAAATGTAATTCTGTGACCTTAGAGGCGTATGTAGCAAGAACAAAGATTAAATTGACTGGATTTGTTCGAGGTATCGGTGTGGTTTTAATCTTGTCTAAAGAAGCAGGTTCAGGCCGATCCTCAGATGCACCCTTCAGAATAGATTTAAGTCGAGGTGCATCCTGAAGCTGTTTGTAGGAATTGGGATCTTGTCGAGCTTGTAAAGATGGAATGGCATGGTAGGTACGAAGTTGTGCTCGCATTTCTGGGAAGACTGAAACTTGTTAGTATGTGAATTTTCGAGAAAAGATAATTACTCACAGTTCAAAGTGGTATTCATGCGACCGAGATTAACCAAGAGGCACACCATTGCCATGTTCTTCGCTGGCTCATGTTCGCTCAGCAATTTATCTCTCAAGATCTTACTCGTTTTGCTACTCCTAGCCATCGCATCGATATAAAGGTCTGCGAAAGTCTGCTTCGGCATGGTATCATCGTAACTATTGGTGAACACAGCATTGCCGTCCTCAAAGATGAGTTTCAGAAAGTCGTACTGAATATCCTTTCTCCATAGTGGCTCTCCGTCATCCTTTTTGAGATGACGAATCTTGTTGTTCTGTGGCCCAATGTTTCCTTGCATAGCGATGGCTTGATCTTTGGCAGATTTATTCCGTGCACGCGACGATGTCCCAACAACTGTACTTGTATTATTCTCGCGGGCGGGAGTTCTGCGTTCCTCGTCTTCAGTGGTTATATCGTTGGCTGATTTTGTCGTTGTTGGTGGAGTGTTTTGAGAAGATTCGGTATTACTGGTAACATTTTTTGAAGGCGAGGCTTTGAAGTTTGCTTGAGTCGGTGATACATCTTCCTTGTCAGAAGCGACAGTGACGACTGAATCCAGCGAGTCTGCCATTTCTTTCCGTTGTTACTGCACAGAAGCGAATAGAAAAGTCAAAATAATTATTAATGAATAAGTGATTCGGCGTATAAATTGAATTTAATCCATTTCAAAATCAATTGCTATTAAAGTTAATATTTGAATTGGAATTTGTTGAATTAAAATGAAATATGGGTGAGAAGTGATATAATATTTAAGATTGAATTGATAAAGAAATAATTGAAAATGATAAATGGTATTTTAAATTGAGGCTTCTCATTTCTATACTTTGTAAGGGTACTCTAATAATAAGTGAGATCTTGCATTTTGGCTAAGGAAGCTTTAGCTACTGCGGAGTATTTATTGTATACGAGTCCTTGTTGTGGTTGGACGAGAGAGATTGTGGTCTGCATAGGTCAACGTAGCTGGAGCTATGATGAATTTCTCCCCTTTATTACTATTATTAAAGGAAAATGTACAAAGGAATATTAACGAGTACAATTCCCTACCTCACTTTGTATGTTGTATCTTGGTATTACCCAACAGACAAGTGTTCCATCATGTTTTATCTTGCTTCGTTTAGACATTCTCCATCCCGCCGTCGAAACATGAATCTCAGCTTACTATTTCCGCCTGATGGAGAAGACTGTTACTATAATTATTATTACAGACATTTTACCAAAATCCCCATGGCTACCAACAAGAAGGAAGAAATCAGGCCCGGCCCCGCCTGACACACTTAACCCATACTGTAGTGATCCTTTGCGGTGGGATTATGGAGCATTAGCTGAGCTTAGGTGCGGCAGATGATCTTGCATTTGATCCGACCAACTAACCCGCATCCATCCTATGCACCTACCACAATATGGCGTCTGGGACGCTTACACGCCTTACCATTTACTCACGAACTAAAACGTCCCGTATTTGGGTGTGCTAATGAATGCACTACTAAACCATACCTACTCCTCTCATCAGCCATCCCACAGGGGAAAAAAGGATACCAAAAACCCCCAGGAGTTAAAGCTTCCCTATTCCGCCACTCTGGATCTTCCTTCCACCGCATACTCCGTGTATCCTGTGAGACCCGCCACCCGCGGATCATCCACTTCCTAAGGATGGCATTCAAGGCATATCAATTCCCCACACGATCTATACGAGAACTGCCGTAAACTGGCATCTCGTTTCCTTCCTATCTGGAACGCTCATCTAGGAAACAGATCTTGGGCTGAGTGAGAGGGCAGCGAAATATGTCATATCCGGGAGTACTGTGCACACAGCCTCGGACCTTTAATCCCCCCACCCATCCTGATGGAAATGGCTTGTCAGATTTTACCCACACCTTTTCTGTAATTTGTCGGGACCGTTACGGACTTCCTTCCCTTTGCGCAGGATCCGAAAATTCCGCAGGGTACGTACCCGTCGTTTCGTTCCAGCTTGCAAATGGTCACATACTAGATTTTATATCCATGAGACGGGCCATACGGTGGCTTCTTCAGGGGTTAGCGAATGCAGTGTTACCAAACGCCTTAATCCCACAATGTCATGTTTTCTCGAAGGCTTATGATGACGTTTTTGCATGGAGGAAATTATTTTTTATAGAGTCTAAAAGTAAATATTGAGCTGAACCTCCGAATCTATCTATCTACCTCTGGATAATGAAGCCGCGCGAAAGTAAGCAGCATAGAGTATAGGAAATCTGACGTAACATAAAAACAGGCAGCAATTGATTCTTGCTGGAAAGGAAAAGACTGAAACTGGAAAGAAAGGAAAAAGTAGTAAGGAATTGCGCAAGTATAATGAGACAGGGGCTGGTATCGTTGATTCCTTTTTTTGCTCGTCCACCGTCTATACCGAATAAAAAAAATGATGTGTTGAATGAAAGTCGAGAAGAAATAGAAAAAAGTCTAAAGATGTAACATAGCAAATAGCCAAGGCCATAAATGCAGCCCAAAATCGTGTCGAGATCGTGAAAATATTTAGGTCATTTCGTGTCAGCATTTCGTCGTGACTTTTGCTCAATAACCAGAAGTTCCATTACCACCGCCAGCCGCACTTCCATAATCATAGTAGGTTTGATCGCCCTCGTATGAAGGAGCCTCTCCTCCATAATAAGCTTCTCCTCCATAAGCTACATCGGCGTTTTGATAGTAGCTTGCCCCATCTGCTGGCCGAGATTCATACCTAGATGCATCCTCTCGAGCTCTACCCTTTGAAACGACGTGCTTCATAGAGATAGAACCCCATGGCGAACCACCGGCGTCAGGACTGTCGTAGTAGACGTCATTTGAATCAGCCGTGTGATAAGAATGGCCAGCATGAGCACGATTCTCAGTGTCTCGATCCTGACGTTCTTTGTCCGCCTTGGCCTTATCCCCTGTCAAATGTTAGCTAATTGCTGAAATCTGAGTCATACAGTGACTTCTTACGGAATTTTCTCTGTGCTAATCTGTTTTGCACTCTCCTTCGCTCTTCCGGATCTGTGATGCCAGACCAATCATCTTCCTTCGGCTTTGACTTTCCGGACGAAGAGCTCTTCCCATTCCCAGATGAAGATCGATTGGAAGAAGACATTTTGGCTTTTGCTTCGGAGTTTGACTCGAAATTTGACTTCGATTTGATAGTTTGACTCTTAAAAGCTCGTTCTTGTTCCAAGGAATGTTCAATGTACTTGGACTCGTTGACGTCGGGCCTTTCAATGTTCAGATAATGACTTGACACGCAAAAGATGGTGCACTAAAGCCAACAGTGAAATTTAACACTTTCGCTGAGATCTCCTGTCCGGGCGTCTAAGAGAATAAGAATAGAGTGACGATTGAGCTCTTGATGATGGTCCTGCGAATGTATGCAGTGCTTGAAACACGATATACTTGAAAGCAACAAGTCGCAATGCAGATAAAGATGCTGAAGCTCTCTATGATATCAAAGAAGATGATTGATGGTGATGATGAATGAGTTGATAGTTGTTTGATCATAGGAAACTTCCCTAATTTATAGAACTAGACGGCGGCGCGGAGGGCAGATTCAATGAACGCTTTTGGATATCAAAAATATATATATAAAGATATCCGTAAACATACTTGCAAGAGAAGCATACAAACCAAGGGTGAATGGAACGTCAAATGGAAGCACTGCCTCCAGGCGGATCAGATATATGACGGCCATGAAAACGTGACTGGCTATAGGTCGATATGAGGTAGGATACAGGTGAATAGACAAATTAAGAAAGTCCTAGTTCCTCTAAGGCAGCTTCACCTAGGTTGGACTATAACTTGATCCAATGATTGAACTAAGCATACATGTGACTTAGTGTAAAGAAACTCATCCAAATACGGGAATGAGACGAAAAGGATGATGAAACTTAGACAGCTAGGATTATGAGGATGGCAGAGCTCCCAATCAATGATATAATGGCCTTGCGGTGTAATGGTGATGCCATCCAATTCAGAGGAATGTCTGGGGGAAGGGGATTGGCCAAAATCCTTCATCGCGTTATTACCGTTTATGGCCGTTTTTTTACTTAATCAAGACGTCCAACAGTGGAGTCCCAATGTATGAGACTCTGCTCTCTATCTTGCTGTAGTGCCGGAAACAGAAAATAAATTAAGCCAGTTATAGAAACGGTAGTGAGTACCCATTGTTTTTCGAAGATGTTCAGACAGAGAGTGTTGGAGGTACGGTTACGATAGCTTCGGTTCCTGCAATTTGTTTGACCGGGGTCAATTTATGGGATTTCAGGATTTCAGGCAGACGGATGAGTCCCTAAAATCCATCATAAATGAATAGATTGATCAATACCTGCATATAATTGTATATGCTTATCTCATTCTTTTCTGCAATTGAACTATCTAATTAGCTTCCTAAACTTTGTACAGGAAAATACCGGCCGATGTGTCCACGGATTAGCTCACCGGCATCCCAGTACCGGCCGATGTGGGATTAGCTCACCGATATACCAATTTTTTCTACTTACGAACACATCGTTCAAGATGTTCTATTATGCATTGCGCCATGAGGACACTTACATATTTGATCAATTGTTCTGGTATGATGCACACATCCACGTGCACTGCCATATTGAGTCTTCGAATCCGGACCCAATAGCCATATGATTTTCTCATAAGGATGCTTGTTGACATCAGGTTGAGTATCACTATCCATCCATTCAAAACATCGGACGAAAATATCTAAGAAGCCTTGCTGTGCCCGAAAACGCATATCGTACATGTTCGCCTCCGCTCCTACTGGTGAAATTGTCGATCTTGAGAGCTGGATGGGGATGGGATTAAGCGGCCTGAAGTGCCTGACTTCGGCTGATATTGGCTGATCAAAATGACCTTTCCTCCTGCATGTCAAAAGTTCTCCAGTTCTCTGATATAAGTGTCCCGGCTGCTAGATTGATCTACCATTTTATCAAAACCTGAAATTGTATGGTATTACAATATAATAGCTTATCAGAACTTCTTTAGCGAAATAATAATCTGGAGGAAAGATCCTCCGGCCTTCCAGGAAATTTCCAGCACAGTCAGCTCCTTGGCATCATCCATAATCAATGCGCCTCCATTATTGTACACTTAAGAATAGTACTGTCGAAGACTCGAAGCAAACGGGCACCTTTCATCAAAAGGGGGTATCGGGTACATTTCGCGCAATTGCTAGAATGAGAAAAGTATCAGGGTGTGAGCATGAATGAGCTTACGAGGGCTCTGGGGAATGATGAAATAAGGAACCATGTATCCCCCATCTTATACAGTAGTACCGGGTTTTTGGGTATTCCTAAATAGGGTTAGGCTAGTATGAGGAAACATATAGAAAGAAACAATGATCTAGGTATTTCAGCAAAAGAAGGACGGAAATAGTGTTAAGTCGAACTTTGCGCCGCGAAGCTGCAATTTCACGTGGCCTTGGAGCCGACCCCGCCTCATTTAGACTACAATGGCAACTTAGGTATTGAGTCAACATCCAACTTCAATATGTTATGAGTTCAACTGCAGCCTTGTATAGATATCTTCTAGAAGACTGTGACTTGTGGATAGAGATCCCAGAATATCACAACGAAGCCACCTCCTCCCTATGCATGCCATACACTGCCTCAAACATAATCTTACATCAATCAATAGCTTGCCCATCAAGCCTTTTCTTATCTGGCTGCGCGTTTCTCTTCTCCTCTCCTCTTTGCTCGAACTTCAGCTTGTCTCCTTTCGCCGCCATCAATCTTGTGACCTCTGCGGTCTTCCCATAATCCCTCTTTGACAACAAATCTTGCACCATTTCCTCCTTTCAAAGGTTGCACATGGGGTCCGACAATGGTATGTGCTCCCTTAATAGTCACACCCTGGACAGGGACCATCTGCTCAGCCAATTTATTTTCTGCACTGCCTCCTATGGGCACATTGACCACTATCTTTCGTTGTCCCGGGGAGGATGTTGCGGTACCTGCACTGTGTCTCGGGCTTGAAGATGGTACTTCAACTACACGCAATTCTGCAGCTCCATTTTCAATATGTTGAATATCCCCACCAATGCCGTACTGCCCTTTTCTAAATTTCTCGCGCCAGCGCAAGAGGTATTTTCGACTTCGTGGAGGCTCAACACCCAATTCTCGTAACTGATCAGAGGTCAATGTAAATAATGCTTTCCAAGAAGTAATCTTCGATGCATGCTGGCTCAAGTTCCGTCCAATGAGTGTAAGAAATGTTTGAGCATCCGGCACAAAGGGAGTGGGACGTGGTACGGGCGGCGCCTTCATGCGATAATGCAAACTTCGTACTTGATTGCAAGTGGTTGAATCCGTAAATGGGAGGAGAAATGAGGGAATTGGTCGTAGTTGGTAAGGCTTGAGGATCATCATGGGCAGATTCTAATGAGTAAGTCAATATGGCTCCATGCCACAGAACAGAGTCTAAACTGATCATGCAGGATTGAAGATGGGGACCAATTGTACATACTGTAGAATGATGAATGGTTAAATGGATGCCGGAGGTCAAGGTATTAATACCAAAGGCTGCATGAACCGTATATCAACTGGGTGCTTTGATGCCAGTCAATCCGTCTCAATTTGTGTCAACCAGCAGAAGGCCGTACCTAACTTTTGGGATTCTCTTGAACTGCCTAGTGCCTCACAGTTCGATTTTAATCTTAGTGTTTGTTCGGAAAATCTTAGATCACGTGATGTGGGTTAATGGGAATAAAGTATATCCGACTCCCGATGATGCTGACCTTCTTATCGGTTATCAAAGTGCATAGTACAGTAATCTACTAAGAAAATCCCGAGGCAGGTACCTCAACCATCACAATCATGCACAACTACTTGCTATTTGATATTGTCTGCCACTCATCTTTCATTATCTCACATTTATTAGAACAAGAAGATAGTCTCCTTTTAAATCTAATAAACTCTAGCCCCTTTCTTTATATTCATTAAACGAAGTAAACTTCCTGCACGTGGAGGCTTTGTTATGTTTCGAGGTTTACATATCCTGGTGAAGAGATTTGGTTCCCAGGATTGATACAATGGCTCCTATCAATCTGCCTCCTAAGCATAAAAGGCGTTTCGGAATCATTCCTGATGACTATGTCTTTGCACAGGAGTTAGAGGCACAACAAACAAATATTGAAGGTTATGGTAATGGTAATGCTAATGATGAGGATAATGAAGCTCTCCGTAATGAAGCTCCGCTGGCATTTGCCACTGTTATTACGGATGCATTAATTGGTTATCTTACCGCAAACCAGGTAACTATTATCAACCATATTTTGTTCTAGGGCCACATTCAATTGACCTCAAAAGTTTGATTGTTATCATTGATTTCTAGAAGCGCTAATTCGAGACTCTAGAATGCATCAGAAGAACCTCCGCAGAAGCGACAGAAACTTGTAACAGGATCTGGGTTGCAATCATCGAACGATCATGTGTCGGGAGATTACATCGTCGTCAAGGAATCTTCGTGGGAAATCAGATGTCTTCAATCAAAGTTATCCTCGGATAGCACCACCTTGAGTAAGCAGAAAATCCGCTTTAATTGCCTCTGGCATCGGCATCATGAGAAATCCTGGCCATCTCATATCACAATTGAAGATGACGATGGTAATCCTTTGCTTATCATACCCTTATCACTTGAGAATACATTGACGAGCATTCCCAATCCCTTAAATGACGTCCTTGTTTGTCTAATGGTCGATCGAGACTCTAAAAAGCACGTTCTACAATCAAGTAAGTTATGGACAGAGGCTGGAATAGGTTTGCGTAAACGGGACGGCTCGGATTATATACAAATACATTTTACTATCAAATGGGAGGTAGCAACTCACCCTGAGTCAATACAGCTCAAGAAAACGGATGCCCTGTTAAAGGTTTTAAACACTTACTTCCCTGATCCAAATCGCATGAATTTGGATCCGCTGTCTGCGCAAGATTTCTATCAATCTGCACATTCGTCAGATCCGGATGATGAGATTACTGCCTCCATCGAAACACCCCGCTTGAAATCAACCCTTTACTCATTTCAAAAGCGGGCTGTACAATGGCTGCTTCGTAGAGAAGGTGTTGAATGGTCTCGCGCGACCGCAGATGTCAAGGAGGCACAGTTCGAGGTAGCAGATCAATTGCCTGTCTCGTTCATTGCAGCAACAGATTTAAAAGGGCGCTCTTTTTATGTCAGTCATTTATTTGGAATAGTTACCTTCGACCTTGCTCCTTTCTTCGCAATGGAACGAGAAATCAAGGGTGGTATTCTTGCAGAGGAGATGGGCTTGGGTAAGACTGTAGAAATGATTGCTCTGTTGACACTTCACACCCGTCCTAATCAAGCTCCGTCGACTATCGATCCATGTTCTGGGGAGAATCTACAGACAACAAATGCGACCCTAATAATATCACCACCGTCTATATCAAGTGAGTGTTCAATCAAACTTGCGTGCCAATCATATCATTTGTTGACAATATTCAGAACAGTGGATCAGTGAGATCAAAACCCATGCTCCACATCTCAAGGTTACTTACTATGAAGGTATCAAGAGCCGGACACTTCACCATGAGGCAATAATGGATGACTTTGTCACCTCCGATATAGTCATTACCACGTATGCTATACTTACATCAGAGATCCATTTCACCAATCTGAATCCGGGGAGAACATTGCGCAGGGAGTCAAAATACCAAAGACTCAAATCGCCTTTAATGCAGTTCTCGTGGTGGCGTGTGTGCCTAGATGAAGCACAAATGATTGAGAGCAGTGTTAGTAATGCCGCAACTGTCGCAAGGATGATACCTCGAATCAATGCTTGGGTAATCACAGGCACTCCGGTATGTGTTTCCAGCTATTAATTCCTTCTGCTCTTCCTCGTTAGGACTTCCGATTGTCCGGATTGCTGTCCAGGTTCGATACATTTAGAAAGTTTCCAACGTTCGAAAACCTGTGAAGCATTGAGTTCAATTTAGTGTTTGCAGTGAGGCTCATTACATATGGATTCATCTCATCGATTGGTTGGACACATAAAAAAATTTCAGCCATTAATGATAATTCATTGTCGGCTTGAAATACTGACCGTTGGAGAACCTAAAACCACACCTTTTCATTCACCATATGAGATGAAATAAACTGATTGTAGCATAGGTCAGAAAGAACATCAAAGACTTACTAGGGCTACTCATCTTCCTAAGATATGAGCCCATAGTTTCGCTCTGGCCATCGTTAGTATCCTGCAAGCAAGACTTCCACAAGTTGTTCGGATCTATCAGCTTACGTCACTCGAAACAAAGTGTCCGTAAAGAGCTGAACTTACCCAAACAACGCCGCTTCGTAATAACTATGTCATTTAATGCCATTGAAGAAGCATACTACCAAGAATTATTTAGTCAGATGTGTGCAGAATCAGCATTGACCCCCGAGGGTAAGCCTCTTGTATACGGCTGGAAACCGAAGGATTGTGCCGAGGTAATGAGACGCTGGCTTGTACGATTGAGACAGGCTACATTGCACGCGGAAGTTGATGGACGCAATAAACGAATCATTAAGCAAAATGGAAGTGGAGATGATTCGGAACCAATTGTTCAAGCGGCAAGTAAGTCGGGAAATATAGTAATGATGTGCCTCGGGGTGAAGACTAATAACATTATTAGGTAAGGTTCTCGAAGTTATGTTCTCACAAACAGATGTTGCGATTAGAACAAATCATCGGTCGCTTCTTCTTTCTCAGCTAAAAAGGGGGCAATTGTATGAGGACTCACCTCGAGTTCAAGAGGCTTTGAAAATCTGGGAAGCAGTAATCTTAGAGTCCTCTGTTGGTCTAGGTGAAGCTAGAGATGAGTTAATCGGCGAAATATCATCCGAGAAAGCGAAGCGGGCTTTTCATCTAGAGAAAGGTTCAGATTCGTCAATAGCCGAAGCTGAAGAGACGATTGCCTCGAGCCATAGTCAAAGCGCTGAGAGGATCAATGATGAAGGCGTTGAAGGACAAGATAGGTGAGGACTTTTTGAATCGTCTTACGAACACTCTAACAAATTCTCACTTAGATTGGATCCTGCCTCGCCCATAGGACTGAGTCGAGTACGGTTGAGAGCCGCCTTAGAACTTCATCACATGGCGGTGTTCTTCCGGGCAAATGCCCACTTCCAGATTAAGACGAACGAGGAAATGACAAGCTCGAATTCTCCCGAGTTTAAAAACCTTGATATACTCGAAAGACAGGGTTACGAAGAAGCTAAGGACTTACGGCGCGAGATATTACAAGATGTAAGTTCTGTATTCCACTAGTGCACATTTGCAATACTATGAATTGAAGCCCCAAACCTCCCCCCTGGCCTCCAAACCCCGCCACGAAGAGAGTACTCCCCAATTCAAATAGACACTTCTAGTCAAGCAAGGCTAACCAAATCATAGGCCTTTAACAAAGCAAACTCAATGATGATCACAATTAAAAACGATACAGAATCCCGCACACCTCTCCAATTGCCTAAATACATACCCAACACTCTCAGCGGGGGCCCCGAAAGCTGCCGTATCATGGAAGAGTAAGTTGCAAATATCTGCATTTCTAATCAAACCAACCATTGAGCTAGATTTTCCTAGAACTTTATGCCCTATCCCTACTTACTAACTAACATTTGGGCAGCCTCGAAAGACTCGGGATTCATCTAGACAACCAAGCCCATCAGATTAATGAATGGCGAGATCATCTCCGACGGATTTTGTTGAGCCCATTAGTCGACAACGATGATGATGAAGTAGCTATTAGTGGAGATGAATATGAGAATTCTACAAAAGTACAAGAAGAAGTTGTAGTATACGTACAAGCATTGCGGACAATGATTGCGGATAGACAGGCATCGTTGAGCGGAATACGGAATTTTTTAACTGACGAAGAAGCTAAAAACGCTCTACGGGAAGCGAGAAAGGGCAAAGGCCCTTACCCAGAACGACTGCTTGAACTGTTCAATGTAAGAGACCGCTTTGTCCATGAAGGCAGTAGTGTTAGAGGGGCTCTGTCAGCACTCCGGACCCTCGTGTCTAAACTGAAGGCAAATAATGCACAAAACGAACTCTCGATTGTTGAATCTCAACTAAAAATGACTCACAAACAACTCATGAATCAGACGAAAGTAGCTGAAGCTCTGGAGAAGGAAGTAGGACTGTTCACAAAGTGTATGAATTTTCGAGTGGAATATTATAAACAACTACAAGCAATCTCAAATCAGGTAGCTCCGTATGCAGGTCCAAACAATGACGATGTCGTTGTGAAGATGCTAGGAAACGAGCAGGTACTTATCCAGCGCTTAGCTACCTTGAGAGCCAAGAAAAGATATCTAGTTCACATAAAGGAGGAGGCGGAAACCCTTCAAGATACGCGAATGTGCATCATCTGCAGAGATGGATTCGAGCTTGGAGTTTTAACCGTCTGTGGTCATCAATTCTGCTCCATTTGTATCAAGCAATGGTGGAAATGTGAGAGCCCAATTACCTTAAGTGCCGCATAGATATTACTAACCTATTGAAGCACATCATAGTTGCCCTGTCTGTAAAAAGAAATTAATTCACGCAGATCTTCACGAAATTACCTACAAGCCACAAGAACCAACACTGACCACCGAAACAGAGGAGATTAGAGAGCCACTGAAGGAACGATCGCTTAATTCTAACACCCCTCAAAAATCCGCAATCTACTCAGACGTCAGCCGAGCAACTCTTTCTGCCATCAAGAATGTCGAGCTTCCAGGTAATAACTCATTTGGCACCAAAATTGATACCCTTGGTATGTAAATATTGACTCCATTCCACAAGGCACCACTAACTACTTCCAAAAAAGCCCGCCACATTCTTTACCTTAGAGAATCAGATCCTGGCTCAAAGTCAATCGTTTTCTCTCAGTTTGCAGATTTTTTACCGATCTTGGCTCGCGCATTCCGTGTATTTCGCATCGGTCATGCATCCATTGATAAACCTAATGGAATTGAGATATTCAAAAATGATCCCAACATAGAGGTTTTCCTGCTGCACTCTCGAGCGCATAGTGCTGGATTGACACTAGTCAATGCTAGTCATGTGTTCATCTGCGAGCCTTTATTGAACACTGCCCTGGAAATTCAGGCCGTAGCACGCGTCGATAGGATTGGTCAACTTGTCGACACAAATGTTTACTTACATATTATTGGCAATAGTGTTGAACAATCAATCTATGAGTTATCTGTTAAAAGACGCTTAGAACATCTGGGACATACAGCCAAATCGAAAAAAGGGAAAGAGAAAGAGCTCTCGGATGAAGAACTGATAGCGCACGGCCTGGAAGAGGCTGATAGTATAGAGATGCAGGAATCGATACTTGCGAATCTTATAGCCAAGGGCAAGAATGGTGAAGTCGTTGCAGAAAACGATCTATGGACTTGCTTGTTTGGTGGGAGAACGAAGCGGGATACTGTGGATCTTACTGGTGATGCTCCAGGTGAAGATTTAATGGACATAGCAGATCCTAGTGGCAGTGATGCGGTTTAAGATACTGAGGATTCGTTTGGCGCGGTAGATTAAAATGGTAGGGACAGATAAATCATTGGACTTTAATTGCTTGGGAAGTCGGGAGGCACAAACATTAAGGTGGGAGACACTATATAGTTGGGCTATTTGGCGGGTATCGGAGTTATCATGGTGATGATATCATGCACGCTCATGACCAAATGTTAGGACATGGTTCGGGACACGGGGTATATTTACACAATCAGCCAGAACTGGTGACAGACACTTAGCTTTTAGTTTCCATGTGTCTATGGCTTTAGAGCTCTTTTTATTGCAGGACCTGAAATTTTCCTTCAACGTCGTTGTTTAAGAGAGTGTGGTGTGACGATGCATCTGGATTTGAGACCGAATACCCTTTTTGGTGATTTCTGGCCGCGCATGTTGCGATCCAGCAATGTTCACCTAGATGATATAGCATATTTGAGATGTTGAAATG
Organism: Sclerotinia subarctica; assembly: GCA_025389085.1. NCBI lineage: Eukaryota > Fungi > Ascomycota > Leotiomycetes > Helotiales > Sclerotiniaceae > Sclerotinia > Sclerotinia subarctica. Next base: position 265,325 of record QRFI01000011.1, on the reverse strand, counting down.
ATTCGGAGGATCGAAAGCAGTAGAAGATTTGAAATATTGAGATCATTTGGAATATTTATCTTATTTAGGAGGCACAGAGCTATTTGAATATTTCATTTCCAGCTATTCATACCTACCACATCATTTCCTCCTATTCATCCAATCTAATATAGCTTGATGTGTGATGAAAGAATTTCTCAATATTAGTCTCCTGAGAATACTTGAAATATGATGGATATATCTGGAACTTATAATTAACCTATGCAATGTTTCCTCAAAGAACGCCTCTAAACCCAGTGTTAATGTTGCATTATGATTTCGCCCCTGAGCCTACAATGAAAATAGAAACGAAAAAAAAATGTTCTGAAGCTCGGTGGCTTTCAAACGCCAAATCTCTCTCTGTATTCCGCCAATGTCTTCAATGAAATATTACTTCCTCCACAAACTACTATCACTGCATTTTTCCGCTCGACATTTTCCCCATCTTCCTCTAATATCTGTTTTAATACGCCGTTAATAGCTACTGCGACACTTACGCCGCATGCGCTTTCAACCAACTATATTGGGATTAGTAAATTGAGACGAAGAAGTGGGTGAAAGGATTAATTATACTCACAATTCTCTCCTCGTCCGCCATCCACACCATACCACTCACACTCTCGGCGTCGCTTAAAACCACGCTCCTCACATTTTCCTTATATTTCAAACCCCACTCTAGCGATTTCGCCGCTATCTGTGTAGCACCCAACGACGTGGCAATACTATCGATACCATCCAACCTCACCAATTCCCCCTTCTTCAACGCCTCGTGAAAACTCGCCGTGCCCTCCGTCTCCACACCAAGAATCTTTGTCGGACTCTGAACCCCCAACCTCGCACTCCGCTCCAAACTCCTCATGATTCCATTAAACAACCCCCCACCCCCCACACTACAAACCACCGCATCCAAACTTCCAATCCCCAGCTCCCACACCTCGTCTTCAATCTCATCCATCACGCCACTATTCCCCTCCCAGATATCCGGGTGGTCAAATGGTGGCACATACACACCATTCGTATCATGGGCGAGTAATTCCTCGCGGAGATAGCGGTCGGCTTCGCTCCAGTGTTTGCCGGTTTGTACGACTTCTGCGTTGAGGAGTCGGATCTTGGAGATCATGTTTGCGGGGGTGGTGATGGGGACGACGATGGTGCAGGGCCGTTGGAGGGAGAATGCGGCGTGTGCGCAGGCGAGGCCGGCGTTGCCGCCGGAGGAACAGTAGAAATGCACTTGGGTGCGGGGATCCGCGGGGAGGGAGCGGAGGAGTAGGTTTCCTATCCCTCGGGATTTGAAGGAGCCGGAGGGTTCTGGGGTTTGTTAGGTGGGTTTGATGTTGGGGGGGGGGATGTTGGGTGGAGTGAAGTGAGAAGTATTTTGATGGGGGTTGAGGGTGATATTGGGCGGAGTGGGAAGTAGTTTGATAGGGGGAGTGAAGGGGAAGTATATATAGTGATAGAGCGGAAACGAAATGGAATGAAACGAAACGAAATGATCATGGAGATACACGAGCGCAAAGCTGCAACAACATGATATCATCCAACAATCCAAAAAAGAAAATCCATCAAATGCATACGTAAATTCTCAAGTTTGAGCCAAACATTACTATTATTTCCCATTAGTCCGAATCCCATCAAGAAATAAAAAAAAGCACATTAGAAAACTCACCATCCGGCTACTCGTGACAAAGCAGCTGATCTCACCAAGGGAGTTTTAATCCACGGTTTTGATATCTCTCCCTCTGGTCTTTCGTTTGTAGTTGGAGTTGTTGAGCCCATTTCGTATGTTATTTGTATGTGTATGTGTATGTATGTGTAAATGTAAAAGTATATGAATGTATAGAGTGTGATAAAATATCCAATTCTCCGTATGTATAAGTCGGTATGCGGATGAAAGGAACTGAGCTGAACTGAACTACTCCGTGTAATTATGTGGACAAGAGAACCAGGGAGGGAGGGGTCTGTCGATTTGATATGATATGATGTGATTGATATGCTGCAATTTCGATTTCAAAAGTAAATGTTATTATTTATTCGATCAGAAACGCAAATGTTAACAGGGCATCTGAGACTTTAAATACTTATTTCCTACGGTCTGGCTGGCTGCTGATCATCATCATCTCGTTTCTTTCTTAAATACCGTCCACCAGTCTAGTAGGTATCTACAATCCATTCATTCAATGAATGAGAATGAATGATCCACGGGATTCCTAGAACCAACTTGGAAATATAATCCCCATGTCCTGTCCTAGGTAAGGTTAAGTAAGATGTTACATACTTCCCAATTCGCATTTATATTGAAAGTGAGTCTTAACCTTCGTATCAACATCGGCATCTAGCCTAGCACGCAAAGCATGCAAGCACGACACAAGACGCTCCACAGACCCAAGCACAAGCACTCACACCTGCATTCTTGCCATAAGGTTATGCGTACGGAGTAAAGATAAACGATAGGGGGACTACAGTACATAGTGCAGTACTCCACCCGACGATAAGCGGAAACGAGGCTAGTCGTTCGCTAAGCTAAGTTATAGGGTAATGAATACGGTGGATATCATGTACGGAGGAAAGGGCGTGAAGAATTTTTAGAGCCAGAGATACACGTGGATATTTATAGGGTAATGGGGTGCTTGTTATAGGGTAATCTTGATACCAGGGGGGAGATGTTATAGGGTAATGGGATATGGAAGTTATAGGGTAATGGGATTTGGATGTTATAGGGTAATGGGGTGCTTCTTATAGGGTAATAGTATTTGATAGAATTGATAGGGCAGACAGGGTGTTTGATTGAGTTTGAGTTTGAGTTTGATGTGTGAGGTTAGTTAAGGTTATAGGTATAGGGTACCGAATGAATGTTGCTAATGCGGGGTCAGCGTCAGCTACTCGTGTATCTTGTTTGATCCGAGCTACCTAGTATTCATGATTATTATGAGAGAGGGGTGTATAGAAGAATAGATACTTTTTTATTTATTTATTTATTTATTTTATTTATTTATTTATTTATTTATTTATTTATTTATTTATTTATTTATTTATTTATTTATTTATTTATTTATTTATTTATTTATTTATTTATTTATTTATTTATCTATCTATCTATCTATCTATCTATCTATCTATCTATTTATTTCTATTCATCTATTTGTCTATATTACGATCACCAGAAGGCCATAGAAATGCCTAGACATCACCATTGGTATGAGGAATTCGAAAGAAACAAAGCGCTCATATATGTACGTATGTATGTATGTATGTGCATGTCGTGTGATGAGATAATGGCATAACATCATTCTTTGGGGAGATCTATGTAGGTACCTAGGTACTCGTATTCATTCAATTTCATTTACAAGAGCATTTGTCTGTCTGTCTGTCTGTCTGTGCAACCTACTTTCATGAAAGCACTTCATCTTGATATGTGGTCATCCCAAGCAATTGCTAAGGCTATAGATAGATACATACACGTTCTCCAGCTCAACACCAGCCATTTCATATCATCTCATATTCAACACTCTATCCTATCCTATCCCTTCATCTTCATCTCCTTCACCAACACCCTCCTCCAATCCCAGTAATTTTTTCGAATCTTGTCATACTTATCCCCCAGTAGCTGGAGCGCTTGATCGGCTTTCTCCCATTCACCCTTCTCACCCCAAATATCTGCCAAAAAGTCCAATGCATGACTACTCCTTACATCCTCCCCCTTTCCATCCACATGATCCCCCAGCTTAACAAAATCCCCCGCAAATTCTTCTAAACTCTCCATCTTCACTCCTCCTTTCCTCACAACCCCTTTAAGATAATTCCACGAACTCTGATTCTGTGGCGCCTTATATGTGGCTGCTTTCGCGTAGTCAATTTCCCTATCTACTATGACTTTCGGAATCTTCTCATCAAACTCATTTGCCCTCATTCCTTTCGTCGAGTATTTAGGATCCGAAAACACGAGAAAAAATCGATACGACCATGCGCTATTATTCCGCACATCTTTTCGTATTAATTCCTCTATACTCTTCAATTCTGCCTCGTTAAACATATCCAATTTCACAACCAAATATTGTCTATAACTCCACACATGATAATTCTTCGCATCTTCATCAAACATCTGTGTTAAGAAACCTCGTTCTGAATCTGCGAGCGCTTTGATTGACTCGGGTGAGGATGAAATAGAGGGATAAAGATAATCGATGAGGAGTTGTCGATGATGCCATATCTGATAATTCTTCTGATTTTCCAGGGCAATTTCATTTACAAATGCGAGTTCTTTAGGGACAGAGGAGGAAAGGGCAAAGAGAGTATTGGCGCGATATAGCCAGACGGTATAGTGAGCTGCGTTGAGGGTTATGATGTGTTCAGTGAGTTCGAGGACGCGAGGTGAGTATTCTTTGTTTGCCATTACGGCACGGAGATATCCCATTGCTGGGAAACTGTTAGTCTTCTGAAAAGGAGATGAGGGGTATTCAATCTCACCCTCTGCGTATTCATCTGTATATGCGATTTGTGCCAAAGCACCCTCTCCATCATCTTGTGCTATTGGTATCACATCATCCCACATGGGATTCTTCTCGTATATTCCCATGATTCCTCTAGAGTCGCGAGTCGATCACTGACTCACTCCCTTGCACGTATGCCGTTATACCTTCGAGGTTCTATGGCTCGCCGAATGAGATGTTTCTCGCAGCAAAAGTGCTTCCTACACTGAACAACACTCGCGCAACCTTCCCAGTCCTTGTTCTGCGTCCCTCGATTTCCCGGTACCTTAACCTTCTCCACAGACTCTACTTCCGAGCGGGTCGCTAAGAATGGTGTCGACTTGGTGTTCGGTTTAAAGATCTCTGGCGAATCAATATAAGTTTAACCAACTTCTGCAAACACAAAAACCAAAGATTAGCTTTGTCAAGTTTTAGTGATGGATTCGAAAAACACTTACGATATACCCTTTGTTGGGGAATCGAAAATAAAGACCTATGGGCCCATTGAAAGGCTTCAAAAAGACGAGCTCGGCTAGCGTCAGCCTCGTGCGGGAAAGCTGCCAGGCTGAAGAAAGAACTATTAGACAATATGAAGAACAATAGAATGACAGTTCCAATTCTTTAATCATAATATACATTTCCTTTTTCATTATTGTCCACATTGTCTGTCCCATTATAAAGTAACACATTAACACAATTTACAACGAAAAGGAGGAATTGCGCTGTCGCCAATGCTTCTAATCTTCCACCCTCCAAAACTTCCAGGCTTCCCTATCACCACTTTGTCCGTGAACTCCAACCAGTTCCTCAACTCCTTCTATGCCATCAGCGTTGAGAAACTTTTCTTGGTCGATTTCATCTCCTCCGAAATCATCATCCTCCCCATTCCTGATTACAGCAGGCCATAGAACTCCAACGCCATCACAGCCCAGTGTAGTTTCGAATTTCTTGTAACCCTCGTTCTCCAATGTTGCCTCTAAGCGTGCCATTCTCTCCGGTGTGTTGTCGGGCTTCAGTAATGTAATAGAGCATCCTCCTCCTCCAGCACCAGTAAGCTTAGTCCATCCGATTCCTTCATGATCCACTAGCTCCCGGATACGTTCTAGTCGAGGATGGGATACTCCTAGAGAGACAAGAAGTCCATGATTTATCGTCATTAATTTTCCCAAGCTCTCAACACACTCGACGTTTTCGCTATCATAGTTTGGATCTGAAATCATAGCTGCCGCTGATTGACCAACCATATCAATGGCATCTAATATCGAATCTACGATCGCTGGATGCTTCTCCTTCAACAACCCCACTTTAGCAACCTCATGTGCTGTAGATTTTGCTTGCTGTGTATCTACGAGAAGTAGAGGCAGTTCGGGGAAATCCCTCAATGGTTTCACGGTAGGCCCTTCGGGGAATTTTTGATAGATAACCGCCTTTCCTTGCGTCGAAACTGTATTGTCCACGCCGGAAGGATTCCCATGAATACACATTTCTCCCACAAATGCCCAGCGATTAATTCTCTCGAGTTGTAAGCTTGCCTCATTAGAGGGTTGATCTGGATGCGGTCCGGATAATGTGCGAATCTGTAACAAGAGTGCGGAAGAAAGACAGACAGATATTGAAGCACTGCTACCGAGTCCTGCGCCAATTGGAATTGTTGAGCGTAATGTATATAAGCATCCGGGGAACGATTGTGAGCCAAGAGATAGAAATATGTATAAGAATGAAGAAGCGGAGCTCTGGTGTATCTTTCGTATGGAGGGTGATTCATCGGGGGAGATGTTCTCCAAATGTGGCTTCATAGCTGCAACCAGCTCCGGATCTAAAGATGTGACCTGATCGTAATAATACTTCTTCTTCGATGGATGGGAGAAGGCGCTCCATGGCAGGTCATCGATATTCCATGTATGGGAGAGATTGATATCGGGAAAACGAAGGGAGATTGTTCGCTTCGATTTTGAAAGCGCCGTGACGAGAAGGTATGATCGAAGTGAAATCGCGGCAGCAATCGCAGGCTATCTCAATCATCAGAATCAAAATCGCACTTCTAGAGCAATGATACCCACCTTTCCATGCACGACCGCATGTTCTCCAAAGACAATCACCTTCCCTGGAGCTGATACCATAAATGGTGGCATCATAGGTGAAGACTGTTTCCTAACCATGGGAGACCTCTTTTTTCCATTATTCGAGCCATTGATAGTCGCTTTCTCCATATTCTCGCTGATTATCGTAACTCGATCGGTCTCCATCGAGGTGCTGTCGCGCGCAGGCATATGGGAAGTGGGCGAAGGCGAAGAACTGCAAGTAGTTTCAGAACTTGAAGGTGTGATGATAAGAAGTGATTTTGTAGTTGTACTCGAGCTGGATGGTGAATGTTGTTTTGTTTCGAGGGAATCACCGAAGGACCTCTTTGTATCTGTCCCTGTCATTGCACAAAATCAGGTCCAACCACACAATCAGTCCGGATGAAATGTGCTTTGTTCGATTCGCTCAAAAGGCAGGCATGGCGCAACAAACGGTTCACTTATTGATAACGGGAGGCATCAAGTTGTAAGACTTACATGTAATATACTAATGATGATAATAATACAGTAAGAACCAAAATGAAGAATCGAATCGAGGGCCAGTCGCAGAAAGATCCATTATTGGACGGGCTTACTCTGTACTTTTTGGAGGCTAATTTATTATTATTATTCCAGAAAGAATAGAAGTCAACTCTCATCTGGGGACAGCGGAGATACAAGGGGGTTTACTTGGATTTACTAGGGTTTACTAGGGTTTACTTGGATTTCCTAGGGTTTGCTAGATAACTCGTGTCACCCAACAGCTCTAAAATGTTTTGATCCAATAGAATAAAATATCCTGGAACTACAGAATGATGACCCCTGAAGAGCTGACATTTTAGCGGATGAGAAAAGTATCTTGGCCCATGAATGACATTTGATCAATTACTCATCAAAATTTCCCCATCATCTCCTTTTACTGTTCCCATGCAGAGAGTCGAGTTCGACATGTATATCTTCATTACCGAGGTATACCAAGTAGATTCTATTCATATTCAGCTACTCTCTTGAAATGGACTTATCTTGTGCTAGAAAGCTGTTCTCTAACATGGCTGAGCCCGTGGAGTAGTCCTCAAAGGGTAAGGCTCTGCCACTTCCTTCCTCGAATGGTATATGAATACTCGAAGCTTTACACTCGATAGCTCCGTTGCGATTTCCATAGGATTTTGACTACTTTCGATGGCCAGTGATATTCTCTAGTAAGCTTCTAGTCTCTCCTCTCGCCATTTTGTTATATACCCTTCCACAACATTTTCTCTTAAATCTTCCAGAAATATTCAAAGCCATCTTCCTCAAAAAGCTCTCACCAGACTGCTCTAAATTTTTATACCTAATACCAAAGATTGACTACGCATCTATTGACATGGCATATGTCTGAATGCTCACATTCCGCAGTCTCTTTTCAGTTGCATTTCAGACGAAAGAGTCATCCTAGCTTCCACTGTTTTCTTCAGCTTCTAACCACTTTACTTTCTCTCCGTCATTCCCCATTGCTCTACTCTACTCAATAACTGGCAGTGGAATCAGAGGACTGGCTTAACGCTGTCTTTTTCTGAATATTTCTTTACACTAGCACTTCATGCATCAGCAATTACTAATCCACTCTTCATCTCGTCGTTGTCGAAACGTTTACTCGAAGAAATACTTTAGTATCTTTTTCAATTCATTGTCTAAAATAATCTCGTACTTTTAAAGCAACGGGGAGCTTGACGGACCCGCCTGCCATCACAATGCTATTATCAAATATGCCGAAACCCTCCACTGAGGGACCTAAGAGAAAAGCATCCAAGCCACGCAAAAGGCCCCTTCCCAACGATCGTGACGTAAATGGTAACATCGTTGGAAGTAAGACTTCTATTGCATCACGCAAACGTCGTTGCCCTCGGGTCACATTGGCATCTCTCCAAATCGACGACGAAGATGATGATCTGAGCAGATTCACTACCGGCTTCGGCATTAATCCCCACTCGCATAACACATGGGGAATCCCCAGTTCTACAACCATTGCAGCCCCAAAGCGCAAGCAAAAAACATATAGTTTCAAGCAACAACCAGGAGTCAGTCGTAATCATGCAGCACATGGTGTAGGTCTCTTCAATCGTTTCCCAGGACTTCGCAATCTTGAATCCACGCCCGAGCCAGTGGAAATGAGTTGCCCAAGTCGCTCTCCATTCTTGCGCTGCCCTTTGGAAGTCCGTGAGCATATATATGGATATTTTCTTCGATCCCGAAACTCGATCCTCATGAATTATGATTGGGAAGCTGTCGAGCGCTGCCCCAGCTTCGTTGTCAAAAAATTATTGTTTATTTGTAAACAGATCAGTGCCGAAGCTCTGTCATTCCTCTACAAAAACAACACTTTCCACGCACTCCTTCGAGAAAACAAATCAGGGCGCCCTGCTTGGAGCATTTCGAGAATTCCAGCTATCTATTTGAATGTGGTGAGAAACGTGATTTTTGAGTGTCCGAAAGACAATTGGAATCTGGACTGGTATAACAAAGCGGCGAAAAGCATCAACACTTTAACAATAGCGAAGCCAGTACTAGAGACTTTTACTATCGTGTTGACACCAAAGCAGGTTGGATTCAGTTCTACAGCTCTGGGATTTGAAGGTAATCCTATAACTTTTTCGGATTTTCTGTGGGAAGGTGGAGAGATTATGAGTGCTATTATGAAGCTGGCCTGCAAGAAGCTGAGGGTCGTGATGAAGAAAGATAATGGGAGAAGAATTATTCTAGAGGTGGATGTTTTTGGAAGCATTTTTGCGACATCGGATGATCATGAGGATTGGTTCAAGGAAGATAGGGCACAGCAGCTAGCGAGACTTGCTTTGAAAACCAGGGTGAGAAGCGAACTGGTTATGATAAAAGGCAAGTTTGAGGAGATCTTCACCAATGAGGAAAAATCTATCGAGATGGGGTGGTGTAGGGTGATGGATTCAGATGAGAGGTTAGTCAATAGTCACCGTCGGCAATCTAGAGGAGTGATGAGTGGTGCATTGCCTCAGCATCGCGTTTTCTGAGTGTTCCTCCTCGCCAGGGACAATTTGATTTCTCATCCTCCTACTTTGAAGCAATCATTTGTTACTCGAACTTTACGGATGGTAGTGCTCGAGCATTTTTGGAAAGGAGGTCAATATTGTTTTGTCATTTCAGTACAAATTTGGCAATTTCTTCCCTGCTTTCATTTCATGTCTTCATCGTATAAATCATTATATTTACAAGCCGCATGCAAACGAGCGATTCATCAGTACAACAAGACGTCAGGAAGCCTCTCATAAAATCTCTCGGTCGGATATTGATCATCTATCATTTCCAGCTCTTGAAATTTCACATCATCAAATCCCCCGCATTAAATTAATCTCCAAATATCTTCTGTTTGCGGGTTTTAGCATTAATTGCCTAGTATATACTTCCTGAATTCATTTCCAATTCTTGCGCAATGTACTCTACTAAATTAAACTAAACCTACATTTTTTGGCCGCTGGAATAACGTGATAAAGCTGGATTCTCGAGGTAGTAAAAGAACTCAGTAGGAATTTAAGGAGACTTTTCTAATAATTCCTTTTCGGAATCATCTCCATTACCACTTAAACTCAGGAATATACCTCCTATTTCTCTATGCAATGAATTAATCAATCATATTGTTCGAGACCTCTAGTGTCAGAGTATATCCAGTATTCCAGTACAACCTTATAGATTCCTGAGCGCGATGTATATAGTATATTCGTGATGGCTTTTCTTTCATGTAAGATTTATATAGATCTTTAGAATCGATATCGATATTGATATTGATATTGATAGATTAGTAGATTAGTAGATTAGTTGAAGAGTAGAAGAGTAGAAGAGTAGAAGAGTAGAAGAGTAGAAGAGTAGAAGAGTAGAAGAGTAGAAGAGTAGAAGAGTAGAAGAGTAGAAGAGTAGAAGAGTAGAAGAGTAGAAGAGTAGAAGAGTAGAAGAGTATCGTCTATGTGTGGGAGGGGTTGAGGAAGTGGATGGGGAGATGGGGAGATGGGAAGGAGCTTCATTGTTGTCTTGATATCTTTTCTTTCTTATAATATCGCGCTTTTCGGGTGCAGAAACGTAGGAAATGTCATAAGTGGAAAATGGAAATGGAAACGGAAATGCTGGTTAACTAGTTGATGATGATGATGATGATATAGCAGACCGGTAAGATGATTAATTGTAAATCATACTTTTGGTATCTGGGTATAGATAGATTTTATATATTTTATTTTACTAACTAATAACTAATAACTAATAACTTTGTGCATTCTACTTACTGTAGGACTCTTGGACCCGGATTGTGGATAATTAGTTCTTTATTTGTTGTGTATGTTGTTTAGAATGTTTGTTTGCTTCTGAGGGGTTTCTGTATCTAATTTGTTATATTAGTCTTTTTGGTTTACTTGGAGTGGGTGGAGGGATGGAGGTTTGGATTGGAGGTTTGGATTTGAGAGATTTGTAGATAGATACCTATGGAAGTATAACGATATATATCTAGTACCTACTAGAAGAAAAATAAATAAAAATAGAGGATCTGAAAAAGCAAATATCGAAGATTTCTCGCCACTCTCACAAAATTGCAGATGCAATTAATTATATGTATTACCGACTTCCTAAATCAAATCATGGCCTAATGTACCTTCTTCCTGGATTCGAAATGTTGAATGAAGATGGGATATATTGATGTTGTGGGTGATTTTGAGTTTTCCTTTCTTCCGGGAAACGCTTTGAGTGGGCTTTGAAATGTTGATTTTTGTTTTGTTTTGGGGGGGTGGATATGGATGTGAATGTGTTGGTGGAAGTTATATGAAAACCTTAGCTGGAGGAGAAGTTTAAGGGGATGTTTGATGGTGGGGGTCTTTACATTCTTTGGCTCTTGGGGAGAGGGAAAGGGAGGGCTGGTTGTTTGTTGTTGTGGTGGGATGGCATGATGTGTGTGGAATAATGTGATATGAGTGGAATAAAATCATACAACATGAATAGAAACTACTCGTTCTTCATCTCAACGCATTACAAATGCCCAAAAGTTTATAGTTCAGAATAGAAACTCTATACTAAGCTCTATGGATGTCTTTCCCCATGCTCAATCCAGTAAAACTACCACTTTGAATGATACAGAAAGCTATTCTTATTCTATGGTTGAATTAGATGGATATTACTCCATTCTATCACTAGCTAATAGCAATGAATCAACAGAAGTAAGTTATAAACAAAACTAATTCAAACTTCTTCTGTATTCTGAGCTAGAATACTTTCATTATATTATTATAATACTTCAGATACTTAACTGATATATAATATGAATAGCTAAGATGACAAAGGAGAGAAATAGATGATATCTATATTCCATGTAATTTGAAAAATATCCAACATCAAAGTGATATTGATAATCAAGCTAGGGAAAGGGTAAATATTCACCAAAGCCATTAGAAGCAATCATAAGATCTTACCAAGACGAAAACTAGTAAGTAGACGAGGAGGAATAAGTCAACAGAAACGGATACTCAGAAAAAAAAGGAAAAATATAAACCGTTCGAAAGTCGGGGACCAACTTCATTTACATTCCCAGTATCGGGGACCAATTCCCTTCCAAGAGTTCGACTTCTTGTTCTCTTTACCATAACGACGGTTTTCTTTTGATTTTTCCAAAAAGATGGAAAAGCAAAAAACGGGGACAAACCCAACAGGAAGGAAAGCATATTATTATGAGAAGTATGATAGCGAACTGTGGAATATAGACGGCGATTACGGCTCCAGTGTACGAGGATAAAACAATATGCCTTCGTAAGAGATACATCAACGGTCTTCCAACCTAGAAGGAGCTCGCAAATATATTTCCGGATCAAGAAATAGTAATAGGATAACCCAACATCCCGCCAAAGGGAATATTACGTCAGATAAGGAGATCCTTTTTAGGGAAGGAAGTACATCGAATATACTATACCATAGCATACCAAACCTATTATAGCTCGTATCCTAACAAATTCTCCACGGTACCTACTAAGCTACAAGTATGTTCGGCGATTCAACTCTTACTCCCACTCCCACTCCCAGCGCGACCCCAATCCCAACCAATTCGACATCCAAAACAAATCCAACCCAAGATAAGCGCCTCATCATTATATCCCTCTCATATCTCACAGCATCCCCCTCGCATCTCGGATTTTCGGGAACCGAGTTCCCATTTCCCAACTGTTGGTAATGAAGGACGTATATACACGGAATATTTTAACACCAAATCTCCAGGATACCAGTATCAGTCAACAGCCCTAGACCCGGTCATCCACATTCCCGGGAAACGCTATACTTTCTCTTCCCGTTTCCGTGGTTGGAAGAAATTAGGTAAAATATACGGTGTGATGCGATGCAAACTTGTAACCCTCTGTCGCGGGAAGATAGAAGCAAAAACCCCAACCAAACCCAAAATCAAGATTGGGAAAGAGCAAAGTAAAGCAGACAGAATTTAGATTTAGGAAAAAGACGGGACAATTTTCGCAAGGTTTTCTATTGCGGGAATGAGTGGAATTTGTATGCCATACTGTAGATTTTTTCGTCGAGGTCACTTGCGAAGCTTAGCTACAATTTCATGCGACAACTTTGTACAAAATAACAAAGATCATCTGGGGCCTCATCCGGAGCAGCACTCTTTCTCCCAGCGTCCAAAAGTCCCAGGAAACCTTTTCCTACACAATACCATACTATACCTACCACAACATGCCCCGGCGACTCTCCTGTCGCGAGCCTACACACGCATAACCAAACACGATATATCACATATCACAATCCGACAGATAGATATCAAACTAAGATAAAAAGAATCTTTCCGCGACCCAGGACCTTGTTACCGTTGGATATAGATTGTAGCCTGTAGCGGTTATCTACAATTTGGTGTAACATAACCAAGGCCCAATATTTGTGGAATAATTTTGCTTTTTTTTTTTTTGGAACGTCAGATGCTGAAACTTTCTTGATTTGACCGATTTCGGGGCTTGTTGATATCTATTTTGTGGAAAATATTGAAATTCGATGATTTTTTAAAGTGATGTTTAATTGAACTTTGATATTTATTAATATTATTAATAAATGAATAAAAAACTCGATTAATTAATCAAAAAAACATACCTACAAAGACAAAAACATCTTGATTCTCCAGCTGGTGGCTCTATCTCAACATGTAAACATGTCAAAATCCCAAATCCAGTCATCATTACCTCGAAAACATCCACATCCAAACCGACCACTCAAAACCAACTACCGACATACTCGCGACAAAGAAGAATTCAGCCGCAAAAATTTACGAACGCACAGCGATAGAAAAAAGAGCCGTCGTGGCGCCCGTGGCTTTCCTCGGGCTGACGATGCCAGTCTTCACATGCGGCTAGCTGAGCAAGGTATGCGGAGAAACACGAGCATGATTACTTTTTTTTTTTGCGTACGGGTCACACTACATGCGATTTTTGCTTGGGGTAAAGGTACCGATACCGATACTACCGATGTTACCGATATTTTAATCATGCTGTAGGTAATTTTAGATATATGTGCTGCTGGATCATTGTAACCAAACGATTTTGTTGCGAGCACATTTTGGTTTTGGGGTTTTGGGGAATATGGTTTTCTTGGCTGTGATACCGGGGGAATGGGTATATTTCTTTTTGTGCTGTGCTGTGCTGTGCTGCGCTGGGCAATTTAATGGATGGGAATCATATTGGGTACACGGGAAGCCATTGAGATCTTATGTGAAAGGGTATGGGACTGGTTCTTGAATGTGGTGGTTGATTCAAGCATTAAGGATAAACAAAATATCGTGCAACCTCTTGGAAGAACGTGTGACTAGAACCTCAAATTTCACGCATTCGTAAATAGGGGACTGCTAGAAATCTGTTTAAATGTCATCGTATTTACATCAGTTTAGCTTGTAATTTCCTTCACCAACGTAGGAATAATACAGAATGTCATCATCTCATTATTGAAACGCAAACTGATTGCAATATACACAGATGATACAGGAACAGCCTCATGCCATAAAACCCATCCCCATAGGCCAAAAACATCTGAATGCGACGTGAAGATGCACCCGGAGTAGGAAAGGACAGTAGTATGTGTAAGAAGCAATCCATCCATCCAATGAAAGTCTTCTTTGAATAGAGGATCAAAACTGCCGAGAACTTTCATCGACAGCATTCTCAGCTTTGTATGGATCATCAATCGATGTAACAGCCCAAAACTACCTGGGCAGGCTTCTCGATTGCTAGCAGCAAACCTACGTGAAGTAGATTTAGATGTGGTAAGCTATGCTCGGCTTCTCGGCCTCCGGCATTCCAATAGGACTCGCGGGGTTACTTTGACTAGTTCATGTCTGCTGGCACACTCACTCAGGATACTCAGCTTGCCAAGCTGAATAGGTCACAATGAGAGGAGGCTCTTGGCGAAACACGATGGTTTCGTAAAATACAAATCAAAAAAGTCTTCAAACTAAAAGTCCCAAGGCAAAAATTCGGCAGATACATGCAAGCAAGATCCATTGAGAAGATCACAAAAATGAAGGTACCTATCGATATTAAATTGCCATGAACATATCCATCTCCCACAAAAGAAACATCTCCGTGCGGGAGCAATTCGAGCACTTACTCGAACGCGACCTCGTGCTCAAATCGTCTGTGTGTTTTCAGGGTCCTTGAGAAAATCTCTACCAAAAATCCCGAACACGCCGAATGCGAGCTATCTATGGAATCTCAAGTAGTTTCTGCTCGGCGCAACAGCTGTTGGTGGAGTACATTTGACCCTTTAATTTGTCATTTTTGAAGAGAACGTCAATGGATGATCCAGGACTTGTGAATTAGGATATTCCTGTCACGGCTCAACTTTACCTCCGGTTTTCGACTCGCGCACAGAGGAAAATGGGTCCCCTAATGGTGCGTTGAGAGAAACAATTCTCCAAACAACATCGTCCCGTACCTGCGTAAGGATTGAGGCTAGTATCGGACCTCTATCTGCTTTGTAGAAAGATAACATTCAGTGGCTGGCTGTCGCACACGATGGGTATCTCCCTGCACGATGCCACCGAGTCTTGTCTCCAATCGCAAAGACAAGAATGCAGCAAGCCGTCCCTCGCCGCCACTTCATGCTACTTGGCTCGCATCACTGTCAAAATGTGGACTAGTAGATTTCGATGATACTCGAGTAATGATGACGATGTCCAAAGATATCGTTCGATGAATTCACACGGGTCTTCTCGCCTCGTGCCGCACCCATGATACTACGAGCAACGTGGATGCGATAGGTAGTGTCCGTAACCGCATTGCATGCATGCATCTGTACACTCTAGAAAAACTATATACCAGTCGGATATAACCTTCTATCATTCTAGCGTGGATATTTCAGGATCGGTTTTCAACCCAGTCATCAATCTAGGATACCCTTATGCACGAATCGTAAGATGACAATACTTCTGGTGGTAAAATAATCCGAGATCTACTAGACAGTGCGTATGGGGACTAGAGAGAAGTTTAGCTGTCTTCCTCCATTTAAAAATCTTAGTCAGGGTACGAAGTAGTGCGGGATGGAAAAGGGTCAATTTTTCGGTAGATGCCCAGCCGTGCTAATAAGATATGGGTGGATATTGGAATTTCGTTGTGCATCAGGTGGGTATTGACGCCCTATTAATTGGCTGAAGGAATGGAGATGATGAATTGTCAAGGGTATGATCTGCACCAGGGATCTGCGCGGTGACCGGGAATATCGTCAGGGTTTTCCGGGTAAAGTTAAACTGAGTTTCTCTAGTGGTAAATCATGATATCTAATTGATGAGAGTGGGTACATGGAAGTAAGCATACCTAGGTAGAGTGGGTGAATATGATTTGTCAATTGTTGAAGCTCTGCTGGTGATCATTCTGTCTAAGGAGAAACTTGGTGTGTTGC
Organism: Sclerotinia subarctica; assembly: GCA_025389085.1. Classification (NCBI taxonomy): domain Eukaryota; kingdom Fungi; phylum Ascomycota; class Leotiomycetes; order Helotiales; family Sclerotiniaceae; genus Sclerotinia; species Sclerotinia subarctica. The sequence goes on along the minus strand of QRFI01000011.1, from coordinate 248,857 downwards.
ATTAGAGCTACCTACTAAAAGTTAGATGAGAGTAAGATGAGGTTGCCCACATTTGGAGGAGAAAGAACAGAGACTACGGAAGAAAACCTTGTGTATGAGGTTAGAGTGACTTTACAGCTTTTAGATCTAGTTGAGATCATCTCCGAATTGGGAATGGTTAGTATTTGGGAGAAGACTGGAAAGATGATCTAGAGGTACGGGTACGGGAAAACCTCGGATGATGCAATCCAGGAACTCATATGAAAATACAGAACGCTAATGACCCAAGCACAGGCAAGATCCTGATGAAACATAGGGCGTTGATGCCAAATTTGTGTGGATCTTGGATATGGTGATTGACACTATTGTGCTGTGGCTGTAGCTAAGACACGAGGTAGAAAGATCCAAGAGAAATTAGATTTTTGGTGTTCGAGCCATTGATGGAAATCTTTTCGACCTGATCTAGATTCACTTTCTAGTTACTATACAGACAATGGTGACTACACTGGCTTCAGGGTATCCACCTTACGGGCCCTGAAAAGGCTTAGTACAATAGGCGAAATGCTTTGATAACCTACAGTCAGTTGTGGCAAACTTCAAAGGTGCTTATAACCGAGGTGGAGAGGGGCATAATGGAATTGCGAGAACTCTAACAGCGGAGCCTTGGGGCGAGGGGAGATTTTGGTACTTTCACTTTCTCAACTCAAGGTTCAGCATGGATACTGGAGAGGGTGGAGAGCATCTAATACGAGGGCTTTCTTAATAGCTTAGAGTTTCCATTTGCATATCATGGTGGCGGAAGTTGGTCCTGGCTGGATCGTGGGGTGAGGATCATTGTCCAGGATTTACATTAAATTTCACATAACTTTCCCTGGATCCTGGACAGCAAGCAAAGTATATTTGTGGGGTTTTGAGGCTCCATAGAGCAATGTTAAGTAGCCTTTCGAAAAAGCTCGAGTATTGTTTGGAACCGACATCAAGTGGCGGTACACGGGGAAGACAACACCTCACGTTTCAAGGCACATTCATTGTTCGAGAATCTAACGACATTTTTCCACTGACATCGGAATACCGTCTTGTTCGGAGCTTCGGAAAATATATGTTTGATAAACGCAACATAATCTGTAATGCAATGCAGGTCAGTTGCTAAAGATTTCCCGAAATGCTATTGATAGACATGGTTTTTTGCAGTTCACGCGTGAGAAAAACGTGCGTGCAGGTTCGCCACAAATAAAGCGTTGCGGAGGCACCGGGGCTCGAGAACTCAAGGTGCACATAACTAGCTGCTGGACTGGTTGTTGATCCTATTCTTAAATTCTGAGTCGATGACTATGCCGATATGGTGTTGTTGGCGTGGTCTAAGAGCTGTGTTAGTGACGATATTGCTATTTTGGGGTTTAAAATGTATGGAAAAGGTACATGGAATTGAAATTGAAGGGACATGAAGGGCGGTTCACCTCATCGTATGTCAGTGCAATGGCGTAGGCGATAAGTCACTTACGGTTTTCAGGGGTTTTTGTAAACTTGTAAAGCTGCACGATCTTAAACGTCTGTGTGTTTTAGAATAGGCACAAATCAAGGCAAAAGAAGCGAGGTCAAGGCGTGATGGATATGACACAGATTTCTTGAATATTTTGAGAAGCTAGAACTTTTCTAAACTGCGATCCATAGCTAACATCAGAGATGATCAAAGATGTATACATAACAGCAAGTGGATATGTAGCACTTTATATTATAAAATGACATGCGGATCTGACTAATATGGCTCGTTGAGCAGACAAACCCATGGAGGGACAGAAGACCGTACTGCATTGCTAGTGACGTGCTAAGTGCATGAATCGGAGGACAACTGCCTTTTGGTGCATGTGTACGATGACTCAAAGAATTCGGGGGAAGGAAAAAAGGAAGATTAGTCAGAAGCAGGTACAACAGTTAAAATGCAACGTACAGCTTGGAACATTGACAAGTAAAGGCGACACCGCACGCTTAAAGTTGCTTGAGTTGGCGAAAACGCAGAAGTGGATATGTTTGTGAGACATTTGTGATGTTGAAAAGATCACTATTGAGGTTTTTCACAAATGGTCATGTGATAGATGTGATGATGTAGCGAGTGCCTGAGCACTTGCTTCCCGCCTTTCGGCATAAGTGGGGGGCTGATTAGCATACCTAGAAGTTGACTTGATATGTATTTTAGGCCACTAGATTGTTCCTCTAGCAAAGGAAATCAGAAGTACGTCCTGTATCGGCTCTCACATTCCAACAATTCATATTCCCTTTCACTTCCTCGCATTGCAGGGAAGTGCCCATGATCTTGCTCAGCCCAATATGTGAAGTGACAAAATAATACTTCCAGCCTTTGATTTGTCGAGCCCAGTAAGATAAGCAGACAAAAGGAGAAGCGCAATCAAACGGGAAAGACAATCTTGACCGTACCGGGCCGTGTTGTGCAAGATTCGCTACCGAAGGTTGGTTTTCAGGCACGGGAAGGATGCAGGTGCTCGAATCCGTGTAACTGTGGCGTCAATGTGTACGGCATCAGGCTCATGTCCAGAAAAACCTCAGAGACAACCAAATGAAGGGGGGTAATTTGTTGCAAGGAGGTACAAGCATTAGGCGACGGTATCACTGGACAATGGTCGAATGGGTGTGACAATGTAGCGGTGTGAGACGCAACATTGCTTCAGTTGCTTGGGAATAATAAATTGTAACCAAAGATGTTCTAAACGCACTGTACGGTAGGTTAGAGGTTCGTGAAAAGTTAGATAAGTACGGAGTAGATCGAGGATGCAGTGATAAAACCGAGGTTCAGAATAGAATAGATACTATTGGTCGGCTAAATGGCTCAACAGGGGGATGCGGAATATTCAAAAAATTGAAAGTGGGAGGTATATGTTCAATAATATACAGAGTAATTAATGCCTATACAGAATAGTTGAAAGTCTGTAAGGTGCTTTATTGTGCATAACTGATTATCAGTCTGAAGAGTCATCATATGCCCCCATCAAGTTCATGTTTCCAAGGGGTTTCTGAATTGCTTTACGGAGTGAAGTATGCACGTTGTTGCAGGTCGGAAATTAAAAAAATGTATGTACGCTATATTAATTAATCCGGATCCATGCAAAGCGAGCGAATCAAACTCCGGAATCCTCGAGCAGCTCAAAATCGAATTCTGGTTTGAACATCGGAGAGATTCTTTGAAATTTGAATAAGAAGCGTTTTAGATTGCAAATAGCTGCCGAAACCAACGTCATTGGATCAACACTTGTGTCCCCGACAATTGTGCATCCGACAATTGGAAAAACTTTTGAAGAACTAAGGCATGAAAAGTGGTGGATAGTTGATGCGTACTGCAGTGATGTGATAGTGAAAGAGCAAAAGAAAAACGTTGTACAAGACCTATTCAATGTTCCTGCCGCTCTTGTGGATCTCGTGGGTTATGTTCATTCCAGCACAGTTCTTATCTCTGTAAATCTTGATTATGCACAAGAAGAAGAGTGATGATAATAAGAAAGCCAAAAAAGCAACAATAATGGTACGTTAAATGACGAATCATTACCCCGCAGATACTTGATATGGCAAGTGGTTGTTCATTATTTCCTTTTGGGAAACTCTTTCTTGGTCACACATAAGCTTTCCCCGGATATGTCTCTCGCGACTTCCGGCTTGTATTCACGGCTGTGACCCACTGCGGACTTGACCATGTAAGTAAAAGTGTAAGTATAGAAGTTGTCTGATGCTTTCCAACTTATATCACCCCCTTTGAAATGAGTAATTTGAGGGAATTTCGAATGCCACATCAGTCGGTAGATGTTTTGATGTACCGTTCATTATCAGCAAATCTAATATCATAGCGTGAGGAAATTGAAGGAGGACATTTGGTTGTATCGCCCGGCATTCAATTCAATCCATGGCACTTGAATAGTTGTTTCGCAATGCTAATTAGGAATCATAAGCGAGGCCCATCTCAAGAATGATTGACTCGAGTCGCAACCTTAGATAAGATTTGTCTATAAGATTTGTCTACTCTTGAACCTCGATCAACATTTTTTAAATCTCGCGAGATATTATTAGGTTCATGAGAGATGTGCCCCGCAAATGCTTTTCATTTGCCCCAATCTTAGTATTTTACCCCTGAATTTTTTGGCTGGACTCATGCGATGCACGTCCTTTGATCGACGTGCGGTAGCTATCATGTGCCCCCCACTCAATTGCAATAACATAACGATGCCATATGATTTTAGTACCGCAGTCAGTGGGTGATTTCTTTGAATCCATTCACACCGTGCCACCGTGGTATTAGAAGTCGAAAATTCTTTAGGTCACGCAGTATGTTTTCCTTTTCCTTAGATGGAGTCTCTTAGAAACTCTTCTGCATATGCATGGTATAAGGATTGAAGATAATGCACTTCATCTGCATGCATGAACTAGAGAAAAACATCCCGATGTAAGCCGAGATGATCAAAAAATTAAAATTTGAATTGGATGTTGCCCGTGAAAATGAAAGTATAAGTTATATATCGGATGAAAATACCGAGGGTACAATATAGGTACTTGGAATAATATCAGTGTTGCAATACTCTGAACCGGTGAAAAGGCGGTCAATGCGTACCGATTTCGTATGATTTTAATGAAGTCATTGTTCACTGAATGTAGTATTATTGGTTTGGTAATGGGGTTGAAATTGCTAGGAAAATGGGAAAAGGGGGCACATCCGGCAGTGAGGTTACCGAAGTGAAGCTGGCAAGTCGACGATCATTTTCTGTGGCATGATTAAGAATGGCGCTTTATGCATTTTGACTTCTGGGGTGCCTAGCGAGTCGCAAGACTTACATCCCGCAATTCATAAGAGGCTGTTAGCAAGGCTGTTCGAGCTTTGATGGAAAGAGTCAGAACGAAAGTATGAATGTCCACGGTACAAACTTCTCATTTGAAATATAAGACTGAGGCGTGGTTCATCATATTTAGGCTTCGTTATTGTAGTTGACTAGCTAGTTCTGGGTATGTGATCAGTGCCTCAATGTAGTTGATGATGCCGATGTGGCCGACCATTGACCTCTGTTTGAGGGTTTCTTTTTCATATGGGCCCAAATGCCACATTTGACCTCATGAACACTTGGCCTGTGGCTTTGCAGACTTGCGGCGACGGCGAGGGCAACTTTGAAGCTAGAACTTTCAGATGACCGTTACTGATCAACTGTCGAAAGAATGTTTAAAGACTTTTGATACAGACTATGTTGTATCGCCTGTTTCGAATCCGAGTACTAAATACATAAGTGTATCTAAACCAGGTAAATGCCGCGTTTTATATATCCCCCATGTATTGGTAGACTGTGTAAGATGATTTGAAGTCATCAAAGATCCACAAGCCATCACTCTTAAGGGCTTAAAGTTTGAAAACAAGGAAGCATGCCGTCCAATAGACCAAAGTGAATCCGGTCGAGAAGAAACAAACATCCTGCCAGGTAATGAAGCAATTCACGTCGCCTCATGGCGCCTTTTGGACATCTTCCTCGTCTCAGGTATCATCAGGAAGGCATATTACGACAAGTTTCCCTTTCCTAACAGTTCCAAGATGAATAACGGGACAAGCAACTCAATTCAGAATACAAAATGGCGTGATAATGCCGCATTTGGATGCAAGTCCCATGTACAAGGGAGTCTGAGAGTTTTTCGAAGGTTGTTTCAGGTGTGCCCTGACATAAACCCCGTGATAGACCGACCCGCTTATCCATTTCCAGTACCAAAACCGTTGTTTGTAGGTAGGCGGAATATGGAAATGCAATGCTGGTGAAAATCTTCATTTCGGCCGTTTTTGATTTAAATAAAGAACATTATGTACGGAGTGCATTGCCCCGCGTACGGTCTCGATTCAAGGTTAAATACGTGCATATGCAATGCTATATGTTTCGGATTTTGGTACTCGGCACACCTATGCATATCCCATCGATAATCTCTCAGTGCTGTGAGTTAGTTGAGTGAAGAAGATATATCAAGATTAACTTTCCCCCTCTGCCCAAACTTATACCTTAAGACAGCTACCCAGCTGGATCTCCCCTGACTATATCTAGATTGGCCACCAAAAATATGAGGACTAACCTCATCGAGAACATAGTTCGTCAGCGGAAACGTGATGATGGGGGATGAGTGGAGTACTTTTAGATATGGGAATATGTGATTCATGCTGGTGATAGATTTGAACCTATTAAGTAGTTTCGTTTCTATTGGCGTACAACTCATGTGTTCCTTCAGCACTGTAGTGTCGACCCATCTCGATGAGAACAACCAATGAAGGGTTATGTAATTGCATGTACTCATATCTCATACTCTTGACGACAAGTAGCGAGTAGATGACCGACTACATTCATTTAGTTGTACGACATAAAAAGCTTTAAAGTTGTGATACTTCTGGCTCTGTTCAAGACTTTCGGCGTCACTGCCAAGCTGGATATCTTGATTCGATATCGTAAAAGACCATTTTTCTGATGTCACAAATTTGTATATTACTTTGGCATTTATTTATCCTCATTAGGTAGGTAAGCTCACATTTTGCGCCTCGCAAATAATCCATGTACTCCGCGAGGGAACAGGGTTATACGCTCGTGTAGACGGCACGCATCCGCGAGACAAGGGAGATTGAAAGATGCCGAATGGTTAAAATCTACTTTGAAAATCCAAAAGTTGCTAAGATCACCATGAGTTTTCATGACTCAAAATCAATCATTTACGACTTCACCGTCACGACTAAATGTGCAACGTCTATACGTATGTACGTATATACGTATCAACATTTTGGGGATAAAGCAATCAATCAGATGGCCCGAAAGTGGTTGATAGCATATGACCACATTGTATTGTCAAATTGATTCTAGAGCATGCCCTAGAATTTCGATGCTTCAGAATCGAGTTAGAGGGATATAAATTTTATGCGAATTATTAGTGCCTTGGTTATAGCTCATACTATCAAACCTAGTGCTCCTTTCGTACGAGTCTAATTCCATTTTCATCCCAATTTGGATATAGAACAGTCATTCTATATCTATCCAGCTGAAAGGGGCATACCATTTGATTAGTATTGGGATGTAACACTAACGTACTGGATACCAATTCTAATAAGCTTCTATCAAACACACTGGCGGAACATAGGAGGTTTTTGAACCTCCGTATGTCATGATTCATGAAGTAAGGCAATCAGAGTTCACCCCAAAGTAGGCTGAGACTTGAGTCCTTTCCGATGTCGAATATATTCATCATTGAGGGTAAGTACCGGATTGTCAGGTTAAGTGCCAGTAGGCAGGGTGCACAAGTATTTGCAATCCTTATGAAAGTTGTCATGTTCGCTAAAGAGCTTTGAGGCTTAGCAGGATATGAGGGGTTTGGTGGTACTGGACTCTCTCTCTCCCCTGGGGCGGGCCTTGCGAGATCCGGCACGATGGCGAATCATGGCTTTCCCCTCGAGAAATTTGTTTCCATTATATGTAACGACTCCACTCCACCACCATGTCATGCCAGGCAGCCCATGTGTTTGAGGAGTCTTGTCCTGACATGGGAGGAGGGCTATTCGCCATTCGGGGCTTCGCCTGTAAACAAACCCCAGAAAGCTAAAATTGTTATTTTTGTCTAGAAAGCTACTCTCATACAGCTAGCTATTCCTATATGGACTGACAAGCTTTCCTAATCCACTTCTGAATATTATGTGCAGCATTTTAAAAGTCTCCTCTCTAACATCAATCGAGGCAGTAACGATGATTACAAACATGCGAATTATAGACGTCCAAGACATCATGATCCAGAACTTCTGACTCCTTCTGCTGATTATGAAATACACACAATTTGGCTATGTCATATATGCGGGGTATACAATAAGTTGGAGAGTCTTTCAAAGCCACCGACATTCGGTACTGATGGAAATGTTCCATAGAACCAAGATTGCCATTTTGTATGAATCGTGTGTCCTACAAGTGAGGTCTCGCCGATACAGTCACTAAGGTTTATTGACGCCACAGCCTTTGTAGTATTAGTCTCGTAAGGATTGCCGTATTGTTGTTTGCTAAAGTTGCTTCTAGCAATATGATTTCTACTACAGAAGCCATTAGCCATGAATTGGGGTGATACAATAGCTTCAGTCAGTCAGTAGTTCTCGGCCGGAACAATAAAAGGTGATTAAGGTGATTGGCCCGATTGGACTGATTAGATTGATTGGACTGATTAGACATTATTAAGTTAGGTTCGACACTAACTAGGACTAGCGCGCACTAGTCTGAAAAAATTAATTGCAAAAAGTGACGGAAAAAGAAACGGACCTGAAAAAGCGAACTTGCTCCGTATTTATTTATGCCCTTGTCGGAGAACCTTGTCCCTCCCTACTTCCCTATATCTCCAACTCCCAAAAAGAACCTCCTGGCCCCAGCCGGTCGTGGGACAGGCCAATGACATGGTACTACTCAAATCCCCATGGTGCTAGGTTTGCAGAATGCATTATGGAATGGCTTGCTATATGAACGGCCAATATCGAAATCATAGGCTTAAATCAGAATAGTTTATATTTAATCCCTCGAGGTAATTCGCGGCATCAATACGCCCAAAACAAACTCCGCCGACGAGAAATACGTACTTACCGAATGGAATGTTTTTGTTACTTCCACTTTCCATCTGTTACCAGGTAGATGATATAGTTCGTTCCGCTAAGCTATACGTGAAGCCTTAGAATGACGAGGGAAAAAGAGGAAGAAAAAAGGAAGCAAAATGAAAACTTATCACCAGAAACAAGAAAAGAAAAAACGTTCATTCCAGCCAGGGTTGCCATTTATCACAACGTAAAGTCAAAAAACAAAGATAATTTGGCTCCACTCCCACTATCAACTACAACCTTCAACCTACAACTTACAACATCGACTTGGTTGACTACCGATCGGAATATCATTCGACAAAAAGTGGAAGAGGGTCAATTAACGTCTCAAGGGTAACTCATTCGGGTGCGAAAATCTTGCTCCACTCAGAGATCCATATCGATCCATCCATCCATACGTACCCATATTTATCCTCACCCTTCTTCATTGCTTCATCGAAGCGAAAGTCTGACTGCCTACCTCATTGCTAGTTGATGTTAATTGTCAATACAATATCATCCTCGCATATCTACCGGGGACCCTCGCCCCCTTACACTTTCTTCTTCAAAAGAAAAAAGGCGTTTGCTCACGAGAATTACAATTCCTCATTCATTGTGTCGCGGCCACGAGTCAGAACAGGCCTAATATCTTGAAGTCAATCTTGCCCGTCTACAACCAGCATCTCATATCTTATCAAGCGGAATGCCGTCTCTGCTCTAAAAGCTTCGAACTACCAAGCATATTCCCACTTGAAAAATTGGAAACCCGTCACTTGCACCATCTCTCAGAATCCACATGCACAAAGTTACTCCTCGAGTCCTACAACCATCATCCTTCTCAACTCCCCAGAAAATTAGACTTGACGATCTCGGCCGCCTCTAAAGTCCCAACGATTCCACTTCAAGAATGGTTCTTGTTTCGTAATTTTTAATACATCCACACCACTTCAGAAACACTTTGACGTCGAAACAACCAGATCGTATTCTGGGCATTTAGTAAAGTTTACCTGCCGAGAACCCTTATTTTTCGCACCTTGCCCGCCCACTCGCATGACCCGCAATTTGTGCTAGCTAGAACCAGATCCAAATTATTAGTCTCTTTACCAAGCTCACAGTTTTCCTCCACTGCTCGTGCGCCCCACCATTCCGTGTTTGGGTAATTCGATCAACAGGCTTCATTCACATCCCGCGCCTCAAAGAGTATGTATATGACCTCTACCTGCTCATGTCGATACTTCATCAAATCATCCAGTCTTCAATTCTTTGACGTCCTCAGTTCTTTTTGAGAGTCTCGTGCTATTCCTGTACATAGTTGACAAGACCAGCGTAGCTTTCCTTCTCGTGGAATCAACTCTTATATTACTTTTCTTCATAGCCGTCTCCAAGTCAGGTCGCCACTTGCCACTCTCGCTCAACGCTATTGCGCTGGACGCTTTGTATTTTACACGATCCCCCTGTTGAGGTTCTAATCGGCAGCTTTACTTGTATATCAAGCAATCAAATCACAGCATCTGCTTTCCATACCTGGAATTTTCGAATCGTCATTCAACCACAACTTCCTCAAGAGACACAACCGAGCACTCTTTCTTGAGTCTTGAATACCTCCACTTCGACAGAATACAGTCAGAAATACATAATGGACGTCATGGAGCTAGTCGAGAACGAGCAAAACGCACGCCCCTTTCAATGCGATTGGAATTCATGCAGCAAGGTACAGAGCTACTGGTGTACTTGATACGACGTCAGCTGACAGTATATATAGAGCTTCAACAGAAAATCTGATCTTCAACGCCATTATCGCATACATACAAACGAGAGACCATACTCATGCGTAACACCAGGATGCGGCAAAAGCTTCATCCAAAGAAGTGCTTTAACCGTACACATCCGTACACACACCGGCGAAAAGCCTCATCAGTGTCAACACATTGGATGTGGCAAAAGATTCTCTGACGTAAGAATTGCACACGAAAAGTTGACGAGATCATTGCTAAAAAAAAATGATCATATAGTCCTCTAGTCTTGCCCGCCATAGACGTATTCACACAGGCAAGAGACCGTACAAATGTGCACACGATGGCTGCTTAAAGAGGTTCGTTTTACAGAACACCATAAGTTGACCAGCACTAACACGCAATAGCTTTTGTAGAAAGACTACCATGGTCAAGCATCAAAGACGTTCCCATCAGCGTGGCATTCATTCATCAGAACTTGATGACGGCGAGACTTCCGATTCAGACAGTGGCGAATCGCCAACCACCCCTCAGCATCATTCTAGTCAAATTCAATGGCCTCAGCACTTAACAGTACCAGGTGTTCCGAGTGGACATCAGATGCACAGAGCACACTCATTTGCAGATTTTGGACAACAGATTGATGGATACCAAATGTCACAAGGATACAACCATCGACACAGTCTTTCAGGAGGCCCTCAGGCCTATGGTATTTCCGAACAGCACCAGCAAATCATGCAAAGGCAAGCCTCTCTTCAGCATTCTTCTTATTATGTCCCAGAGCAGAACAACCCCGGTGTCGCGACTTTAAACACCAACCCAGCTCCGATTCAGACTTACCACATTCCTCGCCATTCCATGGAGAGGCATCCCCAGGAGATGTTGCAGAGCAGCCCTGGTAGTTACTCTCCCCACTCCCGTGCCAGCCCAGTCTCCCAAGAGCCATACTATACGCATGCACAGCACCATATTCCTGCTTATGCTATTCATGGGCAATCTCCCACCGACACACAGCCATTGATTAATTATCCGCAGCATTTGCCACAACCTCAGTCAATGCAATCACCACAAGCACCGCACCATTTGCAACAACATTATCCACAACCTCCCGAGCATGGCCAATGGTACGAAAGTACTCCTTACCAACAACCTGAAGTCATTAGCCATGTACCAATGTACCCTCAAGTCACCGTCTTCAGCGATCCATGGCCTAAACTCGAGAGCTTCGATGATCCATCATTACAAATGCCCAGTGCCCGCATTGAAAATTTGTAACAATACCGAATAGTCAAATCGACTTACACCGATTTCCTGATTATCTTTTTGGCGATTGTATCATTAATCAGATGGCATGTTTCATTTCATCAACAAAAGTTTTCACTTCTTCGAGTCTCCGCGTTATACCTAGTACATTAACGATATCCATGAATGCGTCTCTTCCTCAGGCTTCACAATATCTAGCAGACCACCACAATTTCATTGTGGTCTCATATCTTTAATCAGCAATGCACACCGTTCAGCTTTCCACCACGGGACAGTCAGCTTGTCTTGACATTTTCACCTTAACTTTTTTTTACTTTCATTCATTCTATTATTTTGTAATGGTGTGCCTTCGGTTTTGCATACAGTCAAAGCTGGATCTAATAATTGACTCGGGGGGGGCAGGAGATGAAGGAAGGGTACATAATGACGAGGTGTGGTATTATGGGCGCCACGAATTCAACGAGGTCATTTCTTTCATGTTGTATACTTTGGGGCATCGGCGAACGTACCGTGTTATTTGTATTTGGCGGCTGGTCATCAAGCTGGATTTGCCACGTGTATCAATACTTACTTAAATGTTTATTAGTTTTGGATGTGGAAGCGGATTGGGTATTCGGTTGGGAGGGCAACCTTGTGTATTGATAGCAGTAGTAAATAGATACCTAGTAATATGAGCTGTATTGAAAAGGACTTTTCCTTCTTTGCTTGTGAATGGGACTCTTACAATGAAGAAAAGTCTGTTCTGAACTATATATTTGCGACACAACATCGAGCTGGCAACTGGCGAATATGTGCATCAGGTAAGGAATCCATCAAAATCTCCATTTCTCCTTCTCACTATCTTCCTGATTTCATTCGTGATGAAGACAATGATGTTCAACCAATTACTAACGATTTTGGATAATTTGCATCCTCTTTTCTTATCCGAGGTAGAGCCCTAGATGAAGTTCCAAGTAAGGAAAGAGTACCTAGTATACTGAATTGTAGTTTAGTTTATGATATATCATAGGTTATATCAAGAGTAAATAAAACTACTTGTACGTATATAAATAAATCCCTTTACCCTGGTAACCTTATAATCTTCCATTAACCGGCTTTGATCAACACGTGGTAGTGGGTGGCTCAAACCCGGATCTAGATCGAAAATAGTCTAGTGGATTAATAAGCTGCGGCATCAAACAACTTCCATGATGCACTCAATGATTTACCTTCTGTGTTCCATTCTGGCTTCAACAATTAATAATCTCCTCGACACAATCGAGGTTCAACAAAACTTCATTTCTTAGAATTTGTTGGTTAGATATCGAATAGTCATAAACAATTGCAAGGAGAAGTGTCCAACAATATTCATTGGGTGGTGGTTGAAAGGAGGAGTTCATAGTCTAATTCTATCTGGTTCTGCCAGTCATGGCAACACCATCTCATGGTTTGTCTAAGATGGCTACATCTCTAAGGCTTCTCGTCCGAAACGCAACAGAGACACAATGTACGAAGATGACTTTGCCATCGGCGCGAATGGTTCGTAGGAACAAAGACTTCATCTCCATTAAATCAGCCCCGCTAATACCGTCACAGCTCTCGACCAGATCGATTCCTGTTCCCTCTGCAAACGCGCACGTTGACTCGATATCTCCAAGTCTTCGACATGTTTTTACCTCGGCCTCTAAACGTATCTCTACTGCAAACTCGACGGTTCCTGTCTCATCTATTTTGTCCATCGCGCATGGTCGGCAAATGTCCATGTCTTCATCTCTGCGGCCGCAGCAATACCGGCCCTTTACAAAACTCTTCAAAACTCAGCAAAGATCTCTCTTCGGTGGTAATACGTCACACAATTTACTCTCTCATCTGGAAGTAACGGCCAACAAGAACCCGACTAGTGCCACCGCGCAAAATGCTCTCTACCAAGCGCTTTTGAAGGCGAATATGCCTGCCATCATTGCCGACAGATATCAGACCGGTCATTTCGCATCGAACGCTGCTTGTGAAGCTGCATACCACAGAGCGTTAGGCATGTTAGGACAAATGAACAGTGGCATGGCGAATGCTTCCGGACAACCAGGAAATCTCGGCAACGCCCAATTACAAGCTATCGGTCAAGCAGTTGCTGCTAATTCTCGGGGTGGTAACATTGCTATGTCTCACGGTCAAGCATCAGGTTCAGGTGATAAAAACTCTCCTATGCATGTTGTTGTCGATGAAACTATGGGTAACACCATTTTCAAATGGGTTAAATTCGGTCTCTACTTTGCACTTTTCACCTACATCAGTTTGGTCGTCGTTGCCATGATGATTGAAGGCTTTAATTCTGTTGTTGCCAGAAGGCCCGGAGGGGCCAAAGCCGACAATGAGGCCAAGGCTGAACATCAAAATGTCAGGTTTACGGATGTTCATGGTTGCGATGAAGCAAAGGATGAACTTCAAGAACTCGTAGATTTTCTGAAGAACCCGGAAAAGTTCTCTACACTCGGTGGAAAACTGCCAAAGGGTGTCTTGCTGGTTGGCCCTCCTGGAACTGGTAAGACTTTATTAGCTCGTGCCGTTGCTGGTGAGGCTGGCGTCCCATTCTTCTTCATGTCTGGTAGTGAATTCGACGAGATATATGTTGGTGTTGGTGCGAAACGAGTACGGGAACTATTTACTGCTGCGAAAGGCAAATCCCCTGCCATAATATTTATCGACGAACTAGACGCTATAGGAGGAAAACGAAATGCTCGGGATGCCGCATATTCTAAGCAAACTCTCAATCAATTACTCACCGAACTCGATGGATTTGCACAAAACAATGGCGTCATCATCTTAGCTGCTACCAACTTCCCCGAATTACTAGACAAGGCTCTCACAAGACCTGGCCGCTTTGATCGAAATGTTGTCGTCGGTCTACCAGATGTGCGTGGCCGATTGGCGATTTTGAAGCATCACATGCAAAAGATCATTGCTTCTCCTGACGTCAACATTGAAACACTTGCTTCTGGTACACCAGGCTTTTCCGGCGCTGAACTCGAGAACATCATCAATCAAGCTGCTGTACACGCCAGTAGAGCGAAAGCGAAAGCGGTCTCCATGTTAGATTTTGAATGGGCTAAGGACAAGATAATGATGGGCGCTGAAAAGAGAAGCATGGTTATTTCTCAAAAGGAAAAGGAGATGACAGCCTACCATGAAGCAGGTCATGCACTCGTTCTTATGTTCACCCCTGGGACAGATCCATTACACAAGGTTACAATCATGCCCCGAGGCAGTGCTCTTGGTATAACCTTTCATCTGCCAGCGATGGATAAATACTCAATGACCTTGGACGAGTATGAAAGTAGGATCGATGTGTGCATGGGAGGTAAGGTGGCAGAAGAAATCAAATATGGTCCCACAAAGGTTACCAGTGGAGTTTCTAGCGTAGGTCTTGTTTCTTCCATTATTGATACTTTCAGAGTGCGAAAACATACTAACTATGCAAATAGGACCTCCAAAGCGCCACAAGTCTTGCATACAACATGGTCACTCGATTTGGAATGTCGCCTGAGCTTGGAAACGTAGATTTGATGACAAACTATGAACAACTATCTGCAGGAACGAAGCTGCTTGTCGAATCTGAAGTTCGCCGTGTCATTGAGGAGGCTCGTCTTCGTGCTGTCAAGCTCATTGAATCCAAGCGTAAGGAGTTGGATCTCCTAGCTAAAGCCTTAGTGGACTACGAGACGTTAGATAGGGAGGAAGCCTTTAAGGTTATAAGGGGGGAGAAGTTGGAGGGTAGAGCAATCGCTCCTTCGGGAAGCATAAAGTTACCTGAAAGTATGGGTACTTCACTGGCGCCAATTCCTGGAAGCCAAGGGCCTGCGGATAAGGGACCCAAGGGGCCACCTGGCGGAGGTGCTCTTGCACAATAAGGTATGGTAGGGAAAGATTCACTCAACTCATCGGAAAGGCGTTTCGGTGGTGATGGATCCACATGTAAATGTGTTGTTTATTAGTACGACTAGGCATTAAAGGTGATTTCATGGCTCGGGGTTGTCATAGCATTAATTCTTTTTCACAAGCAAAGAGAATAGGAATTTCGCCCCTGTCTTAGGATAGTGATGCCAGCGCTAGAAATTTTACTTTTTTTTTAAACAAAAACTTGAGATGACATACAGGCTAGGGACACAACGAATTAATGGACTCTCCAATGACCACATTGGCGGTGTTTATTAAGGGTATATTAGGCAAGATCACGATGTACGAACAAAGGTGGAAATACCGGATGAAGAACTGTTCTGGAAAGGCTTGATAATGGCAAGTCATTGTGCCTCGAGCATTCTTCACACGACAAGATTTTGAGAAGAAAATGATTCCTATGAATATCATCTCGAAATACACATATATGCGATTTGTCTAAAGTATAGGCAAAAAGATGTAATGAAATCGTCGGAAATTTGAGGTGGTTCATGAATATTGCAGAAAATCTGCCTTGTGATTATGTCATTTCTGTGCTTCTAGTGATGCGCTGGTCAATGTATACTATACCTCTCTCTGTGAGTGTCCATTTTCATACGTTTGTTTCTTTACTCGCAGATTTTAGAGATTCGGGGATTGGGGGTTTCGTGGTGAAGTTTTTGGAGAGAAATGTGGCTGTGCTGTTGGTTATTTTGTTTTTGTTTTTGTTTTTGTTTTTGTTTTTGTTTTTGTTTTTGTTTTTGTTTTTGTTTTTGTTTTTGTTTTTGTTTTTGTTTTTGTTTTTGTTTTTGTTTTTGTTTTTGTTTTTGTTTTTGTTTTTGTTTTTGTTTTTGTTTTTGTTTTTGTTTCGGGGCGTTCTGCAGTGGTTTTTCGATTTTGCTTGGGTTTTTAGGATGTGTTGGTCGTTGGATACGGTTTCGTATTGTTTAGGTATGTTATGTCATGATGTTGATGTTGATGTGTCAAGCAAGCGCTGCAGCTGCGGGCGGCAGATTATTGTGCGATGGAGTTGATGGAGTTGCTGGAGTTGCTGGAGTCAATGGAAAGAGATTTGTTGTTGGGTTATATTTATTATAGCATGGTGATCTTACGGTGATTAGAGGATGGAGTTGTGTCTGAGTAGTTGCACTTCATTCTGTAGTCGTCCATGGTTTATGGGTTTAGGTTTTGATGGTTCAATGGCTTACTTTTAGCACGTGGTGAATGGCTTGTGTTGAGGCAGCTATCTGGAGATTTTGCGTCTGGTGGGATTGGTGATGGCTTGTTAGTAGTTACTACCGTTGCTACTATCATCAATTCATCCTAATACCTCGGCCTCAGATTTAAATTAAACGGTGCAGAAAACATCCAGGTAACGCTTGCTTTCCAACTAACTTATTAGATAATTGAACTGCAAAAGCAACGCTTAAACTATGCACAAATCTTCAGCATCATCGAGAGCTTGAAATAATATTCAACGCTGCTGGTTTTGCCCTCTTAATCGCCGAGCTCTCACCGTGTTCCTCTCGACTTCTCTTATTATTCTTTCCATGTCCTTTCCTTCCCAATTCATCTGCATGCCCCTGCTGATGCGAATTATCATCTCGCATCTCTGTTTCTTCCAACTCCTCATTCTTTATCGGAATCTCAGTATCATCAACAAATCCATCTTCATCCTTTTCACGAACAAACAATCTTGGATATCCGTTCCCCCCCTCCCCATCACCCCAATAAAACTCCGCCAACTCCTCCCAGTCTACCACCCCCACCATCTCAACCCCATCCAACAGTCCCATCCACGGAACCTTTCTTCTCCTCCTTCCACCCATCCTCTCCCTCCTCATCTCATCCTCCATCTCCGCTTCTAACCATGCAATCGGATTCGGAGCATACAGAAACCTCCACTCCTCAGTAAACTGTTCATATTTTGCAAACCTAGCCAGAAAATCATCTACAGTCCATCCTCCATGCGTTTTCTCTCCTTCGTGTCCGCTTTGCCAGTTAATGGCTCCCACTTGTTCCAAACCCGAGAGTACATATGCCGCTTTCTTGAAAATGGGATAGGAAACGTGGTTTCGATAGCGTTGGATAAATTTCTGGAAGAATCCTAACAGTCTACTTTCCTGTGTAGGATCTAGCTGCGGATCCCCGAAATCAGCACGATGCACGCTGAAATTCCATCTCGGAGGTGCAGTTAGGGAAATGCAGGGAGCGTTTGCATCTGGAACGTTGGAAATGAGATGTCGATCAAGAGGTAGTGTTCTCAGTGCTGCTATGTTGTCTGGTCCGAAACGCAAATCAGATACATATGTCAATGCTTTCTTTACAGCATCCTGGTTGGTAAACGGACCGCGGAATGCTTTTTCGTAGATTCCGTCTTCGTTCCAGGAGGGACAGTGCACTATTTGATAGTAGGTTGCGGAGCGATTCATGCATTCGATCATATTGAAACGTTGGCGGGAACAAATGGGATCGCCGTTGTTGAAGCTGAGGAGCGGACAGATGGAGAGTGCGTCGACTATTGTACCATCTCCGTGTACGTATTGCAGAGATGCGTTGTCTGGGGAGTAGATGGCATAGATGGGTTTGGTTGGGTGAAGGGAGGAGACACCGATGAGGATGGAGATGAATGGGATGGCTAGGTGGGCGGGGGATGTTATTTTGTTGGGGATGGCGTTGAAGGGTGAGAGGGGTGTTGGGATTGAGTCTTTGGGGTAGGACGCGTTGGAGGGTGATTTGGGGTGCTAGGACATTGGTGTTAGTAGATGTGAGGTTGAGTCATGTGAGGTTTATCTACGTACGTTTTCCGGAGATTTACTGTTCTTTGAAGCCATTGTGTATGGCTGTTGATCAGCTTTTAGAGTAGAATGTAGCTGATGGATTGTAGTTAATTTCGCCACCTATTTATAATTTTGGAACAAGATACTTGAGATAAGAATACTTGAGTCGTTGTACTGGGAGAGAATTATTGTTGCAGCTATTTATGTGGCTAGGTAATGATGGAGTGTCAAGGATACAAGATAGAAGGGGGGAGGAAGAATAAAAAGGAAACAGGTGTTATTGTTCGAGTGAATATAAAAATATAAAAGTGGATGCTGGATTTGGGATCTTAGAATCTTGGATCCTCGGATGGATTGGGGAGAAGCTTGGAGTTTATGAGAGAGAGGAGAAGGGTAGGGTAGGGTAGGGTAGGGTAGGGTAGGGTAGGGTAGGGTAGGGTAGGGAAGGGAAGGAAAGAGCGAGCTTCAAAAGAGTTGCTGAGTCGCTTAATAGTATGGTAGGTGTGTCGATGAACTGTTTCTGAGTCTCGGAATCTTTGCTCGAGATATGGAAGATTTCCAAGTCATGATGGAATAGATGTCCATTCATTTCTTTGGTACTCAAACATTTCAAGATGGATGGTATAAGTACAAGGTTTTAGGGGAGTTGTGAATGATGATTATTGGTGTATTCTAATATGATATCTATACAGTTGCAAAATATGAACTTTTAAAAGAAAAAGATCAAATCCAAGTTCAACAAATTTCCAAATCACAAACATAAACCCAAGACGATGCTCTACTCCAAAAAATGAATAAACTTCTCCGCATCCTCTCTCCGCATCCTCAACCCATTAGCCTTAAACTCCGGATCTTCAAACCCAATCGACACCGCCACCAAAATCTCCAGATCATCACTGATCCCACACTCCGTCCGCAGTAACTCAGGATAGCCCGTTTGACAAATTTGCACGCATGAACCCACTCCTCTCTCCGTGAGCGCCAGTAACCAGCTCTGTAACCACATACCCACACTCAGTCTATCCGCACTCGTCAGACTTTTATCGATACACACTATTGCCCCAACAGACGCGTTAAAAAACTGATAGTTACGAAGGACAGCTGCGTTGCGAGCTTTGGAATCGGATCGCGGAATACCCATCGCTTCGCCATAGAGTTGTCGACCAACTTCAGATCGGTAGTGTGTGTATGCCTTGGGGAGGGGAGGAATATTAGGAGTGGATTCTGATGCTATGGCAAATAGCTTAGATTTGAGGTTTTCTAGGGGCTCGCCTGTTAAGAGGAGAATGCGTTGGGGTTGGATGTTTGAGTTTGAGGGGGCGAAGCTAGCTAGGTCTAGAGTGGATTTTATGATGGATTTTGGAACCGGAGTTGGAAGGAAGGCTCGGCTTGAGTGTCGTGTCATGAGGGTCTCTTTCAAGGTCATCTCAGGGTAAGTTGACTGTTGGTTGGTTTCTGTTTCAACGGTGTGTGGCATGGTGATATACGCCCTGGTTGGTTGTGTACTTATATGGTGAAGGAAATTTCAAATGTCTTCAGCTTCTGAGAAGTGCTTATAAGTGTTTTTGATGCTCTTGTAGATAATGATTCTGATTTCTAAAGTGCACACAACTATGTGGCCTCCTACCTCAATATATACTCCTCCTCGCTTTCCACGGCATTATCAAAAGCTTCCAATCCCGATCTCAACTTACTCAACTTGAATACGCCATATGTGATTAGGGAATCATGCATACAGTGTAGCACAATTATATCAATTTCTGCATCTCCGTGAATGTTTGACCAATGGATACTCCGTGCTCACTAATACAAACTTGAGTGACTAGACTCATCGGCTACTTTTCTTTCCTTTCTACTGCTGAGTTGAAGTACGAGTTTAGAAATGTCCTTGACATCGGTGCTTAGCGGTTGGTACTTTCCGACAAAGAAGGTGGCTCATGATCATGGAGGAGAATATATCGCCGGTTCTATTGTCATAACTATTATCGATCAAACCAGATTTCTGTTTTCTAGAAAATGACTTGATTGAATTGTAAAGATTTGTCATCATGTTGTGTTGAAAAAGATGTTTCTGATGAAGCGTCGTCAAAACAAACATTGGCGCCTTAGGATTAGGCATTGGTGGACAGAATTATTAGGGTACCACTGGTGCACCACATCTTCTTCGCTCATCATTCAATCCTTCAATCCCAACTGAACAACAAGACCACTCTTTACTCTTTTATTTCATTGAGAGGTATCAACATACCATCCATCTCAATACTGAGTTCAAGATGGATTTCCTCCAGGTAGAACTCCTCCAGTCATATTCCCATTGAGCTATCTTCACAAATACTAACTATGACTTTTCAGCGCCTTGCGCGTTTCCTTGATAGGCCACTATTCCCATGGAAGAAGCTCATCGTTGGATTCTCTCTCGCACAATACCTTTTCGAAGGTTTTCTCTCTCTCCGCCAGTATCAAATCTTAAAGCAAACTCGTCCCCCCAAGGTTCTCTCAAACGAAGTCTCTCAAGAAGTTTTCGACAAAAGCCAGGTAAGTCATTCACTCAGCCTTACCATCTCCATCTCCCCACCACCACTCACTGACCTCCAAAAGGCCTATGGACGCGCAAAAGCACAATTCGGTTTCGTTGCAGGACTCTATGGACAAATTCAAAACACGGCATTCATTTATTTCGACGTTCTTCCCAAGCTTTGGGATCTCACTGGCTCATGGCTTTTACGACTTGCACCCGCTCGATTTACCGGTGAAATTTCTCACTCCATCGTCTTCGTCCTTACTTTTATTGTAATTCAACAAATTCTCTCGCTGCCAACTTCTATTTACCAGACTTTTGTACTCGAGGAGGAGTTCGGTTTCAATAAGCAGACGCCTAAGATTTTTGTTATGGATATGTTGAAGGGACAAATGTTGGCATTCACTTTGACTCCACCAATTCTTGCTGGCTTCCTTACTATCATCCAAAAGACTGGACATCAATTCTTCTACTACTTATGGTTGTTTGGTGCTGGGCTCCAGGTTTTCATGATTACCATTTATCCAATTACGATCTTGCCCTTGTTCAACAAGCTTTCCCCTCTCGAACCTGGAGAGTTGAAGGATGGCGTCGAGGCTTTGGCTAAACGATTGAATTTCCCTCTTCACGAATTACATGTTATCGATGGCAGCAAGCGCAGTGCTCACAGTAATGCTTATTTCTTTGGTTTGCCATGGAAGAAGCATATTGTCATCTATGATACTTTGATCGAGAAGAGCGATACACAAGAAATTGTAGCTGTTCTTGCACATGAACTTGGTCACTGGAGTCGCGGACATACTACAAAGCTCTTTGGGATCTCCCAGGTATGCAGATTTGACATAGTTATTACGACTTATTATTAACTTTTTACAGGCCCATTTCTTCTACATCTTCTCTCTATTCTCCGTCTTCATCAACAACCATTCCTTGTACCAATCCTTTGGTTTCCACAACGAATTCCCAATTATTATCGGTTTCATCTTATTCTCTGACGCGCTTGCCCCTATGGACACAGTCATCAAGCTCTTGATGAACATCCTGAGCAGAAAGTACGAATTTGAAGCTGATAACTTCGCACAAGGACTTGGATACCAGGCTGAGCTGGCTCGTTCATTGATCAAGTTGCAGATTCAGAATTTGAGTACTATGGATGCGGACTGGATGTATGCGAGCTACCATTTCTCGCATCCAATTTTGTCGGAGAGATTAGGTGCTCTAGGATGGAAGTCGAGTGGTCCAGTTGCACCCGCTGCTGCCAAGGATGAGAAGGTTTCTAACGATGAGAAGGTCGCAAAAGCTAGTGGTAGAGAACTGTAGGTGTACAGTATAGACTGAATTAGAAGAATCCTGTTAACCTCGCTAAAACGCATCAAAAATTTGTGACTTGTAGTTCGCCATGCTCATTATGCTTTGGATTGTTTCTTCGCTTCCTTCGCTTTCAGATCCGCCTTGTGTCTCGCCTTTTTCTCTGCCTTTCGTGCATCCTTCTCCTTTCTGGATAATTCTTTGGGGCCCTTCGTGAAATCTGGGACTTCCTTCGCACTTGGTTCATCTTCGAGATCGCTATCAATGTCCCTGTTTTTCACCTTTTGAACCCTGGAGCCTACATCTCCCTCCTCAATACTCTGCTCCCTCTCGAACTCCTCCTTATCCTGCCACCCATCAACATCCATTTTGTCACCCTCCCCACTTCCTTGCACAGTCCCATCATCCATTCCCTGCGCAATCTCCACAGCTTTACCTTCCTCAAGTTCTAAAGTCGGCGCAAGCCATTCTCCACGTAAACCGGCTTCAAATCGTTGGAGATTGTGAATTGTGACGCTGGAGTGACTACTGCCAATTGTGGGACCCGTAGGCTCGAGTTTGGCGTTGGGGAGAAGATATGGTGTACTGGATGTGAGGGAGAGATAATCTTGGAGGTATTTGAGAGCGATTGTTTGATTGACGGGGATTGAAGGGATGGATTTATGGGGTGGAAAGGCGGACATCTTGGTTAAATTTTAGTTATGAAAACAATTGATCGTAGCTGTAAAGATTGAATTGAATGTTCGAAGATCGTCCAAGAAACTTATTTTCGAAGTGTGAAATCGGGAAGTTTCATGAAGCTCGAGATTTTTTTGCGACTGAGGCGGGGAAATTGTCCGCTAGCGTGGTTTTTGATTTTGATACCGCATGGTTAATAACCTCGAACTCTGGAACGGGTCAAGATATTCACAAATTGAAGCAAAATGTTGTGTCTACGCTGCTCTCATGGTCTTAGGGCTACTCCAATTGTAACGAGGGTACTTTCGCAGTCAAGTTCTATGCTGGTGAAAAGGTAGATTTTCACCAATTCATCACACAGCCACATCTCCATACTCACAGCTTTCCAGAACATTCACATCAATAACACCCCTCCGACCAACGTTATCTCCCGGCGCATTCAAACCCACCTCATCGGTGATCATTGCTTCAGAAGCAGCACCATTAGATCTCCTCCCCAAGATCTCAACACATCCAGCATTGAGCACAACACAAGTACGTTGTGGACCTAGAAATACATTTAGTCCGAGTCATTTTGTTAGGAAGAGGAGGCATGGATTTTTAAGCAGAATTAAGACCAGGAAAGGGAGAGCGACGTTGCAGAGAAGGAAGTCGAAGAAAAGAAGTACTTTGAGTCATTAGAGAAAGGATATTAGTGGATGGGACCAACAAAAGTCGCCGGGTGGAACTGCGGGGCAATATGAAGGCATACCCGTCTGAGAAGCTGAGAACGATGAGCGCAGCAATTACGTGCATGGTACTCGGCATGAATGGATGACGATGTTACGGTAGCTGTGTCTGTGGATTTTGAGCTGCATGAAGTGTAAGATACTGAAGATATGAATGTGGATATCAAGACTTCACATTCGTCGGATGGCCATGTGGACTGGTCGCTCAACATATGAAAGAATTTCAGCCAAAGAAATGTAGGGTGTCTTCGAATCGACAGGCTATGCTGTTTTGAGCAACGTGGTGAATTCTACGATGATGAAGCCTTGTAATGATGAAAATATACGCGCCGTCTACATTCAGGTGATTGCACATTTCAATAGGCTCTTTTTGGTTCCGCAAGTGTGCAGTACATTCGATGAAGCCACTCATATTGGCTGAATGACATTCAAATCTTATTCTTCGATGGGGCTCGGTTAGTTTGTTCGAAAGTGCATGTGTTATTCAACTTCGGGCTCTTGCAAGTTCAAGCTTGTGTGGTCTTGGGTCTCGCCTAGTAGGTGTCGGGCCTCGATGTTGTCTGTTGTTTTGTTTTTTACTGGTATTTGTAGAGATATGGTCTCTGCGTGGTTAGCCCCCTATGGATGTTGCCTCAGTTTTCTTGTGCTTCTAGATTTTGATCAAGTGTTTATCTCCTGTGTGTCGATATCGCATTCAAAGATAGTTCATAACTGTGGCGTGAGCATTCTTGTTCTGGAAAGTTGCCATTACACTGCAAGGCATTTTTAATTTGTTACTTGCAAACTATGCACTTGTTGGATAGCCCACTTGGCCGCGAGCGGCCCTTCGCCGTCCCTTCACCTTTTCAATGGCCCTTTTGTTGTCTATTTATTACCTCACTGAATACATGAGCCCCATTGCAATGTCCTCAATATAATTCAAACAACAAATCTAACAATATTGAATCCGCTTTTCGTGTGGCTTTGAAACATCTTGTTGTAACACGCAGGTCGGAGATATCATTGACCTGCCTCCAGTGTACCTGGTCGGCATTATGGCTCACGATAAACCAACAATGCTAGTCCGACTTGAATAAGTATTAAATGGCTACATGAAATTATGTTTTGTAGTTTCAATCTCATCAACCTCAATACTAATCATCCCCTCTTATTACTTCTCTAAAGTCGCTTTCCCAAACTCACAAGTATATTAAATATTGAGATACCGACACACTAAATCATCACAAATATGAGTTCAAAAAATCGTGCTGTTGGCCATGGAAGATTCGAAAGTGATGGTAAAGTCAGCGAAATCATCGATATGTACGGGGATATGAGAGTTTCTGGTCAAACTTCTCGAAACACAGGGTCTGGTGATAAGATCGATACCAAGTCATCCAGACGACGCAATGCGCCACCTGTTTCTACTTGGTCCGCATCCACTGCTAGTACGGCATCGGATGGTGATAGAACATCTAGATTAAAGTCTAAGAAAACAGAATTGCCAATGCAGGCTAAAGGACAAGCTCAAGAATTTGAGGATAAATTTTTCCGCCCGAGTAGCTCTGTGATGAGGTCACCCCCACGTACCCCTGAGAGACGTAGGAGTCCCTCGGCAAACAGTAAGGCAAAATCTTTGATTCTACTTATACTCTTACTAACACCAGATAGATCGGATGATACAGAGTCCTGGTGACAATACTCCCACCAAAAATATCAAGAGACAGAATACTCTCCGAGATCTCGAAGGGAATGGCGAAAAACCTCTTCCACTGACTCCTGGTTCCAAAAGAAGGGTCGAGACTGCTGCGAGAGCGCTTAAAGATGCACAAGAAGAAAAGAGGCAGGAGAGGAATGACAATGGAAGGCAAGCAAAGACAGATAAGCTTCCTAGAGAACCCGCGCCGGTAGGAAGGCCGACGGATACAAGGACCTTAAGGCCTGAGAGAAGAAAGTGAAGACCAAAGAAGAGATAGGGAGAGGGCTGAGAAGAAAGAGCAAGAAGAAACTCGTCGCGCAGAATGGATCGTCCTCTAATACGAGGAGAACGAATAGATCGCTAAACAGAGATCGCTGTAGAAGAGATGAAGAAGTTTCTTTAAGTTTTTCTTTAAGCTTATTGAACTTTAGTATGAAATTAGATCAGACTCATTAGAGTCCTGTTTAATCTGTATGTTTAATGTTTTTCATGCACATTTACCTCGCGTAAAGTTGCTCTAATGTCATTAGTGGACAAATTAATGTTATGCGTGGGATCTTGTTCCGCATTACTGCATGTTTATAGTGTCAGGGTCTACATTCTAGTAGTGGAATGATCTGTCTATATTAAAAGATTCAACGGTGTATGTTTTACTGTTCGTACAATACTTGTGCTTGGGGTTACTCTGCAGTATATAAGTCTTAACTCCAGTAGCCTATATTCCTCTGCACGTGTATTGTGCGGGGAGGGAAATTGTGTTTTATGAACTTATGGGTTTGGCGCCTAAGAACCTCTCGATTTCTTTCACTGGTCTCGGAAATCCAAAATCCAAAATCAGAAGTTGGTTATGATTGGTTTGAGATGTTCGAACTGCTGGAAAATGAATTTTTGATGCTACGAGTGTAAACACTTAAAAACATCTGAGGACTCAATTCTCCTGTGCCGATACTCTTCCTCTCATTTTGTGTCGTCGCCTGGGTCTTGAATTCTTATCGGTATATCTAGATTATGTGCATGCATCTGCGACTCTGTTGCGGGAACCAAAAATCAGAATTGTGTGCTAAGTGAGGTTCGTTGATATTACTTTCCGTAAAGATTAATCACAGGCGGATATTCTTGTTGTCGATATGTGTTGGGAAAGGGGTTGATGCATAGCTCGGGAAGAGTGGTTCGTCCGGCAAAAATACATGGGCGTGAAAAGGGCTACCAGTGCTATCTGCAGCGTTCAGGAGTACAAGCGCCACGGAGAATTTAAACAGTGATCACCTTCCTATATTCTGCAGCGGTTCTTGAACAACAAATACGTTCGATGACGGCAGGTGTGACCACCGAGTCGAACCTCGAAACTTGAACATCCGGTTGAGAATGGTTGAAGGAGACGGTATTCTTATCTGGAAGAGGGCGATATTGTTTGCCAAGGATAGGTTTTTTTAAACGTTACTGCATATTTATGTTATTGATATCTCTAAAGTAAATCAATGCAACCTCTACATATTCTCCCTAAACTCCTAAATCCGAGTCTGCACCTCGAACGGCTTACTGAATCCCAGTTGAATTGTCTCTTGTTTTCTTTCAACCCGCCCATCAATTTGTATAATAAACACCAGCATATAAGAAATCCACTCCGCCATTCCTTCATCCCAACACCTTCCATTTCCCCAATCTCCTCCGTCTCCCCCCCCCCCCCCCCCCAAAAAAAAACACCACCTCATCCCACATCCCACATCCCTCTTCCTCATCTTCCCCTCTTCCCCCTAAGCAACTAAAACCCACCCCAAAACCACCGCAAACCCTCCCACCACAACACGCGGCGCTACACCTTTATTAATAATCTCCCCCGCATTAATAATACTTGTGCCCGTAGCGAAACCACCTGAATCCGTCAATGTGGCGCTTGTTCTTGTGGTTGTTGGTCTGCGTGTACTGGTGCTGTTGTGGCTTTTTGTTGTCAGTTTTGAGTAAGCTTGGGTTGGGTTGGGATTTGGAGGGGGGACGTGGGGAGGAGTAGTGGAGGGGTAGGATAGGATAGGATAGGAATATGATATGGTATGGTATGGTATAGTGGAAAACTTACAAAGTTCCGTTATTGCTAAGACTTGTAATTAGACGGCTGGAGGACGCTGGGGTTGACGTTGGTGCTGATTTTGGCGCTGATTCTGGTGCCGACACTGGTACCGATACTGGTGCCGACACTGGTGCTTGCTCTGAGGTTTATGCTGATGTTTGTGCTGATGTTTGTGCTTGTACTTGAATAGAGAATATAAGGAGGAAAGTGATAGCAAGGAAGAGGACGGGTAGATTGGTACGAGCCATTATTTTTATTCGTTTTTTATAGTATCTGTTATTGAGCTTATAAGGAGACTTTTTATCTTGAAGTTGGAGTGTGGGTTGTAGATTTTACTTTATAGACCTTACTATGTATATGTGAATCCTACTGCATCATGTCACCTAGGGCTACGTGCCACAATTCCAAAAGATTGATAAAAGTTTCATTCTTAGTAAGGTGTTGTTCAGATATGCGGGGAAATATCTGCAGGGTATTTATTTGTCTTGGGGTTTGACATTCCAATCACCAGCTCCCCGCGCTCAAATCCACCACGCAACGTTTGAATAATCTTTCGCCGGATCTATCTCCCAATTGAATCTTAGATACTGGAGAACACTTAAAAAGACGTCAATTAGGATATGTCAGCATCATGCTGGTACACAAACAACCTTACATCCATTCACATTACTTGCCGTCAATTTCTGCTGACCCGCCCAGTCTCTTGCATCTCGACTCTCTATTTTCTTATAGAGTTGCGCAAACTTTGCTAGCATATACGATGCTTCTGCCAATGCCTTATGCTGACCAACGCAAGCGCGTGGTCCTCCTCCAAAAGGCATAAATTCCCAAGGGCTAGGTTTGATAGAGTCCCATCTATCGGGATTGAAGGATTCAATGTCGGGACCGAATACCGATTCAACACGATGTAAGCCGTAAAAATTCGCCCATAGCTTCGTGCCTTTGGGAATGTAGATTGGAGAGTTGCCGTCTTTACCCCCTCCTTTTGGTAGAGAAGTATCCTTCAATGAGATGCGAGTAAGAATTGGAAAGGTCGGAAAGAGGCGAAGAGCTATGGAAAACTAGTTATTTACGGGTATGGGTGTGGTTAGTTTAACATGGTACGGTTTCTTACATTCATTAATGATATTGTGAAGAAACTTCAGGTCGCGCAACCTATCGTACAAATGCGGCGATGATTCTAAATCCAATGACTGCACTTCATCTCGTAGCCTATCATACACCTTTGGGTTACGCGAGAGAAGAAACAACGTGTTGCTGAGGAGAACGGGTGTGGTATCTTGAACAGCCATCATCCCTTGTAAAGCATTGTCACGAATCTCGATTCGATCATCTGTTTCCTTCACAAGGCCTCGAAGAAGACTTCTTGAATTTGATTCTTGGGCATTTAGAGGCGACTCTTCGGCGTTTATTTCTGTGTCAATGAGTGAGTCAAGATATGCTTGAACTTCTTTATACGCGTCGTTCTTCAATGATTTTGGAATGAGAAATTGCAAGGGGCCTAGCATGAATGAAAGGCCCATGCCAATGAATGATTTTTGGAACGCCTTTAGAAAAGCAGCCACTTCATTGGATCCTTCATTGGCACTGGGCTTGAGAGTAATCCCCAATATAAACTTCATGGAGGTACCTACGAACTAAAACAAAAGTCAGATTGTCCCGTCTTCAGCACGAGTCTTCAACATTGATACTTACAAGGCTTGCTAGGGGAGGTTGTAGATCCACTGTTGTATTACCATCCTCAGGAATGCCTTTGAAGAACTCCTTCGTCAAACTTATGAAAGGTTTTAAATCTGAGATGTTCGCTTTGCTAAACGTGGGACGAAGAAGAACTCTAGCTTTCTGCCACGACTCATTATCCGTGGTAATGAACCCACGTCCACAGAAAGGACCCATGACGGGGAGCCTATGAGGTTCGTAGCCCCATTCGGAATTGTTGGTAGACCAAGCAGTTTGTAGGTTTTCCGATTCAATGGTTCGTATGTCCGAAGTACCCAAGTTATTCACCAAGATTGTTTTTCCGTACTTTTTGTGAAGATTGGACAAAAAGGGGATCCCTTGATTTCTCAAAGTCTCTCTGATTTCTTGCAGCTTTAGGTCGAGTCCAAAGAATGGATCAATGTGACGGTAAGTGAAGGGATGCTCGTAGCCATGTTGATGATTAGATGAGTTGGCTCGACTAGTCACAATGACATATAACAGTATGGATAAAGCTCCCGTGAGAATGATCAAAGTAATATCAAACATTCTGACTACAGATTGTATGAAGTATTTTCGAAAGTAAAAGGAGGATGACGTACCACAACTAGATGGGATTTTACAGTATCTCATAGAAAAGTCCAAGAAGATGTAAGACAGACAGGTGGAGAAGACCCAAGTGTTACAGACAATAGTTTGACGAAGCTAAAGCATGACCACCACACCCCAACATGACATAACATTTGCAATGATTACTCGACCAATCCCAAGCTTCCGAGTCAAGCTATGAAAGAGGAAAAGGAGTTGACCTTGTGCGTAGAAGTGATTCACTCGTACAATTTAACAAACACAGTACATCCCTTGGGCCTAGATTTCAATGACACGATGAGGCGTGGTGAGCACTTGCAATGCATTTGTAATGGGCGGAATAGACGTATGCCTAAGTATTAAATGCAAGTTTGTGTACAGAGAATTGAATGAGATTTTAAATATGCAAGGCCTTCATTATATAGACCTGAATGCCAAAACTTAGATGAAAACTATTTCATGAAGACACAGACTTATATTTTGGGAGTGTTGAAGTACCCTAGTACTCGAGTTAGATATACTAGTATAGAATCCTGTATATTTGTATAAGATATTCAGGTATCTACTAAATTGATATAGTTAATCTGAATTTTTTAACTTTATTTTAATCAAAAACTCTATAAAATTATTATATAATAGATCAGAACTTGAATTTTTTTAATTATTAATTTTATATATTTTTTAATAAAGTTGATATGATAATCTCTTGTAGATTAAAATCCAGAATAAATTGAAAGACATTTTACAAAATTGAAATATTTAAAAGATTTATTCTATGTAAAGAGTCATTCCTGATAATATAGTCCTGTAAAACCAGGTTCTTATTATCAATAGTTCTATTATTTATGGGCTCGAGCGTTGCCAGGACTCGGAAAGGAAACATCACCGGTAGAACTATTCAATCAATGTACCGATCCGAGGATACGTCAGCGTTTTAATATTCAATAACTTACCTCAACGAAAACCAATTCCAAATTACGGACAGGAATTGTCGAACGAAAGAGGGTTATTTCCTCAATTGATACTCCAAAATTGCACTCGGAGCCCGCACGATCCCTTGTCACACAACCTTAAGTTCCTTCTGCTGTACTGCCTCCCTTCACCCAGCAAGCATGTCTTCGAGGCACGTCTCGCAGCTCCGAAAATGGATGCTGGCCTCGCCGCCCATTGAATGGGGTATTGATAAGCTGAGAGAGTTACTCATTGGCGCATTGCGACAAGGCCCTATTCCTCAACATGTGGCATTCGTGATGGATGGAAACAGGCGATTTGCGCGGAGTCATAAGATAGAGACGGTGGAGGGACATAATCTGGGATTTGAGGCTTTAGCAAGGGTTTGGCTTCCTGCAATATGGCCGGTGTTCTTTTGCTAATCTAGTTTTTAGATACTGGAAGTTTGCTATAAGTCTGGAGTCAAAGTCGTTACGGTTTACGCATTCAGTATTGAGAATTTTAAACGGTCGAAATACGAGGTGGATGCTCTCATGGAAATGGCAAAGGTTAAGCTGGTACAATTGGCGCAACATGGGGATCTTCTGGATAGGTACGGAGCCAGCGTTCGAGTTCTTGGTCAGAGGAATTTGGTCAAAGACGATGTTTTGGAAGCTATTGATAGAGCTGTGGAGATGACAAAGAACAATGGAGAGTAAGTTGGGTTACATCGATGCTACCATGGTCAGGGATTCTAACACTGTCTTAGTTGCGCACTTAACATCTGCTTTCCATACACATCCCGAGATGAAATCACCACCGCAATCAAGACTACCGTGGAAAACTACTCAAAACCAACATATACACAACAGCGACCATTCTCGCAGACTCGAATTACACAAAAGCTCAAGTCACGGAACGTCAACTCAGTATCAAATCCAGATTTGAGAGAAAGTTCACCTACCCCCTCGAATATATCAGAACCAGACGAATCCGTGTCATCCTCCACAACCCTGAACCCCGAGTCGTCGACAACAAGTAGCCCTGAAGCTGGAGTATTCCCCGACCCCGAACTGATATCTGTAGACACGCTTGCAGAAAGCCTTTTCACTGCTGGAGACCCTCCTTTAGACCTTTTAATCCGAACCAGCGGAGTGAACAGACTAAGCGACTTTATGTTATGGCAATCCCATGAGGATGCGGAGATAGTTTTCTTGGATTGTTTATGGCCCGAATTTGATTTGTGGCAGTTTTTACCGGTCCTGGTAGAGTGGCAATGGAAACAGAAGCATGTGGAAGAGAAGGCACAGGGCAATGGAACAAAAGCAACAAAAGCAACAAAAGCATCGAATATTAGAAGTCGTTAGATATCCAGGGAAATTCTGCAGCGGGAAAGGATCTATAAAAAGGGATTCGGGAGTTTTTGAAGTGATGTTTGTTCAACGGATAATCTACTTGATAATAGAAATTTTGGAGGCTGGTAATGAAAGGTTGTCTAATATATTCTCATAAAGGCAGGAAGATGTATCTAGAGGTTTACTAGATTGGATCGTCTCATCAAAAGTATCGTGATTTGTAGGTAGGAGAGAGTAGAAAGAATACTAAGAATACTTACCTACCTATCATTGCGTCTACTACCGACATACATTGACATACAATGATATCAATATCACAAAAATAGTTCTCTTGAGCTCGGCAGTTTAATAAGCTTTGAAAGCCTGCAGGCCACCGTAATTAGCCCAATCTAGGCGGTGAAATAATTCTGCCCACCGCGCATTTTACCCTAGCAGACCGGAGTGATCACCCACCCAGATCTTCTGCAACTCTACAAAGCTGGCATACATCTTAACAATCTCAAATGCTGAAACGACTTTCTCGAATCTAATGCCAATTTTCAATGGGCCTCAAAAGTCAAAAATTACTTTCAGAAACTCTTTGAATCCAATTTGCGCGTGTCGCACAGCTTTCTCCTCGATTTCCTCTCCTACTTTTCGAAAATTAAGTCGACGCTCATGATGAAAACTACAAAAGCACCTCCTACGGACCCCTCTTCGAGCCGGAGAGCCCAACCTTTACGACAGACACGGAATAATCCACCTAGATCCTCAATCTCTGGCTCTCGACCTTTTGGACCAAGAGGTTCGATTGGCGGCGGTGATGGAGTACCGAATGTGGATCAGACGGTCGAAATATTTCCTGCGATAACCCAGTTCGCAGATGCTATATCTGCGTTGCCAAAAGAACTTGTGCGACACTTTACATTACTCAAGGAAGTCGATGCGAAAGTCTTTGGGCCGGAAGAGGAGCTCGCAAGACTCGTCGACATCGCGCTCAACACCCCACCACCGACAGCACTCAATTATTCTTCGTATTCAAGATCTGCACCTACGAATGGACATCATCATTTGTCTAGCACAAACGGTTCGTTAGCAAATGGCAATGGTGGGCCTGCGGGCATGCTAATGGAGATGCAAGGGGAATCGTTCGCTCCCGTCAATCCAGCGTATGCTATTTATCATACTCCTAACATGCCTAGAAGACGACAATTCCAGGCATGTGCTAGTTATATGCAAAATATGCTGGTATCTCTCGATGAGAAAAACCATGTCATCTCGACCGCTGGCGAAGCATTAAATAAACAACTGGCACGTCTCGATCAATGTTTCCCGCACATTGAAAACGAAGTGAGTGAAGAGGCACGATACGGCAGTACTACACATTGGGCATATCCTGAGAATCGAACATCTAAAACAAATTCTGGTGGTAACTCCAGAAGGGACGCCCCTCCCGCAAATAATCCTAGTGCAGCGGCACAACAAGTAGCAGAAGAGCACGCTGCGAGGAGTGATGCGAGGAAGCAAGCATTGCTTGCAAGGAAAGGAGCCAAGAATCAACATGCAGACTCAGATTTCGACGATAGTCAAGAAGGGAGAAAGGCAGATTCAAATAAAAAACCTCATGGAAATAGCAAAGCTCGAAAAGCTGCTACTACCGAGACCCCAACGGCCGTTGGGCTTGGAATAATCAATGGAAATGGTACAAATGGAAACCCTCCGAAAAGGCGAAAGGTCGACAAAACTACAACTGCCGGCCCATCAACGGAGCGTGTTCTGAATGGAGTTTTTGGTACTAATGGAACCGTGTCGAAGGGCAAGGCGGGGAGCCCTAGGTCAACCCCGGCACCGGATGGAACCAAAAAACCCGCAAGAGCAAGAGCTGCTCCCAACGGACAAGCAAGAAAAAGGTATGTGGCTGCCCCTGATGTAGGCAGCAATTATTTTCGCTAATTCACGATCAATTAGAAATAACACCGCAAACGCTGCAATGTCGCCATCATTAGCATCCTCTCCCGTTCGAAGCACATTTCCCGATATAAAACCGCCGGTGCGAGCATCCCCGGCTCCTTTCAATGGCGGAAGGCCGGCTTCAGCAAGAGCTAGACAGAATTCAGTGCAATCAGTTGCGGATACAGCACGGCGACCTCCATCTTCAGCTTCGAGCAAGCCAAACGGAAATACACCTGGCACACCTGATTTAGCAGCTGTTGCGAGTGTGACGGGGAAAACCGTTCCAGAGGTCAAGGCAACAATGAAAGAGGCTGGCACAAATGGCAAGGGAGAACATCTCCTTGAGGATGCTCAACCACAAAACCCCGAAGTGCTAGGCGGAATAATTGTTGGGAACAGCAGAGAGAGTATGAAGCGAGAAGAGACTGTGGAATCAAATGGAGATGCTATGCAGGGCATTCAATCAACAACGATAACGACTACAAAGAGTGGCAGAGCAAGCAAACCATCCACGCCAGCAATGCCTTCCTTCGTTGAGCCAGTCCGCTCAAGATCATCGCGCAGCATTCCTGACCCCGTGTCTACAGGTAAAAGAAGCCACAAGAAAGGTGCAGGTGCAGCCGCTCAACTCATCGCCCAGCAAAACATGGAACTCGATGATACGACGAGTAGTGCGCAAGGCGATGATGAAGATGTTGAAATAGATGCCGATGAGCCTACCTACTGTTATTGCAATGGAGTTAGTTACGGCGAGATGGTAGCCTGCGATAATGGAACTTGTGAGAAGGAGTGGTTCCATCTCGAGTGCGTGGGCTTGAGAATCGCGCCCAAGGGTAATGGTATGTTCACGCTCATCTCGTACCCCATAGGAACCAGTAACTAACACGGTATAGCAAAATGGTACTGTGATGATTGTAAAGAGAAAACGAAGAACAAGCGATTCAATAATGGACGATAAGGATAGCCGGCGAGACTACAGCAGGACAAATGGAGTTATTTTTTTGGTACGATCTTGATACCTAGGTGGATCAATCCTTGTAGCTTTATGGCGCATACAGGCCCATTGGAGTATGGATATTTTGGCATTGAACCTTTTGGGAGGCTGCCCCATAGAAATGGCGTTTGTTTATAATGTATATGATGGAGGCATTTCGGTAGATGCAATGATGGTGGATTCTCTTTCAAATGGAAATGTGATGATTGCAGCAATTTGTGAGACTCCTCACGTCCGGGGTCTTCGGGATGGAACGCGAATGAATGTGCAAATGGGCAAGCGCTACCTGACAGCGACTGTGTACTGCACTCTGCATTTCATTACCGGACTAGGTAGCTTAGCGAAAAAGAATATTGATTGGTCCACGTGACGGAGCAAATTTACATTGAAACATGGAAAGTTCGGACCACAAGATACTAGGTAGGTACTTCTCGATCGGGGGTGGGTGGAATGGAATGTGGAATGTGGAATGTGGAGTGCATTAGGGGGATATATTTAGTGGTATGGATGGTACGCTGTACATGGCAAGTGATTTACCTTACCCCGTACTTTTCCCCCTTGTCTTGCTGCTCTGTCCAGAGTCGGTATGGAGTACTTGTACCACCCGATTTTTTCTAATTAATTTTTTTTAATTTAATGAACGGACTCTTAAATAAGTTTTGACTTTGTTGTGCTTGATGGATGTGCGGCGTGCGCCAATGGGATCCTTCACCGATGGATGGATGGATGGATGGGTGGGTGTCTTTTATCTCTGCTTTTGGATGGCGTCCTCTGTGTCGTGGTGTTTGGAGTGGAGGTGGAACTTTTTAAGTTTGACCCTTTTTTTCTTGAGATGTGCGGAGGACGGAATGGGAGGGTGGAGTGGTGATCGATTGATGGAGTGGTGAGTGTAGTGGATGTAGCGTGATGTGGTCGGTCGAAAAGAAATGAAATGAAATGAATTAGAAGCTGGGGGTGATCTGGTGCTTTTCCCTGGGTTCATTTTTTGGTTTGGTGGTGGTGGTCGTGGTGGTGGTGATGGTCGTGGGTTAAGTCTGGCTAAGCTTGGCAGTAGTCGCATGGAGAAATATTGGATTCTGGACTCGAGGCAGGTAGGAAGGAAGGTAGGTATAGATGGATTGGATGCCGTAGATTTGTTGCACAGTACTGTACTTGTGCTACTGTACCTACCTACTGTCTGTATCCTCCTATAGCCGAGTCTGGGCGTTTTTAAGCGATCCACGGAATGGGTAATAATAAAAGACTTCCAATGGTAATGATTCGATCATTTCATGCATGCACGCACTTCTCACGCCAAATCTCATGGAAAATACGTTATGCGTTATGCTGTATACATGTCGACGACCCGTGGTACAAACTCCAGTCCAGTCTCCAAGCCATCAAGGTGTGTGTTCCTTGGCTCCCTTGCTCAACACAGCCGTACATCTCATCCCCATCTCTCCTCGTCGCTCATCGTCAAATACCATCAATTCTATTACTCTATAAGAATCCCTTCTGGCTTTCGCCATCTATCCCAACCCAAAGCAAATCGATTCCGAAGACGTAATAGCTGCATCCTTGCCAAGCCTCATGATCTCTGCTTCTCCGCTGTTGAATGGATTTGATGTCGATTTGATGGGTCCTTCCTTTCTCTTCACTGCTTCTATGGTAGGAGTGTTTGATTACCCAGATTGTGGGAATGGTGAAAAGTACATCATGTGTCGGATTTTGTTTTGTCTGCATAGGTAGGCAGGGAGGTGATTCGCATTCTTTGACAAAGAGATATTCTTTTTTAGTGTCTTGGGCTGGGTTGGGGTTTCATGGATTATTATGCCATTAACCTTGCGATGTGCGAACAATGAATATCAAGCAAGGATTAATTGTCATAGCTCACGGAGTAGAGGTAGATGGATGACTTTCTCTTCTTCTCCTCTGGTCCCTTACCATCTAAACTGGTGATGTTTGTCAGCCTCTTGGGGTTCTCTGGTTTGCATTGCATTACTCAAGTGATTCATGGGGATGAAGGGCACTTGTTAGCTTGTTGTTATAGATATCATTCACTTTTTAATAGCCAGGTTAATATTTATCTACTCCGAATATAAGGCTTCAAGTTTAGCACGGGCACTTGGAACTATTTGAATTGATATCCATTCGATAATCATTGGATCATCATGACACTATTCATCTACACCTCTTTTAAAGTCATTCCCTACGATAATCCGTGCCTCCCTAGTCATCACTACCATACAGATCATCCCTCCACCTTGCCTTGTCAAAGCATAAATTCCAACCATTCAATAATAACGTGGGACTTTAATAATAAGCCTTTTAACGTACATATGCAACCAATACAATAACACATCACAACAATACAAAGCAAAACCCCCTCAAAAAAAAAAAGTCAAGATAACATTTTCTTTAATTTTCCATTATTTCAATCATTCAACAACCATCCCTTTCATCTAATTAATTTCAATTCATTCGACGTGTGTCATAAAGGGACCCCTCCCTTTTCCCCGCATATTAAAGTTGTCGTTTGGGATTTTCTCTTACGAAATTGAGAATTTCGTGACTAAGAGATTTTCTTCATCTCAGTTTTTTTTTCCTTTGATCAACCTCTGTAAAGTGCCAGTGCAACCACACACATCCTTTTCCTTTTCCATCATCACAATTATTGTAGCGCTTGCTGGGCTTGTCTCTTATTCACCGTCTATTCGTCTCTCGTTGGCTTAACCCCAACCACCTGGATTCATATTTACTATAATTATTGCCTGCACACCCTGCCCTCACCTCCCAGGTCCCAGGTCTCGCAGGTCTCGTGCAGCATAAATGTCCAAGATGGCTGTGGCAAACTCGAATGTACCACTGCCGACAAGGCCAATGATGAAATCGGCACCAAACTTGATATCCCGCAAACATTCCATCACACCACCAATGTCGGATCGTGGAGACAGGACCAGCTTTTCAAGTGTAAAAGAAAATACCTCTGGCGTTCCTCAATCCTTCACCGATTCCAAGGTCAGCTCTTATCTCAAATACGAAGTCGGTAGCGACGAGAACGAGATCGCCATTGACGACACAAGCAGTGGGGGTTCGAGAACTCCACCGGAAAACGCCGAGTCCGATATGCAAACGTTGTGGTCTACAAACCCTCATAGCACTCTCCATGGATTCGTTTGCCCTTGCGATGGCTTCCGGGGTTGGAAGCAAATTGCCGTCCGTGGTAAGGTGGCAAGTAAAAGCTACAGTGATCTAAGGAACATGAAGATGGGCTGGGGATGGGACAGTGATTGTGAGGCAAAGGTTACTCCCGAGCCGGAATTGAAGCCAGAGGCAGAGCCGGTTATGGAAGAAGTCAAAGTCAGTAATTCTGGAAAGTCTCCAATAGAGATGCTACCCGCGGAACTACTTGGTAAGCTATTTCCCTTTTTGATCAAATCCACCACCTGGATTACTGGATATCTATTTACAAAACGAATTCGTCTCCTCGCCCAAATCGACTCCAAGGAATCGACCCTTAGGATACGGGTGATGATGTAGTCACATGACTCTAGTTCCTCTGGGACATCTGGGAACAGCTTTATCTACAACTCTACAATAATCCTGTGGATTACCAGGAGCTTGAGGTTCAACGTATGCCTACAATGACTTTTGGTATAGTGCTAACATCAACAGGCGCTATCATTGATCAGCTTGTTATGGATATTCCCCCGGGCGGAATCACACCACGGAATGTTGACTTGATGTCTCTCCTCCTCACGTCGCACGCGATGCATTCGGCAACTTTAGCTTCTCTTTATACGAAGATCACCATTCCGCACTCTCGAGTCTTTCGCAAGTTTCTCGCCCACATTAGGGATTACCCAGCTTTAGGCACGATTGTCCGACGATTGGACTTTTCCCACTTCAACCCAACTGGTATTGGTCTCACGGCTAGACAGCGTGCTGAGACATTGAACTTAATTCCAGCAACTCTACTCGAGTGTCTCTCATTGACTCCAAACCTACGAGAATTCTTGAGCCAGGAGCATATCGATGACGATATGGATGCAAAGGTTATTCAAAAACTCCTCTGCGAGTTACCAAATCTGCAAGCACTGGACTTTTGTGCCTGTTCATCAGCTTCTTTCCGCGATTCTTTCACCACCGTCGTGAATACCTCCCCACTTCCTGAAGTCCTTCCCTTTACCAGATTGAGTTTCCACGAATGCACAAATTTACCATCCTCAGTCTTCGAGACCCTCCTTCCACGACTTCCATATCTGACCCATCTTGACGTCGCGCACACTCGCATTACGGATGAC
Organism: Sclerotinia subarctica; assembly: GCA_025389085.1. NCBI lineage: Eukaryota > Fungi > Ascomycota > Leotiomycetes > Helotiales > Sclerotiniaceae > Sclerotinia > Sclerotinia subarctica. Next base: position 209,833 of record QRFI01000011.1, on the reverse strand, counting down.
ATTCTCTTCTCTATTCCCCGAGCGGCGAGGCTTACACATTTGAACATCAGCAAATGCTCTTACCTTTCAGGAGAACGAGTAGTCGAATTCCTTAGCACACATCCTGCTGTCAAGTCACTCGCCTACCTCAATCTCGGTTCCGATATCAAATCTCATGAAATGCTTAATCGTTGCGAGGTTACATCTCTACTTCCAATCCTCCCTGATACTCTCCGATCATTAAGTCTCAAAGGAAGCGAAATGCATGAATCGCACATTCCACTCTTTCTACCCCTTACAAAACATCTTGAGGAGCTTGGGTTAGGCCACGGTTTATTGTTATCCGATGTTCGTCGACTTTTTGTACCAAATCAAGATGCTAGTATTGAAGAACAAATTGCTTGGGTTCCGCATACTTTACATTATATCGATGTTTCAGATCTTTCAAAGGCTCAACTGGATCTTGGCACATTATTTGGTTCAAGCTGCCCGATCCTTAGAAACGATACCTTACCACTTGAAGTCCTTGAGATTAGTACAGAATGTTTCAAAGTCATGAATACTAGTTCTTTAGTGAAGCGCGCAGGATGGTGCTTAAAGGAGGCAGGTCGAAGATATTGGTTGGTTCGCGAAGACAAGTCTGAGGAAAGTCAAAATGACTCTGGAGGAAGACAATGGAAATGGGGAGCTAACTACTGGGGTATGAAGAAAGTACCAGTTGCTCGAGCGGAGGTAGGAGGTATGTATGGACATTATATGTTTAAACGATGAAGTTGCGAAGGATGAAGCTGCGAAGTATGATATCTTTTGGATCTTATCTTATTTATTGGTCTCACATATTCAGGATTTATGCGATTTTCATGCGATCCAGCATACCATGCATTGTTTCGGAGTGATCTGTTTGTTGGGAGTTTGCATGGGTGATGGATGGATCATGGGTTTTATTCTCTACTTTTTTCTTTCCTTTTCCTTTCCTTTGCGTTTGGTTTTGGGGTTTCGGATACTTTAACGTGCGTACTAGGAGTTTTGCTGCATGCATTGATTGGATATATCGAGAGCGTATATAGTACGCCAGGAAAAGGTCGAAAATGTAGCATAGCGTTGGTAGCGTAGCATAGCATAGCATAGCATCTTCTCTAGCGGTGAAAAAAATAATATAATAAATAAATAAATAGATACAAATTGTAGTTGTGTGATGTTATGTTTGGAGTGTATTCTGAGGAGTGAAGTGGAGATATGTGGTATCTTGTTTGTGATGGTTTGGACTTGTACTGGTACTTGTTCTGGTTCTTGGACTTGTGTATATAATTATATGGTAGGTTTTTGTAGATTTGAGATGATAAAGGTGAGTGAGTGAGTGAGTGAGCGCAGTATTCTTACAATATCGATCGGGCTGAATTGAATTGGCTTAGAGTGATGGACTTGTTATACTGTGTGTTGTGTGTTGTGTGTTGTGTGTTATGTGTTTGAGGGAATCGGGAGGGAGAAGGGGTGGTTCAGACGATCACCTATCTAAGATTATAACATCAGCGAAAATCTTTCTTCTAGTTGGTACTATTACTATCATAAACCATAGCCACGATTAAAGATACTATTTTTGTACCTTTACGATAGGGTGTCTACGTACAAAAGTACTAACTATCTAGGTACCTACTCGACTGTGTATGTTGTTGTACGGTCGGTCGGTCTGGCTAGCTAGGTAGGTAGGTAGCTATTGAGGTGAGGATGATAGGGTCTGATGTGACCGAATGACGGATGGAAAGGATGGAAGGATGACTGGATGGAAGGAAGGTATTGGGGTTACAGGATTGAGGACTCTATTACCAACATTTCGAATTAATTGTTGCGACCTACCTAGGTATCTGGGTAGCTAGCTATAGTTAGGTATTGGTGGGGGGTGGGAAATATTAATTCGAATAATAAATATATCTTTGATTAGGATCTTGGTTCTTCTTATATCAAGAAGGAAAGAAGGATTATTTTATTTGTGATGAAAAATAGAAAAGAAAGAACATATTTATAGTAATAGTAATAATAGTAGTAATAATAATAATAACAATAATAATAATATTAAGCTTCACGGAAAAATAAGTGCCCGTTTCGCTGGTTCGCATTAATTAGCAGTGACAGGGTGTAATAATTACAAAGTAAGGTTACTAGGTAGAACTATGTATGTTATTTAAGACATACAGATTTAGTTTAGTCAGGAACCGAAAAGGGGATGTGATGTGAATGAATGAATGAATGAATGCATGCTGGATTGATTTGCTCTTGCTTATTATTATCTTAATTTAGTACGTTCCTTTCTTTACCTAGTACCTACCTACTCTTCTTCTCTTTTGGAAGTATGTATGCAACGATCTACGATTTTATTTTTTTGAAGAGGGACACGATTGGTTTTTGATTTTCTTCTTCTTCTTCTTCTTTTTTGTTTTGTTTTGAAAGTAAGACTTGCTTGGATTGATTGATTGATTGGTTGGTTTTTGGACGAAGAGGATTTTGGACGATTGGGATTTCGGTGCGATTTCTCGACGCTGCTGCCGCCGCTGCTTCGGATGAGGTGAGGTTGGTTTGAATTGGATGTTGGGCGGGTGATAATGCGATAACAAGACGGTCGGAGATTTTCTGTTTACCTTCTTAGAGGATTGGATTTCGCAGACAGATCGATTGCGCGATATTAAAGAGTTTGGAGATTGGGGGAAGAGGGAGATTTTGATCTTGAGGTCGTGAGACGATAATAGAGGGAGGATGCCTAGTAGGGGTGAGAGAGAACCTCGGAGGAATAGGAGTAGGACGAGTCAGGATTTGGGATTGGGTGAATTCAATGGGCAGCAGGGTGGTGATTCTCAGGATGGTTATGGGAATGATTATGGACAGGAGACGAGGGGTGAGAAGGGTAGGAAGGAAAATAGAGGGTCGAGGGATTATGATTATGGGTCGATGAAAGAGAAGAATGCTGCTGCTGGCAAAAGATATGATGTTCAGGCTCCTGATACTTCGATTGTTTTGGAAGGTTATAGAGCGGATATTTTGAATGGATTTGAGGAGCCACAAGCACGTTATAATCCGGTGAGTTGCAAGTACGCTGTGCGTGTGAAGGGCTTTGAAGATAAATCAATGGCTAATGTTTATTATGGCACAGGGAAATACGGCGCATCCACAAAGTTCTATATTACTCGATATTAACGATCCAATACAAGTACATTTATTAGTAGAGACAGCATTATGGGATGCAAAGGAGTACGAAATTTTATCACCAGAAGAAGTCGATGATCTGAAGAAACAATGCCAGTCTTTAAACCAACGAATTCAAACCGCGCGACAAAATTTGGTGGTTCATTCGAAATATCGCGATGCGACTCGTTCCATGTCAAAATTATATCCGGATAAGAAGAAGAGTGTGGATTTGAATGATCCTACTAAACAGAAGCGCGGTATATTTGGAAATAGGGATAGAAGTAATAGCGATCAGGTTCGAGAAGCTGATTTGGAGCGTGTGGCTAGTGAAAAGAAATGTGAAGAGTTGGCAGCTGAGTTATGGTCTTTGGAGAAGAGATTGATCGAGCCGGAGCATCGATTATTGAAACATACAGCGGGAATTCTTCAGATGACGCACAAGGGGCCTAAAAGTCATCCAGGAGGAGAAGATGCTCGTCAAACTGGTATACCTGGAAGTCCGGAAAGTATGTACACGTATCATAATGCTAGGAACAGTCTTGAGTTGATTGAGGATGAGTTTGATGAAAGAAGCTTTTACCGACAATTGGATCCGTTGGATATATCTTTTGCTTTTGGTATGAATCAGGCATTGGAAACTCCATCTACGGAAAGGTCAAAAGAGCATATGCAACTCATCTCGACTACTGAACAAAAATTGGAAGATCTTAATTCTGCTTTGAGAGAAATCCTTATTAAGGCTAATCCCGACCGAGAGGCGAGCCAAAACCCAGTACCGCTTGCGAGAACAAATGCGGAAGGAAAACCAACTCAACCTGGAGAAACTTTACAAAATCATCTTGATTATTTGGAGCAAGGCATTGCTGCTCTTGATCTCGAGCAAGGTGCTTCCAAACGACAAGCGGATGAGCTTAATGCTTCTATGGAAGATACTTTGGAAGAATTAAATCGTCAAGTTAAGGGTCTTCTTTCACCTACACATCCAGAGTTGAAAGAGCCACCAGGTATCACCGGACAACAAACTGGCTTGAGGGAACAATTGTATTATTTCCAGGATATTATTGCTTCGGTAGAAGAGGAACTTACAAAGGCAGCGGAAATAGTTGCAAATCCTCCTATCAATAGGAGTAAATCTTCAGATAGTGATCAAATGGAGGCTGTACTTATGGGTTTGTGGGATATTATACAATCTGGGGAGGAAGAACTTCGAAAACAGAAGCATGAGCGGAAGCTTAACCGGGCAGCGAATGGTCGTACTCCTCAGGATGAATCTGATACTGGTTCTGAGATGGGTGATCCAAATGAGTCATACTCTCTTCAATCATTTTCCGCAAAAGTACAGTGGTTGTATTCTTCGGCTACCAAATTGAAGGAGCATAAGAAGGTTCTGCAACGACAAATCAAACAACAGCGAGAACTGAATAATAAGTCAGATGCTGAAAAGGATGCCGAGTTAGTAAGTAAGCAAGAAGAGCTTAACAAGACCACGGATCTTCTCGGGAGGACAGAACGCAATGCTGCTGAACTTCAGGAACAACTTAGCAATGTTATGACCGAGTTGGTGAAGGCAAGGGAAGCAGACAAGATGGATGCCGAGGCCCAGGCTAAGGATTCTGCTACTCTTCGAGAAACACAAGAGCAGCTTGCGAAGGCCCGTCGGTTACACGAGGAGGAGCTTATTAATTCTCATCGTGAGGCTTCGGAACGAATTGCTAGTCTTACTGACGCGCAACTTCGTGCACAAGAACAGCTTACAGTCGCAACTCGTGAATCCCAGGAGCGGATTGCTGGTTTAGCAACTACTAATCGAAATCTTGAGGATCAGCTCGCTTCTGCCAATAAAAAGATTGATGAGATGGAATTAGAACTCCAGGGGATCAAAGATGATCATGGTATTAATAGCGCCGATGTTACAAGCAAGTTAAGTGGACATGAAGCTAGGATCGCAGAGTTATCAACTGCTGTAGCTGCAGCGGCCACGACTAGAGTTGCTCATGAGAACTCTCTTAGGGAGAAGGATAGATTACTAGCGGAGAAAGAGAAAGAGGTGGAAGATATCAGTATGAAGGTTGCAGAATTACAAACGGAAGTTGTTATTGCGAGAGCAGAACTTGATGGTGCATATGGTTCACGAGCTCAACGTGCTGCTGAAGTTGCCTCGAATCCTGCTATCCAAAGGGAGATTGATGCCATGACTAGAAAGAATAAGGCGTTGCAAGAGCAAATGGATGCCCTCCACAATAAAAACTTTATGCTGCAAGGTGAAATTGCAGAACTCCAAGCGGCGAGATCCCCAGGTCCAGCAATTAGCGCCGAAGCGGAAGCGAAGATTGCAGAGCTCAAAAGGGAACTCGAAGAGACGATAGTAGAGTATGAAGCTATGACGAAAGCTTCGATTGAATGGGAAAAGGAGAGAGAGAAGTTGGAGGGGAATATTGATAAATTGAGGAACGAGAGGGAGAATCTTGAGAGTCAATTGAGTGATGAGAAGGTTAAATGGTTAGGCATGAAGAGTCCTGGGGATGGAAGTTTGACGCCGGGAATGATGAATACAAGTACGACGGTCTTGAAAAATGAGTTTAAGAAGATGATGAGGGATTCTAGGGCGGAGGGTTTGAGAGCTTTGAGGGTGAGTTTTTTAAGAAGTTTTTTTTTTTTGGCTTTGGGATTTTGAAATTTCATTCCGGAGGTTGATGCTAATGATAAATTTAATAGGCCGAACAAGCTGAAAGAAGAAGAATCGAAGAAGAATTGAGGGCTTTGAAAAAGGTGCAGGGCAAGGTAGATCGGCTTTAGCCCAGAGTGTTTCTTGATTATCGTCATATTCTTGGGAGCGAAGTGGGATTAATAGGAAATCAGATATCAGATCATGAGAATACATTAGGAGTTCTTGATTAGATAGTAATTCTTTTTTTTGGTGGGGGGGGGGAGGAGGGGAGAAGGTTTAGATGTATTGAAAGAGCGAAAGTAAAAGAGGTGGGAAGTAGAAGTAGAGTTAGAGTTAGAGTTGGTGAGCGTAAAAGGATGTGTGTGAAGAAAGGCCGGTTTAGGTATATTAATAGGTATATGGAATTTTTTTATTTTTTTTTATTTGATGATTGATTTTATGATTTTATAATTTTTTTTCATTTTCTAATTTTGATTTTGATTTTGATGATGATGTGTATTGATGTGTATTGATATTTATAGGAAAAGAATGGGAAAGGGAATAAGAAAAGGGAATAAAAAAAAGAAGCGAGGAATTAATTAATCACTCAAACTTTTGGTTTGTAAAATTATATTATTATAGTATTGATATAATAGTTGGATTAAAGAACTGACTTGTCTTTTATTTATAATAGTTGGATTATTGAAATTATTTTATCTGGATATTTGGATTTTACATTTTACATTTTCAAAGTTTGTTTGTTTTGTGTAGAGAGCTATTGATTAATAGTAGGTAGAAAGGTAGGTAGGTATGTAGGTAGGTAGGTAAGGTTAAGATCTTACTTTGTAGGTTGGTATGTAGGTAGGTATTCATTTATGATTCGTACATCTTCTATCTTCCATCTTCCATTTTCCACCTTCCCCTCCTTTCTCTTACAATATCATATAGATAAACACCGACTCATTCGCTCACCGGACCGTAATCTTCACCACCTCCGCTTCCAACGTCTCAGTATCTAATAGTACAATTTCCCCCGTCTCTTCAAAACTCGGTATTGATATTAATCTAACGGTTTGACCGTTTGGTCCCTCGATACTAGCTGTATCAAAAGAGGGTTGATTGCCGGTGAAAAATATGTGAGGACAGGTGCGGATTATGAAGGGATCGTTGTCTTGGAATGGATAGGACCCTTGATTATGTTAGTCTTTTTCCTGGGGAGCGGAAGATTGTTGGGAAAAGAAAGGGGATACCGGGAGAACTTACAAAGTGTATCCGGTGCAGTAGGTGCACAACATCTCCATCTACACATGGCTTCCATCATACTTAAACGATCTTCACTTTCTAAATATTTAAAAACATCATCTACATTTTGTCCAGCCGTCCCTAATACCCTCCATCCCTCTATTTCACCCTCCCATGGGTTTGTCACCGTATCAAGCCATCCCGCCTCCCTCTCCTCTCCAATCACACTTGGCGCACTCCCACAATACGCTCTCGCTTGAGCAAACATAGCCGGATGAATAGGTTGTTGTGGTAAACTTGCATTGGCCGGATCACAAGCTCCAGGTAATAATGTAATTGGTAAACTTGGCAACAGCTCGGCAAGAAAATTATCAAAATGGGCTTTTGGAACGGGATTGTAGGCGCTGGCATCGTACCCATATTTCTTTTGTGCTATTTGTGTATCGTCATCAGTATCATGAGCTATGATGCTATCGACATCCGAAACAATACTGTTACCGGCTATTATTAGACGACTTATTTTAGAGACGTTGGATTGGGCGGAAGGATCTAGAATTTCGCCTAGGAGGTATTCGGTCAAGAGGGACTTTTCGAGAGACTTTTCGGCGCTGGTTCCGGAGAAAGAGAGACCGGATATAAGAGCGATTTTTTTGCGTCCTGCTTTTTCGGTATCCATATCTATATCCTCTTCTTCTTTCACACCTGATATTTCCCACCTTGGTTCCTGCGGCGGGAAACCCGGAACTTTGATATCCACTACTTCGAAATCTCCATCTGCGTTTTCTGTACCCATTACTGCTACTATACAACCTGTAACAAGTAACTCCATACTTAGTTGTCCTCCAATCAATCGTAATCGTCCGGATTCGTCCTCGAGCATAATTTCGTCGTCGCCATTATTGGAAATATATTTCCTTCGAGGTTGTGTTGCCGATATCCAATGCTATTCCCAGAGATTAATTAGTACCACGAATTATCACATCAGCTTCTCCTGTCCCTTTTAAACGACCCAAAACAAAAAGATTTCATACATCTTTTTTTATATCTTCCAAAATATTCGGCTTCAATGGCATATTCATATAAATTGTACCAGCCACCCAACATAATTGTCCCTGTCTAACATCCAACACTCTCTCTACTTTCCGCACTTCCTCCCCAGAAATCTGGAGTCCATCCCAAGCAGCACTAGCAATTTCTTCAACTGGTTTCTTTAAAGTAGTTAATCGTAAAAAGTACATATCACCATATTGCTGCTGGTAATTTTTGGCTTTGGAGAGTGCAAATGTAGGTAGAGGTTTGTATGATGAGGGGACTCGAGTTGGTAGTGAGTGAGAAGTGCTGTATTGGAGATACAAATTAGTTTGAAATATAAAATGGCTGTTTGAATAGGAAAATTACTTACGTGGGACCATGCAGTAGACTGCCATCTTCTACAGGTATAGCCATCTTTTGTTGTCGTTATTGCTAAGAGTTACCCAGGAACTTTTGTTAAATTATTGAAGTCGGGAAACGCGCAGGGACGCGGTTCGCGAATTCTCGTGTAAATTGGATACACGTGACCATGTTTGGCTTGCTGTATCGAGATTAACGGACACTTATTGACAAATTCAAGTCAAAGAACCAGTATATCTGGGAAAGGAATGGTGTAGCACAAGAATGAACTATGCATATTTCTGAATTCTTTAAGATCACGTCAATCCACGTCCCTATTCACCAGTTTGTCGGGCTAGATATGCGCCCAACACCAACCCTAGACGGATAGACAGGTATAGGTAACGGTACTCGCTTTAAAACAAGTACATCCAAATCCGGATAGCGGTAGCTACTGTGAAGAGCTCATGGAAGCGAGGTAAGATCTTATAATCAAACATTCTCCTTAATAATGTATGTACAAAGAAAAGTGATGGGTCCAGTCAACCCTCTATCCTCGATTCCAGACAAGTTCAAATGAGCCGTTGGCACTTGGTGCGTTTAGTGCAAAGGATAAATATAATCTTATCTTCTGCAAATACCTCTCCGCCAGCATAATTCAAAGCACTGAGGACTTAAGATAGCGAAATGGTTGAATGTTAGGTTATAGCTCTTCATTCAATGCATTGGATACAACTCATACCCGCAGGGAAATCAAAATCTAGAAATCTTATTAAAAACCTAGTCGTGTTCTTATCGAATGTATGGTATGCTTCTTTTATCTATCCACCAGCCTAACGAAAATATCCATGTAATTCCCATGCCGTTTTGATATGTATCAAATCTTTTTCTTCCCATCCAATTTTTATCGTATTTCTGGTCGAGTGTATCGCATGCCTAATCTTATCCAATCAATCACACTAATCCAACCTCAATACCGCTTCCATATGTGTACGATCATTTTTCTACTCCCCAAAATTATTTCCCCGTCCAACCCATCCTCCTTCAGTCCTCACAAGTTAACCGTAACCGTCATACTATTACTATGCACCAACAGCACCGGCGGCAAATTCCTACACAACACATCCAAATCTCCCAGGTACCCCTCGCTCGCCTCCCTAATTTTCCCCGTCCCCTCCACCGGACTCGGCAACGTAGTAAAAATGACCGCCGTCTCCTCACTCTGACTCTTAATCAATTGATTAAGAATCAAATGCTGTGCCCTACAAGGCAAATCATTAAAACTGAGCGGAAGAGATTGTAATGAGTATGAGGAGCGAGTGGGGGAAGGAGGATTGGGCGGAGGATGAGAGGAACTGGATGCTTCAGAGATGCGGTCGAAGGAGGGAGATGAACGGTAAGCGGAGGGGATACGAGACGAATATTTGCGGTTCGTGGGCGGAGAGGGCGTTTCAGTGAACATTATGCTGGGGCCTGGACCATCTTCAGTGGCTACGCGTGTTATGGGAACGGGCTTTGATGAAAATTTCGGTGTAGATGCGTGTCTAGATATTGGTGGTCTCGCTGTCTGATTAGGAGGCCGTAGGAGAGTCGATGATGCTGACGAATTAGGAGCATCAAGAGACTTTTGCGAGTCTCTTAGAAGTTTTCGGGAGTCGGAAAGAGTCACTGGTGATGGCTGAGAGTTCAGTGCTTGAGGTGTATGTGGTGGTGACACTGGTGCTGAAGTGCTTGGTATCGATAGATCTGGCGATTTATTGAAAGATTCAATTATCGATTGCCTTGTGGATTTTGAAATCGTAGGAGGAACGGGCTCCTTTTCTCCAGCTGCCCGTTTAGATATAGGGGGACCACGTAAGCTATCGCCATGACTTCTTCTTCTTGCAAGTGGTTTGATCTCAACGGCTTGAGATCCGCTATCTGATTCGAAATCATCAAGATCTCCTTCGCTTGCAGCACTTTCATCATCAGACTGGGGCTCAATTTCAGAATCACTATCAGAATCTTCGCTAGCACTTCCGTGACTAGCATGTCGGCTGGTTACACCAGGCTCTAATCTTTGAGATCGCATGCCCATACTGACACCTAAACCACTCAAATTACTCAAATTTTGTCTTCTCTTCGATTTTCTCAGTAGCCGTCTGAGTCCAAGAAATCGTTCCACCTAGAAAGTTTTAAAAAATTAGCTTAGGAAGCATTGAAAATAGTAGATTTCTTCCGGGACGGAAAAATTTGTAACATTTAAGAGGTTGAGGGGAAGGTCAAATACTTACACGCTCGTATCGTGGACCCTGTTGAAATGATGCACCTGGCCAAGCCGGAGCAGCGTGAAATATGTTCGCAATTTGAGCCAAATCTGCTGAAGCAGATGTGGTTGCTCCACGATGTCCACGAAGTTTCTGTATCTCATCCCACCAATCTTGTCCGTTGAGACACTCCTCGACCTCGTCAATTTGATCAGCACCGGTATTTGCACCATTAATGACAATCTCATAGGATGGGATGTCCCCTGATGCCAACCAGAATACAAGAATTTCGGCCTCGATGCGTAGATTTTCGAGTAGTGATTTCACCCTACCTCTTTCCTCCTCCACGTCATTTTCATATTCAACAAATACAGCCACCCGAAGCTTATATGCTTTCTTCCAAGCACGCACAGTGTTTAAAATGACCCCAAGCTGCAGAATCAGAGTATCTATGGGTATTGTCAGCTACTCCGAATAATTGGAAGATAGTGAGAACAAGAAGTAAAAATTCATCGCTAATCACTGCTTGACGCCAGGTAAAACTATACCACAGGGTTCTTACATGTATCAAAATTGGTGGTCAAAACATTCTGTTTCTGATCACCTTGGGCTGCAATTTCAGCAGACATTTGAATAGGCCAAAGGTCAATGTACTTCTTTGTGTTCTCCGCATCAGGTAACTCCAGATCTCGAAATCCTTTTGCTACTGCAACGTTGATCTGTAGCTTGAAAAGTAGGTCTTCTAGAATGGTCACGTAGCTTGTGACACTCATCATACCCTCAGTCCTGCACAAATCAGTTGGTAGAACACCTTGCATCTTCTTTTCCTTGCTGTTCTGACGCTTGTTCCGCGGTGGATTCTTGGGTGTCTCTGCATTCTTCGATGATGATTTTGGTGGCTCCGAAATGTCTATTAATGGCTGCGAGTTTCTGAGGTCATCCAGATTATAGAAACCCATTACTGCAATATTAGGCCTCATTCCTCCTAGACCTGCGTTGAGGACAATATTTCGTGCCCCCCATTCTAAAGCCGGAGAAATGGCAATATTTACGAATGCTTTGATCTTTGAAAAATCAATGTATTTGTTCCATGCAGCTTGTTGACGACGCTGCTCTCTATAATCAGTACATGTGCATAATCAAATGTACAGATGAACCATTTTCAGTTGTGAAAAGGTGTAGAGATTCATTCTACTTACAGCTTCTTGTATTGATTGACTAAAATCATCCGTCACGATAATATGACCGAGAATATAAAGACCACCCTTTTTCATGGAGTTGCAAAATTGTATAAGTTTGTATTGTCGACGTGGATCATTCACAAGTAAAATTACTTGAGGGCGCCAAAATTTGACATGCTCCTGCTTTAGCTTAAGGAGATACTTTCGGATCTGATGATAAATCAAGCTTTGAGATACGTCGCCCCAGCTTTTTGGCTCTACCGAATAATGGATAAGAAGAAATAGTAGAAGAAGAACACCTACGGATCCCGTTGCAGATAAGCCATCCACAAAGAACATTGCGGCTCCTGACACTATTGCACCAGCAAAAGCAGTCTGCCAGTTGAAGAAATGAAAACTTGGGCGCCAATTGGGTGCAGACCCGATTGAAAGGAGGAAGCAGGCTAGGTTCATGACCAAAAAGGTCATCTATAAAATATTAGCCAATGCTACCCATAACAGTTCTTGGGCATGAAAATGGAACCATGAGTACTACTGTACCCGACGCATATATGGAAACGGCATATGTGGACAACAAAAGACAGTACTGAACATCAAGCAAACGCAATTGCGCCTAACACAATGGGGCAAGTGAAATTTGGAGGGTTTGCAGACCAAATACATGTACTTTAGCGAAACTGTACTTACAAGATAGGTCATTGTCACAAAGCTGGCGATTTGATTGAGGTCGCAGAGCATTGTCAATTGCGCGATAATGAATGTAAAAAGAATAGCAAAAGTAGGTTCATCAGCTTTTTCGGTTCCTTGGCCAAATATGGAAAATCCTGGTAGCAGGCTATCTCTTGATATTGCTTGGAGAAGCTTTGCACTGCCAATAATTCCCATGAGAACGGAGAACAAGCTAGTGGATACTTCTCCTGCCAGGATCAATAGGCCTGATACGTTTGTCTCCTGAAGCACATTCGTATTTCTGAGAAAGGATGAGCGGGTCACGGTGGCGGCCATAGCTAGTATGACTAAGGAATACAGGAAGAAAGTTGTGATAAGGCCATAAAGAGTTCCTTTCGGTATTGCTTTGCTCGGAGACTTTAGGTCACCACTCATACTGGCACCAGCAAATATTCCTCCAGTTGCAGGAAACAAAATGCCGAACAAATCCTGAAAAGTCTCTCTTCCATTAATTTGGCTGCCAGCGGCACCCCTAGTAAGCTTAGGTAGAAGATTTCCAGACAGTGTCTGTAAACTGATGCCCGTATATTCAATTCCCAGCTTTCGACTTTCGAAGGGACTGACGACGAGTGCAGATAGTGGGATGCTCAATGTAGCGAGAAGTAGAATAATCAATAGTCCATTGCTAGCCCTTGCAAAGATTCCAGATCCAGCCAAGCATACCAGCGTACAGAGAACGAGTATTATGGTAGACCAAAGGTAGCAATACCATTTTGTTTCGGGAAGAATCTGAGCCCAATTGCCGTAGTCTGCACCAAAATTCAACGTTATGCAATCGATGAGGCCCACTGCGTTCATTCCAGTATTGAATACAAAGCCCAGATAAAAGACCAGTCCAATCGACCCCCCAAATTCTGGACCCAAAGAACGGGAGATTAAATAATATGCCCCACCTCCGCGCACTGTTCCGTTCGAGGCGATAGCAGATAGGGAGAAGGTAGTGATGAAATTAATCACATATGAGGCGATAAGCATACCTAGATGGGCTGTCAATATTTGTTGGCGCGTTATGGAGTCAAGAACTAACCCATCATGCCCAGAATCCCACTTTGCCCCAGGATGAATCCAAATCGAAGGAACATCAAAATGCTCAAAACATTGAGACATGTTGGGACATACACTCCGGAGAACATCCCCAGCTTCTCTTGTCCGCCAATCGGTCGAGGTACCAGTCCTGCTCTAGGGATCAATGCGCCATTCTGCAGCCGGTCTGTCTCACTATGCATTTGCACAGTCAATGAGTTATCCTCCATGGCGCCGGCAGTATAGGGATCTTGATGCTGTTCCTCTCGCGAGTTCGGTAATTGGCCATTGTCACTTTGAGGGCGAGAAAATGTGTGTAGAAATTGATTCGTCAAGGAATGATTGTTGACGGTGGTTGATCCACTAGCAGGAGCTTCACAATTGCGTTGTATTTGTTGAGCTCCATGCTCGTCGGTGCTAGATTCGTGGGTGCTGTTAATGTCTTGTGCGGCACTGGGCATTCTCGATTATTGATAGTATTCTCAATGGTAATAACAGTACCTACCTACCTTGAAATGGATACGTTAAGTAGGTCGTAAAATACTGCTTTGTATTTCATCTACTTGGTAATAATTGTGAGATCTAAGAGCTGCAGAAGCCACAGAACAAGGATATTGCCGTCCGACGTCATGTGGCAGGGTATGGTTTCAACAGCGATATTATTCAGGAGGGTTCCCGACAGGAAAGAGAAAGGGGAGATGAGAAGAGGGAGGGAATATGAGGGAATGGAAGGACAGAAGGAAAGATGCCAAGTGAAGGAAAGAGTATGTATATATAAATACTTACGTCGAGCTTGCGATGAGCGCAATAACATATCCATAGATGTTTGCCTCGCATGAAAGATTATATGCACATCTCTTTATTTGCAAATACTGACCAATGAGGAATCAAAATAATCTGAATACAATTTTGATTGGTTGAGATTCAAATATTTTATTTTCGGGGTCTCTCTTACTCATCCTTCACTGCAGGTGCATTGCCCCGATTTGTTGGTTTGAGATTATCAATTTGACAAGGGCCTGACCGTGAGATACGATCCAGAATCCGCCCCGTGGGTACTACAAGTAGAAGATAACTAACTCACTTATTAGCTTGGTGCGAGCTGAGGATGAGAATGTAAATGAATGAATGAGTGAACTAAGGCAAATGAGACAAATGAGACAAGGCAGCTGACAATATTCTAATACAACATCTTTTCTTTTTAGAAGATTTTATTTGTTCATCATTCTTTCAGATAGAGTAGATCTTGTGAGTAGATACAGATCGTCCTTCTGCAGATTGCATTTAAATCATTCACCGGTTGTTGTTATTGTTATCTACAATATATCAAGGCTAACGAAAATTCCGTCTTTTCCATCCCAATAGGTCATTTTAGTAGGATTACAACACATCGATCTATCATGAGATAAGACTCCACGGATTATCTTCAAGTAGGTAAACATAACCGCCAACTCCTTTACCGACCTCACCTTATATCATCATGTCGACTCCCTCCTCCTCTCGACCTTCGCCAGTCCCAATGAGTTCTTCACCAACACCAGACTCATTTAGAGGGCGGTCGGGAAGCCCATCTTCAAGAGATAAATCAACCGCTCGATTAGCTTCACCAGTACCTTCCCATCAAGGCACACCGCAGATTCGTCAGATATCTACTCCTAAACAATTTGCCGCGTCAGACTCATCCGAGAATATCCCCCCTCTGCCTCTGGCTGGCGCAGGTGGCCCGGCATCCTATGCGCCTGGCCCAGGCATTAGCGCGTTAGCTGCTGCTCTTTCGAACTCTATCGGGCAAACTCCTCCCAGCTTTGGAACACCTCCCATCCGTCCATTGTCACCAGCCGCTGCCGGCAAACAAATACAAGGCACAGCAGTGCATAGCAATTATGGCTCTATCCCACGATCCGTGCAAGGAGGGCAAGGATGGGCTGGTCCGACAGCCTACGAAGACCCAGAAATTATAAAGAGGCATTTGGTACAACCGGTGCCTTCGCAGCTAGGGGGTGATGGTGCAGGTGATGGAATCTTTGGACCAAGCGGACAATCACCATCATTCCGTGTGGGTTCTCCAGCTAGTACATCGAAGCAAGCAATTGAAAATGTAGCACCTGGGCTAGATGATGACGAGTTTTCAAGTCTGCGATTACAGGGTGGTGATGTTACTAGGCCTATATACAGATGGACCGAGGATGCCCACAGAGCAAGTCGATCTCAGAGAAGTAAGAGCTTCCATATTTCGCGACCAGAAGCAGAGAACGAAGTCCTTGACATAGGTACAATCAAGGTGCCAGGCGGTTTCAGACGAAACTATCTACGCCGAGCAGCAGGCAGCCCGACTCCTGAAGGTTTAGATATGGAAGAAGGTGGAGGGTTTACGCAACGACAGCCAAAGATATTTACCAACAACTTCCTCGAGTTTTTGACTATCTACGGTCACTTTGCCGGTGAGGAATTGGAAGAAGACGACGAGGTGCTCGGGCCTGATGAATACTTTGGATCAGATGCGGTCTCTGATGACTATGGTGATGTTAGTGACGAAGAGAGGGAGCCCATGGAAAATAGTGCTCTACTCACACCTGGTCGCCGGAAAAGAAAGCGCAAGGAGCGCGCACCACAGGGAACAACCACTCCTTTCCAAGCTTCGTTGCTATTGCTCAAATCTTTCGTTGGCACTGGCGTGTTATTCCTACCGAAAGCGTACCTCAACGGCGGAATGCTTTTCAGTAACGTCATCCTTATTTTCGTTGCACTTTTGAGTTATTACTGCTTTGTATTGCTCGTCAATACACGGCTAAAGGTTGAAGCGTCATTTGGAGATATGGGAGGTGTTCTATACGGAAGATGGATGCGAACAGTCATTCTCGCATCGATCGTTATTAGTCAGATGGGATTCGTGGCTGCATATATTGTGTTCACGTCAGAGAATCTGCAGGCTTTCATAGCAGCTGTGACTAACTGTAGAGTTCATTGGGAGGTCTCATGGTTGATCTTGCTTCAAATGGCTATTTTCTTGCCATTCTCTCTTTTGCGCGATATTAGCAAGCTTGGGTTTACCGCACTAATAGCAGATGCGTTCATTCTTGTCGGCTTGATTTATCTCTATTACTACGATATTTTCACAATTGTGAAGCAGGGTGGTATCTCTGATATCGTCAATTTCAATCAGCAAGACTGGACATTGTTCATTGGTACCGCCATTTTTACTTTCGAAGGAATCGGCTTGATCATACCTATTCAAGAATCCATGAAGAATCCGAAGAAATTTCCTCCCGTTCTTGGTATGGTCATGATCATCATCAGCGTAGTATTCATCTCCATGGGTGCTCTTTCGTACGCTGCATTTGGGTCCCATGTAGAAACAGTTGTCCTACTCAATCTCCCCCAGGATGACAAGATGGTTAATGGGGTCCAATTTCTCTATTCATGCGCCATTCTTTTATCAACTCCCCTACAGATCTTCCCGGCCATCAGAATCACAGAAAATGAACTCTTTACCAAAAGTGGAAAATACAACCCTTATATCAAATGGCAGAAGAACGTCTTCCGCTTCTTCGTCGTTGCTCTCTGCGCGTCGATCGCATATGTTGGTTCCAATGATTTGGATAAATTCGTTTCGATTGTGGGAAGTTTTGCTTGTATTCCATTGGTCTTTATATACCCGGTATGTACTTCCTTTTCACGCCGATTGCGAATCCTCTCTGCAATGGCATACTCCAACCCCTACAAGTTACAAACTAACGATTCAAAAGCCAATGCTACATTACCGCGGTGTAGCCAGAACGCGTTTCCGCAAAGGGGCAGACATCTTGCTTTGTATATTCGGCTTGGTGGTCATGGTGTACACTACAGCGTTAACCGTCATCAGTTGGACAAGCGCTGCTGATAATGTCCCGAACGTGGGCTATTGTGATAGGAAAGATAGAGCAGGAGGGAAGTTGCCAATGTTTTAATCGCATATAAGGCATAATCCCACAGGCAAGTGGTGGGAAGTCAAGGGGCTGAGCTTGTATGCATGTATAAATTGATTACACACGTACATACAATGGATCGGCTTTCCATTTTTTTTGGTCTTTTATGATATTAGATTACTGCGAATTCTTGATGGATTGTATGGGCTGATTGGAAGCATAGCGTTGCGTTGCGCTGGACATGGGTATCTTTTAGTTTTCTTTCATTTTTGAGGGTCGTTACTTAATTGTTGTTATAGATATTGAAATCATGATACATTCATATTTACCTTGCTGATTTCATTTTTCTTTTATTTTCTTTCTCTCTTTTTCCTTGGGTTATGTATTATGATCCTACTGAGTAGATTGTGGACATGTGCTATTCAAATTTTATCTTTCCGACAGGGAAACTCGTAATCTTACTTTGGATTTTTAATGTGCGAATTACAGTTAGTGGTCCATCCTATCTTTGCGATTTCTTTATATGGTTTTATAGATAGTTGCTTACGGGAGTAGATTATTGTAATGCCTATGTTTATGTAGGATTTACAAGAGTCTTCCATTTATTCTCAACCCTAGATTAGCAATGAATGTTTTTCAAAACGCACACTAGCTGCTTATTATCCCACACGCTAGTCTTCATATCTCTACATGAATGTTGCAGCTAGTTGTCGTCCATCTAGGAAGCAGATTCCCACACTACCCTCCTTTCACCTAGGATCTCACCATCCATTTGCGGCCTTGCACAAGGAACAATCTCACAATGCTCTAATCCTTGAGCCCCTTCCCTATAAAGAGTTCTAAAAAGCCATCAAAAACAAAAGCTTTCCTTAACAATAAAGATATAGCATTGTTCCCTTCAGATTGTATTCATCGCTTATACATTCAAGAGATATTTACATCTTCCTATACTCACTCGTTGTACTCTATAGAGATACCCATACGTAACTTTAAACATATTGCCCTTAAGATCCCACTAGCCATTTGCGGCTTTTACTCAAAGAACCGATTCTCACAATGCTCCAGTCCTTGAACCTCTTTCTTATAAAAAGTTTCGAAGAAATATCAAAAATTAGTGCTTTCCCTCTGATGACAAAGGAATAGCACTATTATCTTCATGATATATCTATTGCTCAGAAATTTAAGTGATTTCCATGCCTTCCTATACTCACTCATTACGCTCTATAGAGATCTTCCATATGTATCTCCAAGCACACTTAAAAAAAGTCCTATTTTTTGTATAAGTAAATCATCATGGCCGGTGCTCCTCCTCCTCCACTCCCTTTGGGTGCTCCTGCAGGAACCTGTGAGTACAATTTGATTTTTTAGTTTCACATTGTCGACATGCAATTCCAAAATCCCAACCACGTGTTTTATCTTCTTCGTTATCTTCCTTCACATACCTTTGAACCTGCTTTCACACCCTCCTTGAATTTTTTTAAAAAAACCACTTACCCAATCAGTAATCAACGGTGCTCCCGCAACAAAAGTCACAGCTTCCATGGCTACCCTCTCCGCCCTCCCTATTCTCCGTCACACGATCATGCGTCCCAACCGTGTCCTGCTAGTTGGACCCCGTCGCGTCCCAAACGAAGAAGCATGGATAGCAACCCAAGTCGGCGAGTTACAAAATCCCGCGTGTCGTAATTGCATCAAGGGTAACGGGCCCTTTACCGCCTGCGTAGTGATGCCAGGCCGTTTGAAAGAAGCCTGTACGAATTGCTATTATGGGGGGACAGGAAGTAGATGTACGCTGAGACATGGTATGTATATATATTTTCTTAATAGATTGAAGATTGAAGATATAGATGGATAAGTGGAAGGTCGGACTAATTCGCGCAATGATAGATCATGAAAATGCAGTAGCACATCTTCAAGCTGGAGTCCAGCCAGCTCCAAATGTACCAGGCATGGCACCCGCTGTTAATTTTGGTGGCCAACTCGGTGGTATGGGCCGTGTGGGAGCTCCTAGGGCTATGGGATTCGTACCGCCTCAGGGCGGCCAAGCTGCAGCGAATGTCCCGCGGGGTGGAGGTTCAGGGGGCGCGCGACGTATTGCGCCGCTCTTGGTTGGGCCGGTGGGTAGTGGATTTGGGGGAGCGGGGGTGGCCCCAGCGCAAGCGGCGGCAGCGGCGCATGCAGCCGTGGTGTTTCCTGCTCTTGCCGGTTTGGCATATGGGCCAACGAGATACTCGAGATTGGATTTTTCGAGGAGCTTGAATGATATAGCGTTGCAGGCGGAGAGAGTCAGGATAAGAGCTGAGATGGCGAGGTTGAGGGAGGAGTTGTATGCGGTTGAGGATGTGATTAATGAGAGGGGGGTTGCCGCGCGTTTAGACAATGATTTTAACGACGGGCTGGGAAATGCTGATCAAGCAGCAGCCGACGAAGCGGAACCCGAAGTGGAACCCGAAGTCGAATCAGAAGAGGAAGAGGAAGAGGAATTAGAGCCCCCAGCCAAAAAGGTGAACACGGGGAAAAGAAAGCGGTCATCGAATCACGTATAAAGATTAGACGATAGAAATCTGGAGAAAGAACACGTCTGAGAGAGCAAATGTAGCGGATTATTGGAATACATAGAGTTTTCACTTCCATCTCTTTATTCCATCACTCGACCTCTGACTTAAACTTTCGCTTGCCTCAACTCTTCTTTTCACGCCTTTGTTTCAACTGCTTGTTTTTAATCTGTTGTCTTTTTGGCAATTGAAAATTAGTTTGGTAGATTTAGAAATTCGATAAAAATATAGTTTTTTTTAAATACGGAAAATTCATAAATACAAAAAGCCACCCATCGCAAAAATGTGTATTAACAAGAAAATCATAAGCCTGCATGAGCTGGGAACCCGCGCCCATTCTCTGTTTTCCATCCAGACCCCCGGAGTATCGGATTATAGGGTATTTTGAACTCGTGATATCTGCCGTGCTTTACAAACGACTTGATCCCTCTCTAATCAATTTCCTCATTCCCTCCCTCACCTCCATCACAATATCTCTAGCATCCATAGTCTCTCTGACTAAACCAACCCCACTGCCCGCGTATGTACACAATCGTCCTTTGTTTCCGTAACCCTCGTCTCCTTTCCTCGCTTCTGCTTCATAAAGTTCCTTGTTCTGCTCAATGCTCATACCATTCATTTCATCCCAGAAACTCTTGTTGACCACTGCCCTCCCATTGTATTCTTCTGGCCAGCCTGCTGTTCCTCTCAATTTGTCATAGAGTGTTGTTCTCGTGGTTGATATACCACCATCCTGTGCTGCCAAAATCGCGTTTCTGTAGCCCGTAGGAATCACTGCCTCCGAAGAAGCTAAAAATCGTGTACCCATACATATTCCACTAGCGCCTAACATAAATGCGGCAGCAGCTCCACGTGACTCGACGATTCCGCCAGCACCGATAAGAGGTATGTGGGAGTATTCGCTTGAGCGTAATGCAGATGTGCATTCAGGAAGCAGGGAGACGATCGAAGAGGAATGAGCGAGACCGTGACCGCCAGCATCAGAACCCTGAATAACGAGAACATCGGGATCACAATAGTGAGCAGCTGCTATTGCAGACGCAACGCTGCCAACTTGAATCCAAATCTTAGTGAGATTGCCTGTGAGCTTCCGGATCGATTCCGTCCATTCTTGCAAGTCTGAGCCAGTATTTGGTGCGAACAGCCATACTGCTGAAGGTGGCAAAGGGAGCGGAGCAAGAATCGACAGAACGTGCTCGAGATCGCAGCCCCAGACTATGAAACCTATTCCTATGGGGAGAGTATCTCGATAACTGCCGGGAATGGGCTCGTCTCTGAGAGAATCCTGAATCTCTCTTATTTCATCCGAAAGGGTGGAGAGGCTGATTGGTTTGTATTGTTAGTTTGATTGCATATAATATTCTGTCCAATGGAGCTTAAGTTGAGATAGAGATAGAAAAGAGCACGAATTTTAAAGAATAATAGGTATTTCGAACGACAAACCACTGGTCATTATTGGTTCAACGTCAACGCTAGTTGAATAAAATATCAAGGGTTCATGATCGTCACAAGAATGGAGCATGCTATGCGTTAAACGACTCTCCGCTCGCTGAGCTCGACTTTATGGACAAACTCCACACTTATGAAATGCCCTCCACGGAAAGCAGCAATTGGGCGACAAAAAAATGGAGATAATGAAACAGGGTTAGCTCACTCGGTACCAGCAGCAAGAAAACCAAAACCACCAGCTCTAGAAACAGCTAAAGCTAAGGCAGGCTTTGATATTAAGCGCATAGGAGCAGATGATATAAGCGGATAAGTTGTCCATGGATAGTCCTTACGCAGTGTTTGTTTGTGGTTGGAAGGCGACATTATTCGATGTAATTAAGGTTCTCCGTAGCTAGGAGATCGACAAGATGATTGGTGTTTACTGTATTCTTGATGTTTGAGGATGATATAAAGAAGATGGGTGGATCTGAAGCTGGAAAAAAGAGGATATCTATATGAACTTCATACACAACAAACACAATAAACAACAACAACGACAGAAGCAACAACAACAAAACCAAGTACTTTGCTGGAGATAGCTTCCAAGCTATGGGTGTGCTGCTTCACAGGAATTATAAACTGATACAAAAGTCACCGTAATATGGTTTATATGTACGGTTGTGCGACGTGATGTAGTATCCATTCAGAATAATTTACAACAATGTTGATGAGGCTGAGAGCAGAAAGGCTGGTAACCTCGGTCGAGCTGCTTCCATGAATTATCACCATACCTAATTTGAATTAGCTCCATTAAGCCTTGGCATCATGTTTCTCGCCAAAAAGAGAAGCTTCACAAGTTCACATCTTCATTGTCATTGCCAATTATCAACCACCAAATTCACCTTCCGAGCTTCTTACTCCTTCTAAGCCCTTTCAGTCTTTCTTAATTATTTTATTTATCCCAATTGAACAACTTTAAACTTCAGACGAGCACTCATATCTTTGAATATATTGTAAGTTCTTTCCTGTCTTATCGCATCTCCAGCAGAACTGTCAAAGCAGACAAAGGGAAAATTACCAAAAAGAACAATTACTGAAGCAATCATGGTTTTCGCAGATAGTAGAGCAGATTTAGCAAGCATGTCTAACGCGCCTGAGAGGTACATGATTTGCCCCAGAGCTTCTCTATATACATGCGCCCCGCGCCATACTGAAAGATGGAAGCTAAATCTCGCTCAACAGATTCGAGTTATTCATTCTTGGAGATGGCGAGAAGAAGTGTACTGAGGAGGCCGATACCCGTACGTTATAGATAAATTGCGCATATGGATTTACATACAGAGTTATTATACTGATAAGCTGTTATGCAGGTACTCCCAACTCCTCGATCTTTACCTTCAACAAGGAAGACCACACCCTCGCCAATATGCTACGTGCTCATTTATTGAAAGATCCGCATGTTATATTCTCCGGTTACAAAAGTGCGCTCTTTCCTAGCACACAGCTCCATAATAACGACTACCAAGACTTTTTCAAGATTGTATACTAACGGGAGGCGCATAGTTCCTCATCCCCTCTTCTCCAAATTCGAACTCCGCATTCAAACCGATGGTGAAATCACCCCCAAGGAAGCTCTTGTCGCCTGTTGCCGTAATTTGGTATCTGAACTTGAGGTGTTCAGCCGCGAGTTTACTAAGGAGTTTGAGCTACGCAAGATGGTCAGTGAAGATGTAGCCGCCGATAAATGAGGCAGTGTATATAAATATCTGCGGTTAAGGTTTCGGCGTTTAGAGAGGCAGGGGATACATGGCGCAAAAATGGTATTTGGGTGTTGCGGTCCCATCATGAATCTGGGTTGGTTCCATGGGCCATTATGGGGTGGATCTTTAATTCATGAAAGAAGGACGTCCGCAATTAACATTGAGATTTAAGTATTTCAGCAATTGCAAGAGATACGTTCCCCTTACTCCGAATGTCTATGATTTATCTATGAGTTGAATTGATTGTGCGCTTTTTGCACAAAAAGGAAGCGGGTTGGTAGGTCGGGGAGTAGCAGCATGTAAGGCAGGAAGACGAACATCTAATCTGGGGAGCGAAAGCCTATGTCACTTACAAGCTGTTTAGTTAAGCTTTAATTCGACATGCTCTGCGCCATTTCCACACTTTTTTGTGATTACATCAAGGAAGGTCAACAGCGCGCTGGGTAAACAGGCATGCGAACGTCTGCGACTTTCCCATATGATTGCTGGCCATGATTAGTCGTCTTCGAGTTCCCTTCTTGCCTATTTTTCCAGAATCGAAGCCTTCACAAACCATTATAAACCTAAGAGCAATAAACTATGAGCGACCCATGCTATGCTCGGAGTCTGTATCAATTGTTATTCATAGCAGAGAGTAGAGATCTGGTTTCCGGGCTAAACAATATGTGTGGGTCGGGTATGGGACACGAAGGTATGGGACAAAGGCAAGGGAAGGTGCAATCGAGAAATATAAGTATGAATTGGTCACCAGAAAATTATCAAGCATGCCGAAACATGACCAGCACTTCAAGAATGGTGATCAACTCATATACAGCTAGGCGACCATGAATAAAACCAGATCATCGGCCGAAGAATATATTTACAATATGGGATGAACCAAATGCACGTAATTATTACTTCTGAAACACGTTGGCGCGCTTGAATCGCGGCCCAGCATGTCTTAGATTTGAAATCTCCTGAATTGACAAGATTTGCATTCCATCTCAACAAAGTCATGGCAACGTCTTGTTGAATTGTCTCCTCTCTTTCGACATTCAGATCCCCTCGCCCTCAATTAAGAAGACACACGGAAAACGAACTTCCTATTAAGGATATGCTTCCTCTACAGAGCCTCACACTCAGTTAAGAGTGCTGGCAACACACCACTGTTTCGAAGTCGAGGTGGAGGTCGTGGCTGGCTCTGATACTTTTTGATGAAGAAGAAAAGAAAATTATTGCGCAAATTTTTGTTTTTTGTAGCCGCTTTGGTGATCGGCGCTAGCTACTAAGCGAGATGTAGAGTCTGCATTTTTAGGCTAAGCCTATTTTGAAATTGCTCGCGGCTCCCGCACGTGATACATTTTTCAAATCAGGAACATCATTGCCAATCCCAGGTTTTTCATTCCACGGGTGGCTGCATAACATCTTGAAATCTGCATTCTGATCTTTATGTGAGTGCGCCATCCCTGAGTGGGAGTTACGTTTTTTTGAAGGGTCCTTCCCTCGAGTACGAGTTACATGGACTACGTACTTTACCTGATTCACAAGTTTTTCTCAACCAGTGTTGAGTTATGCGTCCCGGCAGTTCGGTTACCCCTCTTGGAAGAATCTTCACTTTTCTTGAATTATGATGGCCATGCTGAGTTGAGATTTCTCTGCGGGTGCGGATGGTTGAGCTGGTGATTATCACTCTCTTTTTATGTTCCAAAGAATGTCAAAATATACATCATGAAGGTGTAGTGAAGCTTCTATTCCTGATCTTCTGCTATCGCGGTGTTGAGATCTTCAGTAGAAACGTTGCAGACTGAAAAATTTTACAGATTTCTGCCTTAGCAGGAGCCTCCGACTTTTGAGACGCTCATGAAATTCTTGTTTTTCGAGCCACATTCGAAGGTTATCGCCATTCCTTAATACAGACAGGGGGAGGGAGGCCTAGGCGCATCTCTTTCGCGATCATACAGAAACTTTTGTATATATGTAATAGCATTTTACACACATCGTAGTCATTCATTGTATAGTGTCTAATTACAACTATATATGTCAATATTGTAAACATGGTGCTAAGGGCCTTTTCATTACTACAATTCCAAAGATCAATGTCTCGAGTTGGCGTTTAGTCTTGATGGTGAACTCAGGTATGAGGCTTTTGATGGCGGAAAATTTCAGGACAGTGAGACATTGTCGAATAGCCAACCCCGTCGAAAATTTGGTATGGTGATTTGACTCTCCTTGGATCGCTAGTTCCACGATGTTTGCGATTACATGGTTGCTTCTTCTGGCCGCGGTAGTAACGGCGTTCGTCGATGTTGACAACGACCCTGAAAACAATTGGACAGCAAAAGCCCTGCCAAATCGAATGGTTTCTGATGGTATTTTTCAGCTGGGACTGACAAACACGTGAGGGAGTCACAAATGTTCGAAAAAGACAATCCACAGTCAAATTTGGCTAATCCTTACATTGGTGATATTTACATGATCACTAGTACGTTCATTCAAGCACATTTCTTATATTAGCTGATCTTAAGCAGTGCAAATTGGGTATCTTCCGCACACTATAAGCCTTAGTCTCGATACAGGAAGTAGTGACGTTGGGGTGAAGTGCTCTACCTCGGGATGGCCACCATTTTGTGACGGTTATCCTCAGTACGATCTTACAAAATCAACTTCATTTGTAGCATTGAGTCAAGCGCTGAATTTGCGGTATGGAATCGGTGCCGTTACGGGAGCTTATGCGACGGACAATTTCGTGTAAGAAAACATTCCGCTTCCTCAAGGGGTTTTACTAACAGTAAACGTTAGGATGGGATCGGATCAGACTATCAAAGTACTACAAGTCGGTGTTACATCAACTAGTACTCGAATGTTTGCGGGTATAATGGGTGTATCCTGGGGACTTGGCCTTGAACCGGTTATTACAACATTATTGATCAACTTGCCCTACAAGGTCTAACAAGAACCCGCGTGTTTGCTATAGACTTAAGTTTCAGGTACAATCTTAAGTGCCTTTTTAATTATTTCAAAGAATTGACTCCTCATCTTATAGGTTCAATTATTTCTGGTGGTCTTGACACAAAAAAGTATTATGGCTCATTAATCAGAAATCCCATTATACCACTTTACCAAAGTCCTGATGGATATCCAAGGTAAATAATTCTATGATTTATATCCTACATAGTGGATGGTTTTGCTGAACAACATCGTGTTAGATATCGGATCAACATGTCGTACTTTGGGGTTCACATTTCCAGGCGAGCTAACTATGAACTTTACCCCTCCTGTCTATGCAAAACCAGTCATCGTCGACTCTAGAAGCACGCTGAGTTATCTACCACCTTGTTAACGCCATGCTCCCTTTTTTTTCCCGGATGGGTCAGCAAAAGAGGTGGTCTTTATACCATTCTTTGTAGCTTCAAAATTTTTCCGGGAACGATGGGTTTCGGATTCGCGGGTAAAATTATCAGAGTTCAATTGGCTCAGTTCATATAATTCAATGGCGCTACATGCTATGGGCCTACCGCTAATGCTGCTGAAAAGACTGATGTAATTTTAGGCAATACCTTCATGAGAAATGCCTACGTCGTCTTTGACCAGGATAACGCAAATGTTCATATCGCACAAGCTGCAAATTGCGGTACAAATATTGTACCCATTACTTCGGGTACCGATGGAGTACCTTCGATGACAGGTGCCTGCCCTAGCTCAGCGTATTCTTATGGGCCATCAACATCATCGGTTAGTATATCTTGATTGTAACAATGCTAACTTAATATCAACGCCTAGAACTAGAACCGTTAATATATAAAAGGTATATACAACAACGTCAGCCAGAACCTCATCTTCTTCGAGAAGTAAGCAATCTCTAATCACACGCTCTCCTTAACGATAGCAAAGAGCTCACAAATCACCTTTTCACCTTTGAGCAAATATTCTAAAAGACAATACTAATTCCGTTCATTCAGGTTCGACGAGATTATCCTCCTCCTCCTTTTCCCCATCTGCATTAAGACTTACTTCAACGAGCTCCTCTCTCACCAGATCATCAAGTAGAGCTTTTACCACTTCATCCCCCTCTTCATCGAAAATTAGTTCGACGAGCACTTTTTCCGCAATATTCGCAAGTAGACCCTCAAGCGTAACATCAATAACATCAACCAAGTCTCCTACGCTCTCTTCCTCATGTTTCATCTTCATCCCTATCCTGCGTACCAGGTTGCGGACCCACTAATGTTTATATTACTGTCCCCATGACAAAGACAGCTTAGAAGTAATATATGTGTGTGCTCAGTCTCTTTTGCTTTCGACTCTACAAGGATAGATTCAACGGTTCCGGTTTTGAATCTTGAGCGCTTGTAGATTGGATAGTTCTACTTTAGTTGGGCTGATTGAGGTCATTTGTCTTACAGGGGTTTTTTGTATCGCATTACCATCGGAACCTGGACAGTCGCTGCATACGAGGCCAGCTGTCATAGAAATGCGGAAAACTCTTGTAATAGTACCATGGAAATATACGAACAGAGACTTGCTTTAGAACTAGCCCATCTAAACCGTATGATGTGTACACAAGGGAGAGAAACTTTTAATCCTCCTTTTGCTTTTAAACTAGTCTCGAGGTATCAATAGAAAGAAGTCTGTCATTATTATCTTCCTAACCCGCGGCAGTAGTATTTACTAGTGGCGCTTTGGAAGATGCTAGCATTCGATGTGCCTACGGCCAATACTCTTTGTCTTCCTTTGTGTGCAATTTAGCTATCACAAAGCAGTCGTAGTCTTGTGCAGTTCGGTTCGTGTGAGGTCTTCATATCAAAGAAAATAAATTCTTTGGCACTTTGAGATAGAGCTTATAATTTTGTCAGTTTAGTTTTAAAAAAAATATAATGCCATTGACGGCAGACTCTTATTATTCTTTTCACAAAGATATCATTTCAGCAAGCGTCGTAGCGGAAATGTGCTTAGCCCGTGCCTAGGTAGCTTTTAGTTGTTATTTATCCCAACCGTACGTACCCTTCGATCTCACGCTTGAAATATTCATACACTATTTGCCAATCTTTTCAAGATCCCCATAAATTTAATCTATCATTTTGCTGAGCCAAGGGTCATCAGCCAATTGCTTAGCCGTTTTTCTGTCCTCCGGTCGCCACTGAAGCATACCACGCATCAAGTTCAAAAACATCTCCTTGTTCTTACCCTGAAGACGTAGTTCGGTTTTCTCCAATTCTAGATCCTCCACAATAGGCATCTCAGCTATCCATTTACCTATACAATCATGAATTCAGTTAAACACCAACTTCATTTCGAGTTACGCACCTTCTTTGTCAAAGAACTCAGAAACTCGTACCCCTCTTTCAAGGAAATCCAAAGGCGGGGGGCCCAACATCCCGATAACCTCTGCTAGATGACATTCAGTATGCAAATAATCTAAAGCCAAGAACAGCTGTCTCAATGCACCCTTCAGATTTTTTTCTGTGAAACAGCCATCTGGAAGGCGATAAGTAAGGTCCTGAGAGCTCTCCCACATTGGGTTTTGAACAAGGCAGGCATGACCGCCGCCCGTACGGGGTATCGTAAATATTTCCAGGGCTATTCTAATATGGGGATATCCAAGATGGGACTTGTTGCCTGTGCTCAGACGTTCATAGATCTGAAATTCTTCCTGTGGGTCTCCATCACGGATGTAAACTTTCAGAGAGACATGCTTATGCGCTCTACTTTGCTAGTATATGGATATATGCACGTGATACGAAAGACGTACCGGAGATCGCAAGCCAACCAAACTGTGGAGGTCACGCCATACCCAAGCTTTCCAACAACTTGGTACTTAGACGCAAAAACATCGCCAATGTTCACAGGATAATATAGACCTTTTTCGAAACCCTCAAATTGTTCCTCGTCAGGTGGTTAGGCGTCGTCGATCAATTCAAACCCTTTCGTGGGGAAGATAAGTGGAAGCGATGGTGCTCTTCTGGTAGCTGCTCTTACCCATTTTAAAACCGATGCCATTACTAATAAATTATGTAGTGATATGCTTAATTTTATCTTGTAACGAAAGTTTGCAGATCATAATGAGGTTTAAAAATGACGAGTGAGATGGGAAGCGTACATTGAAGTGCAGAATATTTTCGTTGCTGATAAGTGTGCTTTTGTTGTTATTCTAATTGTTTGTTCTGAATAGGTCTATTCCTGGATCGATCTAGATTAAAAGAAATCGTTATCTTTAAAAGATTTTGATTAGTATTTGTTATTTTAAGTACTTGAATAAGATATAACAAGCCTTCCTTTATCCCTATGAAGATAATATCCTTTAATAAACTGTATCCTCTGAACTATATCTTTTGCTAATGAATTTTCATAGAGCCTCTAATTCTGCAAGGTTTAGTTTGCGATCTCTTTAGGTTTAACTTGTAGGCAGATTGCCGATATCCATAGATTATCCACTCCGCAAATTACCTATTTGTTACGAGGGTAGCCGTCTAGATCACGTGAAAGTGTTCTAGGCTCTCGAGGTGGGTTTATAACTAGGCGTCAAGCAGGGATTTAAGTAATGACAATAATGAATATGCTATTTATAACTAATAGTAGAGTATACTAAATAATTGATCTTGAATACAAAGCTCTATACAAAGGAAATCCATTTTGTTTATATAGACCTTCATGCTTATGGCTGATCAGCAGGATCAGTATAGATCAGTACTGAATTCATTGATCCTTACTGAGCCAGTTATATAATATAGATAACATATAAGAGTTCTCTTGTTATTCAATGTAACATTATCCCTTTTCTAAACTAGTGCTTATCCTAAGCTTCCTTATAAGATGGGGTAGTTACCCAAATTTCAAAATGTATACAATTGAGATTCCTTTTCTTCTCAATATACCTATCATTGCTTTTTTATATATTACCTTAAATCGTTGTCGTTTAAGTCAAAAGATAAAGGACAAAGGAAATATTATGGCTTTTTGCTTTTGATATGAACGGAATAATTTAGAATGCCGGACTTTGCCTGAATCGAAGTATTGCAGGGAGTGCATATGTTTAGGCTCTTCTAAATGTGATATTTCTGACCTTTCTCCATCCGAATGAGATATTCTTTCTAGAGAGGAGGCTTGTTTAAAGGCTAAAGAGGAAGCGGCTGTATTAGCTGAACAGGAGGCTTTTAGTCGCAGAATGCTTATTTGTAAGAAGCAGAAGCAATTGCGTGAGTGTGGTTCTGAGATGCTTCGTTGGAATGTTTGTTCTCTGGACGAATTGAATGAATTGTTGGAGAGGGAGAGATTGGAAAAGGAATATATAGAAAAGGAAAAGGAGTAAGCAGATGTTGGTTCGTTGGTGTTTGCTGAGGCTAATTCGAATATATTGAGTAACTTTGACCCTTTTTCCTTTTTGAGTCCTTCGGATCCTTTTTGGAAAGGTCTGGATAGCATTGATGAAATTCCTTCAATAGGTCAGGAGTACCAAGGTTCTTCTTAGATTCCCAAATGTTTTCTGAATGTGGATAATCTTATCATTTGATTAAATATTTGATTTTCCCATTAATATATTTGTAATCTAATATTTCTTCGATATAATATTCTCTCTTTGAATTGATTAAATCGATTTCCGGGTCTAATACTTTTGATACTCCAGGTGATATTTTCTTAAGGAATGAAATATGAAATACTAGATGGATATTTATTATATATAGTAATTTCAATTTATAATTGACTGATTCTATTACCTTATCAATTTTGAATAATCCTAGTTTCTTGTAGTCTAGTTTATTGTTTGATTGTTTTGTTTGTATATTTCTTCAAATAAGATAAACTTTATCCCCCTTTTTAAGAGTAGATCCTATATTTCTTGATTTGTTGTAGTACAATATTGTTCTTAAAGCGATAAACTATAAATCCAAGGAGAGTTGTTCTTGAAGCTTCTTGATTTCTGTGATATCTTTTATGGCTTCATCTATATTCGCATCTTGTAGTAATAGTGATTTGTAAGCCAATGGATTGAATCCAAAGTTAGTATATATCAGCATTACTTTTGTGGTTTTTGTCTTTGATATATTATATATAAATTATATTAAAAGTAATAGTTTAACCCAATTGTCTTATCTGTAATTGATATAATAATGAAGATAAGCTTTTATCATTTGATTTAATTGTTCTATTTGGCCATCTGTTTGTAAATGGAAAATTATCAAGAGCTTTCTTTTGATTCTAAACAATATTATAAGGATAAACCAAAACTTTGATATAAATAATTTATCCTTATCTAAGATAATCTCATCTAGTATACTATAAATACTGACTATATTCCTTATGAATATATAAGCAAGATTATCTATTGTCCAAATTTCATAGAATAGTATCATATAAGCAAACTTGATTAATCTATCTATTACTACTAATATAAAGTCATATTCTTTTTGGGTAATCAGATTCTTGGATAATGATAGTTTTATTACAAAATCCCAAATAATAGACTTCCAAGGTTGAGTAGATAATTCAGAGGTTTTGAATTAACTATAAAGAGCATATCAAATAGCTTTATTTCTTATACAAATATCGCAGTTCCTAATTACATTCTCAATTATAATCCTTATCTTTGGAAAGTACACTTCTTTTCTTATTCTGGTAAAGATTCTTGTAATACCTTGATGTCTGTAAACTGATAGCTTATATTGTTTTGTAACATAATTCTTAATTAGATTGAAGAGTATATAAAGCTTATTGTGAAAGTGAATGAATCTATTTTCTATAATGAATCCTTTTTCTAGATTGTCTGGTTTAGCTAAGATTCTTTTGATTATAATATCTGTTATATATTCTGTTTTTATAATATCCTTGATAATATTGTAATTTATTCCTGAAGTAATAATAAGTTATAATTTATTGTGAACTAAAGCATCATTTTCCTATCTTAATATTATATATAATTCATATATTTTGTTTTATAAATATTCTGATTTTCGGCTAAAAGTATCTGCTCTAGCATTTTCGTTTTCTTTGATATATGAAATTCTGAAGTTGTATATAGCCATGATTTCCGATTATCAAATCTGTCGTTTGTTCAATTCCTTTGTTATAATGAAGTAAATCAAGTTCTTATGATCTATATATATCTACACTATATATTTCGATCCTTTCAAATATATTCTCTATTCCTTAAAAACATTTATTATTATTAGTAATTCCTTGTCGTATATTTTATAGTTTAATTCAGCTGGCGATAATTTGTGTGAATAATAAGCAACTAGTTATTATTTCTTGTTTAAGCCTAATTGACTGAATATTACACTTATTATATAATCTGAGGAGTCTGTCTCCACAATTATTGATAGTTCTGGATCGAAAGCTTTGAGAACTGGTTCTTTTATGAATATTTCCTTGAAATATTTAAATACTACTTGTACTGTTTTCATCTATTGGAACTCTCTTTGATTCTTTTTGATAATTTTAATTATTGGGAAGATTATCTTCGAGTAGTTCTTAATAAATTATCAATAAAAATTGACAAATTCTAAAAAGGATTATACTTTCTTTACATTAATTAATGACTCTTATTCTTTGATTATTTTTACTTTGTCGGAACTCATCTTAAAATCTCCTAAAAATATAATATAATTTAGGAATTCTGTTTCTATAATATGAAATTTGTATTTGTTGGATTTATATTGAAGATCTGCTTTCTTTAAGAATTGTAGAACATTATGAATATCCTGGATATATTATTCTTCTGTTTCTGAAAATATCAATATATCGTTTAGATAATATATATAATATATATCTAGGTATTTCCTTAATATATTGTTGATCAGATGTATATAAGTTGTTGGCGTATTTGTTAATCTGAATAGTATGATCTGATACTTGTATAATCTGTATCAAGTTCTGAATATTGTCTTCCATTCTTCACCTTCCTTTATTCTGATTAGGTGGAATCTGTTTCAAAGATCAAACTTAGAGAAAACCTTGGCTTTTCTCAATCGATCCTTTAATTCTATAATTAATGAAAGTAGATACTAATCTTTGATCATTATATTGTTGAATTTGTGATAATTTATATAAAGTCTCCTTATACCATCTTTCTTTGATATAAATAATATAAGGCTTGTTGCTTGTAAGGTGGATTCTCTGATCTATTCCTTTTTTAGTATATCGCTAATATAATCCTTAAGCATTCCTAGATTAAAGGTTGATATTGGATAGATTGAGCCGAATGAAGATATCTTGCCTTCCTTCAATATTATCTTGTGATCCTATGATTTATATTTTGGTAAAGTGTTATAACCTTTTCTTTCTTTGAATAATTTCTTGTACTTCTGATATTGTATCAGTATTAGCATCTTTTCCTGTTTTATTACAAGGGTGTTTTCAAGCAACTTCTTTTGTTTATTCTTCATTTGTATAGAAGGTTTATCTTCCTTTGTTGTTAATAAAGGATTTTGAATTTGGTGTTTTATATCAATAATATTGTTTGCCTTTAGTTCTTTATTATATATGTTTAATCTTGTTGGCTCTAGTGTATCTCGTTGATCGCTCTTCTTCAGAAATGATATGGTTTCTGATAACCAATTAATCTGGGGGTTATATATCTTCAATTATAATATTCCCAGAATGATCTATTGATTCCTTAATGGAACAATATCGAATTAGATAACCTTATTATATTAGGTTATATTCATTTATAAAGGGTAAGTCTCCTACGAAATCTTTCTGTCTAATCCAGCTAATTGTTTATCAATTAGTTGTAATTGATATAATACTTATTTCGCTTGGAGTTGTATTCCCAAATACTTTATAGTTCCTGATATAATAAAATTTCCTGTAACTTTTGAATCAATTATAATCTGGATTGTTTATCCATTTATTTTCGTATTGTAATAGATTTGTTCTGTCTGTCCTGCAATATTCAATTAGCCTTAGCCTTTTCCATAGGTTTTAACTGATCTTCCTTTCTTGCAGGATCTTCTTGCCTTTCTTTATAGAAATCATCTTATAGTTTCTTTATCCGATAAATAAATCTTATAGGTTTTATTATAACAAATAATCCAGTTTATAATAATATACTTAGTTATCTGTTCTTCTTTCATTTCTGTTCTGAATAAAAATAGAGAAGGAGTTCGTAGATACTCCTATTCCCATAGATCTATTATATTAAGGCTTTCTTTATTTTTTGATAATTCGTTTAGCAATTTCTTGAACTCCTTATAGCCTATATATTGGATCTCTTTAGATTCTGTAAAGATTGTTGTATATAATTAAGGTATAAAGATTGTATTAAATTGGTCTTTATTGAACTTTTTATGATAACCTCTTTCTAATAGCTTTTTGTTTCGACAATCTTTGGCTCTATAATTTGGCTTATTATATTCGAAACAAAGCTTATCCTTACATCTTTGTTCTATCTCTTTCTTCAATAGTTTGTTTCTAAAGATTATATCCAATTATATTAGGTCTTTATAAGGTTGTCTATTCTTTTAAGGTCTTCCTTTATTTTTGTGGTACTTACTATGATCTTGGTTTCCATAAAAATTGGAAAAACAATATTCTTTCTGATATTTGTAAAGTATCTTATCTGCTTTGATAAATTCCTTGATCAATTCATTTAAATCCTCCTAAATATAATTACGATCTAGTTCTAGCCTAACTTTAGATTTAAACCCTTTCCAATAATAGTTTATTGTTGTATTCTTTTCCTATTCAATAGTACCTATATACCTTCTGAATTCTATAATATACTTGACTGCTGACCCTATTTGTTTGAGGTTATAGATCTTGGACTCAGTATCATATAATTCATTGATATTCCTGAATATTTGTTGTATTTCTCTTTTAAATCCTTCGAATTTCTCAAAAATGGTTTGAATTGGATATAATCGCTTCTTTAGCTTATTCAAATTGGTGAAGTAATCCTTAAGATAAGGTTGGATCCATTTGGTAACTTCTCCTTTAAGGTAGGAGGTGGCCTAGATGTTTCTGTTAATGTTATAATTGAACTTGTCCTGATTAAATTGAAAGTAAATCTTAAATTGAAGCAAGAAGGTTTCTAGCTCTTATCGATTGCCTATAAATCGGTTTGGTAAGGCAATCTTGAAGGTTTCAATGATAATGATTTCCTTAGGGTCTTCGATATCTCCTATAATAATATCTTTATCCTTATCGATTCCTCCGAAAGTATCTTGATCGGCTATAGCAGGATTGCTAGGTTATAGTGTCTTGGAAGATATATTATCGTTACTAATCGAGTCGGTATTTAAAGTAATAATGATGCTCAAAATGTTATAAGGGTAGTTATCTAGATTATATAGAAGTGTTCTAAACTCTCAAAATAGGTTTATAATTAGGTATCAAACAGGAACTTAAATAATAACAATAATAAATATACTATTCGTAACTAATAGTAGAGTATACTAAATGATTGATCTTGAGTATGAAGCTCTATATAAAGGAAATCCATTTTGTTTATATAGACCTTTATGCTTATGGCTGATCAGCAGGATCAGTATGGATCAATGTTGAGTTCATTGATCCTTACTGAGCCAGTCATATGATATAGATAGCACGTGAGAGTTCTCTTGTTACCCAGCGTAACACTATTAGATCTACAACCTACTCTGCGGATTATCCATTGGGATTTTGAATAATCCGCGAAGTGTTATTTGCAGATTATTTATTCAGATTTTTCAATAATTTGATCTATAAATGAATTATCCACAGATTACCCGTCCCGCGGAGCCCCGTTGTACAGTCTAGGTTTAAATAAATAAAGTCTTTGAGTGAAAACTTATAGACGGTTCCTTTGGAAAAGCCTCTCTATATCTGAACATGATGAGGTTTCGCCCTACTACTTTATATAATAGAAATTATTATTATTATTATTATTTCATCATCATCATCATCAAATAATATACTAAAATTTTAAATACTTATAAGAATTTTCTTTCGAAATATCTAATTAATTTAATATAAATAAATAAAAAATAAAAAGAGTTAGTTTTAGTGTAAGAAGGGCCTATGGCTAGTAGCAGCGCACGGTCACTGTAACCAATCCACTTGGGGGCCAGACAAATCATTTCACGAGTTCGACTTAAAGACTGTCACAAAAACCTCAAAAAACGCTCAAGACATGAACAAACTACCGCCGCGGCCAGAGCAAACATACACGAGTATCGATGAAATTACTGAAGCAGGAGAACATGTAAAGTATCAGGTGACAGAACGTGAAGCTCGCGCAGCTGCCGGGAACGCGGACAGCGAGGCTGCGGAACCTGGGCTAAGTGAAGCCGCACAGCGTGAAGCTCGGGAACTCGCAGAGCGTGAACGTGAAGCTATAGAATGTCAACTTGCTATAGAATGTCAATTTGCTATAGAATGTCAATTCCGGGAAGCTGCAGGTCGCGAGCAACCTAAGATCTCCGAGCGTGGAACTCTCGAAGAAACTGGAAATACTGCGTCTTCTCGTGTCTCACATCATAAGCCCAGCGATACTCCAGAAGCGCATTATGCAGATGATGCTGGTACAGAGAGAAGCGCATATAATGCATCGGAGGAAGAGGGAAGGAAACGAAAATCTTCAGAACGACCCTCGTCCGGAAAACAACTTTTCAAGCGGCCCCGTATTGGAGTCTCCGAAAATACACACCGCCAACAATTCGTATCCCCATTTCGGATCCCGTTTGAGCCTACCGAACGAATGCAAGAGATCGAGAAGCTCGAGAGAAAGCGAAGCCTCAACTATATCCCCAACCGAGACAGCGCAATTTTCAGATCCAATGGAGGTCGAAACAACATAAGTGTGGAGGCACATCTGGTCCAAGAGAGGGGCGAGGTACAAACATCTCGTTGCAATTCATGTAGTAACAAAAGCCGACCTGCTGGACCATGGAATGAGTGCGTAACTTTAAAAGATTTCCTTCGAGGCTCTTGCGCAAACTGTCACATCAATGGTTCAGGTGCCCGTTGCTCTCTACGCCGTAAGTTTAGCTTATTCATGTAGAAGACCAAAACTGACTCTCGATATAGCTAAAAAGTCACGTTTTCTTTTTGCCCTATCAAAAAATGCACGGATAGCTTCCAAGCCAACTTCCAAGAAGCGTACTGCAAATACTGAAGAGTTTATGATCGAACAGCTGATGGAAATAGATTCTGATGGGCGGGAGGAGGTCGAGGATAAAGCCAATGATACCTTAAATGCCCTACGCAAGGCTCGATCGCGACTAAGAAAACTCAAAAGGAAGCAGGAAGAGGAAAGCTATGAGAGTGAGGGGAGTAGCACAGATAATGGAAGCGATGGAGCTTGATACAAAGGCATGATAAATGATTGCAATATATAGCGCGGATACCTTCAACGATGTATCAGTTTAGCATGTTGTTGAACAACACACTGTACATATTTCTCTATTATCATCCGTACTTGCTGGTGTTTACCGCGGCAGAGTACGATTCATCCTTACTTTGATACTTTTTGGCAAATTTCTCATCGATAACTACTTTAAGTACAACTCGTCCTCTTCCAAGTACTCTTGAAGCAAGATTATTCTAGGAGGAAGCTTCCTCCTCTACCCTAATCAACTTCTTGCAGTACTTTTCCTCTCGCTCTCTCTAACTACGTGCGATTTACTTTGATGGCCTTCTCGAGGGAACGATTCTGTGATGCTGATATGAACTCGGTTCCCCCACAATCAGCCTGAAAATTCCACATAAGATATCCCAAATTACCCTGATTAGCACTGCCTTCCCATATGGTACTTCATAATTCAGCCTGCTCAAAGTCAATGACCATAACTCGATTCCCAACTTCGAAAATATTATGCAATTTAGAGTCCCCATGAATTACCCCGTATTTAGTCAATGCCTTGAAAGCTTCCTCTAATTTAACCTCGAGTATATAGTCATCGGCTTCAGGTCGGGTAATATAATCACAAAGTCTTCGACCATTGACCTCTGATAATACAAGAGCAGGAGACCCATCGTATATTGCCTCACCATAGTATTTGGGGATGACTATTCCTTGAAGAGGCTTCAGACGGTTATACATGCGTTTTTCCCTTTCGAACTGATCTTCCCAACCTGGTTTTCACTTCTTCAAGATAACAGTTGGTGGTAGAAACCATTCAGAACAGATAGTGCTAAGTGATAGAAAGAACCTAACGAGATATTCGAAAACTGAAGAAACAGTTGAGCTTGGAATAGGAATATGATCGAAGAAGGGTGATTGTGTAATCTTTAATCGATAAACTGTTCGACGTAACCCGATCAGAACTTGTTGCAATAACGTCTCTACAACTCGTAATTATAAAATCCCTTTCAAAATTAGCTTTACCAAACAAAAAGTCAAGCTATCTACCCCCACTAAGAGACACCCATGTAATTAACGAATAAAATTTGAGCAAACAGTTATCAATAAGCCACTTTCTTATCGACGATGGAAATGATTGCCCTCAACTGGCTAATCCTTGACAGATGCTGGGGGCTGCGCAGGCACGCAATCATTGAGGTTACATTTCTGCGTCTTTGCATGGTATATCAGTATGCGGCTCACTGGTTCCGGATACTCTCATCGAAATGATCTGAGGATATCCTCTCAGTAGAGATCAATGAATCCAACTGTGATGATTCTGTGAGTGCTGCGACAAGTAATGCTCATTCAAGAGGGATATATCCCTGATGCCGATGTAAAATGGATAAAGTCGAAGTTGGGGCGTCGAAAAAGAAATTTCAATGAAGTGGCTTCTACGGGAGGGATTTGCGGTGCGTGCCTATATCGGTTTCCGTACAGAGCAGAAAACCACACAGGCTGGCATTAGGCGGGTGATTTTTAATATCTCTACCAGGAGAATCTAATCAGTCGTTACCTAAATCAATAATTCCTATCAGATTTTCAATTCACTTTTTAAGATTCTTTTTAATATAAATCAATAGTTATCGAATTAAATTTAATAAAAATTTTACAAAATTGAAGTCTTGATTTTTTTTAAAAAATTTATAATAACATACAATAAAAATCTTATTATAATTATAAACTTGATAGATTAAAAAAACATTTTAAATTAATTTTATTTTATTTTAAATTAAATAATATTAAAATTAAAATATTTTACAATTAATATATTCTATAATATTCGATATTATTTTCAAGTTTTTCAAATGAAAATTGAAAGATTTAATAATTAAATATAAAAAAGGTATTTTTATAACTTTGAAATTAAAAATTCCAAATATATATATATAATTAAATCTTTTTAATTAATTTCAAATTATATATTAATTTTTTTATAAATAAAATTATAAGAAACTTATTATATAAAATATATTTTAGTAATAATTATAAATATACTATTTAGAAATAACCGATGAGATATTACGCCAGGTAACATATCTCGCGTCATATAACCAATTAGCCAGGGAGAATCACATGCCAAATATCACTGGATCGATCGGTTTTCAAAAATCGACCAACTTACGAAACACAAGGATCTATATAATCAGGATGGATTTCCCTATCTTGTAACATCACTCAACAAGAATCAGCCCCTTTGCTACAAAATGTCAACCAACCCTAGATCTCCAAATTCGTTATTTCCCTCGGTTTCACAGCCTCATCGGTACGAGCCGCCTCAAAGGAGAGATCCACCCATTGAAATTCCGCTCATACCCGACAATGATTCCCCGTCAACCGACTGGCTCCCCATATACAATACACGAACCCCCTATGTTGAGGCCGAAATTGTACATCTTATTCATGAAATCGTCCGAAATTATGTTCGATTGTCAGCAGTTTCGGAGGATGAAGTGACTTGGCCACCAGAGAGTGGTCATCACCTTGATGAGGCGCTTTGTAATGAGCTCAATATTTCTAATGCGGCAAAATCACTAATCCGGCTTTTACCTTCTCCTGGAAGTAGCATTTCCCCAGTTTTTCTTTATCAGTCCAGTCAACTTTTCGAAATTTTGGATGATGGTTTTAGTCTGCGCGTTAGTCGCGAGTCTCCATCGTATGATGAGGAAAAGGACCCCCCAGCCGAGCGCTATATATTACCGCATGATGTTCAGCTGTCTGCTGGAGATCCGGAGACGCCTGTTATAATCCTTGACACAAGAGAAAGTAAGTATAATGTCCGAGACAAACTTATCGTCCTAACAGGATGCTTGTAGATACGATCCGAGTAGTATCCACCATGGACGACGGAGCAGATGAATCGAATCCCCCTAATGCACCCCTCGAGCGACCTGATGACCCTTGCTACTATCGGAACTATTGGCCTAGACATGCTCCAAGTTTTCTTCGTATGCAGTTGAATAGAATCAAGGCTTTAGATGTCATTCCACCGGGACCGAATGCATTAAGCTATGTTGACTTTGCAGACGAATGGATGGTGAGTAAAATTTCATGTTGTAATGAATGATGTGTAATATACGAGACTAACTATCTGCCTACTGCTCGTATAGCGACGTAAAATCAAGCATTCTCTAGAAGGTATATATGGCTGGCCGGATAACTTCAATCAAGAAGCATGGGATGAAGATCGTGATCGAATTTGGGAAGAGACTGAAGAAGAGTACGAACGTTTGGGTCGACCAACAGTGTTAAAATTCTTGTGATCTCCCATTTGTGAGCCTCCGAACCTTCATGAGCAACAGATAGTTACAGTACAGCTTTCAAATACTTGGCTGAATTGGCGGGTTAAAAAAAAGATGTTGGCATGCCATATACAAGCAAGTTGACATTGAGGAGCTATAAACCCAATACAAACAGCAATATAATTTTATACTACAAAATCATATAAAATAAAAGAATTATAAGAATAAAACTCTATAAAGGTAAAGTTTGTGTATTCTGAAACAATAATTGATATTAGAATATTTATATTAACAAAATTCATAACTTTTATATTAGTGATTAAAATAAAATATAATATAAATATATATAAAATTTTATCAATAAGACTATTATAATTTAAATTATAAAAATTTACAACTAAAATCTCAGATTTTATAATAATTTTATAATATATATATATATATATTTCACTATCAGAAATAAACATATTATTATTAATATATTTATTCGATTTATAAATAAATTAATAAATTATACTCTTTGTTAATAATAGTTTATTATTTAATAAAATCTTATAGAATCTTTAATTTTATAAGATTTGTTTGTTAATTGATTATTAGATTTTCGGCTTTTTTAATATCTCTGTAAATATAAATAAATAAAATCTTTTAAATAATCTAAATCAGATTAAATAAAATATTAATTCATAATTAAATAATATAATTTATTATTTATAAAAATTAAACTAATTATATATCAAAGCTAATATATAATACCAATATAAATATACTCTATATAAATATATATATCAAGAATTTAATATTAAATTCGTTATTATATAAATTATAAAAATATTAATAAATAAATTCATTTAATAAGATTACTAGTGCTTCTGCTGACTTAGTGATAAAGAAATCATGAAATGCCGACTTCAAATTAATAGATATTATTTTTATTCTTAACTCAAAAGAAAAAGATTGTAGCTGTGCTAGTAAATATCAGAATAGATGGTTAGATGAAAGTGGAGAGAAAATTACGGCGCCAACTTATTTTAAGCTTTGATCGCTACATGATGATGAATCTGGATGAAATTAGATCTCAGTGGATCATCATGAATTGAATCGATTGGTTCTTCCACGTTCTGGGCCCTCAACTGATTGGGACCACGGTGGATTGAAGATCCGATAAAAAAGACCTTTCCATCTCCTTTATTTGCTTGTACGTACTCAATTGAACGTTTTGCTTTCGGTTTGTGTGTTGTTCATCTCTTCTCATCTCTTCTCATCTCAGTCTCTTCCTCTTTTCTCTTCTCTTCTCTTAATAATTTACACTTTCTTTGTATCATTTTTATCTAGAGTCCTGTGATTGTAGATCCCATCGTTTACTTTTAATACCGAGTACTGCAGTTGTGTACGAAAATCTATTCCAGTCCAGTCCTTTGACCTCCTCTCAACTTCCTCCCAAAAAATAAAGGGCCTGATCCTTTCCCTTACTACATCTTTGCAATGGTTCACGCACGTACTTTCTCCCGCCAGTTAGGCAATTCGCTCCCTACGCACAACCAACCTCAAATTCCACCTCAAATCATCATCACGGACTCGGAAGATCCACACAAGCCCATATACTATAAGACTTCGCAGTGGAAGAACTCCTTCCTTAATTCCGTCCAATCCTCACACATCAAGACTACTACCTCCTTCCAAAATGTTCTCACGAAAATCAAAAAGTTACCTCCCAGGTCCAAAATACTACTCGGTCTCGTCTGCCTTCTTTCTCTGGTATCGCTTATCGGGATAGTGGGTGGAGTTCGTCCAGACATCTTGAAGGGAGGACATCGATCTCCATATACACGAACACATTACGTTACGCATAATAAAGGTCCGAAGTTCAATCATAATAGAGATAAGGCGGTGAAAAGAGAGGAGGCTCCAGTGCCAATACCAGTACCAGCTGAGGAGAAAGTTAAGAGGGATGAAGCGCCGGCGATTGGACTTACACCAAGGAAATTTATTCCAAGGCAGTTTGAGAACGAAGCGGATGTACCGGCACTCTGAACTGACGAAGTTGGATGATGAAGAGTATGTTACTTCATGGTCGTGGAAATATGGAGATGCGGGTGGAAGTTTCTAAGGAATCTTACTGACATTTGAGAATTAGTGCGGCGACGTGTGCCACCACCTTTTTTCTTTTATAATGGATGCCAATAATGTGGAATTGAGATTGTAGCAGCGAGCATGTGGTATGAAGAATTAATGAGAATACGTCGGAATTCGAAACGAAGGAAGTGATATATATACCAAGTCGGAAAGGAATGCCAGAAGAGCATTTGTATATGAATTAATGCAGTAGAAACTAGTTAATCCGCTAGCAAAATAGGATATCAAATAATGTAATCTTGAAAACCTAGACATATTAGCTATAAAAATGGGAACTCTGTATCTTTGGATCGGTGTCTCAGGAACGACATTATCTGGGCTGATT
Source organism: Sclerotinia subarctica (assembly GCA_025389085.1). Classification (NCBI taxonomy): domain Eukaryota; kingdom Fungi; phylum Ascomycota; class Leotiomycetes; order Helotiales; family Sclerotiniaceae; genus Sclerotinia; species Sclerotinia subarctica. Next base: position 166,591 of record QRFI01000011.1, on the reverse strand, counting down.
TAAAGGAGTCCGCTACCTAACGTGCTGGATTGTGCGTATTGGAGAATGTCGTTTCCTTACTAAATCATATATCATATGCCGGGAAAAGTTTCCCAATACTATTTCGTCAATCAGCTGGATGCAGCGCAAAGTTCCGAGGTCTCTTCTCCCTTCTTACATTGTGCCTTCTAAATCCCAATTTAACGCTTTATCTTTATCCGACCGCTTTTATATAATCTTTCTCGCCATGCCGAGTCACGAACGATGAGCGCTCAAATTTTGTCCCAGAACTTATCAAGTTAGCCATCTCTGAGGTCTCACAGTGTTTATTCCCACCTCTTCATCTTCACGTTTGATTTTGGGAGTTGAGCACCTCGAGCTCTATCTTCCCACCTACGTTGATATATGTAAATTCTGATTTATTGTCAGATCTTGAAATGGGTTCCTTGCTTTGTGAAATAGGTGATGAGTTGGATATAGGTTTGAGTTTTTAGGTGGATGTTTTCGCGGATTCTGTATAGGTATGGCACCTGATCTTTGTGTACCCGGAGCTGGATTCTGCTGAGTCTTGACTCACATATATTTTGGAGAGATATAGCTTGGATTTGGGATGCAAATGTTAGAGGCATTCTTATCTTCAACCCCTTTGATGTCGATGGACTTGAATTGGCCACGGATTTCGATAACATGGGGCTTTTCATACAAGACCATCTTTCATGGTTTTTCTTCATGTTAGCTGAAGCTTAAAGAGCTCTAGGTAATCTTACTTTTGATGTGGCAGTTACTGTCTTCTTTGTATATTACGTGTACTGTTAATTGGTTTCCAGTTATGCTAATCAAGTGATTCTTCATCAAGGTGGTTATGTAAGAAAGACTGCAAGCCGCACCTTTCTTTCGCAAAGGTAGCAATGAGCATTTGGCGTTTGCTAGGTCTGATTCTCTCCGTTATATACGTTTCTCTACTCTAGAATATTGCTGTGCTAAAAGGGCGCAGGAAACTAAGTCGTAAATGTATCTGGGAGTATGGTAGTTCATATCCACAAGATGCTCAAAGAAGCAGAGGAAACGTTCATGTAATTCGAGTTTACTTGATAATGAAGCGGCAGACGCTATTCTTCTATTACAAGTGTATGGCTCTAGCATTGACTTTTGACTTTTTTTTATTTTGATTTCAAGCTGGGCTGTGAAGTTTGGCAATGCTTGATGGTTGCGTTAGTTTCTTTTTAAACCAAATAACTACTTGCTGACTCGTGAGCAAACACGGTTGGGTGAGAAAGAGATGAAAATAAATGCGTCACATATACATCCAGACCGGTATCGGATGAGAGCGGTAGATTGTTTTATCAGATTGACTTTGGGACTTTTTGGTTCGTTAGTTTGAACTAAATAACATGACAGAATGAACAAGGCTACTAATACACATAAAGATATTACATTAAATTGCTGAGAAACAGAAAAGCTCGTTTCTCCCTGCAGCTTTTGAATCATTCCTTTTTCTCCTTCAATCTCCATGCACTGTGCACGCATTTTCGCCATTCCCTTACATCTGCCAACCCGGTCTTCATTACTATTCTCTCAACTACCACCGCGTTTCCATCTCCTCTCCGCCTTCACCACTAAGGCTTCTCAATCCCGAAATCCCCTCCAACAGACCCGCCCACCAAAGCTACCTGTCTATTCTTTACTCTCCACGAGCTCGGACTTCCATCATAAGATCCAGTATCCACCCATTGATCTTCATATTTAAACCACGCGGAGAATATATGCTGTGCTGTTTTGTCCGCATTTGTGTCGAAATGGTTGAAAGTATAACTTTTATACTCCGTTAGTACGTGTCTTCCCTTGCTGGAACCGCCGCTGAGAGAATATAAGAGAAAAGTAATACATACTAACTCGTAACATGCGCTTCGCCACCGTTTCCAGGATTGATCAAAATAGCACTGCTGGTTATTTGATGAATGCCATGAGCCACTGCCCCCAAAGCTTTTTGTTCATTGACGATAATTTCGTTTCTTCCCGTCCCTTTGAACAATTGTTAGTTGCTTTTGCTCTTCTGCTCTTTTTCTGCTTTCATTTCATTCACTTCTTTCATCAAATCTATCTCCGCTATAACCACAGTGGGCCCAAATTTTTATCTCGAAGCAAGCGCGAAAAGCTCCAACAAAACAGAAAAGAAAAACGTACAAACACCAGCCCCCAAACTGCTGAAATTCGCAACCGCATCAGTCGTATAGATCAAATTCAACGCAGTCCAATTCTTGGAATCAAGCAAAAAGGTTTCAAAAGCGAGTGTGTAGCGGATTTGTTCGAGAGGTGGATAACTGTATGATACTGAAGGAGGAGAGGTATAGCTTGGAGGAGTATAGCTTGGAGGAGTATAGCTTGGAGGAGTATAGCTTGGAGAAAATGGAGACCAGGAGAAGACTCCTGGGAGAAGAAATAGAGGGAGGAGAAGTGGGATGCGGGATATGATGTACATTTTGATGATGCAGTATGGTATTCGATACGATGGCGATTGAAATGGATTCTTGGGAATGAAGTAGAACAGAACTGGAAGTGACAAGAAATTGGAATTGGAATTGGAATTGATAAGATGACGGAGAAGAAATGATAGAGAAAGTATTAAGCTCAATGCTGATGCTAATGCTAAGACAGCAATTTCCGGAGATTATCTCGCGAAATATATATTTTTGTACACTGTTGCACAGATGATGATAATCACCGTGCTACTTCTGTCGTCTCCCGGGCCAACTGTGCTGGTGCTTTAGTTACTTAGCTCGCGTTACCCCAAAGAGGTCCGGGAACTTGGCTTCCTTTCCGTATCACTCTGTTTTCATATAAAATTCATTATTCTGGACAGTCATCTCTTCTATCAATGTCGCACTCAAGATCGTAACTCTCAGGTATGATCTTACCAGGGACCTGCGCTCCCTGGATCGCTGGCTTTTTTTTTAAAAAAAAAATTATATTTCAACTTTATTTTAATTTTATATTTTATTATTATATTAAAGTATAAATAAATGACAGTTATAATTCATTATTTAAATTTTATATTTCAAGATTATTTTAAATTTACATTTATTATTATATTAAAGTATAAATTAAATAATAGTTTTAATTTATTATTTAAATTATTATCACGCTTCAAAGAATTATAGAAGTTGATAATCCTGACCAAACCTCGAATTATTGAACAGCTAGTACTCGAAATTGATTTATATATCTATTTTTATTGTATATATACCACTTAGAGAGCTTAGAGAGCGCTGGTGTGTGTGTATCCCACCACTCTTGTCGAGCGGTTTCCTGGAGTTTTCGCACTATCAATAGAACCCCACTGCACGTGGGTTCCAAGGCTAGTCCAGTGTCCCATCTGGGTTTTCGAGCTCCAGGGTCTGCGGGGTGGTCTGCCGCCTCGTTTCGCAATGAGTAGCTCGAGGTCTTTGCTTATGTAGGAGAGGAGGGCTATCGGTCTCCAGAACCTTGCCGACGTCATGTTTCTTTTGCCAGCCTTCGGGAGCATGTTCACTTCGGCACTTCCAAGTTTGCGGGGAGTGGGCAACTTGGAGGCACTTCTGGTAGAGAAGCAGGACTAGTCTTTTAACATGTAGCCAACAGGATTTGAGTAGGCGGGCTGTGGCTCAATCCCTCCCCGGTGATGTGATTGTGACTGCAATTACACTGGCCTCTACTTCTTCCGCGATTGTTGTGTTCCATGGGAAGTGTTCGGATCCTTCTCGCGTCTCAAGTGAGTCGTAGTTAAGGTCGTCGTCCGCACTAATTGATCCAGTACTTCTGACTGAAGTAGCTCAACTTTTTCCATGGCGTCTTCGATCGCCACTCCGTTCGGGGCAGGTGGTGGGCTCTTGAGACTTGGTGTCACGAATTGTAAACACATCGAATGCAAAAAAGGGTTGAAAAGTTGTTTCGATCTGGTTTGTTTTTGTATAACCTTCATTTTGTTCAAAGAAAATCTTTTGAGCTGTCCAGTCTATTATCCTCGAGCCTATCTTTACAACGGTTCTTCTCTTAGAACATCACCATCCAAACTATATCTCTCTGTATACACAACGATATTCGATAAAGCTCTTGATGTACTCAAAAAGCCGCGCTTTTTCTTCAACACTCTCAACCAGCCTCAAAAGGACACTATTATGAGTCTAAAAATCTGCAAATTTCCAATCCTGGGACTACATGTATTATTGGATAATGAAAACTCTGTACACTAGCGTCCCAGAGCCATCTAATTGATCGCTGATAATATCAACTTCATTCTCAGGATTTGCTTCTTAGTGCAAATTCGTAAAAACCGATCCGCTTCGAATTCCATCGCCGTTCGTTGATTGTTGAATAATTTTCAATTCCATTTCGTTGATAGACCGTCCTCTGAACGTTTTGGGTTGATTTACAGATATCTTTACGCCCAGTATTCACACCATATTGAAGCATTATCTCTGTTCAGTTTCAACATGATCCATTTTAAGTTTTGTAGATAAAACTACAGGTTCGTAGGACGCACCACGTACAGGTGTTAAATCATTGTGCCCCTGTATTCTTGTGTTATAGTGCGTACAGATACAAAGCCACTGAACCTCCACAAGGGGGTTAGATGCTATAGCATATCTCAGGCTGTTGTGAGAGCTAATAAAGCCCAATATCGAGAACATTGAACAGACACTGATCACGAAACGAAGTATTCAAAAAGTGCCGAGATATGGTCACGTGTTTACCTTAAAGACCACCGGTGGACCTTGAAAGGAAGAGAAGAATCCTCTCTTTTGTATCAATCTTAACTATCATAAATATCATAGATACACAATCTACACTCAACTTACTCCTCCATTCGTTCCACCTCTATCAATATAACCTCCGTACCCAACCCACAACTTAACAGAGGCAAACAAACCATGACCTGTGATTTGGAATGTACATGAATTAAGTCTTTTCTAGATGCGATATCTTCAATAGAAGTCTAGTTCTAGTCAATTGTTGATTATGTAGTTTTAGATCTATGAAGAGTGCTGTGGATTTAGAGTCCAACTTGAAGCCTTAAGATGCGCAATCTCTTCTTGAATAGCCGACTAATTTTCAATGCTCTAAAAATTTGGCGATCTTGGAACGCCGACAAACAGCAGTGCAGTTGCTACTGATCATTTCTAAAGCCAACCTCGAGAGGAAATAAGCTAGGGTATTAGACATCAATATTGCATCTAATATTTAAGCTTAAGCGTCTGCAGATTGCCCAGCGTCTAGGTAATCGGGGCGCAAGGTCTGATGCCCAAAATACGAAACACAGATTATCCTCCACATCTCGCTTGTATGAATGAATATAAAATGTACTTCATCATCACCAATTTCCAAGGACTGTTTTACACAACAATTTCCCACCAACAGCAACAATCGTCAACCCTCCAGCCAGTGGTGCTCAAGATTAAGTTCAACATGATGAGAAAGAAAAACAAGCAGTATCATAATAAGCTACAGTCCTCAAATCTCCGTCTGTCCCGTTCTTCAATTTCAGTGCCCCAACACCAAATTGGTAGCAGCTGCATGAATAGCCAGTGCCGTTTGAATTGGATTGAATACTGAACGATTGCGAGTAATTGCCAATTAGTTGTTGGCAGTAGGCACCGCAGTCCTCTGGCGAAGAGTGGAGGGGTTGGGAGGGCCTATGCTTGTCAGAACTTTTCCATAATGTTGTTATTGTTCTATGTGATAATTTGATCATACGAGGGTGAGCGTCAACTTGCCACATGTTTATCTTCCCGCCTCCTCGTTGAGTGATGGTCCCATAAACACCGCACTTGGTAGTTGTGTTAAACTGAGGTACAACTGACTGACTGCAGATCGTGCGCTTAAATAAACTCTCAGAAGAGGCGTGCACATTTGTGACAAGAAGAAGTACAAAGGTGATTGTCGTAGGTGTTTTCATAATCGCAGCTATTGTTCTCTTGCGTCTGCCTTGAGCCTATTTCGAAGTCTTTTCACCTGCTTGATAGGGTTGGCTGAGGAGGACTGTTTTCCTTCAATTTGTTTTCCAATTTTTATCCTAGAACAGAGTGAGATTTTCTCTTAACGAGGGGATGTCGTTTTTGCCTTTATCGCTCGGGCTACTTGAAAGTTAGAAGGTAGCACACATCCCTGAGAGGCAAGTCCTAGATTCTTTGTGAATCGATAACTACCGTAATTCCAAAATTTAATTTGCGATATAATTCTCTGGGTCTTAGAAAAGTTGATCCAGATTACGGTGCATTCTACAATTGGTGGATTATACGACTGTCACACAGCAATTCTGGATAATTAACTACCAGTTTTAGTCCACTTATTCTCATTTCAAAAGTACGTACAGCAATCTTACAAGATGCAATCAAAAGGCACAGAATTGCAAATTTTCCGTTAACATTGTATCGTTCGTCCCAGCAGAATGGTTGTCTAGGCTAATATGTCAGATTTGTGTAAACGTCCGTGTGATTGATTGCTCGTAAAATCCTCTCGGCTGTTCCGGAATCCGGAACCCTGTCTATCTAAAGCCTGATTTACGAGAGATATATCCATTAAATGAAAATGTGAAAATGTGAAAAAATAAAAATAAAAATAAAATAAAAATGATCTATTTTAAATCTTTAAATTCTAAATAATTTGATGAAATTTGAAATTTATAATAAATAAATTTTAAAAAATAATTATTAAATATTATTAAAATATATAATTCTTTTCAAATTTCGTTTTATGATCATAATTCAATATTTATTCAAAAATGAAATTCAAAACAAAAATAAAAATTATAAAAATTAATATTAAAGTTTATTTTCTGATTTTTATTAAAAAGAATTATATATTTTAATATTCGAAATTCAAAATTTTCATTTCCCTTTTTACATTTTGTATTTTTATATTCTCGTTTAATGATTATACCTCTCTTGAATCATACAATACGGCGTATTCTATTATGAATGCCCCACTCCTATGGATGATAAAATCTATAGACGCCAGAACGCGATCCTCGGCTCAACAAAATTCACGTCAAAAAGACACCCTTGTGCAAATTCGTGAAAGTGTATGAAGTGCGAAAGTAAGACACCCTAAGGTAAAGTGGTCTCACTAGTGCTTGGATGGGCCTTGCATTGAACAGGCCGCGGTGAATCAAAAACGCTAAGACCAGCTGGTCGAGAGACAACGGATCTTCCCCTCTAACAATGATACATACTTGACTACGGTATGAAGATAACCATCGATGACATTGACCAGCTTTAAGGAAAGAGATAAGCTTGATTTAATTTCTGTTCGGAAGGGGGCCTGAAAAACGAGTTGAACGATTTGGGCTCTAGAATGTGCACGGAGATTATCTAGTTCAGTTGCTATCCTTGCTTTTGTTCTTTAATGGATGATAAGAATGACCGCAAGAGCTTATTAGTCAATCAATCCTGGCTCGTGCGATGTTTGTGTAATGGCAACTTGACCCTAGGTTTCGTTGATGCAGACGGTTGACAACTCGATTTTGCTGGTCCTCAACCTTTCTGCTTTGGTCATGGGTAGAAGGTTCCTTGCTTTGTTGTTTTCATGAATCTCACAGAGTAGCTGCATTCTTCGAAGTCAGTATTCCAAACTTTAGACACCCAGTCTACGGCACCTATGATGTTCTCGTCGATAAAGATCTCGTTGATCTACATTGGAGGGGCTCAAACAGCCTCTTTATACAATGGCTTGCATGCAAGCATACTCTCGCCAGACATAAGTGCAGCTTGTGATGCAGCATTTAATACCGAGCTAAACTGCGAGAGCTTGATTCAATTGACACCATATTCAATTCAAAGCACAAGTTTGTCATCTTAAATCGACTGGTATTTCGTCGACTGACTATGGTGTTTTTAGAATGGAATACATCATCGTTAACGTCGCTTTGCACAGCCTCGTGTCAAACAGGATTGGCTTCCTTGAGTTCTCTTTCCGAAACTGCTTGTGCCAACGACACATTTTCTATTGATAGTAATGTCATGTCGTTACACGAGCTCGTTGACATGATTAAATACAAATGGGGGCTCATATGTTTACAAGATGAAACTACCGATGAATTTTGCTTAGATGTTGAGGACAGGTGAGTTTGCAATAATATAGAGTCACGATTAATCTAACAAAATCAAGCTGGAATATAACTACTATGGTAGCATTAGGTGCAACATGGCCAAAGAACACACAAAAGTGTTATCTTGGTTCGTCAGAGGGGTACTGGGAATATTTTACAGGTGACAATGATACATGTATAGAGCCTGAATGGACAAGGCTGGAAAGTGTTTTCGAGACATCCGGGCGGGATGAAATGTCTGCTATGGATTACTACACCGATGCGCCTGATCCAATAGATGATGATAATTATGGCTGGCCAGAGCTTTTGGATTTTGACGAATATCCATTGGAGATACAATGCAGCTCTTGCTTCTTGTATGCAGCCCTTCCTTTCATTTCAAGCTTTGCATTCCTAATTATCGTTTAGACAAAGATTCAGAGTAGGCTATGAGAGCATTTGGGGTAACAGCTGGGAGTAAGTGCCTGCTAATATTTGACGAAAATCAACTAAATTGAATCGGCAGCGAGGTTACGGAGCAAGTTTGGGCCAACATGAAACAGAATTGCGGACTCAAAGAGAATATAGCCCCAGGGCATAACGTCTCAGGAGTTATCAATATGTAAGTGCTTTGATCCTGTTTTAGAATTTATCTGATTCGGCATTCCCAAAGTGGTGACGACGTCTCCCCCCTTCCTCCCGTTACAACGGAGTGCCCTCAGAACATCATTATCTCCGGTGAAGAGCAATACACTTGTAACGAAGCTTTCGTCAAATTCAAAATTCCAACCGCTGGACTCTTCAATCTCGATAATAGTTTGGACTGCTCTGGTATTTTGAATACGACTCTCTGCGCTCCCATGTCATGCCCCATTTTGGTGGTGAACACAGGAGGTACAAGCTTTGCAGACGTGAACGTGCCGGTGTCTTCTTTTGTAAGGGATTATACAAATTCCACGCTTACGGAATTTTATTCTTACAATTCGTACCTTTCGTATGGTTTTGTGTCACAAAACGATACCGTTTGTATTGGGTAAGTATTTGAATATTTTGTGACACTTTGATCGCTTCGGACACTGACGACTGAGCAGTCCACCAAATCAAATATATCAACCAAGTTTGTAGGATATCAAAACAGTTGAAAAGCGTATTTGGCACTTGCACAAGAAACATTCTGGTCAAGTTATTTACTTGTAGATTAAATATAGTCAATCAAACATTATCTCGTTCTGCCTTCTGTGATGTTCTATCTCTATAGTGTCTGGTTGATAGAAAACATGTATGCTTCAAAATGGGGATTTTACTCCGAGGAATAACTAACAAAATCTACGAAAACTAAAGTAAAATCAATAATGTTGAAATTTGATACATAAACTTTTGATCACAGAAATCTTAGAACACCCGGGCGACCTAATTTCTTATATTCCTTATCAGCCTCTTCCCAAACACGCTCACGGTCCTGATCCCATGCCGATTGCTGAAAGTCGCTGGGCCAGCCATATGTTCCTTCAAGAGAATGTTTAATTTTGCGTCGCTAGACACGTAGTTAGCTCTCTACTACTAGCTATTGTACAATCTTAAAAGCAAGTTGAACACCAAGGAAATGCAACTTACCATCCATTCCTCTCCGTAATCCAGATAACTAAGCGTATATTCATGTATTCCTGGGGGTATTATGTCTAGACACTTGATTCTGTTTGACTGTACACGAAGCCAGGTGGGAGCATGTCGCGGCCAGTAGTTTCGATAGTAGAAAGTATCTTCGGGTCTTTCCAACGAAACCCAAGGTGGGTTCACCTCATCAGCACCTTCAGTAAGTGACACCACGCGTATTGTATCTATATCACAACTGTTAGAAACACGAGTAATTTGCATGAGATGGTGGAGAAAGACTCACTCTCGTTTGTATCCAAGATAATAGCAGTAGATTGAGTCTCTCCAATAGCTAATTGCACTTCATGAGGCAGTAAATACTGCAGGTTTGGATCCGAACATGGTGGGGCTTCGCGGCTACCACTTAAGTCATAATTGTTGGTAATACTAAATAAAGAACTGGATTCGTAGAGGAGTATTGTCTGAGGCTGGCTTGTCGCAGGGTCTGGTAAACGACGTATCAATGATTTGGCGGTTTCAGAGATATCGATATTGAGTGAGTTGCAGAGCGACTCATCAAGATTGTGGCCACCTTCCGGGGCCCAAATTACTTCGTTCTCTGAGACTGCTGATAGCCGAACGAAGTCACGGACGATTTCATTAATGAGATCTACGATTTCATTTTCATCGTATGGACTTCGTTGGTTGTAGATAGGTAACCAAGTGGTTGACGGAGAATCGCCATCGGGTATGGCGACAGCGTTCTGATACGAAGCTTGTCCTTGGTTGAAACGTTCTGGTGAACCGTACGGAGATGTTACGAGGGTAGCCGTCTAGATCACGTGGAAGTGTTCTAGGCTCTCGAGGTGGGTTTATAACTAGGTGTCAAGCAGGGACTTAAGTAATGACAATAATGAATATGCTATTCGTAACTAATAGTAGAGTATACTAAATGATTGATCTTGAGCATAAAGCTTTATACAAAGAAAATCTATCTTGATTATATAGACCTTCGTAACTTATAGCCGATCGGTTCTTGTAGACCGATCGATCCTTCAAAATCGGTAGGCTTTTCAAAGCTGATCGGTTTTCAGGTTATGTGATACTTGTCATCTGATAATATATTATTTCATTGTAACATTATCCCTCTTCTAGATTAGCGCTTGTCTCGAGCATCTATATAGCATAGTTTCCCTATTTAGTTATAGATTTAAATAAATATTGTCTTTTCTTTATTATACCTATAATTCATTTCTTATCTTTTAACGATTCCATTCGTTTTGCTTGCAATGTTGAACGTTCTGGTACCGAAAGAGATCCTTATGCCTTATATATTCACACAAACCGTTCTTGTATTGTCGATAATAATTTGTCAAAGCGATATATTGAGTGTATTTGTGATAAAAGGGGTTATTATAATTTTGGTCTCGAAATGTCGTTTGGATATGAATCTATTGAGCAATAATATAAAAAACTGGAAGTAAAGGAGAAAAAGGCTTTTGCCCAATCACAAGAGTTAAATACAAAGATTCTTAAATTGTATAAACAAAAGACCTTTTTGCTTCGTTATAAGAAAGAGATAATTCGTTGAGACCTTTGTATCTTGGACAAGCTTGATTTGGTTGAGGAAAATGAGAGATTGGCGAAGGAGAAAGCTAAAAGAGAGAAATTGGAGAAGGAAAATGAATTGGCATCTACCTTTATTGCTGGTTCTAATAATGAACTTAATTTCGATCCTTCCTTGCTATTGTTGTCTATTGAGGAGATTGATGTTTAACTGGCAAATGAGGGTATTTCTGATGGAATTGTTCAATCCATATAGGGCTCTTAAACTATGACTTGAGTTCCCAAGTGTTTTCTGAATATGAATACCCTTTTCATTTTACTAGATACTTGATTTTGCCTCTGATATACTTGCAGTCTAGGATCTCTTTTATATTGTATATAATATTTAGATTAACTAATTCGATTTCTGTTATAAGTATATCGGATGCTCCTGATAGTGCTTTCTCGAGGAATGAGATATAGAATATTGGGTGGATATTTATGATATATAATAATTTCAGTCTATAATTGACTGGTCCTATCATCTTGTTGATTTTGAATGATCCCAGTTTCTTATAGTCTAGTTTATCGCTTAATCGTTTTATTTATATATTTCTTTAAATAAAATAAACTTTATCTTTCTCTTTAAGAATAGATCCTATACTTCTTGATTCGTTATAGTATAATATTATTCTTAAAATAATGAATTATAAATCTAAGGAGAATTGTTCTTGAAGCTCCTTGATTTCTGTGATATCTTTTATAGCTTCATCTATATTTGTATCTTATAGTAGTGATGATTTGTAAGTTAATAGATTGAATCCAAAGTTAGTATATACTAGCATTACTTTTGTGGTTTCTATCTCTGATATATTATATACAAATTGTGCTAAGGGTAATAGTTTAACCTAATTGTTTTGTTTGTAATTGATATAGTAGCGGAGATAGGCTTCCATCGTTTGATTTAGTTGTTTTGTTTGGCCATCTGTTTGTGGATAGAAAGTTATCGAAAGCTTTCTTTTGATTCCAAACAATACTATAAAAGTAGATCAAAACTTCGATATAAATAATTTGTCCTTATCCAAGATAATCTTGTCTGATATATTATGAATACTAATTATATTTTATATGAATATATAAGCAAGATCATCTATTGTCCAAGTTTCACAGAATAGTATTATATAAACGAATTTGGTTAATCTGTTTGTTACTATTAATATAAAGTTGTATTTCTTTTGGGTAACCAGGTTCTTAGATAATAATAGTTTTATTACAAAATCCTAAACAATAGACTTCCAAGGTTGAATAAATAGTTCAGGGGTTTTGAGCTGATTATAAAAAGTATACCAAATGGTTTTATTCCTTATACAAATATTATAGTTCCTAATTACATTCTCAATTATAATCCTCATCTTTAGAAAGTAGACTTCTTTCTTTATTTTGGCAAAGGTTCTTGTAATACCTTGATGTCTATAAGCTGATAGCTTATATTGTTCTATAATATAATCCTTAACTAGATTAAAGGATATATAAAGCTTATTATAAAAGTGAATAAATCTATCTTCTATAATGAATCCTCTTTCTAGATTGTCTGATTTAGTTAGGATTCTTTTGATTATAGTATCTATTATATATTCCGTTTTTACAATATCCTTGATAATATTATAATTTGTTTCTGAAGTAGCAGCGAATTATAATTTATTATAAACTAAACCATCATTATCTTATCTTAATATTATATATGATTCATATATCTTATTTTGTAAATATTCTGGTTTTCAGCTTAAAGTATCTGCTCTAGCATTTTCGTTTCCTTTGATATATGAAATTCTGAAGTTATAGACAGTCATGGTTTCCGATCATCTAATCTACTATCGATTTAATTCCTTTATTATAATAAAGTAAACCAAGTTCTTATGATCTGTATACATCTATATCATATATTTCGATTCTTTCAAATATATTCTCTATTCCCTAAAAGTATCTATTATTGCTAATAATTCCTTGTTATATATCTTATAGTTTAGTTCGGCTGATGATAGTTTATATGAATGATAAGCAACTAATTGTTATTTCTTGTTCAAGTCTGATTGGCTGAATATTACATCTATTATATAGTCTAAGAAGTCTGTCTCCATAATTATTGGTAGTTCTGGATCAAAAGCCCTGAGAACTGGTTCTTCTACGAATGCTTCCTTAAAGTATTCAAATACTGTTTATACTGCTTCTATCCATTAGAACTCTTCTTGATTCTTCTTAATGATTTCAATCATTAAAAAGACTATCTTCAAATAATTCTTGATAAATCATCAATAAAAATTGGCGAATCTTAAAAAAGATTGTACTTCTTTTACATTAGTTGGTGGCTCCTATTCTTTGATTGCTTTTACCTTATCAGAGCTTATCTTGAGATCTTCTGAAAATATAGTGTAGTTTAGGAATTCTGTTTTTATAACATGAAATTTGTATTTGCTAGATTTGCATTGGAGATCTACTTCCTTCAAAAGTTGTAGAACATTATAAACATCCTAGATATATTGTTCTTTTGTTTCTGAAAATACTAGTATATCATTTAGATAATATATATAGTATATATCTAGATATTTTCTTAATATATTATTAACCAAACATATACATATTGCTGATACATTTGTCAATCCGAATAACATGACCTGATACTCGTATAATCCATATCGAGTTCTGAATATTGTTTTTCATTCTTCACCTTCCTTTATTCTAATTAGATGGAATTTATTTTGTAGATCAAACTTGGAGAAAATCTTGGCTTTTCCTAATCGATCCCTCAATTCTATAGTTAATAGAAGTGGGTATTGATCCTTAATCGTTATATTGTTGAACTTATGATAGTCTATACAAAGCTTCTTTGTACCATCCTTTTTTGGTATAAATAATATAGGGCTAACTGCTTGTAAAGTGGATTCTCTGATCTATCCCTTTTTTAATATATCGCTAATATAATCCCTAAGCGTTTTTAGGTTAGAGGCTGACATCGGATAGATTGGGCCAAATGAAGGCATCTTGCCTTCCTTTAATATTATCTTGTGATCCTATAATTTATACTTTAATAAAGTATCATAATCTTTTCTTTCTTTGAATAATTTCTTGTACTTCTAGTATTATATTAGTATTAGTATCTTTTCCTGTTTTGTTATAAAGGTGTTTTCAAACAACTTCTTTTGTTTATTCTTTATTTATATAGGAGATTCATTTTTCTTTGTTATTAATAAAGGATCCTAGATTTGGTATTTTATATTAATAATATTATTCGCCTTTAGTTCTTTATTATATATATTCAGCCTTGCTGACTTTAATGTATCTCGTTGATCGCTCTTTTTCGGAAATGATATAGTTTCCGATGATCAATCAATCTAAAGGTTATATACCTTCAACCATAGCATTCCCAGAATGATTTGTTGATTCTCTAATAAAACAATATCGAATTGGATAACCTCTTTATATTGGGTTATATTCATTTGTAAAGGGTGAGTCTCTTGTGAAATCTTTTTGTCCAATCCGGCTAATTGTTTATCAACTAGCTACAATTGATATAATACTTATTTCGCTTAGAGTTGTATTCCCAAATACTTTATAGTTCTTAATGCAATAAAATTTCCTGTGATTCCTGAATCAATTATAGTCTAGATTGCTTGTCCATTTATTTTTGTATTATAATAGATTTGTTCTGTCTATCCTACAATATTCAATTGGCCTTGGTCTTTTCTATAGGTTTTAATTGATCTTCCCTTCTTATAGGATCTCCTTGCCTTTCTTTACAGAAATCATCCTATAGCTTTTTTATCTGATAGATAAATCCTACAGGTTTCATTATAATAAACGGTCCAATTCATAACAGTATACTTAGCTGTCTATTCTTTCTTTGTTTCTGTTCCAAATAAGAATGAGGAA
This sequence comes from Sclerotinia subarctica, assembly GCA_025389085.1. NCBI lineage: Eukaryota > Fungi > Ascomycota > Leotiomycetes > Helotiales > Sclerotiniaceae > Sclerotinia > Sclerotinia subarctica. The sequence continues at coordinate 151,485 of QRFI01000011.1, read as the reverse complement.
AGAGTTCGTAGATACTCTTGTTCCTATAAATCTATTATATTGAAGTCTTCCTTGTTCTTTGATAATTCGTCTAGCAATTTCTTGAACTCTTTATAGCCTATATATTAGATCTCTTTAGGTTCTATAAAGATTGTTATATACAATTGAGATATAAAGATTACATTAAATTGGCCTTTGCCGAATTTCTTGTAATAACCTCCTCCTGATAGCTTTTTGCTTTGACAATCTCTGGCTCTATGACCTAATTTGTTATATTCGAAACAAAGCTTGTCTTTGCATCTTTGTTCTATCTCTTCTTTAGATAGTTTGTTTTTAAAGATTATATCCAATTACATTAAGTCTTTATAGAGTTGTCTGTTCTCTCAAAGTCTTTCTTCATTTTTGTAGTACTTATTATGATCTCGGTTTCTATAGAAATTGGAAGAACAGTATTTCTTCTAATACTTATAAAGCATCTTATCTGCTTTAATAGACTCCTTGATCAATTCGTTTAGATTCTTCCAAATACAATTACGATCTAGTTCTAGCCTGACTTCAGGCTTGAGCCCTTTCCGATAATAGCTCATTATTACATTCTCTTCCTATCCAATGATACCTATATATCTTCTGAATTCTACAGCGTACTTGACTACTGATCTTGTTTATTTGAGACTATAGATCTTGGACTCAGCATTATATAATTCATTGATGTTTCCGAACACTTGTCGTATTTCTTTCTTAAATCCTTCGAATCTCCCAAAGATAATTTGAGTTGGGTACAATCGCTTCTTTGGCTTATTCAAGTTGATGAAGTAATCCTTGAAATATAATTGGATCCATTTGGCGGCTTCTCCTTTGAGATAGAAGACGGCCCAAATACTTTTATCAGCATTATAATTGAATTTGTCTTGATTAAATTGGAAATAAATCTCAAATTGAAGCAAAAAGGTCTCTAACTCTTATCGATTGCCTATAAATCGATCTGATAAAGCGACTTTAAAAGTTTCAGTAACAATGATTTCCTTGGGGTCTTCGATACCTCCTATAACGATGTCTCTATCCTTATCGATACTTTCAGGAGTGACCTAATTGGTCGTAGCAGAGTTGCTAGGTTATAATGTCTTGGAAGATATGATGTCGTTACTTATCGAGTCGGTACTTGAAGCAATAATGATGCTCAAAGTGTTACAAGGGTAGTTGTCTAGATCATATAGAAATGTTCTAGACTCTCAAAGTAGGTTTATAACTAGATGTCAAGCAGAGACTTAAGTAATAACAATAATGAATATGCTATTCATAACTAATAATAGAGTATACTAAATGATTAATCTTGAACACAAAGCTCTATATAAAGGAAATCCATCTTGATTATATAGACCTTCGTAACTCACAGCCGATCGGTTCTTGTAGACCGATCGATCCTCCAAAACCGGTAGGCTTTTCAAAGCCGATCGGTTTTCAGGTCATGTGATACTTGTCACCTGACAACATGTTACTTCGTCGTAACAGGAGACCAAGGATATTCCATTATTTGATGCTTCAAATTACGAAACTTGCAAGCGGAAAGAAGAAATTGTGTTGCTGGCGAAGACTCGATTGAAAAGTCTTTGCAGTGCAAACAATATTTGCCATCTAAGAAATGAAGATAGACTTGGTGAGAACGTGTGACTGGAGACATCAGTACGCTAGTTGAAATGGGGTAATGTTCATCCGAAAGGGGTCAAATTTTCTTTACAATCCTTGTCAACTCCCCTTCGTGCCACCAACATGCAATTTACCAAAATACTGGATACAGAGTGAGATTCTTCTATTTAGAGTTAACTGAATAGTCTAACCAATATTTTAGTACAACAGCAACTTGAGGTGGCACCAACAACTTCGTTGTCTGGAGCAAGGTATCTAGACCCATCGCATGGGATTCATGGGGACCATGCAAGGGCAAGATGAGGGGCCTCTTCACTTGTCACAGGTTATCTGTACGTACAAGCTGTATGTCAGATGAGGATGAATTAGATAGATAGCTTCTGGTTGGAGATCAACTCCGTTCATCCATAAGCATGAGATTTGCGTGCCCAGCCATCTTCATATTTGGTTGCTTGAGCTCACTAGGCAAATCACATCTTATACTCACGGTGAAAAGCTTCAGTTCTCAGTAATTTGGACCTACTTGCCAAGCAAGACGTTGAAACTTTTTTTACTTGCAGCACTGCTATCGTGCACTGCTAGAGTTCATTCAAAAGCTGTATTCGCACATTTTAGTAAGTATTTCTCGTTCGATCATGCATACCTCAACCTCAAAGGTTTCTTACACATTTCATTCTCGGCTTCTGTCAATTTCTTACATAGTAGTGGCATTTTTCTTCTCGTTTGAAACCATCCGCCGTGGCCAGATACTGACTTTCGCGTGTTCCAGTGGTACGATTGAACGCCTTGATGTTATGCTTGCTGACCTGACCTTCTTAGATGGGCAACACCGGTTCATACAGCACAAGTGACTGGGAAGATGATGTTAATCAAGCTCAAGCGGCGCACATAGATGCGTTCGCTTTGAACATGGCCTATGGTGATTCTTCGAATGATGCAAGTCTTCCCGTCATCTTCTCCATAGCTGGGAGTAAGGGGTTTAAACTCTTTTTCTCATTTGACTATGCTGGTAATGGGGCATGGCCACAAGCAGATGTTATTGCTTTGATCAATCAATACAAAACAGAAGCTGCCTACTATTTTTACAACGGAAAGGCTTTCGTGTCAACATTTGAGAGCGTTGGTAATACAAAAGATTGGCCAACCATTATTAGTGATACTGGCTGTTTTCTCATACCCTCCTGGTCATCACTGAGAGCAAAGGTGGCTATGGAAACTGGTGTCCCTGATGGATTATTTAGTTGGGGGGCATGGCGTGAGGGTCCGAATGACATGTTCACAACAACAGATTATTCATACGTCGAATATCTAAGAGGAAAACCATACATGATGCCAGCTTCTCCTTGGTTTTATACTAACCTTCCTGGTTATCACAAAAACTGGTTGTGGAAGTATGTTTCATTGTTTCCTGACTCAGTTTAGTGCTGTATTCTCAACTCTCTAAACACAAAGCTGACGTTTCTCAACAGGGGTGATGATATGTGGTTTGACCGCTGGACGCACATCTGGTACCTGGCGCCAGAATTCGTAGAGATATTGACATGGAATGATTATGGGGAAAGGTTCGAGGGTTTCAACGCGTTTGTTTGATTTTTTGCTGATCATATGTCAGTCATTACATTGGACCGAGTCGTCCAAATGCTTGGAACGCTTTGGGACCAAAATTCGGCAAAGCTTCTTATAACTATGTGGACGGCTTTCCACACGATGGCTGGCGAAAATTCTTACCATATGTTATTGATTTTTACAAGAAGGGTGCTGCAACTATCGACCAAGAGGGTGTGGTCGTTTGGTTTCGTCCTCAACCCGCCACAGCTTGTGCCACAGGTGGCACCACCGGCAATACCGCAAGTCAACTGCAGATTCAGTACAATCCAATAGAGATTGTACAGGATAAGATATTTTTCACTGCCCTTCTAATCTCTTCAGCATCTGTGTCGATCACTGTGGGCGGTGTCGATCAAGGTGCATCCTGGACAACCATTCCAGATGAAAACGTAGGATTATACCATGGCAGTATTTCATACAAAGGCACGGGTCCCGTTGTCGTAACCGTCTCAAGAGGTGGTTCTCAGGTTGCACAAGTGTCGGGAGGTACTATCACGACAGCTTGCACAAACAGTATTGAGAACTGGAATCCCTGGGTGGGATCAGGTTCTGGGCCATCAGTCTCTGTAGCGGCGCCAAGTTATCTCTCAGACACTCTACATTGCGTCAGAGGCACCGGTACTGGAGATTATGCTGAGCTTTGTGCTTTGGCATGCACTTTTGACTATTGTCCGACTGTTTGTACTTGTACTCAAGTGGGTACTGTTAGGAAAAATACATTGAAAGCAACTGGGGATATCGGATGCCCAGCTCCGGGATACGATGTAACCTATGAAGGATTGTGCAGCTTCGGGTGTAATTATGGCGTTTGTCCAAAGGCATGTACCAAGATTGCAGATATTAGCCTTTGCAATTCACCTCCAGCATCAGCACCGCCAATACCCTCTTGTATAGCTGGTACAGGTATTGATACGGAATGGAATTCGATTTGTTCTTTCACTTGTCAACACAACTTTTGCCCAAATGCAAAATGTCTTTGTAAAGCTACAAGCTATACTGCAACCACCTCTCCAGCATATTCTACAACAAGCGGGTATCCGGCTAATCAAGATGGGGACGATGCTGGTCTTTGTGAATGGGCATGTAATCGAGGGTTCTGCCCATTCCCTCCTTGTAGTAGTGCTAGTGCTCTCGCGGCTATTGGAGAGGATGTAACCACCTATCCAGATTACACCAAATCAAAACTTATTGCAACCAGTTCACAAAATAGCGTGGGACTTTTAGCTTATTGGACAACCTGTCAGGAATCCTCACAATGCGCAGCAGGCTTTCAATTGGTTGAATATGGCCATGGTAAAGTATGCAACTCCGAATCTCAAACAGTGTTTACCCTTATCTAATGTTTGAATAGGTCTATGATGCCGATAAGAATGCTTATGTTGCGTATGGTTGCACAGGTGGTTCGAAAGGCTACAATCGTGCTTTCTGCGTTGAATCTGATGTCAATCTTGGTCAATGTCGATGGCGAGGCAAAGCAACAAGCTGTAAACAAACTTGCCTCGCTGGAGAGTACCTGCTCACCCATAATACACACATTGGCGGTGCGAAGGCAGGCTGTAAAAGCGGATACTTTTCTAGCCTCTGTTGTGAACAGATAACAGTTCCCACATCAGAGCTGACAGCTTGCTCTCACACAAATTTGAATAACATCGTCACCGGAGGGCATGGACCGGTTGTCAATGATTTATCCAGTTCATTCAATAGGCGAGGCTTAGGTGCTCTAGGTTCATTTGTAATTACACCTGCCGAATGCATTTCGAACCCACAAGGAAATGGTGCGCAATACTTCCTCAATCAAGCTGTGACCAACGGAGCAATTCTCAACAACATACCAGGTATATGGAAGCCACATGTTGGAGGGCTTTCTGACTTCTCACCTTCTGAGAACAAAGCACCTTCAAGTAGCGCCAAAAATATCAAAGACTGTGAAGTATGGCTTGAACCTATCCGTGAAACTACGACGACCGTTACATAAATAATCAGAAAGAACTGCGATGAAGATGAATGGCCGCAAGCTTGCGCTCATTATTATTCCGCTGGGATTCGTTTCGCCACCCCAATTACTACTTGTCCCTATGTGAAGCATCCAGGGCGTAGAAGACCTGTTCCTGCTCGTTGGAATTCATAGCACAAACAAATCTGGCAGAAACGTTTCATTGACTTCAATCGACTTCTCTCCTGCCAGAGGGATGAGTATCCGCCACGTGCTTTCATGCCCCAAGGGAATTTTTATAATTGGAACCAGGGAATCCGACTATTGCCCCGATATCAAAATGTGGCTGCTGGTCAAATGTGGAATCGACTTTGTGATAGTAAGCGTCAAAACGTGCATGGTGAAGGGGGAAGTATTGGCGGCGGGATATGTCAGTCAACATTCACGACTTCTCGATCAGTGAACGCCATGAGCATCGTCTTCGATGTGCCGTGGCTTCAGCAATATGATACCTGGCTTAACGTGAATCCATGTTCGATTGATGCGAGACTTACAAGAGATCCGGGATTCGTACTGTTTGGCGATGATCCATGGTACATTGGTAAAACATACAAGCCTCGTGATTACTACTTCTATAGCAGGCAACTTCCGTCCTCATTACTGAGCAACTTTAATAGGATAAGCAACAAGAAACGTAGTGATGGTGGATTTGGTTCTGAGGAGATTGATGCTCTCGCCTTACGTGGATATCGTTTTGCTTCGGTTCCTTCTTCTGTATCGGAGCTAAATGCCGATTTTATTACTGGTGAATCTCCTCTTTTTCCAATCTTAGCCCTACTCTATACCTGAGGTTGTACTCTATACCGGAGGTTGCTTCTCTTCAGAATGCTCCAAACTAGATCAATGCTCAGAACATTTGCTTGAAGCTAAATCATTCATTTTAAACTCATACCATAGATGTAGCTGCTAACACTTACCATCACAGTGGACATTGGCAACGCAACACGTCGCGCCACTAAAGAAGATATCGTCATGATTTTCCACATTCTTGGATGGGACTTGTCTGGCCTTATCTGCGAGGAAGAGGAATATAGTGACTATTATTGCGCCGGTGCTCCAACAATACCTGGCCAATTTCCAACTCCAACATCAGAGCCACCCGTTACCTCCTTAGCTATTGTACCCGTACTGTCATCTGCTGGCTCTACATTTGCGACAAGCCAAGCCGCAACTGCCCTGAGACCAGTCATAACGGCTGCACCCTCATCGAAATCGCCTGCTCAAATGGAAAGTAGCAAAGAATCTAAGATGAGCCGAGGCGCTGAGCATATTGCCGCTCATAAGCATGCACACTTTAACCATCAGCATTCGCACCGTCGTCACCGCAAATAAGGTGCAAATGATGAGGATAGTGATCGGAGGAGGCCAATAAGCTGCGATTAGCTTCGGTGCTGAATTCTAGTATTTTCTATGGATTAAATGGACGTATTATTATAGGCGTAAATAAGAGGTCAATTGAAAGAATAAAATACTTTTGGAAAGCCAATTATTTCTACAACAAACCTGTGAGCTACGTATGGTGTCTTTTTAGGACAATTTTCGACATATGATCCGGGGCATTCGCCAATCAATTATTCCTAAACGAGCTAGCTTGTTGGCCAATATCCTAGCTTATCAGCCGATGAGTTATATTTTTGAGTAAATTAATTCATTGCCCAATGTAATCTATTTTAGGTAAAAATGAGATCATTTAGAAATAAATGAAATTTATACAAAAACAATTTATTTATGATTCTAGTTTGTTAATTAATTAACTAATATATATATTAATATAGAAAAATTATTTTATATCTACCAAGCCTTTTGTTAGATCAGATCGCGGCTCATTTAAGCGAGTTTCTCATTTTACGCTACGCGCATAGCAAGCTTTTGGTGTCGGCAAGCCGACAATGAGTATGTTCCTTTTGTTTAGCCATCAGAACCATCTCCAGTATATTCGAGCTCTCCATATCTATTAAAGCTTTACACTCATATTTGCTCCGATGCTTCTAAGCGCAGCCACATACCGAACATCGAGTACATAATTCCCTGAGGCTGCGGAAGATCTCTTGATTGCTTTGGGGCGGAGAGACGCCGCAAGAAGAGGTAAAGAAACTTATTTGGGGAGATCCGGCTTGGCATTATATCTTTGGTTCTTGCTTTCGCTTGTGTCTGGTGAGTGTATTTCGTGGGGATGGGATGGAGTATGATTTGTTTTAAAGATGTAACTGCAAGCAAATCTTAGGGCTTGCTCGAATTAAGTATAAAACTGACATCACTAACCTCCTTTAATTCTTTCGCAGCCAAGATAGAAGTTCTTCGCTCCATTACTAATTTTCTCAATGCGCCTTCGTCTTGTTCCTTCTTCGCATGCACCATTACACGTCCAACCGACATCCTGTCCTCTCCTCCTCTATTTCCTAACTATTTTCACAAAAAGTTTTGTTCTCTACTGTTTAATCAGTTTTTTTGTAGCAAAAGTACATCAGGTGTCCATCAGCTACAAGTCACAAAAAGAAAAACAGAAAGAATTAAATTCAAAGTTTCAAAAGCAATGAAAAGTTCGCCTCCTAAAATGCATTTCGTTTCTAGAATCCCATACATATTGGGTACTGTTAAAAGTGATGTTCATTATTAAACAACTGGAAGTTCCGGTTAATATTGTCAAGTCAAGCTAGTCTGTTTGCCGTAATAGTGCATTCTTTAGTGACTGGTTAGTGCTGAGGGTGATGCTAGGCAATATCCAGAGAATCATTAGAGAGAAGATACCACCAACGATGATGTTGAGATGGAAAGTTTGGGATTCTCGTTATTAAATATATCCACTGACATGGTGTAGATAGAATTTTGGGGGAAATTGATGAAGGGATGAAATCTCTTTATTTGCCCGTCTCCGAGTTGAACTGCTATCTGAAAAAACGCCTCCAATCTATCGACTGAACTATCTGGAATCAAAAGTGTGAATTATAAACATACAATAGTTCAAAGCATAATACCTGCTCCCATAGTAACGGACAATAGATTGAATATTAAAAAAGCTCGGGGCAGGATCTCACCATATAAGTCCTACCAGTCCGATACATTGGTCTCCCTTGAATCGTTGTTGTGACTGATATATATATCAAGCATGCTGCGTATACAGCATAGCACTACAGTACCATTTATCTTTTACAAAAAGTATACCATTTAAATAATTCATACACAAATGCTACTATAGAACCTCTGGGATGAAGCTAGAATATGATTTAACTGCATATACTCCCCAAATAGCCCTATCCACAATCAAGTCTTTCGGAACCCGGACAGCACCACAGATAGGCGTTTCAGAAGCTTTGCACCAAGGAAGTAATTCCAATTAGTCATACAGGTGAGATGAATAGATATGTAAACTACCAAGGAAAAATCGTGGCTGCGTTGCCTAGCTTAAAGCTTACAATACGTCTAGTAACGAAAGCTTTAATATCTCACTGAAGCCGAAGTCTTTCGATGGTACCGGTACTAGATCCCAAGTCTGCGAAAATGGCATTATCACGACTGCCGAGTAATTGGATACATTAGACCTTCCAACCGTGGATATCTCAAGATATTGATTATCAGCCCCAGATGTGAGTCGATCGGGTTAATGTATTTTTTCCTCCGGGGAAACATTTCCCGTAGCTGCTATAGCAGAATCCACAGCTCCAGCTTGCCGCGCAATAGAACCCGGTATCTACTATGCCCTGGTTAAAATAAGAGAGCTACCAAATTCCTCCATGATCTTCCTACTCCTTTGACATCGATTCGCCAAGTTCTCGTGTAGTACTATAGTGTAGTCAGAACCTCCGGTCTGAATGGCAAGTGCGAAGTCAAGCCAGCTAGCTATGCCAACAAACTCCACCGAATCATCGGTAAGATCTTACGATCAACATGGCAGTAAGTTATTCACAAGTAACCGTTGATTTTCCGGTTAATTCATCACTATTACGGCGTATTCGCGATTGGATCTTACATTTTACGTCATAATCTTACATCTTACATCTTACATCCTCCCACAGCAACCAGTAAACTCAGCACAACATGCGCAGCCCGCCCCATAACCGCGCCGCACACGCCGCGCAATACCCCACTATTTATCACGGCGCCGCATCCACATCTAGATATTGTTACATAGGTACATACATTCAATTGCATGCAAACATCTACGATACAGTAGTTGGTCGACGTCGTATCATATACGTACAGACACCACTCCCCTGCGCCACCCTCCACAAAATTCATACGTACAGAAATTTCGAGCCCATACCCCTCCCATTCCGCTGGTAGTCTCATCAGCTAGGTAGTCAGACTTTGTCCTCAATTTTGAAATCCTAGAGACAATGACAAGAGAAAGAGAAAGAGAAAGAGAAAGAGAGAGACATAATGAAATCCCCACTCCCCTCGCTATATACTCCTTCGAATTATTACTATAATTACAAATTCCACCGAGCACATCTATCTATCTATCTATCTAAACCAACAGCAAAAACAAGTAAAAGAAGAATCTAACCTTACCCAGAAATATCTATTGGCCTTGAACACTCAAAGCTAGAGGTAGAAGAAAATTACGGCAAAGTTTGCGAATTATATGATATGATATGACATTCTCGCGTCACAAGGGAAGTATCCGACGTACCTCTGAGAAGGCTGCAAGCTATGGGCCTACCCCATCAGTATCTACTATCCATCCATCCTCTATTCTCCCTGCATTTCACCCCTCGTCATTATCCCATCCCAAAATAGCCTTAATTTCCTCCCCATTTGGTAATCCTCGAGAGAAAGCCCACTTTTGCCAAGTATATACAATAATCAACCATATCTCCCCTCTTCCGTCATTCATCTATCAAACCCTCCAAATTCCAAAAATCACCACACCCAAAAACCACCCTCACCATGAGTTCCAATTCCACCAACGGTTTCGCGCTTATCACTGGAGTATGTTCTTCATCTTAAACCTAGCTACACATTCCTTCCGACTAACAATCTAGGCAGCCAGCGGCATCGTGAAGAACACCGCTTTCTCCCTTGCCGAATCCGGCTCCGCAGGAATCTTATTTGCGGATATAAACGAGAAAGGAGCCGAGGAATCAGCGATTGAGAGCAAGAAATATGCCTCCAATCCGGCGTACCGCGTTATTTTTATTCGCGTCGATATCACCGATGAGGAGAGCGTACAAGCTATGGTCGATGCAGCGATTAGAGAATTCGGTCGTATTGATTACAATGTCAATACTGCTGGAGTATGCCTTTCCACCCCGGAAAAGAGACAGTTTTTGATGGCTAACTGGAACTTCTAAGTTTGGTACTACCGTAGTGACGGGGATGGCAGAACTTCCCCTCAGCGAGTTCGATAATGTGCTTAACGTCAACCATGAGAGGAACAGTGTTTTGTAACCGAGCAATGTTGAAAGCAATGTTGGCGCAAGAACCACGCGAGTTTCAAGGACAATATACAACTCGCTCGCTTGGTCGTGGGTGTATTGTGAATCTAGGATCTGCTAATTCTTATGCTGCTACACCTGGGAAAACTTCCTATACTACAGCCAAACATGCGGTGATTTGAATCACCAAAACGGCAGGTAAGTTAGATGCTCTTGATGTTCCGTTCCTAATGCTAATCGCTATATCTTCATGTTGCTGTCGACTATTCTAAGCAAGGAATCGCGTTAATGCGGTTTGTCCCATTTGGGTGGAGGGGGCAGTGACGGAACGTGAAGCTCAAGTTAAACCTCACTTGGACCAAATTGTCCAAGCAGTTGTTCCATTAAAGAGAATGGCGCAAGCGGATGAAGTTGCAGATGCTATACAATTTCTTTGTAGTCCAGCTGCGAGCTTCATTACTGGTGCGGGTTTGATTATCGATGCGGGAACTAGTTTAACTGTGCGTTTGATTTAATTTGGCTAATTTAATAGTCCTTCTATGGGAATTCGTGCAGGGCTACACAATTTAGTTTAGTCATTGATAAGACGTCGATAGGATGTATACAACTTGGAATCCAAAAGTGATAAACTTGCAATTCATATTATATTTATTCATCAAGAATTATAAAAAGGAGAGAGAAATAACAATCTGTCGGAGCAATAATAAAAAGAACAGGGAGATTACCGGATAGGAATACAGCAAAAGAGCCGAGGAAAGAGGATCAGAAGGGTGGGAGGAGATCCTTGAGCCACTAGCTATTCTATCCCCATAGCTACCATTCCCCCAACTACCAATATCAAGAAGATTGACACTCTGAAAGCCAAGATCTTTCTTATACTTTCATTTCCCCGGTCATAGTGATTCGAGGTACTAACCTCTTCCGTTCCAAGGAGAACAATACTGCAAAGTAAAAAAAGAAGAGTAGTAAAACTCATTACGTTATTTAATCAATTGTATTTTCGATTCTCTCTTCCCTACACTGCATTTTCAACTATCAACAACTCATACACCATCCACTCTCACCCATCCATGTAAAGCCCTTCCCGTTCAACTCCATCACAAAACCCTTCACCCCAAACCACACTCAGACCTAAACTCAAATCAAGAAAGCAAAAATAGAAAATAATGTCACACGGACAACGCCCCCTCCACAAATCCCAAGGGTATTTACAAAGGAGTAAAATGCATGGCCTGCTCCATCCAAACCCGTCTCACATAATCAAAGGCAAAACTCAAACTTCACATGTATTCACAAGTGATTACTGGAAGCCTCCCAGCCTTCCAAATAGAACAATGGACAGGATTGCAGGAAAGAAGAGTGCAGGGTGGACAGAGAACGATAGAATCTTCGAATGGGGAATAAGTAAAAGCCAAAAATACAAGAAAGAAAAGAAAACGAATAAAAGTGTACCTCCAATTCATCTCCAGAAGAAAAAAAAGTAAAACGTCCTTCCCAAATGTAATGCAATAGATTTTTTCCAAAGGGTTTAAAACGAGTTCTGATCCACCCACAAGAAAGACATCATCTCCTTTTAGCTTTCCCGCAATCAAATACACGTGTTCGTGAATCTCATATTCATAGCAATTCATGCTCAAAACCCTCGGCTTGATGGCGAGGAACATGAGGTGCACTTTATCCTTCATGCTTCACTCTTTTCTGATCTCCAGCATCTCGGTTCTCATCTTGTTCGGGTGTCTTTCTTTTACCACCCCTATCGCCATTATCGTCTCTTAGGAAACTTGGGCCTGTTCCCACAACAGGCGTTGCAAAATTGAGAGGACTAGGTAATGTATTGGAATCACCGCCTCTCCCATAATTCCACTCGGGATAAAACGATGAAGGACTTGGGAGGAATTCATTATTCATGAAACGCGACGGAAGAGCTGAGACTGGTGTCACGCTTTCTATTATATTGTTGTTCGAGCTATTGTTATTTCCACCCGCATTGGATCCCTGCGAAGGTTGTGTGACGGGATGTGGTCGTGCAAAAGGATTCGGTGGTCCCGATGCACCGGCTGATAACAAAGCCGAGGCGGAAGGCGAAGGTGGTGGGAGCACCATTCCGCCATGGTCGCCGCCATTGCGACGTGCCTTCGGGTTAGTGGCACCAGCAGATCGTGGGGATGAGAGATCTTCTGCAGTGGCAGATCCACCATTATCTGATGCTTCTTCCGGAATTTGCACCTTCAATATAGGCCTCTTGCCACCACCTACACTTAGCTGTGCACTGTTTGTACGAGATGGTGGGGTAAATCCATCTGGTAAGGATGACATGGATATGTTACGATTTTTGTTGTGCGTTTGTGATCTTTGAGGTGGTGAAGGTGGTTTACCACGATTTACTGTCACATCCACAGACTGAGATCGATCTCCTGGTTCTTCCTTTACTGCATCGGTATTGGAAGTTGAGCTTGCCCAGTGTTGGGATAGAATTGATCGACTCTCGTCGATTGGCGTAAAGATACTTCTGGATTTTACTGATGAGCGCTTGACCGGCTCTAGCATTTGTTGTGAAGGTTGTGCTTGTTGCTGTTCTGGCGATGGTTGAGGCTGCTGTGGTTGTGGTGGTGGAGGTTGTGGCATTTGCTGTTGCTGCGGCTGCGGAGGGGAAGGTGTTGCGCGCGAAGATGCGGGCCTTTCTTGAGTTTGAAATGCCGGTGGGACAGAAGATCTTCTTTGTTCCTCCACATATAGTTGCTGCACTTGTTGCGGATGGGGATGTTGAGGGATTTGTTGTGGGTGCTGTTGAGGATGCTGCTGAGGATGCTGTTGTGGATGCTGTTGTGGATGCTGTGGTGGGTGCTGTTGTGGGTGTTGCTGTGGGTGTTGCTGAGGATGTTGCGGATGCTGCTGCATATGTGGTTGGGGATGAGGGTGGTGTTGAGGATGATGTTGGGGGTGATGCGGGGGTGCAAAATGTGGGTATTGTGGTCCGGGACTTTGGTGTGGATGGGGAATTCCTTGAGGCGGACCTTGTATATGCTGCGGAAGGCCATGAGAATGTGGTGGCAGGCCGGGTGTCATTTGGGGGTTGTAAGGCGGTGGATTCGGCGCATATGCAAATTGACCGTTGGTCGGAGGGCCATGAGGATGCTGTGGCACAAGGGAGCTTTGTCTGCGTGGAGCGTTTCTAGACGATGGTCGAGATCCCATTCCAGGTTGTGGTGTATGTTGTCGTTGTTGGGGGAGATGTTGAAAGACACCATTTGGAATTGGAGGAGAGGCGGATGGAGTGTGATGGCGAATATGCTGATATGGTTGGTGTTGGAATTGAGGAGGCATCATCTGCGGTGGTTCTGATCCGTGATGCGAAGGAGGGGATCCGTCATCATCATCATCGTCGTCATCCATGCCCTTTCCTTTGCCGTAATCGCTAGGTCCTTTGTGTTCGTTGGCTCCTCCATACTATAATTCATGTCAGGTTGTAATTCTTGCGCCGGACGCGGCAAAACACGTACGTATTGATATCTTGACATAATCTCTCCAATGTCACTGCTAGAATATTCGTACAACTTCTTATTACTGCCAAATATAATAACCGCGACATCGACGGAGCAGAGAACGGAAAGCTCATGCGCCTTCTTGAATAGTCCTCCTTTGCGCTTCAAGAAGGTCCTGTGAGAGTGAGATTAGTATCTTGCGCCGCAGATTATATTCGCACAAAGAGAACATACACTGAACGATTCCTATCATCCTTGATAGCTTTGATCTCAATCTTTCTTCTCCCCATTGCGGCAGCGGCGCGCCGTTCTTGTGGTGTAAATACTGGTTGCGTGAATTGGTCCAGTTTCAGACGTGTAATCAAAGGGCCACTATTGAAGTCGAACTCGTCGAGTTGTATGTAAGATCGCGTGGAATCGTGGACATCAATGAATAAACTCTTCGACAAAGGAACAAAAAGTTAGTATGAAATTATAGTACAATGGCGGCGATATTGAGGGACATAAGCAAGGACAGGAATCGATTGTTTGAACCGTGGCGGAGCAATATGTATGATGTGGGATGATAGTTTAGATGTACTTGGTTAAAGTCGATGGATGTCGTTATATAAAATTGTAGTTTAAGGAGTAGATAACAAATTGGTGAAGGAGGTTGACAATAAGGTTGCGACCGAGGTTTGTTCGTGTCGATAGACGGATGAGATGACGAGATGGATAATAAGGTGAATTGATTGTGAATTTTGCTTTGCCTGCTTTGCCTGCTCTGCCTGCTCTGCCTGCTCTGCTCTGCTCCAGGCAATTTGAAAATGCGTGAGGAAAACTCGAAACAACCCGGAATCAAATAGTGATACAACCAACCCGTGCAAGAAAAAAAACAGCTTTTGAAATGGAAAAATGACTGGAGAGAGTGAAAAAGTGTGTTTTTACGAGAGGAGTTCGATCAATGATATAAGCTTTTCCAAAAGAATTCAACAAAGGTACCCGGTACGTCTCTTCTTACTTCCTCTCTCGAGAATCTCTCATGAAGCACAACTGATAGGACTGATAAAGTATATCGCGATGAGATGTGCTAATTATAGCTATTTTTGGATCGTGACGGAGTGGAAGGGGGAAAATCTTGTGGTGTGGTACCAGGTCAAGATCGGAGAGGAGAACGGGGGGTGTGTTTTTTGCTTTGATTTGATTTTTTCTTTCTTTCTTTCTTTCCTTCTGTCTTTCTTTCTCTAATGAGATTTCAATCTAATCTTAAAGAGGAAGGATAAAAAAGTGCACAATTTGCTTGGGGGGATAGACAAGGGGGGGAAGTGAGTGAGAAGGGGGTTGTACTTCCCTTTCTTGTCTTATGTTGCTTTGATTTCTCTCTACTTTCGGTAAGACTTGGTTTTTACCTCTGACGGCTACTCAGAACGGAGGACATTCATTGATTTCTGCTACGAGAACTTGCCAAACTCATCAAGTTACCCAGCATTCATCAATCAGTTACATATGAAAGGGGAAAACAGAATAAAATGAATAAAATAAATAAAATGACGATGGAGTACAGTCCCAATCCAATGGTTATTTGTTCCAATGCGGATATCTCTTGTCCATTATCCTTTATTCATTATTCATTTATCACTTAAATATTCTTCATTTACTACTTGAATATTCTTCACTCACTCACTCTGTCTGTCTGTCTGTCTGTCTGTACCGGAGTATTGACTTTTCCGTCGCATGAGCACCGAGCACCGAGAATTGATTCACGGCCCGCCTACCTTAATTTACCTAGTCGATTTACCTACCAGGTGAGAATACATACTAGGTGAGAATACATAACCTACTGACTCTACTACTTCCTGCGTGGCCGCCTTTTGCTGCCATGTAAAATTGAGTCTAGTCTACCGGGTGGATTTCGATAACTTGATGCGCTGCACTTTCTAAAAAGAGGTAAAAGTCTGTGAAGTTTATGTGGGTACAGAAAAACTCTAAACTCTTTGATACAGCTGGATTTGGCCTTGCTGCTTCAACTCACAAAGCTTGTCCGGATGGGTTGATAGTCTATCGTGCTAGATTTGGGATCAATGCTCAATGCGCAAGACCTAGTACCTTGCTAATGAGGGGTTGGATTCTTCAAAAACCTTATTGAGCTTCTTGATGATAAATCAGTATCCAATAATGCTTCCCTTGACTATCTTCTTGTGCGAGTACCACGCAAGCTCTCATCGCCATCCAACCCCCTCCTTAAAACCCCTTCGTGCAAAATCCGCGGATGGTAGATACGCATCCATCTATCTATACCGATACTACACAATACCTAAATCACAAGACAAAGAGATCATACTAGGACCGAAGAGAAAACTGGGACACCTTTATCTCTGGCCATGTTCAAATGTTGGGATGCATTCCAATTATTCGATCCTTGAAACTCATGCTACTGTACCTACCATCCAGAATGTTCAAAAGGCCGATCCATCCACGCTGTTGTAGTATTATCGATGACCTGAGATATGACAAGCCTCATCCAACTTAGAACTCAGGCATGCTTCGCTTTCGTGTACAACCATGATAGCCACGACTGGGCCGTAAGGATACCTACCTAGTACCTACTGTATGTACGGTACTCGTGGTCGCAGTCGTTTGTCCCTTCAAACCAAGTTCAAACGTCTTTCCACCCTGTCGATGTGAATCATGCGGTAGGAAAAGGACATGGGAGCTCTCCGTCGGTTTTCCATCCATCGCTCGATCGAGTCCTTCCTAAGCGCCCGGAAGACATGTATGAAATACGATGTTTTCCTTTCCCAAATTCAAGGCTGGTCATCAGTGGCCGAGCAAGCACAGCATTCCATCATCTCTAAATTCCGACTGGTTGAACAAGCCCTAAACGACGTCTTAATCCTTGATGCTTCTTCAAGGATTCACATGCTGACACACTGGAAACATCAGATCAATCAGCATGTACAATGTTGCCAAGGGATGAGGGAGGGTACAACGTCGAAGAAAAAATGTCCATAAATAGATCCTAATGCAGCTCATTTAATCTCACAAAATAATCCGGGCAAATTGCCTTGATTGAGGGGATATCACTGGCTTTTTTTCTCACCAAAAGGTGACCAGAAGCCAGGGTCGGAAGAACCCAAAGCATTTGGATATGCATCTGCTGGTGATGCATCAGGTCAAGGGCATTTCGATTGATTGATATTGATATCTCTTCGTGTGCCTTGTGGATCTGGTTGCTTTTTTGGTGGCTCCTACTCGGCCTTTTTCCGTTCATTGCGAATTTCTACCAAGCAGAGAGATATCCACAATATCCAATATCTGGTATACCATCTACCCACCTGACATTTACTCCGTACTTGTTCCGTGCATACAGACATTTTGTGCGGAGAACCCTATTTGGATATCGATGGTTTCTATTCTTGTATTCGTCGGGAATGCAGGTACTGCAGCTTAGCTTGTGGTGCTTGTTACTTGCTTGCATGCCAGTCGCACGTTCGTAATATTCTATTTGATCCTTCAAATGCTATCTACATGGGTACGTCAACACAACGTTTGCAACATCTTTTGGTATGACTCGGTCGATCTTCAATCGTGCAGTAACTTCACAGTAGCTTCACATTACCTCGGATATTCACAACTCCATCCAGGGCTAATCTGATTTGTTTCATTGCAGCGGAAAGTTAACTTTTAGCCGGTAAATTGAATGATACACTTCTATACAGTCTTCCTATATAGCTATGGTTTGCATGGGCAACACATCTAGATTTGAATGTAAGCGAGAGAGAGGTTGATGGAGAGAGTCTGGTAGAAAGGATAATCCGATTCTTGAATACATAACATCTTTCTTTCAGTCCCGAACACTCTTCCAGGCTTGATGTGATCTCACACCCAGTCTTAAAATTTTCATCGTTGTATACCGCCAAAATCACCTCAAGTTACTCCACATGATATGGAGCTTTAAAGCGATACTTGCCGGAGGATGACAGAAATCTTACATGCATCTACCAGTCAGATCAAATCTGCAAGGTACCTCTTCTCTTGGCCACCCGAACCGGCAATGATTAGGTATGGAGACAGATAATCATCATCAACAACTCGAACTAACATTCAAGAATGGGGGATCGATCTGGAGAGGTGGGATGAAACTAGATCATGTCAGCCGAAGAAGTATTTTCAAGTTAATAAAAGAGCAGCGGGCGAAAGCAATGACCAAATTTAGCACGAAAATACATTAAATCTTGATCGGGAGTAACATTAGAGGACAAATCTTGTAACTCTGAAGATCCTATCTAGCTAGTAGCTACCTCCTTTGCCCTAATCGCGACATTGGCCTTACAGCTTTGACCAACAAAGATTAATAGTTATCCTTCAAAGATCCTATCATTGAATGATCACGTTACATTCGTAGATTCAGATATCCCCCAGAAGGTCTCCCTCCATAGGTATTACGTGCAATGTTCGCCGGCATCCGAACGGTATCGATACCTAATGGCGACCTCCCAAGTAAATCCATTATTCAGGAATGATGATTTGATCGACTATCTAAAAACCTAACGATGATCATTATGCAGGATCAGTGGATCACATCTATAATAGATGCTGTTGAAGAAAATCATAATAGACATGATATGATTTTACCGAAGTTAAGGAACGTTCACGATCCGAATAAATTCCTCAAACGACTATTTTCATACATTCATAATTTTTCTAATTAAAACATTCTTTTTATTGTTTCACTTCCTTTTTCTCCTATTGCAATTGATCATCATCAAAACACTGAGAGATTGAAAAATCCGATCAGAATGCACGTGTACGGCAAGTGGCTCGTGGCTCGTTGTACAAATTGGGGAAATGTGCACCGAGCCAGAGCCATTTGGACAACGAGGTTTGATGCAAGATGATCTAAATTTAACACAAACCATGCTCACCAATTGCCAAAAAAAAACCAAAAGCCACAAACACACAAACATGCGCGCATATTCTTCAAACTAACTAGACAGCTTAGTTACTTCCCATCGAATCTAGGAATCACAGCTTCAAAATGGCTGAGTATATTATATCTCTTCTTTCCATATAATGGCAGTGCAAAGAACAAATCAGACATCGAATATTTCACAGCCATGTTATACAACCCAAGTAAAAAAGCTGACTGATATTCTATTTCGACATCGATTCCGGAAGACTGCACTTGGAGAAAGAAAAATGTTAGAAATGATCAGAAAATAGAAACTAAACGGACCGCACCTCGCGCATATCTGATGTCTTCCGCGCGCCAACTTACACGGATCACTAAGATATCCGACAACAGCCTTGAATCTGTGGAGCCGCCCTGTCGTCTATTCTGTTTTGGCCGTCACAAACGATGACTGCATGGTACATAGACGCACAACACAAAATCTGGACCATGTTATTTCATTCATGGAGCTTACCATGAATGTCATTCTCTCTCCTCTTGGCATCCACAGACATCGTAGGAGGTATCCAAGGTCATCTAATCTCATATCAACTGCCACTTTGATGGCTTGAACTTCTCACTCTGCATCTATTTTTGTCTCATGCCATTTCCCAAGCTGTCCTTGTCTGCCTCCTTGAGTTGAGGGCACAAGTTACACTCTACCCTTCTTGCTTGTAAATTGATATTCTTTGTGATGATGGAGTTATTATCAGGGATACCCTTATCCCTAAACAGTCATCCGCGATTAAGGTATCCGATGCGGCCATGAGCTGGAGAAATCTATTCTCGATATCCTTTCCGGGATACTTAATTCTGTTAGTATCTCTTGTGTGGCTATTCAGCCACCCAAATGTATATGGAAAGCTTCACATACCCCTTTCTTTGTTCGCCCATTCATCTACAGGGTAAATGCATCGACACTGGATAGGAAGTTCTACAACAGCGGCAAATATGATTGTATTTCCTATTTTACGTTCCGTTCCGTTTACTACGCTTAATCCTCCATGCTAAGTCATCGCCTCACCCTTCATCTTATTGTTCCTTTTCCACAACTGCAACAATGCTCTGTGAACATCAAGTACTTCTACTCCTTTACACCTACCTATCCTTAGGTAGTCAAAGGAATCTAACCTACGAATATGTTTTCTTCCTGCCCAACTAGGCAAGTAGGTAGGTATCACCATATCTAACATCTCAAACCACTTCATATGCATTCCCAACAGACTGCTCCTCCCCCATTCGACATTGATGACTCCTTCCACCACCAGCTTACCCCTTTCTCACCAACACGGAAGCTAAAATATTATGTAAGGATCCGAGCAGTTCTATTTTTTGTCTTCGTTTCATATTTATTCATAATTTGCAGGCTTTTGGCTTTCTCATTCGATCATTTCCCTTTTTCAGCCTCTTGTTGTGTTGTGTAAATCGCTTCTTGGCTTATTGATCAGTTATTACTTACTATTTTATTGTAGTTAGTTGTGAAAATTCTTCGAGTAGGTAATTTTTACTCTTTTTGGATATTTCACTCCTTCTACTAGGTATGAAACTTCATTGGGTCATTTCTTCATGAGATTGATTATTCTTCATAAAAAGAAGAAGTAATTAACATTTCGAAATTCGAAATTCTCATACTACTTTCAACCGAGTGAAGGTGTCAATTATGTTGTACGGCTTCACTGACTCCATCAAGCCATCTCCGGATACATGAGTCTTATCTCTTCCCTCACTCAAAACACCATGCACAATTTTCATGACATTTTCTCGGATCAATTATCCGTCACCACCTATCGTACAGATCTCGCATCTCATCGTCTGCTTAATAGAGTGGGGAGTATAGTATATACTTTCCCTCATCCTTTTCATTCTTCTTCTCCTTCTTCTTCTTCTCCTTCTTCTTCTCCTTCTTCTTCTCCTTCTTCTTCTCCTTCTCCTTCTCCTTCTTCTTCTTCTGAAAGAAGATATAGGTTTGATTTGATATCATCAGATGAACCTTTACCTTTACCTTTACCTTTCCTCGCCACATACAACGACACTCGGTTTCTACAGTTAGGTATTAATTAATATTAACTCGTAAATTTACATCTGATATTCATTGGTTTCAGTGTATATGTATTATTTGATCTTATGCAAAATCTGTTCTTACCACTTGATTTTTTTATATATATATTTTTGGGCTATAATTAACTGTAATTCTCACAGTTATTATAAAAGTCACCGATTGTGTTGAAGACTGTAATGTGAAATATCTGTAATATAATATATCAATCAATACTCTTCGATTCACTTTAGATTAAAATGATACTTCTCCTCTAACCCTATCCCCCTCTTTCTAAACCCAATCATTCTACCAAATATCTAATACCCACTCACCAAACCACCTTCTCGACTACGCATATTATAGTAATGATAATAGTACAACCTATAAATATTTCACCAATTGCAATAATTCGAATAAAACTCACTCTTCCAATTTTATTCTTCCAATTTTATTATTCATTCTCCATTTTTCCATCTTCACTTTATAGTCCCCCCCCCCTTCCCCCCTTATATACGTCCATCTACCCAAAAAAAAATCCAAAATCCAACATTCAAGACTCCCAAGATCTATCATATAATATAATATAATCCAACCCAACCCTATCTAATATAACAAAAACCAAAAACCAAAAACCAAAAACAATCCCCCGTAGTAAATATCAATCAAATCAGTCTTGTGATTGGAAATGATAAAAGATAAGGCAGGAAAAGACAAAGACGAATAAAAGACAAGACAGATGGAATGATTATATATTCTTTTTTATTTTATTTATATTTATATTTTTCAAAAACATTTTTTGGTCTTTTGTAATGTGAGATGAGGTGAGGTGGGGTGAGATAATGTGAGGTGAAGGAGGATTTACTAGATATATAGATCATATAAGATCTTATATTAAGGGATTAGTATAGTATATAGATATTAAGATTACAAAAATCTCACTTTCACATTCTTGATTTTCCCCAAGATCTTAGCCATCCGCAACGTGATACCTAGTATAGATAGATGTTAATTTTTATTTTTTAAAAACAGAAAGAATTGCAGCTCTTTGTATGACATGTAATTGTACTTCTATGTCTGATGAACCTTAAAAAGTAAACTGCCACGGCAATATTTGTAATATGCGCAATGTAAGCTTTGAGAAAAGACTCGAATTTTCCTTCTACTCCATGACTCGTATGTGAATGCCATCCCCCGCCGATTTTCCTTTCCATGCCATGTTACGCCATGCTGTGCAGATCAGACTTGTTCAACCGCCTTTCGCAAACTCCATGACCCCCAAACCACACCCAGCCTTAATTAACGCCAATAATTACCCAGCCGCGTGTGTAATCGGGGAGTAAAACGCCAAAGAAACCAACCATTGTATGTCCACCAATTACCGAAAGACTAAATTAGCTTATGGAAAAAGAAATGAAATATGAAAAAAGCCTTCTGGTGAATATTGTATCGTGTCTCGTGTGTGCCTACTGATATGTGTTGTAAAACAAATCTCCCTGCCTGCTAAATCAGCGTCGGCCCCAAGGTTTCCATCAGGCCAACTTTCGTGCTCTTTCCTCCGATCGAGTAAGACATGCTAGACGAGCAGCAATGGGACGCGGTATAAGCTATCCTCAAGCCAACCTCACACCAACAATACCAAAACTATGACGCGGTATGCCTCGCATTATTTTCTTCGCCGCAAGATTGTAGGATTACCCCAGATTTAGCGACAAGGCCTAGTCTGTATCCCATTCAATTCTCCGTGACGTTTTCCGTTCAAGGCAATATTCATATCGATGACACAGAATGTTTTTGGTCTTTTTTTTTTGTAATCGTTCCTGTCACTGTGTGCTAAGGGTTCTCCTTGGCCTTGTCCCAGGTCATACATGATTTGATCGGACCAGTTGCTATGTAATTTTTGCCGAGGGGAATCGAAAGAAAGGAAAGGTAAATGTGCAAACCAGACAGCATTGTGCAATACTCCTCGTGGGTATGTCGAGTATTGTGAAAAAAAGACCACGCGATGTGTATGTGAGGAGGCAAGGGCGGAGAAAATGTTTATCGCCTGCTTGTCAACGCAAGCTAAGGTGGAGCTTGAATAGCACCAAACCCCCCATGATTGAGCGCGCCATCTTCGGGCTTCATGGTGCCATTCAAAAGAGGACAGAGTCTGAGTGTTAGGGAAAATGTATGTCAGCAAATGAAGTTTTTTTTTAGTTTATGCTATGTGAAAGGGTTACAAAATTAAGCAAAAATGGCGAAGAAGAATGAGATGTAAATGGATCCTTGGATACTTCCATTTATAGGAGAAAATAATTTTCCGTTAAGTCGGCTCCTTGAGCAAAAACAAACAGCGGCCTCAGTGTGAGTACTTCGTAACTGTAGCTGTGATAAAACCTAAGCTAGAAAGAGAAAAGGACTGATTAATTGGCATTGGGGACAGTACTTTTTGTTCGTCTTAATGTGGCCCGTCTGACCACAATTTGCACATTTCCTCGTAGTACCAGCTGGCTTTTCAATGCTCGAAACGGGAGCTCCGGGTGGGCCAGGGGAACCAGGGTTAAGAAGTTGTTGACCAGCCATGGATTGTTTTGACTTTTGCTTCTCACGGGCGTGGCGACGATCTTGGTTGCGTTCGAGACGTTCGAGTTCTTTTTGGACTCTGCGGTTAACGTGTTAGCTATGGATATTTGTCACTGATAGAGAGTGGAAAGAGGAGGGCAGATGGTAAGGAGTACTTACTGAACACGATGAGCTCTATCAAGATCTGCATCACCCGAAGGAGTAATGGCATAAACACTAAAAACACACTATTAGCTATTGTCTCCAAGAAGAAACGAAAAAGAAATGAAGCAATCTAGTGAGAATTACTCTGAATTGGCAGCTTCCATGATCTTTTTACGCTTAATGTATTCTCTCCAGACACGCATATCTTTGACCGTCTCGACCCGTTCCTCGGTTTGTCCGTAATTGCCCACTTTAACCCTGCGAGTAATACGCATGAATTTGCCAGAGGCGTTATCCATATTGCTGGCTCTGCTGACCTGACTGAAAGAGTCATCGTAGGGTGCGGGGGTGGGCATGGAGTGTGGAGTGGGTGCTACCCCGAATCGTTCGTCCTCGTCTACTTCTTCCAGTTCGTTTGAAACATGTTCATTCGCATCTGACAAAGTTGACTTTTGCTTCTCCCAAATATCACGAATGGCGTTATTGTAAAGTTCTTCTTGTTTCTTGACGTTGTAAGTATGACCACCATTTGCTTTTCTTTCTGCAGCAATGGCGGCTGCGGACGTAGCATTTGGACCCTGAACAGCACCGATATAGCCTCCTTTCATGGAGGTTTGTATCATACTGATTGCAAGCCCACATCCAGAGGGATCACCATCACCATGAAGTTCAAGCATTGCTTTACCTGAAGTTGCGTCCAAGAAAGCTTTACTTGTGTTCCACGGAGTAAGCTTGAAATCTAGAGGTCGGTCGATGAATGATCCTTCATCGCCTTCCTCTTTTTCACTCAGGGTATCATAACCAGCGTCTGCGAGGTTTCTTAGTCCAACATGCATGGCATCGATCATGCAGCAATCCTCAGGCTTAACTAAGGATCGCAAAGCCGCCTCATCGGGAATGGCAGTGCCTTCCTCTGGACGCCAAACTTTCTCGTTTTTATCGTAGACAAGTATCTCCTTCAATTTTGCCCTGTTTTGCATATCATTCGTATCAGGGATATGAGCAGTAAGTTCGGCTATTCTCAAAGACTTTGTGGCACTACGTCTGATTTTTCTGAAGGCAATCATCTTCACACGATTCTTGGTAGCATTTGTAACCGTCCTCGAGTGTGGTGTTGGTACTTTGATTGATGGGAATTGTTGACCTGCAACAAATAGGTTATCTATATTGCGAAGGTGCCATGTAGTACCATGAACTCCCGTAGTACTGCGAACACAGAGAAAATCGGTATTCTTGGGTTGATGCTTGAATATTGGAGTTCGATACATCTCATTGTGCAGAGCTCGAACGGTTTCGCCTGGATCCACGAAACCGAAGTTCGCAAACGGGGATTTGTCTTCTGGGAGGAGAATGGTAGTGTCACCAATTTTGTCCTCTGGAGTGGGTCTCTCTTGATCTTCTGCATCCTTTCGTCGGTAATAATTGATGATCCGATTACCCATGCCGAAATTTGAAAGTACTATAGGCTGTTCCTCCGAGTATTCAATTAGAGTAGCGGTAGAGTAGAAGTCACCCAATGTTAGATCCTTGGATTCCTTAAATACTTCTGCAATAGACATCGTTCTAGCTTCTTTCTTCTTTCGCATCCCTGGTTTGTCAAAAGTGACGGGTTGGTTAAGCCACTTATTAAATCTGAGGGTTGGTCGATGTAAAGCTCTAGCTTCCTTGGTGTATAGTTTGACCTTATAATATGGCCACTGAAGGCGTAATGCAGGGAGACTATGCTCGACGGTAAGATTTCCAATAGCTGCTCTAACCTTACTTTGATGATTCTCCTTGAGAGCATCGTAAGCTTCATCGTTTGAAATATTGAAGCGCTTGCTCAGTTTCTTAGAAATGATGTTGTTTCCTCCTCGGAAGTTTCCACCGAGCCGTTGACGTTTGGCGGCGGATGAAAAATTCGCCTTGATCTCTTCTAGAAGTAAATAAGGATCATTAAGATCTAGGAAAGGACGCTTGGCAGAAATAGTAACAGCTTGTTGTAAGTTGTCGAAAGATGGGACGGCGAATTGAGGAATGTTGAAATAGTCTGGCTCCGATTGCTCTACTTTTCTCCGTTTTGAGGAATGTCCTAGAATCTCTCGATCCCAGTCATCCATCGGCTGATCATCTACAGGCTCCAATTGCACAATTTCAGGTGTCGCATTTATCTTGGAGTCCCAATCATCACAAATCATCTGAAGATCCGCCCAAGTAAGTCCACCAAGCTTCTCATCCTCCGCCGGTTCTTCATAATCGAAAGTTTCCTCATTCTCTACCTCATCAGCAGATTCTTCAACAATCGCAACAAGCCCTTTAGCTTCCGCTTCAGCCGCACGTTT
The DNA here is from genome assembly GCA_025389085.1 of Sclerotinia subarctica. Taxonomy (NCBI): domain Eukaryota; kingdom Fungi; phylum Ascomycota; class Leotiomycetes; order Helotiales; family Sclerotiniaceae; genus Sclerotinia; species Sclerotinia subarctica. The sequence goes on along the minus strand of QRFI01000011.1, from coordinate 125,409 downwards.
GCGCTTGTCACCTGTCGCTGTACCTATATTGCTGCGAAAAGATTTTTCTTGGTCGGGAGCGAGGTCTAAGCTGACTTTTGTAGGATTTAGAGGTTTAGGCTGCTTGAGTGGGACTTTTGGGACGAAATGCGCGAGCTTTGGAGGTAACAATTCGTTGAAATTCAATATAACACCAGGCTCAAGACTTGGAAACAACTGCTTGGCTAAATCTCCTTCGGATTCTGCAGGAGCAGGTATCGAAAGATCTTGGTTGTTCAACCGAGCTTGATTGTAACCGGGAAAATTGAGCTCCAATAAATCTTCTTCCTCATCTGCCGGACCCGCTGGTTCCTCAACTGTATTTGCTGCAGCCTGTGATTCACCATCTTGTATTTCAACATGATCATCAAAACCAAATGGTGAAGAATCTCTGCCTTCTCCAAATAAATCATCGGTATCGTGGCTCGTGCCAGCGTCATCGGTCAAAGCAGGTAAATCGACAGCGCTGGGTAGAGAAGCTTCTTCCTCCTCTGGCAAATCGTCATCGCTGATATCCTCGAAATCCTGCGCATCATCTGCCTTCTCGCCCACCTCCAAAGGTCGATCACCGAAAAGGCCATCGCCGTCGCCTTTTCCATAATTCTCGGCACTCAACAAAGTTTTCATAGCCTTTTCATCTTCTTCATCCTGGCGCTTCCAGTCTATCTCAGTAAACTGGGTAAATTCGGTGGGTCTGGAATCGGATTCTGCCATCTTTGCGACTTGCGATCACTTTCAAGAGTGATGTTGCGCAGAGGTGGTCGTGATCATACAAGTAATATTTGCGCAAAGCAATGGTTATCGGGAGAAATGTTAGTCGGGATATGCAGGTTGTTTGTGAGTTATTTGAAAGGTTGTCGTGGCAAAATCATCGAAAGTAATAAAAAAGCTGTAGGTTGGAATGGCATTTCGAATTAATGATCTCGGAACTGCACAGTTGGCGCGTAATCTTATCTATAATACAGTAGCTGGCATCAAGCAAGCGACTGGTGGACTAACCATGGAACCCTATCGACTTTGCGGGGAAACAAGGCTAGGTAGGTAGCTATCAAAAATCTGTGAATACGATACAAACACAATGCAGCGTCTCCAAATACTATGAGATTTCCAAATGCTTGACAAGATACAGGAATCCTATGAAAAGGAAGGATTGCTCATAACATCAGTGATGATACCGGCCCACGTTTATCATCCTGCATGAATGAATGATGCAAGATCTCGTATCCTGTCACACGAACTCTATCCGCTCCTACCCCACCATGACATCCGAAGAAATGCAGTACAGGCCAGGTCCATTTCTAATTATTTTGGTGTCATGATTTCTCTTCCATCTTGAAGTCTCGAAAAGGTCTCATAGCGCTTATAGTTCTTCATCTTTATCATTGTCCACATATATTCTATTCAATAATGGCTTCTGCGTCTTTATTTCCCTCTGCTTCTAGGGAAGAACTCGTGAAGGAATATGTGGGTAAATCACTACATGACGTACCTTGCCCTGCAGTTGTACTTGATATATCGAAGTTGAAGAAGAACTGTACTGCTATGCTTGAGACTGTAGAGTCTTTACAATGCGGGTGGAGAGCCCATATCAAAACCCATAAGGTATACATACATATTTGGTAGAGTTCTTGCCTCTTGCATTCACCTCGTCTTCATCCACATCAGTAGGGTTGCTGTTGACCAGAGAGCGGTGTCCTATTGGATTTTTATTACTGTTGTTTGGGTTTGGAACAAGCATTGACTGGGACCTTTATAAGCGCATTTTCAATATTTACACTGACCAAAATGAAAGACAACCGAATTGACGATGTTACAAGTCGGGGATGGAACTGGACCAGTCAACATCGTCGTTTCAACGATAGTAGAGGCAGAAAATATCGTCCCTCTACTCCTAGAATACAAGAATAAGGGAAGGGCTGTCAATGTGAGTTCACCATCGCTCACCCACACATAAATGTTATCTTTACACATACTAGGTACTATATAGCTTTCCCCTCACCTCAAGCGTGGTCGACCGATTATCAAGAGTTTCTACAGCTCTTGGACCTAACGGTCTATCCCTCATGATTGATCATTCATCTCAGCTTCGCTCTGTCGCCGCCATTAATGCCAAGACAAGCATAGCACCTCTTATTTTCATCAAGATTGACATGGGAGGCCACAGAGCTGGTGTCATTCCCAGTACAGATATCTGCTCTCAACTAATCGCCTCCGTCATATCCTTGGCTAATCGCGATACATGTATCCTTCATGGACTATACGCGCATGCCGGACACTCTTATTCCTCAAACTCTCAAACCGCAGCCCTCGACTATCTTCGCCAAGAATTTGAAGCTCTCCTCGTTACCTCTGAAGAGGTTCACTCGGCAGCTGGTACTAAATTTCCTCTCACGCTTTCTGTAGGGGCTACTCCAACTTCGAGTGCCATTCGCAACCTTCTCCTCCCATCCACCTCCTCCGAAGGCTCGAGTGAAATTTCAGCTCTAAAGGCTACCATGAGAGCCATTCGTGATGTAGGCTGTGATATTGAAATTCACGCTGGAGTGTATCCAATGCTTGACATGCAGCAATTAGCTACCCATGCGTTGCCTGAAGAGCTACTTAGCGTAAGCTTTCATTCCTGCTTTGATTTTTCCGTACCATGAACTAACACAAGCAAAGTGGTCTTCCGTAGCCATCACAGTCCTAGCAGAAATCGCCTCGCTCTACCCTTCCCGAGGCGCGGCAGGTTCTCCCGAAGCCCTCATCACAGCCGGATCTCTCGCACTTGGCCGCGAACCATGTAAGGCTTATTCTGGCTGGGGAATCGTCTCACCATGGAACCGCACTTCTTTCGCTTTGCCCAATACAGGTCCTGAAGGCTACTCTGGCGTATGTATCTCCTTTTTCCCGTCTCCACTCTCATTTCAAGCTCTTACCATCCTCCGAAGAAAGTCAATGGGTAAATACTAAAATGAACATAGTGGCAAATCTCCCGCATCTCCCAAGAACACGGCATTTTGACTAACCCAGGTAAAAACGACTCGGAACTCTCCATTGGTCAAAAACTCCGTATCTGGCCTAATCACGCATGTATCGCCGGTGCAGGATATGGCTGGTATTTAATCGTGGATGAGACTCGCGAGGGAAAAGAGGATGAGATTATCGATGTTTGGGTCAGATGGAGAGGGTGGTAAAGCGCAGTTGTTGAGCAAAGATTATAGAAGAAAGATGTGTAGCTTTGCCATGAACTTAATTGTGCACGTATTCTAGAATCCAAGGTATTATATCATAATCTCAGCGCGTAATTTAAACTCCCCAAACGCCAGACCAATTCCAACCTTTCACTTCCATTCCTTACCACCATAGATCTCATGCATAACTTTTGTTTTTTCGCGATAGACATGGAAAATAGCAAGTTTGTTTATTTGCATCTCTTCTCCACAATACTCGCACCAAACTCTTCGTACTCCTTCCTCGAGATCCACATTTGATGGAATGTTCCCAAACTTCCCAAAATACTACCTCCAATCCAGGCACCAAATCTTCTCTCTTGTGTAAGACCTGCAGCCTGCAACTTGATTCTCGCGCCAGGATAAAGAAGTGACAACTCGCTATTCAAACGATCTGTAAATCCGTTGAGTAATGTACTACCACCTGTGACAATAATATTTTGCAACAAATGCGACCGTAGATCCATATCAACCGCCGCAATCGAAGCTTTAATCATTTCAGGAATAGTCTGAGCTTTTGTAGGAGCGGGCTCGTTGTCTACAGACAATGCAGCCTTTTCATCCCACATACCTTCCGTAATGTTGAAGCGCTCTATACCCCACATCTGGTTCGCACCATCCGGCATCTCAAATACACGACCTGGTTGTTGTTTCGCATAATCCACGTTCGTGACTCCAGGTCCGGTGGTAGCATTCAACCGATTTGGTCCCCCCCACACTTGTACAACCGATTCTTTGAATTCTGTTAGAACACGCTCCTCTTCCAAAGCGCGGAAACTGGGTGAAGGAGGAACCTTAAAGTTACGGTAGGTAGCTTGGGCTGGGGCGCCTGCATCGACGGGGGTTTTGGAAGCGATCATAAAATGGGGAGTGAGATCGACTTTGGTTTCCGGGGTGTTGAACTGCGCGCGAATTTGAGAGGATACCCAGTTGCCAGCTAGAGGAGATCTTTGTATGGATTTCTTGAGTACAAGTCCATCGTGCACCGCGATAATTGATGCATTTGATGCTCCAACGTCGACTACCAATGCTGTCGCTTTGCCGCCTCCAAATGCTGCGAGGACGCTGTTTCGCGCGAGCCAAAAGGCGGGGCTACCCCAGGACTCCATAGCTACTTCGATGGCCTTTTCTCGAGACTTGGCCGTATTCCACGCGGTTTCTGTCATCAATAACGGGTGTTCTTCTAATGGTTTTTCCTGGCCGTCCACATCCATATCAACATCCATCTCCTCCGGCTTATCATTTAGCCCATTTGTTCTAGGGTCCGCCTGCTTAAAACTCGTAAGTCGTGAAGTAATAGCATATTTCCACAATTGTTCTGCAGTGTCCCAATCTTCAACAATTCCATCTTTGTTCATCGGGTTGCGGATTTCGAGGTTTGCGCTGGGGTTGTGGATCGCATTGTCGCCGTAAAAGGATTCTCCATCGCGAACTCCGTAATGGGAGTCGATGAATGACTTTGGAGTATCTTCTCCTGCGAAACCGGCGCGTATACTTGAGTATCCAGGATCAATGACAATGGCTGATACTTCGTCTAATTGGTATTGTTAGTAAAATATTCATTGGCCTTTAAGATGGCAAAGAGACTACCTCCTCCGTAAACATCAGTCGGTTGCATTGACGAATTCATTGTTTGTGATGCCATGGCGAGAAGAGGTTACGGCGGTAGGATCCCGAATGATAGAAACAAAAATATTCCGAGGGCTGAGAAGTTGTCGCGTCGGTCTTGAACATGCACTCGATTTCGTGAAAGTTGGGGTTCCGGATTTTAAGCAGTTGTAAGCGAAGCAGGCTTCATTTGGTCGGGGAGGGAAGGTGGAGGCGAATGACCCCCTCGATGAAGACTGCCTCTTCAATTCCTTGGGCGGATTTTGTTAAAACTCAAGTCAAAATAAATTTTGATTATACAGCTTCCTTTGCACGCACTCATATAAGCTCAAGCTCTTGCCTCATGTTTCCTATCACGAAAAGTACTGTTTTACATGTGACTCGGAGCTGGAACAACCCGATCCGAAGCTTGGTTTCAGCATGTGCTTTTTATCACATTTATTTCATCCCTTTTTACGTGTCATTTATAATTTTTGTGGTAATTCAGCCAAAAGTATGCATTCTCCGTGATATTAAAGTATATTCGGAAGGGCCTTCATCTTGTTACCTTCCCGCGAAACCCACCCTTGACACAGTGCGCTCAATTGCGAGCTATTCTTTCACTATTAATATTTGTCCCAACTGATCAGATTCATCATGCAATCTCTCGAGGATCTTAAAGCAGGGAAATACAAAGGAGCAAAACGCCTGAAGATATCATGTGGTCTCACTGAGTTGCCACGTGAGATATTGGACCTTTTTGATACACTGGAGATCCTTGATCTATCCAACAACCCTCTCTCCAGACTCCCCAAAGATATCCACCGACTCCATAAACTCAAGGTTGCTTTCTTTTCCGACTGCCAATTCATCACCTTCCCCAAAGAATTGGCTCAATGTCGTTCCCTGGAAATGATTGCCTTCAAGAACAATGGCATGACCACAGTCCCTGAAGGAGCCTTTCCACGCAAGTTACGGTGGTTGATCCTTACCAATAACAAAATTGAATCACTACCCAAGAGTATTGGACAATGTCATAGACTCCAAAAATGCATGCTCGCAGGGAATCGACTAATCACTCTCCCTGATGAGATGTCTCACTGCAGGAAGCTGGGCTTACTGAGACTGTCAGCTAACAACATCGCTCAATTACCTACTTGGTTGCTTATTCTTCCCGAATTATCATTTCTTTCGTTCTCTGGAAACCCCTGCACCCCATCAAATGAAGATAATCCGATATTGGATGATATTGCTTGGTCAGCCTTGGAAGTCCATCAGCTTCTGGGAGAAGGAGCTTCGGGTATAATTTCAAAGGGCGTGTGGAAATCACCAACTTCCGAAAATGATGTGGCTATCAAATTATTCAAAGGAGAGGTGACTAGTGATGGGGTACCGGCAGACGAAATGAATGCATGTATTGCCGCAGGTCGTCATCCAAATCTCATTGATCCAATCGGCAAAATTTATGGTCATCCAGAAAAGAGAGGATTGGTACTCGAACTCATTCCTCCTCATTTTACCAATCTGGGTCTTCCACCAACTCTTGAAAGCTGCACCCGCGATGCATTCCATCCGGAGACTGTCTTCTCAATCGAGAAGTGTCGCACGATTTTAATCTCTATTGCATCAGCGAGCATGCATCTCCATGAGAGAGGCATCACTCATGGAGATTTATACGCGCATAATATCTTAATCGATAAGTCAGGCCATGCCCTTCTCGGGGATTTTGGTGCAGCAACAATTTACAAGAAAAATTATGAACATTCAGAAGCAATTGAGAAGATGGAAGTTTTTGCATTTGGCCATTTGATTGAAGATATGTTGGGCTTGGTCGCGCGAAATGTGGTTGCTGGGGAGAATCTCGGTGTTTGGGATGAAAAAGAAGGGTATGCGATTGAGGAGTTGAACCAATTGCATTACAAGTGTACCAATCCTATCGTTATGGATAGACCATTGTTTTCCGAGATTTATTTGGAGTTATGCGCCTAATTGGATGTGGTATAGAGTTTGGTTAACTTGGGTGGGGGTATTTGAACGTTTAATATATTTCATGTTTAGAGAGTAGAAAGATTAGAGAGAAGATAGAGTACGGATACAAGGTAGAAGTTATTTATGCGCAAGGTATCATATTTTACCAGTTTTGTCTCAATTCATCACTGGTCCATGTTTGCTATTATGAAGGTTGTCACATTTACATTTTGCGCAATTCATCTCAATTCGCCTAATCGTCAAAACATTTTTAGATGTTTCTTTTCCAGTGAAGGAGTGAGAAAGTGGGCTACGAGTTTGATATGTTGTGTATTTGGTGTTTATCACAAGCAGAGATGACGGTGGCTTTTCGTAATCTTTAGGACTCGCAGTGTAGAGTGACTACGCAATGATAGTAGAGAATCCTAAGCTGTGCTAGCGAGCCTTAAATTTTTCTATTCTATTTCTTGAGATGCTTTATAAGCCTACTTGATACGAGTAGGCAGAGGCGTGTGTACTGCGGAAAATGAGTAAACCAAGATCATGATATCAATGGTGTCGAATATAAAATCGTGTTAGACGAATATATTATTTATTAGAAATATTCTTAATATAATAATAATTATTTTGATAATAATATAAATATGAAATTATTTTGATATTAATAAATTAATAATTAGAATTAAATAAATATATTCTTTTTTCTTTTATTGAAATAATTTAATAAGAAATCAAGATTATTTATAATAAAGAAAAAAAAATCTGTTTTTATAACACTAGGCCTATTTCGAAAAATGATCGCTCGTGGGTTAGGGTTCGGAATCTTCAAGTTCCCGATGCTTTTTCAACCTCTTTAGCTTCTACCGAACCGAAAAACCTTATTCCAAAATAGGCTTAGTGTGTTATGAAGTTACTCAATTATACTTTATGTCATCCTCCAGAAAACAATCAAGTACGAATTAAGATACGTCTCAATCCTTATCCAACGGCAATAGTCAATGGATTTTAGCTGTTAAGTCCATGGTATCAAGCACAATGAAAACTCCACCATTTGGAAATCCATGGCGTATATTGGGTTGAACATGCGATTAGTTCGGACCAGGGAGTAGGTATAAAGGCAGCAAGGAGTCCATCATTCCCTTCTCTTCACCTCACTACCTCGATCTCAAGCTTTCATATACCATCCTCAAACAAATTCATTCTTACAATAGAGTTTCAACATCTCCTACATTACTCACAATGGCCTCAACAACAATGTCACAGCATCTTGCTGCTATTATACCTGAGAAGGGGGGCCCTTTAAAAATAGTTCATAGGCCAACGCCTACACCAGGTCCAACCGAGCTCCTCATAGAAGTCCACTCCATTGCATGTAACCCAATCGATTATCACATGCGCGACTATGACTTCGCTGTTGCCTCCTACCCCGCAATTCCTGGCTCAGACATTTCTGGTATCGTCGTTGCTGCCGGTTCATCCGTGCCAGCTGCTGCACCAAAAGTTGGAACACGTGTGACAGCTTTTGCACATGCACTCTTCACGCGTTGTGATCCAGACTACGGAGGATTTCAGAAGAAAGTTCTTGTACCAGCTTCAAGCGTATGCCCTTTACCTGACGGTATGAGCTTCAACAAAGGAGCAATTCTTCCAGTGGCCGTGCAAACCTCGATGGCTGCTTGGTATCGTGCCGGGCTAGCACGCGATACAAAGCACACGTCTGCAGACAAGAAGGGTATGCTGGTATGGGGTGGAAGTAGCAGCGTTGGAAGCGCTGGTGTACAACAAGCTTCGAAGATGGGATATGTTGTATATGCGACCGCTAGCCCACATCATCATGACTACGTCAAGAAACTCGGAGCCTCAAAAGTATTTGATTACAAGGATATTAATGTTGTTGACAAAATTGTCAAATCCGCAAAAGAGGACGGAATTACAATAGATTTGGCATATGATGCTGCTGGTGCGCTGCAGCCCATCTTGGATATCCTAAAGGCCGCAAAGGGTGACGATGTCGCCAAATTGCCTTCAGCAGTTCTCTTGGGACCTCATACTCCAAATGTGGAAGGTATTGATATCAAATTTGTTTCGGCCCCAACGGATGATGCAGAGAGGGATGAATGGTCTCAGTGGCTTTATTGGACTTGGCTGAAGGAAAACCTCCAAACGGGTGAAATTGTTCCAAGCCCAAGTATCAAAGTAGTAGATGGAGGATTGGAATCCGCAAACAAAGCATTAGACGAATTGAAAGGAGGGGTCAGTGGTGTGAAATTAGTGTTGGAAGTATAGGTATTCTTCGGAATGTTTTTGCCCCGCAGCTGGAGCCATGCTGGTGTTTTATTGAATTCAATTGATGTCTAGAAGATTTCGAAACTTGATGTGCGCATTTCCCGCTATGCTAGTGCATATTATTCACCCAAGCACTTCCGGATCCCTTGTGCCATTTTCTAGAACTCGAATAGTTCCCCGACAAGTTCTTCGCTCAGTTTCCATAATTTTTCAGCACATTCTTCGCTAATCGCATAGCTCCTAGTTTCTGTGTATATTTTTTCGTCAACGATAAACGCTGGGGATGACTCTAAATTCTTTAATCAGCAAAAGCGTCAATGATTGATACTGAATTTTACCTCTGAAGCCGGGATCAAGTGCGGCAAGAATAACGGCGCCAGCTGCTTCTTGCCTCGTCACCATATTCTGAGGCGGGAGAGGTTTGCCTGTGTTGTAATGTCAGATACTGAAATGAATACTAGTTAGGCTACGTACCATCATTTCTCTCGATGGCAAGATGGTACGCCTCTGTAAGTAGCTCTTGGTCCACTCTGGAGTTTATAAGAAGCTTTGTTTCTAGCGTGGCTTGAAGATGGTCAACATTCTTTTCTTACACCACACTATCGCAAATGACTCACTTCCCGGGTGTACGACAAGTGCCGGAACACCTTTATCGGCTAGTCTTTTGGCCAGAGCGGTGTTCCAGAGTAGTATTGCGGTCTTCGATTGTCCAAATGCCTTCCAAGCATTGTATGTTTTCCCTTCCTATGGCAGAGATATTTTAGCTGAAGGTTGTTGAAATAGTAAGGCTACATGTCGACATACCTCAAAGTTAATATCATCCAAATTCACCTCACCCAGTTCATACCCCAAGCTTCCCACATTGATGATTATTGCCCCCTCCTCTCTCGCTGCAAGAACCCGATCTACCAACAGATTGGTCAGTAAAAAGTGACCGAGGTAGTTTGCAGCGAATTGGCTCTCGATGCCCTGCTTCGAGGTTGTGTAATCTCGCACGGCCATTACTCCTGCATTATTGATAACAAAATGTATTTTATCAGTTTTCAGTTTCTTGATGGTATCTGCCGCCGCGCGGACAGACTCATTATCCAGAAAATTTAATGGGATCCAGACGACATCGATTTTGGGATTCATTTTACGGATGAGGAATATAACGGACATAATTCTCGTCTTGTCGCGACTGGCGAGGATCATCATTGAAGGTTTTGATGATGAAGCTATAGACAGAGCAATTTCTGCACCAAGACCTTCTTCACTGGGTCCGGTGATAAGAACTGTATGGATTGTTAGGCTACTACTTGAGGAGATGGACATCTAGAGAATGAGGATGAATGCATACAGGTTTTGCCATCAGCATGCTCTGAGAACTTTTTGACCATGTCGACAGCATACGTGCTCTTGTCTGAGGCTGTGCTGGAAGCCATTATTAAGCTGCTAGGTCAATTGGAAGATAGATAATGTTGTTCTGACATTGTCGAGCTTGAGAGTTTAATAGGTTTAAAATGTTGAAGTTATGTGATAAGGATACTTTGCTGTAGACGATGTGCTTAAAAGGTGTGGAGTAGATATATATAGGTGAGGACTTACGATAATTTGATGGCCGCTCATCACAACAGCCGTAAATGTTACCTAGTGTTTGTTCCTTGGTCTCGACTAATGCATTGCACCGTTGAGTGCATTGCCATCTCGGTTGGAGGAATATGCACCCCCGCTTTAAGCGTATGTCCAAACTTTTTCGTAGTAACATGATAGCTGAGTATGGCAAGTTTGCAGAACTTATGCATGTAAACGAATGAGAAGCAGTCTTACCCTGTCTCAAGTCTTATACGGCGGCAACTCTGTATTCCTGCGTTCGTCAGCTTGATATGCCGCGTTTTTTAAACGCAGTTAGTACGGAATGTCATCAGTCTCCTAAGTTGATGGATATTATCACAAATGAGCTAAATATTCGTAGTATTCGAATATCTCAGAAAAGAACAATACAAATCAAGAGCCAGCTCCCATCTAGAGAATTTCTGCAGAGCTTCATATGGTTACGATATACTAGATAATCGATCCCTCCCAAACTTTCTAGTCTTTGATTCATGACCCACAGAGACGACCCAAGTCACATCATCTCCATCATCCGATAAACAATAAATATAGAATCATCAACAACTGTTGGGCTTACGGAAAAATCCAGCGACCGGACTTGCCGAGCGAAAGCCTAGAGTGGAATTTTGCAGTGCAGTATCTACAGTAAAACTTGAGGAATGAGTTGCGCAAAGGTCCCGACATTTTGGTACGCTAGTATCAGGGCTTAGAATACCCGTAAAAAAATCCACTTTGTTGAGCTGTCTATGCATATATCGGCAAGAGTAGAGAGTATAAAGTGGGTTTATCGTTAAACGACATTATCATGCTAATTCCCTGCTGGTCGGTACATTCCTGTTTTGTGTAGGATTTCAGTGGGCTTTCACTTATGAAACATGTTGGTTATAGTAGTTTTGTGGTTCATCCATCTACGCTGTGCTTATCTCTCGTATGCAAATGACCTTAGTCATGAATACTATCTGGCAACCCGTTTCCTTTTGTAGTAATGTCTCGAGGTGCACGTTTAATTTGTCTCGCGTTATTCATCCTTGTTTTGATTAGGCTTCCGTGTTTTTTCTTCCATGGTTTTCTCAATACGCTGCTGCAAGATATCCATGGTGAGTTCATGCCAGTCAAGTCCTATTAGGTGTTCGAAGTCATATCAATCACGCAAATTCCCAACCAGTATATTATTTTACACAAGTAAGTACGAGAGAGTTGCTCGTAAGAAATCTCCTCAAGACCAAGCAATTTGAACTACTCATTCATCTGCTCAGTGATAGCATCTTTTTCCGTAGAAACCGGCATATCCAAAGTCTCCAAATCTCTCTGAAACGCATCGCATTGAAAGCTAGCAAGTGTGGTATCGGGACCACCCATTTTCCGAGAGTAGCGGACGAGTTTAGTGCGCCAATGATAGATGAGTTTACGAATCGATAGCACAACGTCGCCGTTTTTGAACCGTGGGTCATTGGCACCCGGAACTACATGCTTGAGATATAAATCTTCGAAGCGCTCTTCAGGCAGTGGCGCCGGGTATGGATAATCGTAGCCGAATCCTTTGGATTCTAATTTGAGGAGTATTTAGTAATCAGAAGATGGTTGTTCAGTTAGCTTTTTGTCGGCTGGGGGTTTTAGTTGTTGTGATGGATTGAGAGTATATGTTCTCGGAGGTCGTCCTCGGGACCTAAATTCCTTCGGAGATATAGGACGCGCTTGGGATCGGGGTTTTCCTTGTATATAAGTTTAATACGATGGCCTTGATAATCGTTCGTGATTGTGAAGCGATCGGTGATTTCTGTGCAGGTATAGTATAATTGGCTTGTAGGATGTATATTACACCATCGAAGTATTAACAAATGATTACATTATAACCATTTCTTATGATTACAATGAACGATTCTAAGCAGTCTGCAGAGATTTAATTCAGCATGGTCTCCTTGCAGATAGTAGTAGCAGTAAATCAATAATCGATCTATAGCTCGATAGTCCTTGCAGGTATAGTAAGGGGTATTTGGGTATTCAGGTAAATAGGCTTTACTTAACAACTATTGAACACCATTGGGCAGTATTTGTGTTCCAGTGACCTCCATGCTGTCTATTAACTTCGCGTATAATTATTTACTGAATTTGGACACCTTGACCGATAGTCTACAGATACTAACCATTAGTTTTGGATAATAACATGCAGGGACCCGAAAACGAGATGTTAGTTCTGTTCTCAGAAAAGAAATCAAGGAATTGACATGAAACATTCGCAAGACTCCGATGCAATACACACACAAATCATTGACCGCAGCAGGCAGAAACAGGGTAGGAAGCACTTGAGGTAATAGCTGATTGGAAAACTCTCCCGAAATGCCTGACTTCCAGCACTAAAATACTCCACAAAGTATTTTGGAAGAACTCATTCTCTTATTGTATTTTACTAAGGCACAACCTTAAGCTTACATGCCCAGGATCATGAATCGATCAAAAATACATCCACTAATTATGTGCATAAAGATTATAACAATGTTTTGCTTAGAAATAATTACGAAGCACTGTTAGACATAAACAATTTCCCATCAAAAATCTTGTTCAGTGTTATGAGTTCTGGATTCTTTGCAGTTCTTGTCTGCTCGGCCCCTGAATTAACCGAATGTTTATTTACTTACAACCATTTCAGACATATTATTATATATGAACCACCAAGAAACATCATGATTAGTTGGAAATTTCGACGCGTTCTTAATTTGTATAATTTTGACATTTCAATCTTAGGATACCTACTCGAGTATTAGTAAAAGCTCTTATGATAGGAATTAAGCTTCCGCCACACCCCAAGAACCCCACAGCTTACGGCTACACGACTTTTCATTGATTTTATCAATTACCCCCAGGGTTATGAAGAAAAACCTGGAAACCAGTCTCAGAATGACATAGTGCAATTGGTCTTCGCAGAATCATCAATCCTGTAACTCTTATGCAGTATCACTCATTTACTATTCTTCAGTACACAGTCATGACAAGAGAATCGCAACCAGACGGGAGAACGATTTACTTATGAATCATCTACCAAAACAATGTAATGAATCTCTGTTCAGCATTTTTGTACTACGGACAATATTTTGATGAATGATGAAGATGTGCAAAACGAGAGATATCCACTAGGGAAGAAATCGATCATATTAAAGGCTCCCTGGTGGTTAGGGTGAAAAAGAAATACTTAAGCATCCCCTTCCGTACCTGTATCAATATGAGTATCAACAGCCTAATATCGCCTTCTGAGCCCGTATACCTCAATTCGATTCTAATCCTGTGAATAGGTACTAGGATCACCCGTTACTGGCAAAGATGACGTATTTTACTTGATGATACCTTTGATGCGTTGTTGGCTTTGGTAATGAAGGTGCACTTACTGCTACTTTGGTAAAATCTGAACCACTAGTGTCGAAATATCATGTGTAGAATTCTTTTGCTTGTCATTACAGGAATGCTGGAGAAAGTGTTATGAAGAATCCCAAAAGAGGAGGTATGATGGAGACGGAATACGACTCGGAAGGGGTGAGGGGATTGAAGGTTTCCAGGTCTTGGGGGGAAAGATCAACAGCCTTCGATACGATTAGAGTTGGAGGTGAGAATTCCTATTTCTGCAGACATGAATAGAAACGTGTATTTTATCTTATGATAGGTTTGGTACAGAATTTACAAGCAAGAAGGAAATGTAATGGAAATTTCTCAATTTTATAAGAGGAATGCCATCGTTGAGAAGCTCATGAGATGCTTTGTAAATTAGTTGGATCTTAGTTAATATGGGAAGTATTTGTACTCAAAATATTCCATACTGGTATAGCACTACTGTACCAAGAATTTAGAATTGATAATATCATCTCAAAGTAGAATCAAAAAAATGTGAAAAGTTTCGGGTCAACAAGTGAAGCAAAAGCAACCATAATTATAACACGGTAGCTTGCTTGAGTTATGCCTCAAAAGTTCTCATTGACCGAGAAACAAAACGAGTGAAACGGAGAACCTGAGTTGGAAGTATCAATGTTGGAGATTGAAGTAGTTGTAATGGAGAAGCAACGATCATTTCGATGACATTGACACTATCCACGCTATCCACACTTTTCCCCAGAATTCGGTTACAGCCGAGAAGTATAAAATATAAAACTCATCTCAACTGATCAATACCCAATGAGATATCGAGATCTTATCAAGAAATGGATCCCTGTCAATCATTAGTCAGGAACAGGAACGTCCGTGCTCTGGATTCCTCCCTCAGCTTCTCTCATTTCATTCTGGTACCGGTAGAACTAGGTATTTTCATCAAAATTCATTGATTGTAAGCTTTCCATCAGAGGTCCTTCATTCCTTGATTCCTGGACTATATGCAGTTTCGGAAGCTCAAATAGCTTCATTCAATCGAGCACCATCGAACATCGAAATCCTCCATAAGGTGCATCTGGGAGAAGAGCAAAATGCGGGTGTCATTTCTTGCAATAACAACGGGGCTTTTATATACAATTACACAAGCTTCACCAGCTCCCAAAGCAGGTATTCATTAAATACCCATCGCAAAATATTAAGGATTTTTCATAATAACCTATTCTTCCACAGAATCCGCCACAATCAATTCCAATGAGCATCCCTCGACTAGAACTTCTTCTGCCACGAACAAGATAGCCTCGGCGTTAGAAACTCCAACCTCAATCACAGACGTAGATTTAGTTCCATGGGTTACTGTCGATACCAGTGGACATGCCTCAACGGTCACTCCAATCCTCACAACAATGGACGGTAAAACGACAACGATTGATGCTGCCCCTGCAACATTGACTGCCTCTTATACTTCCTCTACTTCTGGAACTACATCGAGAACATCTACATCTGGCGAAGAATTACCTACATCGACAGGTGGTGGAGCTTTTGAGATCTGCCACAATCTTAAGGGAAAGTTCGCACCGTTTTGCAAGCCGGATAATGGATCTAGTGTATATGTCGATGAAACATATTATGGTTAGTGCTTTTAATATTGTATTGAGTGTTTGTTAACATTAACTAGTTACTTGGGACACCGAATTTTTCACTGGCCCCAATAACTCGGTTTTCATACAAGCAAATTTTGTGAATGCATCAGGCGGAGGTGTACAAGCTTTCCAATCAATCCCAACAAGCAACAGCCTTGGTTTTATTGCCTGGACGATAGATAAGACCTGGTTAAAGGGCATGAACTCCAACAATGTAACTTTATTCGTCACATCCACTCAAAAAACCGCAATCTCTTCCATACAAGGTCCAACACTAATGGTGACTACCTCCCCCGCGCCTGAACCATATCGTCAATCGCCGAGCAGAGCTCCTCATGGTGCTTCATTGTACATAGCTCTCCCAACAGTCATCGCATTCATTTTTCTAGTCATTGGTGGAACATACTACTGCAACCGTAAGCATCGGACTATTGGAATGGGAAGTGTGATGGGTCGACGCAAGGGATATGGAACTGGATCAAGGAGACAAAGGATGGGATTGGGAAAAAAGAAAGATCGAGCAATTTTGTTGAGGAATCAAGAATTGATGGCTGATGGACAGTATAGAGATGTTCCATCATCGAGGGCAGAAGATCCAACGATGCATTATAGGGATGAAACGAGTTGGGATAATGACGAGCATTTCAGAGATGAAACGAGATGGCAGGCTGGATCGAGACTCTAGTTCTCATAGATGTGTATGGTTATGGGAAACCATGGTGGGATATGGATGGCAAAAACATGATGGAATGGCGTTTGCATGGTGCTTGGCTCTTAAAAGCTCTAGTTTGGAGTTGCTGGTGTACTAGTATAATAATAATACATCTATTACCATTAGCATACATTATCGAGTTAATATTTTGTTTTCAATTAATCTATCCTACATAACACGGTATCAAGATATCTTTTCCTCTTAACTTGTTTCTCATTTAAACATATGTCTTTATGAAATTATTTCTCTCTTGTGACTTTTATTTCTCTCCTCTTTAAAATAGCTCATCATTTTCACTATATTCATCAATCTACTATTTACATCCCTCACAAAATTCGATATGCAGTATCCCTAACACGAACCCCTCAGGTCAAATAACAAAAGTAAGGCTACAGATTAAAAATTACAAATTGCACTTCAACCTATCAATTAATCAACTCATGAGCTCATCAACTCATCAGTCCATCAACTAACCAACTAACCAACTCATACCCACACCCATCCCGCATATGGCATCGGCCCGTGACGGCTAACTCCACTTTGCGGAAATAGACATATACATGTGCATATACATGTGCATATACATTTACATATGTATTTATGTACATGGGTATCCCGATGTATATGCGATATGTATATGCGATATGCGATATGCGATATGCAGTATATCGGTAAACAGCATAAGCTAATGCAAATGCAAATGCAAATGTGGTGTATACTGTATGTACATGTATCGGTAATGCAGTGTTGTGGGTTTGTGTTACTAGATGGGGTTTTTTGGGGTGTTAGGGGAAAGTGGAAAGGGGAAGGGAGTAAGTGAAGTGATTGATTTGGATGGGTCTGATGGGTTTGTTTGGATGGAGGAGAGAAGAGAAGAGAAGAGAGGAGCGTGGGTAGATGTGGAATTTTGGGAATGGAAGAAAGAAGAAGAAAAGGATGAGGCTGCGGATGAAGATATGTAGTATAGAGATTTTGGTGTTATGTTAAAGTAGATTTTATAGTCCGGAATATAATAATATTTACTCTTGATCTGTTTATTGATCTTATTAATATTGAAGAAAATTGTCTAGTACTTCCCTCAGTTCTTTTCCCAACATCGAAGATAGTGATTATAAAAAAATGAAAGAAAGAATAATAATTATAAAATAATAAATACTTCCCAATTTACTTTCCTTTCTCTTCCCTTCTATAAAGTATTAAAGTTTTTATTAGATATTTACTTTATATTCTTTACCTCATTAATCGTTGTAAGAATATATATATATTCCTATTAATTACTAGATCAGGTGGATCAAATCAGAGCTTTATTAGCAGTACAGAACCGTGCATCTAATTTATTCATTATATATGCCATCCCAAATATAATTTAGTTGTACCTACTTAACCTACCTTATGTGACTTATATACCTTACATACTTTATACACCCTGGGTACCTCACGCTAGCTACATACTATAACTCATTCATGGTGATCCGATTAGAAGAATCTAATAGTCATTACATCTATTCTTCAAAAAGTGTTATTCGACTATTCTATACCATAATGTAGAGATCCATCCTTTCGAAGATTACAATATACTCATCAACTCGATCAAGTTCACCATCTCATCATTTCACATCTCATCACATTAGTATCTGACAGCCCCTATCCCACTTCTCATCTACAACAATCCAAGAATCCATAAATCCATGAATCATCAGATTATCCTATCTCCATCATATCACCCCGAAAATAACCAAAAAGTCCCGTCAAAGAAAAAAAAAATTCCCGAAAAAATTCCACTCCTTATAAGAGAGCCTCAAAAGATCACAAAACTCTAAAATCACAGCCTCAATATCAAAGTTATAGTTAAAGTCAGGAATAGATTCACCCATCCACCCAACCACTCATCCATCACTCATCTCCCATCTATACCTCCAACTGGATTTCATCATAATGTGATACTTTACAGACTACACAGCAAGCAACACACATTATGTTCAAAAACCTCTACACACTCACAATAAACAAAACCCAACATATAATACTCTTCTATACGAAAGAAATAAAAAAGTAAGTCTTATAGAGGAACTCTATAGAAAAAGAAAAATCTTTATAATTCATTCGATTATAAATATATAAAATATAATCTTAAAATTATAAAATGTGAGATCTGAATAATATCTTATAAACACCAAAAAACCTAATCGTATATTTTTTATTTTATATAAATACGACGCAAAAAGATTCTTCATTCATACAATATATATAACGTATCTATCTATATATAGAATAAAATTTTCTACTTCCGAATAACTCACCTCTTTCCCAATTCAACTATAAATCGAGATATCAAGATCATCTATCTATCTATCTATCTATCAATACAATACAATACAATACAATACAACATATTAATAACTCATCGAGACAAAATAAAATAAAATAAAATAAAATACACTTAGAATTTAAAAAGCGTTATTAAAACTTATAACTTACCACCTCCAACCCTCAACTTCCAATCGTGCGGATTCTAAATATTATATTTATATTTACAAAGAATATAAAATCTTATAATATAATATAATAAAATAAAATTATTTAGTTAATTACTAAGTAAGTAAATAAGTAAGTATATAACGAAGTAGATAGAATTAATTTTTTATTTTTTGTTTTTAGTTTTTAGTTTTTAGTTTTTAGTTTTGATGGAAAAATTGAAGAAAAAATCAAGATTAAAAAAACCAAAAATAAAAATAAAATAAAATAAAATGAAATACAAAGTATTATGAAAAGCTTCCTGAGTCATAGTTTATTTATAATTCATAATTCCTAATCAATACCTCACCAGGATGAAGGAAAAAAACCTTGCCAACATTCATTTCCTTTATGTAAAAATTCTAACCCTCAGTACCTACCTACCTACAACAGTGTATGTATGTCCAAATGCCGAAGTCGGCGACTATGATCATAGTCATCGTCAGCATATCTCACTCACAATGTATATTCTGATCCTTTAAGCTCCATCTGCATACTCACGCTCACAATCATGATGATATCACATCTGTGAACTAAAATGCCATCGTAAGCATAGATTGCAGCGCTGATCAAATCTATAATAATAGATACCATCTAATTATCCCACCCCACCACTTCCTGCTTCCATCACTCAACCCCGCCTCCTAGAATGAACGAGTCCCAATTCTAAAAACAGCTTCGAGCTCATCACCTTTAATGCGCCCAGCACAAGAAGTAGTACCAATACTCGCCCTTACTACTTACACGCCTCCTAGACACCTTCCTCAATTCACGCCCAATATCACCCAAACTCCCATTGGCATAGACATCCTCATCTCCTACTTCCTACCTACTCACCAATTTCCCCGCCCCCAATCGAACCGCGCGTTCGATCAAACTACTGACACCGCGTAAAACCATCGGATAATTGAACAATTGAACCACAAAGTAACCATCTCGACTTTTCAGTGCTAATACAGGAAAAAATGCGAAAAATGACTCGCCACTTCTGCGACCGAAATAAAATTTTCCCACCCGCTCCTGGCGACAGTCATAATTACTGTCGTGATGCCAAGAGCATCCATGAAGCACCTGCATTTGTTGGGATTTGGGAGGAGGTTTATTTCTGGGTGCGGATTTGGTAATGTGACTTAAAGGGCTTAAATTGATTGAATACGAGAAGTTCCTAGATACTTGGCTAGTTATGATATTTATTTTACTTTGCTGTGCCCGGAAAATTGATGACTTGATTGGAGAGATGGGCTGTGGGGAAGTGGTTTGGAATGTGTGACAGTGAAGGATATTGCACAAGGGCGAGATGTGGTCGCATAAGAGGTCTGAGGAAGTGGATAGGATATCTTGGTGCTGACGAGATGGGATGAACCTTTTTGAGGAATAAAGAGATTTTGGTGTGAAATGGTAACGATAAAATATTCTGGGAAAGAATGACACCTTTTCTCTCATGATTTAATTACCACTGAGTAGCTGCTGGGTCTTTTGCCGCCGTTGGAGCGACTTTATGGATGATTTCAAAGCCTAATCTTGCAGGACTGAAAAACTGAACGGCTGATGAATAAAGTGATAAACGTATACTATGTATTCAAGAGTGTAATTGCAAATCAGACTATCTTTCTTGAAGCAGATTGAAAATGGCGTTATTCATGCAGAAAAGATAAATCAAGAATGTAGACATGATAACAACCAAGCTAATTCGTAATGGAGAAACAGATGTCTAAAATTTACGAACAAATTGATTCTCTAAACTTTCTCGTTGGGTTTGTGATTGAAGACTTTCACACAAAGTAGTGCCACGACTAGTTGACGCTGAGATACTTGCAAACTTATCGCTTCCGACATAACCAGCTACTAATTTCGAGATAAGAACGAAAAAAAGTCCATTCAAAGAATTTCACGTCATATTGTATCGATTTTTTAAGTCGATGGGAGGACTAATGATCAAAATGAGCAGGTGGGAAAAGCGCCCATCTAGCTATTTACGCTAAAGTACCGTGAGGGAAGAGGCGAGTACTTCTCCTATCTTTTGTTAAAAACAACACGCAATTGTTTGACCAAATAAAGCTGTGACTCCCGAATTGCCGAAAGGAATATGAACTATGAACGAGCCAGCCAAATGAGGAATGCTCATCCATAATTTTCGTAAATGGAAACTGAGCAGGGATCCAAGCAGAAAATCTCTTGAACCAAAATCTCAATTTGCCTCCGAACTTAATCCACAATGCGAAGATCTTGTCTTCTTTTTCTGGCGAAACTCGCGCCAACTATCACAAAACCAACAAGGCACTGCCATTCTCCACTGTGGGCTCACCCCCAAGTATGAGATGTCGGTACATGGTGAACGGGCAGAAGTGCCATTGAACCATGGATTTGGAATGTTTTTCGTCACGTGATGTTAAGCCGACTGTGGATTGAAGGCAGACGGGCCTCAGTTTGGGCCGCGAGGGTTGAGATGGTGTGTTGATTCGATATGCTGTAACGTTGGCTTCCTGCAAGGGCGGATTACCTTTTACTAATGACAAAACGGCTGAGAGGGCTGATTGTACGGATGTTCTGCTATACAGTAGTAAAGCACACACATATGCGTTAACACAAACGCCGTTTCCATCGGAGTATTGCAGAATTTTCTGCAGAACGATACCCGGAAAGGCAGAATAAAGCTTGACAGCCAAGATGTGCTTTTCTTTCGCCTCCTGGACTATGGGTATGATCCGTTTTACCATGCATCACGCTGAAAATGTGATTGAGATTTATGAATGTTCTAGATGACGAAGCTCCATAATGACATCTCCCTTTAAGTCTATCTTATCCACGAAATTGCAGGACATATTGTGAACGAAAATTAGCCATTGTCTTCGGATGTATGCACTCGTGTTACGCGACATGTAGCTATGAGCATCTCATTTTGAAAGGATGATCATTGGTGGGATCATTGGTGGAATTCTGACAGATTTATCGGATGATATGAATTATCTCCATCTCCTTTTCTAAGGAATCCAGATCCCGATTCCGAGTTTTTACCAATTTCAGGATGGATCAAGGGTAATATGGAGCCAGTGAGGGAAGGATGTGATGAGCAGGTAATGAATCGAAGATTTCCACGGTTCAAGCCTCTGTCTGTGCGTGCCCTTGGTAATGTAATCGAAACATGTCAGAAAGAAGCTGGACACCGTTTGGCCTGTACTTATTCGTGAGGCTTCATTTCATAGAGTAAGTGAGTGAGTGACATGAGCTGTAGTAGCGGTAGAAGTGGTAGAAATGCTAAGTGCGCTCACGGTCTACTCTCCTGTGGTTGATTTCGGAGTTCGGAGGTAAGATCAAAAAAGATTTTGGCCTAGGATATGTTAGACAGGGGAACCCAGTCAAAGCTCGAGTGTCCAATTGGCATTTTGTATTCGGTTCTCTCAGACTCCTAGTCGATTCCGTTCTAACTGTCTTGACCGCCTCCTTCTAAAATAGTCAATAAGTTGGTAGGCACATTGCAATATGGAGAAAACCCTCCCCCGGCCCTTTCCCCTCTAAGAAGTAGCTCCATATTGAAAGCAAAACCAAAGCAAAACCTTGCCCACTTTGCTGTACTACCATCACTTGACGCGGTCGTGCTTACAAGGAAAATACAAAGATATCGAACAGGGAGGCCCTCGTTTCAATTTCTTCCTCATTATCCTTGTTTCCCTTGGACGATATGTCAATTATCATGCCATCGGCGTCTATTAGTCGCCCCCAATTCGCTGTGCCGCCAAAGAACAGACGTCACACATAAGTTCCTAGAATCTTGACGTTACCCAGTGGCCATCACATTTCTTATCAAAGATGGATGCCGATTAATCAGATCACCATCGTAATGTAATTTCAGCCAAGTATTATAGACTGCATTCGGTAGATAGCAAGCCAAGGGGAAGTACAAATCGGACTTTGAAAAGCCCGATCGAGTCAAGGACATGTACGACCCCTTTCGAAGAATTAGTAAATCCTTCATATCTGACAGCGGACACGGCTGTGAGTATCCGTCGTCAAAATAACATGACGTCGGAACCCTGCAGAACTAAAGTCCTTGTGGCCCCCTGTGACTTGACAGAGTGTCGTGGGGGGGGAGGCTAAGCTGCTCTGTGATGAACCAAGCATGTTAAGTTTGAAGCCGTTCAATTGTGGAGTCATGAAATGCCTTGGTGCAGGTCGGAACGGCCGACATGCGGGCCGATACCGATTGAAGACTGAAATATGGCTGGCTTCACATCACTGATATAAGGAATTCCTGTAGATAGGTCTGCTTGCATTGTCCGAATCTTGGTCCGTATTTTGATGGCCCGTACCTACATATATTCGTTACACAGCAATCATCTTTAACGAAGCCGAGATCCTTCTTTCATGCCGTGAAGTAATCGAAATGCTGATGATTGAAGAAAAAAAATATAAAAAATAAGAAGCAACGCAAAACCTTTCTCATCATCACCACGAATTTGTCATCTTTTCGTTGCAGAAGACTCGAGTCTTACCGGCCATCTGTGCCTGGTGTATCCCAAAACCAATCCGTCCAGAAGACCGCCCAATTTAGTGGCAAGGTCTTCCTTCGACAGACAAAATTGCCGTTTTGTGATCATGCTCATGGATGATTTTTAGATGGGATATGGAAAAGGAGAAAGTCGAGACGTTGCCGCGAAAGTGCATGGCATAGCGGCGTTTCTGCCAATAATGGTAGAATTCAATCAATCACGCATGTAAAAGTCCGGCCACCTGCGGATGTAAAATGATTCAGCTGTAGGGCAAAGTTGTACTAATTGAATTGGTACGAACTGCGAGCTGATGCGAATGTTGGTGATCAGTCCTCGAGGGACCAATTGTAACCATGATCGCGGCAAGTTAATGTTGGTGAACGTTGGACTGACCCTAGAGACGCATGCCAAAGAGGAATAGAAAATATGCATCATTGCGGCTGTTGAATGGAATGATGAATTGAAAAAGGGATGTGAGAAAGAAAGAAAAAAGAAACAGCAATTAATTATTTGTTTAAAAAAAAGGGTTGAATTGTTTGAATTGTTGTTGGATTGATTTTCGATGTTGAATTGTTTTGGGTATCTGCCGAGCCACCCAAGTCTCCCAAGTCCGTCAGCAAACCATGGGAAAGAGTAAGCTCCGAGGCGCTCCGACAATTGAGTTTTCTACATGTTAGATTTTGGACGGCTTGATTTGTTTGTGTTTGTTTGTTTGTTTGTTTGTTAATTAGTTAGTCAGTTAGCTCCGTTGGTTGGATTCATCTGATTTAATCGTCCATCCAGCCCTACAGCAAGATGATCCTTCATCGATTCCCGACGTCACCAAAAGCGAGGAAAAGCTTCGAGAAGCCTTACGTGCTTGTGCACCGCAAGAAACTTTTGCTGCGCCGTTCTCAGAAATTATGGGAACCTGAAAAGTGTAATGCTTTGAGAGTGTGATTGATGTATTTCTATTTTGGAGAAGGTTGGGTTGGGTTGATGTTGATACCATCTCCATGGTAGAAGAAGGTGGAAGAAGAAGAAAGCCTCTTTTCAACTGTGTCCGCTTGACAAGTCCACATGGCATCCCCGTAGAATATGATCCATCAAAGCGTTCAAAGCGTCTAAAAATTGAGAGATCTACAGGTGATGCACCGTAATGGTGAGGTGATAAGGTACTAAAAGTAATAAAAAGCCTAATGCTGCCCTTGAGCATTCGTAATTATGTTGTGAGCCGCAGTCTCGAATCGGATTTAAACCGTTTAATTGGATCATAGTTGCACAAGAAAAGCAGTGAACATATGAATTTCTCGATAATTGATTCGATTTGATGTTGCAAGACCACGACCACGACCACGACCCCACGTAAGAAATGGCACTCTTATGGTGGCTTTGGCCTGTTTTTAGCGGATAATAAATCTAGTCTGTATTCCTAGTTTGTGATTTGAGATTTGACCTGGTCTTTACTTTGGTCTGGTCTAGTCTGGTCTGATTTGATTTGATTTCATCTGGTCATACTCGAAAAGGACTGAGTCAGATCAATAAGGTGGGTTAAATTAATAAAATGCTCTAGAAACAAAATTAATGGAGAGTCTCAGCCGAAAAATGAAGGGGAAGAACGTCCATCAGAAACAAGCTTGGAAGTTAAACGACGCTACCTAAGCCTAATACAGCAGAGCACTGATATGAATTGATCTATCAAACTCCAGATTCCGATCTCGTAAAATGCCCAACTTGTTATTGTAATTCTATAATATTCTAGCATAATTTATTCTAATGCACATCTATTTTCACGAACAAACTCATTCAGCCATAATTTAATATCAACCAATGCAAAGCAAGCGTGAGTGTGTAATCACTGTAACGTACTATGCACTGTGTACTGTGTGTATTTTCTCGAAATAATCATTCCTTTGATTTCACTTTGCTCTAGTCTCTAGTCTCTAGCCTCGAGTTTCTAACTAATCTCCCTAGTCTCTAGATCTACATTTGCTACTGTAGATGGTTAAGAGTCGTTTGGTTGCAGGTCCCATTATTTGGCCCTTGCAACTTCTGCCAACCTTGCAGGTCCTTGCTGCCTCGGGTGGATCATCTACTTTTCGTAATTTTCAATAATCAGAACGGTTGACTTGTCCCCAACTGCATCGATCCTCCTTTCGCCGTACCTGCAATCTAGGATTGACCATGTGAGCTTGCGCTTTTAGTTATGGCGCCCTACCACTACTCTCACTGTGCTGTGTTCCTTGATCTTCTAGCTAATGGTTTGCGTGGTGGATGATGGCTATTTTTTTTGTTGGTATTCACAGAAAGCCTGGTATGATACCTCTATGGCTACAGCTCGATCTGCCAATTCCAACACCGTCAAATCCCTTGCGGAAAAAACTTACGAACAAGGAGGCACACCAGCTCGTCGGCAGGCATTTACCCCCCTCTCTGACAGACTTCGTGTTGACATCCTGCGATGGATTGCAGAACAAACAACATTTCGCAAATTGAATGACAGGCAGTACCGTTCACTCGGAATGGTACAACGGTGTATAAAGCAAGCTGCCGTCGCTCATGATTTTAGAGGGTCAACAGCTCAACCATCATCTTCTCAATCATCACTACACAATTAGTCTACCATTCACCATCTATTTATCCTGCCAGCTTCCCTCATATCAAAACTTCCTCAGCAAAAATCACTACCTCGCCTACCTTCTCCATTGTCCAAGTAAGTCCGAAGTCTACTTGCGCATTAAAATTCCCCTAGAGGAGAGACTTTCGCAACTATCATTGCCATTGATTCTTCATTGCTAATCACGTTGCGACACAGTAGGTCAATTCAACATCTCAATCAGCAGCTCCCGATACTTATCCGAACAATAACCGCCAAAATGTGCACTCACTACATCGTCTACAAGAGCTGCAACAAGCACTACGACATCAAAGTAGTCGAGTGTGCTCCTTTCAAAGCGACTGGAGTCTGCCCCACTGGGCCAATGAATAAGACACCATCTCACAATGCCGGAGAACCATGTACAAGTGGCTGTCCATCGTAAGTAAGTGCGTCTCCAGAAATTCCTGCTTATGTCATTATCCTGACTTTAGATGCAGAGACTATGCCTCACATCTCTAAACCGCATTTCGAAGGCGGCCCCTTGGAATCCTTCACCCGACCTCCGACGGGACTAGTTGGGTGGAGCAGGATATTTTTTTGGTGGGCATCCGTGCAGATGAAAGTGGTTTGGGGCTAGAAGGGGAATTTAGGACAGGGTCAGAAACCTGAGGTGCAAAGATTGGTCATTCATGAACTGCTGCTGTAATCATACAAGCATACTTGGGAGTTCATGGGACGATATCTCATTTTGTTGTTATTTTTGTCTTGTTATTTTTTTGGGGGGGGGATTCTCGTTCTGCTGTGGTAGATTTTTAGTCGACACTTTTTTCCTCAATTACAATCGTCTTTCTTTTTTTAAATCCTTTCTATTGAGTTCATCAAATATGTGATGTGACGAGTGAAATTATTTCAAAATTACCAAATGTTCAAGGGTCAATGCAGTCCCAATCAACTAATTCCTTACCACCTCCTCGAGCTCGTGTGTCACGGTACGTTCTCATGTTCAACTCCATTCCCCTTTTCTTCTGATATTTTATCAACTCAACATGTAACGAAAAGAACCTGTATAGCATAGCATGGTGTATAACTCGAGTGAGGTTGAATGATTTGCCGTGCGGCTTTCTTTGTGTAACTACAGGGCCCATGAAAAAGAGCGCGACACCCGCCGTCCTCGATTGATAGTCTTATCAGCTATATTGCGGCTAAATATCACGCAAGCAAGGGGCAATCAATGTGACATGGGCGATTACGGATCGAGATAAGGAAAGGGGGAAAAAACCCAAGCGCGGTGGAAAATTCTACGTCCAGGGATGTGAATCCTTGCATTTTACATGCAGCTTTATTTAATCATGTGATAAGGCGGGTCGAAAATCAGGCAATCACCGGTGGGAGCCTAGTATGCTTTTGCAAGGGACATTTTCCCCTCCTTCAAGTGCTGACATTGGGTAAACATCGGCGATATCAATGTGAAAGTAGGAGGCAATCTCTTATCAGGCATTGAGAATGCTTTACCACTTTTCCTCCCTTTCTCGGTGTAGAAAATGGGAATAATATGTCATCGCGCGTCTACCGCGTAGAATATTGTGGATAGTAAACCTTATGAAATAGGAATGCATGCTGAACCACCTTTACCCAATAGAGATATGATGACTAGAACTCAGCCATCGGCGCAGCTGTGGATCCGTGGCACTCTCGGGAGCAGGGAGACAGGTACGTTTTTACGAGTAATAAACGTAACGAACATGGTGTGATGAGCATTATACCCAGGGTAAGGGTATTCTGGTAAACGAGGGCTCAAGGTATATGCGCTTGCGCCGCCAAAAGACTTTTACAAGGAAAAAGGCGCGGGCTTATTAGACGCCATTGGCGCGTAAGATGGATGATATGACGCTGAAGCTGAAGATAACTGCATACAAACATTAAGGCAGCAATTCCTCTACATGTCTAGGGTAAAACTACTATGTACCATAATACCAAATGTCCTTGGGCTGATATTACTGCTGGAACGATATGTCCTAGTTTGTTGTCCTGCATTCTAGGCAACGTCATCCATATGATAATTACAGCCGAGATGCTGGGAGCTGCTTGTTAGGGGTTGCAGCAGACGTCCCGAAGTGGTTCGGATGTCCAGATTTCAGGTTTTGAGTCCAAGAGAAGGATTTGTAATATTGGACAATGAATTGATGTAGTGTTTTTGACCGAAATCCGAGATAAATGATCAGGCTAGACTGAAAAATGGAAGGGAGACAAATTGCGACTGGGATTGTCCTTGAATATGCTTCCATAAGCTCGTATATATTGATATGCGGTCGAGAGGATAAAATAATATGCGGAAGTGGAAAAACACACCAAGGTAAATTTAAAAAGCGAAAGACGCGGAGGCACGGAGCTTCAAAAAAGGTTAGCCTAGAAGTAGTAAGCAGTCCCCATGGTGTACTGCCGCTATAAAATTGGAATGCGGCCGCTTTAATAAAGTCTCTATCATCAATTTGATTGTCAACCTCATCTTCAAAATATTTGCAGAGCATGAACAACAATGTCAAATAATCTCACTCCAAATAATACTTCATCTTCTTATTGTCCGTTTCTAAGCAAATAGGAGTGTGTTCATCTAACACCGATTGCAACATAATTCGGATTTTGTCATCAACCACATCATACATAGATTGATCGAATTAATTTTTCCCATTCCCAAATGTCTATTGACCTCAATTGGGAGACATTGACTACAGGACCTGATGGAATTGCGCTCGCAGAAAAGATCCGAGACTTTGTACATGCCAAGTTCCAGACCGTGACCTTGCCCCGCTTCATCAAGGGTGTTAAGGTTCACACTTTCGACTTTGGTTCAATTGCTCCAGAAATTGAACTAAAGGATATTTGTGATCCATTGCCCGATTTCTATGAAGATCTAGATGATGATGATGGGGGAGACGATGAAGATGACGAGGGCTCTAATAGTTCTCAAACAGACGAAGAGAATGAGGCTGCAAAGACTTTGAGAGAGAGAAGGAAGATGGATCGTGTAGAGAGGACAGCTAATGGTTCATCAAATGTATCAAACCCTCCTTCATATATCGATACCCGATATCCTGGTTTACGATCAATGCAAGGTTCTGGTGACAACGGAAGTCCTTTTCTGGGTGTTAGCACACCTGGTATTCCAGGTGGAACATCAAATCTGAGTTATTTCCACTCTCAATTAGCTAGTGGATTTTCCGGTACTCAGACCCCATTAGCCGCCGTTGCCGGTGCACACTTGCCCCAAGGATGGCCGGACCGTCCTAGCCCATCTCTACATCTATCTGCTCTCCGTAATCAATCTCATACATCTTTATCTCACACGGCGAGCGAAAGGTCCATGACCCCTCCACAGATTGCGGATCTAAGCCAGCAATCCATACGCGAGAAGGCCAGTGTATCCACTCTCGCTGCCTCCTCTTCGACGACCGGGCCCGTAACTCGAGACGGCGCCCCCGAGAAAACGATCCCAGAAGAACATACCAGTGAAAGCGAAGAGCCAACTTCACCACCACGAAGATTTCGAGAGCCCAAGGCGGAAGATCTCCAAACCGTATTCCGTGTGCGATATTCTGGAAACATCAGACTCTCACTCACCGTCGATATCTTACTCGACTATCCCATGCCGAGCTTCGTAGGCATTCCAGTGAGATTGAATATCACAGGGCTGTCTTTTGACGGAGTGGCTGTTTTGGCATACATCCGCAAGAGAGCTCATTTCTGTTTTCTATCGCCTGAAGATGCATATGCTGCTATTGGCGCAGATGAAAAAGAGACAGGGGGCTCGGCTGGTATGAAAATGGGAGCTCTTTTGCACGAGATCAAGGTCGAGAGTGAAATTGGACAAAGGGAGAATGGCAAGCAAGTACTCAAGAATGTGGGTAAGGTAGAAAGGTTTGTCCTTGAGCAAGTCAGACGCATCTTCGAGGATGAATTTGTGTACCCTAGTTTCTGGACATTTCTGGTATAATATCTCAAATGAATTTCATCTGACGTCAAAATATTAAGATTATCAACAGAAGCAGCGTCGATCAATTGAGTAAGTTGGAATTGACACAGCTCAATACCACAAATTCCTAAGATTGAAGAGCAGATTGAATTAACTTGAGAATAATGGTAGCCGACACCCCTGTCCAAGATCAGCCCTGTGCACAGAATGAATATCGAATGGCAATCAGCGTCCAAGCCAATTACTCTAATGTTGATGGACGTCTCGAGTTAAGCTAGGGTCGACTTGAATCCTTGATATGCCGCATTCATATCCAACTCCAGCTCCCTGGCTTTGTCCTCACTAACCTCCTCGGTTGCTTTCATCTGATTCAAGGCAATAAGCCACTGAACAATCTTCCCCCTCCCATCAAAGTCCCTGTCCGTAACCTTATTTACACTTTGTATGACGTCTGACAAAAGCGGATGTAGTTGATCCTTCGCTAACAATCCTAACTTAAGCGCATCCAAAAATGTTATGAAATCTTGAGTAGCTTCGAGAATTAAAGTCCCGCTGGTCCCATTGTTGTTGGACGTAGACACATTGATTGGGGGTGCAGTAACGGTGCTAGGTAAACCTATTCGAATCCTTTCCGTGGCTCTAGGGACATCTATCTGTAAAGAATCAGAGTTAGTTATCGAAGAGTTACAATTAAAATTATAGGAGATACGCACATCCCATTCATTCTTGAAGGTCTCCAAGTCCACAAATTCTCTGGCGACACTTTCATCTGCTAATATAGCTTTGTATTGCTTCAATAATCGATCGCAAGTCTCAGTATAATCCAATTCCGATATCGCATCCTTCAGATAAGCTCTTTCGAGTTGGTCTAAAGTGATTATAATACTAAATACTTCTGCGAGCGAGTCTTGAAGGTCGCGCTCTGCTCTAGACTCTGCGAGCTTCACTTCCTAGAGTCTAGAATGAGCCGGGGCATTTCAATAGGAAGACAAAGTCTTACCTCGTCCAAGTTTATGGTTGCAGATAGTGCGGTATTTGGTATATAACTATGAGGTGTAGGTGCATACGCCGGCTGTCTGTTTTGATACATATTGTCTATGGAGTATGATTGGTATGCTTTCGAGCTTGGGGTCTATCGCAATGGCAGGTTGTTGGTGGGGGAGCTTAGGCGTCGCAATTGTGCCTTTTGACAAGTAACATTCCGCAGCCCAGGAACATTGAGTTAAATTATGGACAGAATATGCTTAATAAATTTAATCAATGCATGATATGATTTTCCTCATTCTGTTCAGGAATATAGAAAATAATTCGAGATATTGTTGATAACTGCTTCGCTGCTATGGAAGATGGAAGATTTCCATACTGGGAGTGATTGTTAAAGCAAATAGAGCTTTTGCACTCTCACCGCCTTTGATACGCTATATCGGTGCTAGCTTATCGCTGTAAAGATTTCCCTCTCAAAAAAATCTTAGAATTTATTTTGCAACTTCATTACCAAAAACTTCAATTCCACCATGGCGAAAAGTACCAAAAAGTCCACTCGTAAATTCGAGAAGAATCACCTCAAGGATACATTGGAAAAGCGCAAAGATGGAGCAAAGTATAAGCAGAGACAACAAATGAAAGCAAAGCGAACAGCACGAAATGCTAAGGATGCCGAATTTTTGGGAGGAAAAGAGGGCGCAGAGGAAGGTTCAAAAGCCAAACCATCTGCGAAAGAGGATGCATTCGGGAAGATGAGCGTTGATGATTTCTTCCAAGGTGGATTTGAAGTTCCAGAAAAACTTGAAAAAAAATCGAAAGCAAAGAAGGGGGCCGAGAAATTGGGAAAAAGGAAGAGAACTGAGCCCGAGGAGGAGGAAGAAAACGAATCTTCATCTGATGATTCAATTGGGGAGGCTCCAGTAATGAGTGACAGCGAAGATGGTGATGATGATGAGGAAGGATTGACTGGTATGAGCAAGAGTGCCATGGATGCTCTCGCTGAGAAGGATCCGGAATTTTACAAATATCTCAAGGAGAACGACCCAGAAACTTTGGATTTCGAGGACGATGCGGATTTTGCTGAGGTTGACGAATTAAGTGGCGATGAAGACGAACAACCACAAAAGAAGAAACAAAAGAAGTCGAAGAAGGCAAAGAAAGAAGAGGTGGCAGAGGAGGAGGAGGAGGAGGAAGCTGAAGAGGAAGATGCCTCAGAGGTCACAAAAGCAATGGTGAAGAAGTGGAACAAGGCCATGACCGAGCAAAAGTCTCTACGGGCCATGCGACAAGTTGTTCTAGCATTCAGAGCAGCTGCGCATGTCAATGAAGACGACGGGAAGGAATACAAATATTCAATATCAAATTCTGATGTCTACCACGAGCTCTTGCTTATTGCTTTGAAGCAAGTTCCCGAGGTTCTCAATCATCATCTTCCGGTCAAGGACACTGCGGCTGGCAAAGTCCGAGTATCAACGGATTCGAAAAAGTTCAAGACGCTGTCGCCCCTCTTGAGATCACACATTACCTCTGTTCAACATCTCCTCTCTTCTCTTTCCGATGCCTCTACCCTCAAACTCACACTTTCCTCAGTCATACCACTTCTTCCATATCTTTTATCGTTTAAGAAGGTTCTCAAAAATGTCGTTAAAACTGTGGTAGACATCTGGTCCGATGCCTCGAGCACAGAAGCAACCAGAATCACTGCTTTCTTGGTCATCCGACGCTTGGCAATAATTGGTGATGCTGGATTAAGGGAAGCTGTTATGAAAACAGTTTACCAGGGTTTGCTCAAAGGAAGCCGGAATACCACTATACATACGATCCAAGGAATAAATCTTATGAAGAACTCCGCTGCTGAATTGTGGGGAATCGATCAAGGTGTTGGATATACCACCGGTTTTACATTTATTCGACAATTGGCAATCCACTTGCGAAGCAGCATCACAAACAACCAGAAGGAATCATACAAGCAAGTCTACAACTGGCAGTACGTCCACTCTCTTGATTTCTGGTCGACTGTTCTAGCCGAGCACTGCAATTCTTTGAAGGAGGCCGAAACAGGAAAAGAATCCCAACTTCGGCCGCTCATATACCCAACTGTTCAAGTCACACTTGGAGCTATGCGTCTCATTCCAACTTCCACTTATTTCCCACTTCGATTCCACTTGATTCGTTCATTACTTCGATTGTCCCGAGCCACTGGAACATACATTCCTTTAGCATCTGTTTTACTCGAGGTACTTAATTCCGCGGAAATGAAGAAGCCTCCGAAGCCGAGTACACAAAAGTTCTTCGATTTTACATCCAATTTCAAAGCTCAAAAGTCATATCTTCGTACACGAATTTACCAAGATGGTATTGGAGAGCAGGTGGCTGAATTGCTTGCCGAGTTTTTCGTCCTCTGGTCTACTAGCATTGCACTTCCAGAACTCACATTGCCAGTTGTCGTCATGTTGAAGAGATGGCTTAAAGATGCTTCAAACAAGAGCTCTGGGAACAAGAATAGCAAAGTGAATTCCATGTTTGTACTCCTCATTCAAAAATTGGAGGCAAACTCGAAATGGATCGAGGGAAAGAGAGCTAAGGTTGAGTTTGCGCCCAATGATCGAGCTGGAGTGGATGGCTTCCTGAAAGGATTCGAATGGGAGAAGACTCCACTGGGAGCATACGTTGTTGGACAAAGGAAGCAGAGAGAAGAGAAGGCAAAGATGTTGGAAGAGGGTAGAAGGGAAGAAGATAGAAAGAGAAAGTTGGAGAGGGAGCAGGAAAAGGAAATGGGTAGTGATGACGATTCTGAGGTGGTATCAGATGAGGAAGAAGACTCTGAAGCAGGCTTTGAGGATGAAGAGTAAATTTTGTTACTTGTGATCGTCGTCTTTTTTTTTCTTCGGAAAAGTGTTGGGAACATCTATGTCGGGAGTTTTGGTGGCCAAGAATTGCATACCTCTATGAATGGTATGTTGTATGACCAAAATTAGAAGTAAAGCTATAGCTATATCTCTAGTTTTAAAATGAATTCGTATTAATGCAGCTGGCTACGGCCAACGATTCTTATCTGCGACCAATCTTTCAAAGAGCTTCATGTGAGAATTCTACTAGCGATTATCAAGTGCGTTCAGACACAAGGAAATGAGCTCTCCATCATCTATTCATCTATGCAAAATTCAAAAATAATACTAAATATCTGGGCAATCTTCCATCGCTTAAGATGCATAGCCAATCAACTTTGGCGTGCGAATTTTATGGTTCTTGATTGGTCAGTGCGGAGCCAAATATCCTGGGCTTTAACGACCCTTTCAATGTATCGCTCTTATGCACATGGTTTTCAGTTATGAATTTCTCCAATCATTGTTCTAAGTAGACAGTGGGAGTATCTGAGGTATTTCTTCAAAGTTTTCACTAAGCGACGATTCTTTGCCTCTCCAACAAAAGCCGCAGCCTATCAGACGTAGAGCCTCTAGGATAGTTCAAGTACTGTGGTGGAACCTCCCTGCATATTGTTATGCAGGGACTCCAATTCGACAAGCGCCCATGTGGTGGCTTCGATAGGTTGATTGGTTTCTTGAATAACTTGGGTTAATCGAGCACGTTGTTGCTTCGTTGAGTGATGAGGGGCACTGGTGCTGATCATGATAGTTACGGAAAATCGATTGTGTTAGATACTTTACATTCTTTTACCCCTCCTCATCTTTCTTCTTCCTTCTTCCTGTCATCGTTGATATCTTTCAACCCGCAGGATCGAATACTATCAACTACGTATCAAATATCTTTGCAAAAGCAATGAGAGAGTATCATGGCTTCTCTTACCCTTAACATGCTACAGGAACCAAGAATCCAAATCTTCCTCTTAGGAGCAACTTTGTTTCTCTTCATCGTTTTTTTCTTAACTACTACTTTTACCTCCAAAAGCTCAGAACAAGAAGAAGAAATCCCAAGCGCGTTTAAATCTTTCCTCAAATTCTTCTACGCCTCGTTTCTCAAACCACATAATGGAGATGGAACTGAGAATGGCCAGCAAGATGCTCTGGAAAGTTTTTACAAAGCACAGGCGGGTGTCTATGATGCGACGAGGAAACGGTTGTTGAGGGGAAGAGAAGATATGCTGGCGCTGGTGGCAGCACAATTGGTTAATAAGGAGAACAGGGAACATAGGCATGAGACGAGACGGATTTGGGTGGATGTAAGTCTTTTTTTTTAGATCAACAAGCTGAGCATACCTTTCACTGCTCAGACACCATTGAATCTTCAAATATTCCAATAAACTAATAATATCGAACAGATTGGCGGTGGAACCGGATGGAACATCGAAGCCATGTCTAAATATGTTTCAGTCCCAGAGTTCTTCTCCAGTATTTATCTTGTCGATTTTTCTCCCAGTCTCTGTGAAGTAGCACGAAAGAGATTCCAGCGTCTTGGCTGGAAAAATGTCAAAGTCGTATGTCAGGACGCTCGTACCTTTCGTCTCGAAGATCATGAGGATGTAGATATTGGAAGTGTTGACTTCTCGCAGTCGCCTACCTCAAATTATTTCTCGGATTCCCATGGTGTTGGTGGTGCGGATCTTATTACTTTGTCCTACAGTCTATCTATGATTGTGAGTTTTCATGTTGCGCTGGATATCAGGATGCCTCGATTGCTAAGTATATATAGCCAGACTTTTATTCGGTAATCGATTCTTTGGCAAAATTACTTGCTCCCACGGGAACAATCGGAGTTGTAGATTTCTACGTCCAATCCATTGTGGATCTCAGCTGTAGAAACTACACCGGCGGCATGATAAACCGCCATGTGAATTGGCTAGGAAGGCTATTCTGGCGAGCTTGGTTCGATGTCGATCGTGTGAATCTGGAGGCGGGTCGAAGAGATTACCTCGAATATCGATTTGGGACTGTCCTCAGCGCAGACTCGAGAAATTACCTTTTAGGTTCGATTCCTTATTACATGTGGCTCGGTTGTCAAAAGAAACCCGCATCTTCACTCGCCGCTCCAAATTATCCCCATGAAATAGTCGAACGGCTTGATGCTGCTGCAACGGAATCTCCATATTTATCTCCAATCAATCATACCAAAGCACTATCCCGCAATATCGACAGATCAACACCACCGGAAATACGATCCAAAGCATTCGAAGCCGCCATTGTAAATCTATCTGCGAATCTACCACTCCCCTCTTTCTTCTACCAAAATCATCACTGGCGAATCCATTACGACGAACAACTTAAAAAACATACCCAATTCAAACAAGAATACATCTACGCCTTCACCTGGGAAGACACTCGCGTGGACGAACGACTCCTTAACATCACCCACGACGACGTAATCCTAGCAATCACAAGCGCAGGCGACAACATCCTCTCCTACTCCCTCAAATCGCCACGCCGAATCCACGCCATCGATCTAAACCCCAACCAAAACCACCTCCTGGAACTAAAACTCGCCGCCTACACCGCGCTGCCCTATTCCGATTTCTGGAAACTCTTCGGTCTAGGAAAACATATCCATTTTCGGGACCTACTCCTCACTCATCTCTCGCCCCATATGTCTTCACGCGCTTTTCAATACTGGCTAAACCATACCCAAGTTTTCACAGACAATTCTCGCGGCTTATACGATACGGGTGGTTCTCGCCACGCTATCCGCATCATCCGTCTCTTGTCCCAAACACTCGGTTTCAGCCGTGAGATCACAGCTCTACTGCACTCCAAAACACTCAACGAGCAACGCGAGATTTGGAAATATAAGATTCGTCCTATAATCATGAGTCGACTATTTGCCTACCTCATCGTATCCCAAGAGAAATTCCTCTGGAACGCACTCGGGGTACCGAAAAACCAACTCCACATGCTAGAAGCGGATTATATCGCGTCTGAGAGCGCGGCGCGAAATGCGTCGCCGTTGGAGTATTCGGAAACGGATTTGAAGAGGAGTAAAGGGCGCGCGGTGTGGGAATACATGGTTCAGACGCTGGATCCGGTGATTGAGAGTTCGGTGATAGGGGAGGAGAATCCGTATTATCTTGTTTGTCTTCAGGGATTTTACACGCGGAAATGTCATCCGGATTATTTGAGGCCGGGGGCTCATCGCACCTTGTCGCGTCGTGGGGCGTTTGATGGTTTGAGGATTCATACAGATGAGATTGAGGAGGTGCTGCGGAGGATGGCGCCGGGTACGCTTACTATTGCTGTTGTGATGGATAGTATGGATTGGTTTGATCCGGGGGCCGAGGCTGCAGAAATGCAGATTATAAAGTTAAATAAGGCATTGAAGATGGGTGGCAGAGTATTGTTAAGGAGTGCAGCGTTGACACCGTGGTATATTGCCACATTTGAGAGATTGGGATTCAGGGGTAAGAGAGTTGGTGCGAGAATTGGAGGGGCTTGTATTGATCGGTTAGTAATTTTATGCTCGGGATAGATGGAATTCTGCTAATTGGTTTAATATCCAGTGTTAATATGTATGCTTCCTGCTACTTACTAACTAAAGTCGAGGATCTGGAACCATTGACTCCGGCATCTAGTCCTGCGGGTATTTCAGGCAGACAAGGATCCATGGATTTGGAGAAGTTGGAAATATAACTCTTCGACAGCGTGAAATGCCACAAAACAGCTGCGAAAAGTCTAGATGGTGGTAGTAGTAAAAGGATCCTTTGTGGAAGGCCGATGAGGAGTAAATCGCTTTGATCCATTAACTTTGGTTGTAGCAGATAGGAAAATTTCTTCATAGCAATACTATATCATACCTCTGTCCCACCTTCGATGAATCTGAGAAAACACCCAGCTTGAGTTGATCAAGACTCATCGTCATGTATTTGTATTAGAGAAAAATCAACGCCAAACGTCTTTTTTAATTTCGCAAGAACCTTTTTCCATACTCCTCTACAGAAAAATCCCAACTGTCCAGTACACATGGGATATTCCTTTGATAGTGCTCCAACAAATGTTCTTTCACATACAAATTTGAACATAATGCTCTTCAAGAACGATAATCCAAATTTATCTCTCCACTGATAGGATTACATAAGCACGTCTTCCACCGAGATAGAGACCTTGTGTTAGTAAGATTACAACGAGCTGCACATGCCACAGTCAGGTTCGGCTTGTAACAGAACGAATTTCCCACAAATTTCCCAAAAAATCATTCAATAAGTCTATAAAATCTCGAAGCGATTGTCACCATCCAGCTCACCTACCATCAACGAGCCCACCGTCTCTCTACCGAATCCCCCAGAACTTTCCTCTACATCCCAGCCCCGGCCTTTTTCACTCGAGATTCTTAATTCTACTGCACATCTGTACCGGGATGCACAGACATTCCAAAAGGTTAAGCTTCCAAATCATGGTTGCTGGTTAGTATTCTGGTAATAGCAATATTCACGAGAGTACTTTTAGCTTTGGATCTTGAAAATCCGGCATGTAACTGCAATACGTATGTTAAATTCTAGGTGCTTTTGTGCCTGGAAGACGGCTTCTAGAAGCTGCATGGCTGGCTAAATCGGAATATATGTTGTCAACAGCATTTGACCTCAAGAACGAGCCGCCTGAATGAATGTTTAGGCAGGTATGTGCAATGAAACGTCATACAATAGCAATCCCTGTTAATTATGGATCTCAGAACCCATTGTTCTAAAGTGAAACATTACTGAATGGTGATGAGAAGCCAGCATATTGTTCTCGACATTCAAGTAAGCTCTAACTCGGTCAGACCCAGGACGGAGCTAACAACTCCATCGAGCCACTACGACGGTATTATAGGCCGGTACATTCGGCGAGCTTTCTCGAATGATAACTGAAACTTCTGAGTTACGAAGTTTGGCCATGGGTATAACCTCCGCTGCTTGGCTGGAAGGACATACGAGCTGATGCGGGACTTTAACCCCGGATATAAAGCCAGGGTGTTGAGGCTTCTTAGAATTGGCTGGGCGAAGCGGATGGGCAGGGAAACATTTTCTTAGTGGGACTTGATTAATAACATAGGAGAGTCGAAGTACACGAAGAACAAACACTTGGGTGGAAGAGAGCTTACGCACTTCTGCAGTTATACAATTGACAGCGAAAGGGAAAGGTAAATGGTGTGATAAAAAACATGTTCGCTAAAAAGCAGTGCAGACGGGAAGATATAACCGGGACGTATCCATGCGTCCCCAAACAGGTGAAAATTAATGGCGACGTAGGATAGGAAAAATACGGACATCTCTTCTCATTTACTTCGTAATCGACTCTCCGGCCCGCTCCCAACATATAGTTGTTTCTCAACATTGACAAACCTAGTTTAATTCAATCTATCTCCATACGATTGGAATAGGGAAAACCATGAATTCCGTTGTACGTTTCCTTGTCGGGAGTGCCACGATGCTGCTCTCGATTCTACAACCCTGTCAGTATTTGTCTCGCAACGAAATGGATCAAAGTTTACTTGCTTGGTTTAACGCCTTTACCAAATCCAAATATTCCCAACAGGGCACGAACAGGCCAAAAGGTTCCAAATTTCACAGCTAGTGCTGCCCATACTACGAAACCGCTAACATATGGGTGCTGGCGAACGACAGGCCCCACAATTTCCAACAATTGTTTTGCAGATTGGCTAGGATCTTCAAGAGCTCTCAGACCAGCTTGCTTCACAGTGTCCATGTGTCTGGGGGCATCCTGATATAACTGTCGTGCTGCAACCTTCGCAGTGCCCAAATGCCTGGGAGCATCTTGATATAACTGTCGTGCTGCAACCTTCGCAGTGCCCAGATGTCTGGGAGCATCTTGATATAACTGCCACGCCGCTACTTTGGACCGTTCTATGAGGATTGGCGTTTTCTCTATAGCAGAGTCGAGTGCAGGTTGAATCTTAGCAGCAGCCTTTACGGCAGCCTCTCTCCCACTTCCATATGCCCCTGGAGCCTTGTCGAGTACATAATGAATCGTCTTTTGAGCTTCCACCATAGCTTTGGCATAAAGTGTCGATGAATTTTCGGCCATGACTGTTGTATCCTGATTGTAGATGAGAAGTAATTTTGGATTTTGAAAAAGATAAGGTCGGAGCATGAGGCAGACACAACATAGAAAAGATGACACCGCATACACCCCATACTGCGGGGTAGCACAACCTACACCTCCACTTCCTCTACAGTCATGCAGCAGGAGACCATGTGGCTTGATTTCAACCACTCGATGGACGTTTTAGGTGGTATAGAGGCTGTTGATTTGGTTATGATGTACAAGGGTACAAAACAGCTGTTTGAAGGTATACTCGAGTATTATTGATTGGTGTTGAGTTCATCTCAAAGACTGGTGGACTGGTGGACTGCTGACTCAAGCGCGGAGCCCGGAGCACAGACCATTGAAACCCCCAAGCTACCTAAGATTAGAATTGAAATTGGGGGCGGCCGCCAGTCCGATGCCCCTGAAACTAAGAAATTTGCTACTGTATTTCCCCAAATTTAGCGGGCGCCTATCCTCCAATCTCTCTCCACCCGCTCTTATCTTCAAGTCAATTGTCTCAACACATCCCACCTCCGTTCAATTTACATTTTTTTATTTTTTATTTTTTTCCCAAAACATAATATCAGAATGCACCTTTGTTCTTCGTAGAGTTCATCAATGCGATAATCCACAATGGCAACCACTATTCACGAAACACCAGAGTGGGAAACTCCAACACCGAAGCAATCTTTCCTCAGCAAACATAATCCCTTCTCAAACCCAAAATCGTTACTTCCCACCACGAAAGAGAGATCTTCGGATTCATTGGATCATGCTACTGCGACAGGAACCTCTGGAAAGTCTACATTAACTGAGAGTTTTAATCGTGTGTTGCCTGGAAATCGCACATACTTTGGAAGGAGTCGCAAAGTATTCTTGTTGATTGTAGGAGGAATAATTGTATTGTTACTTGCGTTGATTCTTGGATTGGGACTTGGTCTTGGGCTGAAGCATTCATCGTATGTGTATTTGACAATTTATATGATCAATTGCTCATCATTCTTCAATTCTGCGAGTGCACGAATTTGACTTGCGCAACAGGTCAATTTTGTGCTACTTCCACGGTACAATTGGTCGAAATCAAGTACTAATCTGCAAATAAAGGTCGAAAGCACTACCTCTTCCCTCAAACGGTGGAATATTCACAGGAGATCTCACATACTATGCACCAGGTCTCGGCGCATGTGGGATTACATCCTCATCTACTGAATCCATTTGCGCCGTATCCCACATCATCTTTGATGCTGCTTCAACCAGTTCAAACCCCAATGCCAATCCTCTCTGCGGGAGAAAGATCAGGATAACCCGGCAGAAAGATTCGGGCGCAGGGAATAATACAGTCGATGTAACGGTTGTAGATAGATGTGTTGGATGCAAAGCCGAAGATTTGGATTTAAGCATCACGATTTTCGAAAAGTTGGCGCTAGAAGCAGAGGGTAGGGTTACTGGAAGCTGGGCCTGGTTACAGTGAGCTGCAATACAGGACTACTTTTAAGCGATGCCATTTAATATCAAGATACCCTGGACTTTTTCTTTCTTTTGGGCAGGGCTTGGTATATGATTCAGCATGGATTGTGGTTTTATTAATTTGGCGACGGAGATACCCTGGGTTTGGGTATGATTTGGATCAGATAAATGGTTATATAATATTGTGAATGTCCCATTAGGTCAATATTTCAAGTCTTGTAATGCGTTGAGACATTCATGATCGAAATGCAAGAATACCACATTAGAACTCTGGTGCTCTTGGAATTACTCGAATATAAAGCAATAGTTTTGCCAGCCTCTGATTAAGAGGGAATTCAGTTATTCACTCTAGTATCTATGTTATGAGATCAATGGTCTGTTATTACAATGATAATTTGCCGCTCCTCCTATTCTGAATCACGTTGCTGGACATCTGTTTTTGTTGAACTATAGCTTATTGATGCGCTTACTACTATCTTTTCCCTTGCTTATGCTCCCGCAGCTCTTAGTGCGATCAGGACCGGACCTCATCTATCTTCACAATCGGGAGATACATATACACCTCCCCTTTTTCAGGCGAGAGATTCATTGCTCTAAAGTTCGAGGCAGGAGGGGTTTGGAAAGTATAGGTGAGCCTAAGATCATCCTATATATAATCCATTTCCAACCAATATTCAAGATTCCCTCACCATATCAATGACTACACTTACTACTTCAAACAAGCTTGAAGCCCCGGGAGAGATAAATAAATGCTGGAATCACGTGTCAACACACACGTGCTCCTCCAAGTGGATTCCAACATTTAGCTTCTCATCTTACCATTCATAACCCTTGTTAAAATGGAGCTCCCCCGCAGTTGAAACAGTTGTACTCCGTGCGGCCCGACAAGCACTAGAAAAGTACACGACGCCTCAACATCTTTCGTCTAAAGTTTGGTAGTATATTAAAGCTTGGCATCACTCCTCGTTACTTACACTTTTGTACACAGTCAGCTCTCGTTGAGATCATATTTTGCTTCGTCTTTTTGATAAATCGGATCTTCAAGTGGTGTAATTTACGGCTACTGTATTCATTTTTGGATAATTACATGATAGGGATTGTATTTACATTGACACGCCGGTTTGCTCCCCTCCTCCTTAAACCGTCTTTCCCTTACATTTTACAGATATTGAAATTTCAAGCAATTTGAACAAATTGGAATTTATTTTTACATACAACAATATCCATCTAAAGAATCGTCAAATATGGCTTGGATATCAAGAGGTCAATCCGGTTTCGTCCAAGATACCCCTAATGGACACACATCCGCCGTCCCAGCCATTGCCACTCATTGCGGCTCCCTTTGGTGTCTCTGGAGTGACCCATCAGGCGACTTATACTACGCCATTGGTGACAATGATACCTTCCAAACACGAGTTCGCTTTCCCGACCAAGGAATTCCGGTTATGGCTGAGCTTCTCGGCCGTCTTCATGCCATCATCGTAAGAGCTGACGGGAAAATTGCTCATTATGAATATAACGATGCGGAAAAAGATTGGGATGTTCCTACTATCCTTGACAGCGGGCCTGGACTGTGGACAAACACTACACCGGCGCTGATGAGCTATAATAACAATTTGATACTGGTATATATCCAGAATTCATACTTGTATTATTCAACATGGACATTAGATTCCGAGGATCAACCAATCTGGAAATATCCTCAGGAAGTGAGTGGGATTAGTAAGGTATCTGGAATACCTGCATTGTTTGTGTTGAATGGAGATTTACATGTGCTTTGTTCCTCTTTAGATGAGGATCGCACGATTCTCGGCTTCAAATATTCTTTGCCGGAAGATGTATGGAATTCTTGTGATGATGTTAGTGAGGGAAAGGCTGCACAAGGTGTTTCTGCTACTTCCTATGGTGGTAGTGCGTTTTTGGCTTTTCAGGAAAATGGTCCCGGGGATACTTCTCATGTTATTTATATGAGCGAGTATAAAGATGGGATGTGGCATCCTCAAGAACCTATTGCTGGTCAAGCTTCTTTTGACCCTCCACAATTGGCTGTGCTTAATGGGAGGATTAATTGTATATTCAATTGCAACGATGATGACAGGGAATTATTGTGGTATTCAAGATCTTTGTTGGATTACTCTTTGAGTTCTTGGATGGCGGAAATTCCTGATGATACTCTGCTATCAAATATGACCATCCCTGGAACCCATGATAGTAAGATATCTTCCTTCTATTCAATACCTACAAATCACACTAACAACTACTCAAACAGGCTGCGCAGAATCCAACATCCCTTTCGTACGCACTCAATACCTCTCCATAAAATCCCAACTAAACGCCGGTCTCCGCTTCCTCGATCTCCGCGTACGCGTTCAC
Source organism: Sclerotinia subarctica (assembly GCA_025389085.1). Taxonomy (NCBI): domain Eukaryota; kingdom Fungi; phylum Ascomycota; class Leotiomycetes; order Helotiales; family Sclerotiniaceae; genus Sclerotinia; species Sclerotinia subarctica. The sequence continues at coordinate 81,700 of QRFI01000011.1, read as the reverse complement.
ACAGAAGATGATCAACTCTACATGTACCACGGTGGCATCCCCATAAATATGCCCTTCTACCTCAAATTTGATTTCGTCATGCAGGAAGTATTTGATTTCCTCTCACAACACAGCCAAGAAACAGTCCTAATATCCATCAACAACGACGATACCTCAGGCAAAGAACCCCCTTCGGTTTTCTACTCCGCGGTCGCTAAACATATTACATCTATCCCTCCATATCCTTCCGGAGAACCCCGCTGGCTAACATCAACCGCACCTTCAACACTCGGTGGCGCGCGCGGAAAAGCAGTACTATTACGTCGCTACAAATGTGAAGAAGATCTAGCTCCCGAGGAGAAAATGGGTTTAGATCTCAGTGGATGGTTAGATAATAATCCTGATTTCACTTTGCAAACAGAAAGCGGCGTGACGATTCATCTACAGGATAAATGGCAATACTCGCATAGAGTTCCGCTGAAAGGATTGGTAGAGAGTAAATATGAATATGTAGTTCATATGTTGGAGAAAGCGCGAGATGGCGCTGAGGATGAATGGTTTCTTAATTTTATGTCGGCCGTGGGGGATCCGGTGCAGAGGGGTGAGGTGGCGGAGAGTCATGTATGTTTTATCCACGCTCTCATATGTTCTTTTCTTTTCCTTCCCTTTCCTAGTCCTCCAACTTGCTATACTTTTCCTACCACTCCCTCTATCATTATTCCTTCATCTTCATCTTCCTCTTCCTCCATCGATTGCCAATTCCCAATCCGCTAACCCAACCCCAAACATCCTCAGTGGATAGCCGTAGGCGCGCACAGCAAATTCATTGGCACCTTTATCCAAGGTATGAATCCGACTCTTCGCACGAACTTTGATTGGGGGATCAAGAAACGCTATGGTGTTATTCCGATGGATTATCCGGAGTTGCCTAAGGATTCTGATTTGATCTCTTTGATTGTTGGGTGTAATATGTAGGAGGATGTGGATGGTTGGGATGAGAGGGGTGGGGTGTGTATAGATGGGATGGAATGTTGGTGTGGGAGGAAAGAAAGGGGGGAAGGGAATAGGAGGGAAGATACAAAATAACGGGAGAATAAAAAGAGAATAGATATAGATATATATAGAGGGATCTAAAAGCATTTAGATAAGTAGTTAGATAAAAGATTTCTTATAGATTGTTATACTTGCAAAGTTATATATGAGATAAATAATAGATTTTTTATTTATTTATTTATTTATTTATTTATTTATTTATTTATTTATTTATTTATTTATTTATTTATTTATTTATTTATTTATTTATTTATTTATTTATTTATTTATTTATTTATTTCACATCACATCACATCACAGCATATCATGTCATATCATATACACGATCACAGTCACCAAATCATTAAAACCATCTCACAAACCTCACCACACATACATCCACCTCAAAGTCAAAAATCCTACCCATAAAACTTCCCAAAAAAAAGAATTCTCATAATTCTCGCTGGTATGCTAACAACCTAAACAATACATACATGTATGCATACATGCATGCATGAATTCCCAAACCTTCGAATTCCTGCTCTGTGTTAAACTTATCGTATCAACGAGTCGAGTCTGGTACGTTATGGTATGATATGAAAGAGCACGGTATGGTATGTATACAAAAAAGCATCGATATCCATATCCATCCACACCATATCCCTCCATTTCCTCTTCCCATTCCCAAAGCAACAAGTCCAGATGCATGCATGTATACCATGTAATTGGGCATTTTCCCATCTGGATGCATAAGAGCAAGCAAGCAACCAACCAACCAGCCGCCAAAAGAAAAAAACAACCCCCAAACCCAAACCTAAACTCCTAGCCGAGGAGACAAAGACAAATCAAAAATAAATCAACGCCGAGAAACACTTCCCGATCTACTCATACCTACACCCACGTGCGCGAGACCGAACCACTTTCTTCCGTGGCCTGGTGTAGCTATCGAAGCAGCATTATTTCCTTTTTCCTTAACTGTGTGATTTCCCTTGCTGTTCTCCTCTGCTGTATCCGCTTGTGCATTTTCACGTCCTTCCCTGCCCATACCAGAACCCGAACCCGAAGCTTTAATACCCTTTTTCTCTGCGCCAGCTCCAGATATACGATCTCTCGCTACCTCATCACCATCATGAGCATCATCATGAGCACCATCACCTCCGAATCTTCTTCTTTCCCTCGCGCTCACCATCACACCCGCACACGCACTCCTCGGTCTCACTACATGCTCTCGTTGAATTTGCGTCGAGTGCGTTCTGTTTCTCGAAATAGGTGGTGGTGTTGCACTTCTCTCCCTCTCGACCTCCACATCATCCTCTTCAAAATATGTCGTCTTGTCAACCATATTCCCGCTTTCATCACTACCATCTAACTGATAGTTACTCAAGTCCGTTCGTCGACTGCTATATCTACTATTTCTCATCGGCATAGTTTGATACTTCGTCCTGCGGTCTATATTTGAATTGGAACTAGAACTCGAGGTTGAGTTTGAGTTTGAATTATTGGCAGGTGCAGTTTCTGATCTCCCAAAGAACAATCTCGTAGGCAGTAATCTCCTGAAATCCTTTTCCTTGCTTCCCTCTTTCTCCTTGGAGCTTTCTCTAGAGGGGGTGTTTGGAATACTCGCGGATACAGGCGCCAGCGGCATCTTAGTATTAGAATCATGACTCGTATTGATAGAAGCTGGAACATGTTTCTTCAATTTCGATGTAGCAGCTGCTAGTGAAGATCTTCGGTCCGGTGCAGGAGGCTTGGATGTTTTTTCATCTAGAGGCGTAGATGATCTTTCTATCTCCCTACCTGCAAAATGCCTCTCCCGACGATCCTCAACTCTAGATTGTGGCCTACGATCTAAATAACTAGAGGTAACTGTGCCATCACTTCTCGGATGAGTCTCAGCTTGAGATACCGTTCGAAGTATTTCGTAACGTCGAGCCGTAGAATTTGAAGCACGAGAACCAGAATTTGAGCCGGAGGGAACACGTGTTGCGGGATAATCATTATAAGTTCCGTCGCCACCCCATGCTCTCACAGTATCGCGCTCACGAGATGTAGTATTGAAGGAGAAGAATTCTGGCGTTTGGTTTCCGCCTCGAGGTTGGCGAGTGAGAGGATGAAGCTTGGTACCTTCGGTCGCACTGTCGGTACTGTAATTGGTTAAAGTATCTAATTCATCTGTCTCCATTGTTTCCGTATCCCATCCATGTCCTTCACGTCGACTCGTCACTGTCTCTCCAGCACTGCGTGGTCGTATAGATGTAGTCGACTGGTATGGATTGTAGGTAGCAGGAGGTACCGAGAATGTCGATGTATTATGAAGTAATGTAACCTCATCTTCATTAGCTTGACGTCTTTGATTCAAGGTATCATCAGAGTTCTTATAATTTCTCAAAGTGCCTGTGCTAATAGTATCTGGCGTAGGTGGTAACTTCTGCGATGTTTCGTATCCATTCCCATCAGTCGTGAGTTGAAGACTATCCTCCTTGAACCTTTGTCTATCCTGAATACTATCTCGTTTTTCCGATCGAGCTTTGAGTCGCATACTGGTACTGTTGTTGTATTGCTTTTCCAGATTGCTCCTAAGCTTTTCAAGGCGTTGCAATGGCGAAGCAGCAACATAGTTCATTGATAGGAATTGACTTCTTTTGCCACCAGAATGGGGTGAAGGTGATGGTATTCGCATAGGCATAGTTGAAGCTGGACGTTCATCAATCCACTTTTCCACTGAAGAGCTCGTTCGTCGATGTTGTTTTGGTGGAGATGCCTCAAAATCTTCGTTCACAGCAGATGATTTTTTGCCATAAATGCTCAAGAATGAACTCTCACTCAAAACACTTAATGAAGGACTAGCCATTCCACTTTCACTGCCTTCCTCTGGCAACTTTGGAAGAACAATATCGCTGTAATTGTTGGTGCTGGGAAGATATAAACTTCTCAAAGCTTCCACGCCTTCACTTTTCTCGGATAGAAACGAAGGCATCCTAGCAATAACTTGCGCAGTATCCTTCCCTTTGGGAGTTCTCGAAGTGTCTCTATCGAAGTTTGGAGGTGAACTTGGTATTTCCGTTTCGTTGCTGTGATCGTAGAAGTCACCTCCATATTGCGTCTCGAAACTTCTTACATCTTCTCGCTCCTGTAATAGTCTCCCAATTTGGGCTTCCAGTTGACAAATGATACCAACAGCTTCTTCGACTGCCTGATCCCTTTTCTCTAGCTCTTTGAGTAATGCTTCATTGACTTCTTGCATTTCTGTCTGATCCTGAATCTGGCTCCTCAAATGTTCTAATTCCGCTTCTAAGGCTTCTTGTCTCTGTCGCCGATGGAAAAGCTCTAGTTTTAGATCGAAATTCTGTTTATGTAAGGTCGAGACAGTCTGGATGAAAATAATTAGTACTTATATCACCAAATACAAAGCTAACCAAGTATAAAAAAATCTTCACCTCTTCCATTTGCTTGACACCCATCGACTTCTTCCCCGGTTGACCCACTCCACTTGAGCTCGGTCTTCTCTCCTCCCTCTCCCGCATAATCCCACTACCACCACTACCCCTATTGACTGGCGAACTTTGAATTTCCCTAGCCATATTAATACTCCCACCAAAATCCCCACTCAACCTCCTCTCCCTTCCCTTCCTCTCCCTCAACCTCTCTTGCAAGAAAGTCGCCCCACCCGATTGCGCACTCATTCTTCCGGACCCCAAAGGCAAATGTGCACTTGAACTATTCGTACTCTGCGACGAGACAGTAGGTGTTGGCATATTTATTCGTGTATTGTTACTTGAAGAACTGGTCGCGGAATCATGGTAGAGTGGCATGCGTGGTGTTGAAGATATGCGACTTCTTCGCGACCCTTGACTGCCATTTTCCATGTTCGGAAGATGGTACCTTTTTTCTGTCAGATTTATGTTTTTGTTTTTGCTTTTGCGATTGTTATATAGACTTTTTGTCTTTGGTGGACTTGGATTGACTAGGGTAATATGCCGTATTCGTTGTATATTAAAGCAAGGAAGGGCCGTACTAAAGTTGTAAATTTGGAAAGACGGGATGATCAGATAAATCAAGTATGAAATATCAGTTTTGACCTAAAAAATGAGTGTATTTTGTGTACTATGGTTGAACTGAGTGTATTCTCGTTTGTTACCACCCAAGAGTGATTGATCTTCCTCACATGGATATCTGCTGGGTACAGGAAGATCTATGCATATGCATGCAGTGCTGCTGCAGTGCACAGTATTGACCCAAAAATGAAGCTTGGGAATTTTGATCAAAAGAATTCAATCAAGCTCATATGTAAGTTGATGTTGTTGTATATTAAAAGCCACCGCCCCCAAAAAAATGATTGACAATAGTGAAAAGTTTTGGTTTGTTTGGTTTGTTTTGTTTTGTTTTGTTCCACTCTCTTTTGGTGGAATGTAAAAGTGACACAACCAGGCGTTTCCAGGCCGATGACCTTCTCCCATATAAGACCTCACACCCCAACTTTGTTTTCTCTGTTCAGAGTGAAGTGAAAAATATTGAAAGGAAAGAAGTGAAAGCTAGTATCTTAGTTTGTATGAAGAGGAACAGAAATAAGGTTTTGAAGTGACATATGGCCACATTGTAACTTCTCATCTTATCCGTCCTACATTTCTCTTCGTCTGAACTATATGTTGATCAAATTGTAGGTATGAAGGGATTGTCAGATATCAGTTATCAGTCATCACATTTCTTCTTTTCTTTTTCCCCTTTCAACACTAACATGCAACCCAGAATGCACAACACATAATAAACACCACTTGCACAAGATTAACTAATCGGCGACGACGGATCAACCCGCAACCTTGTAAGATCTTACCTTTTTAAACTTAACTTTCTCGAGAATATCTCATTGGCCCAGTTTTATATCCAAATGTAGGTAATCAATCTTACAAAGAACAAATATACAAATGAAATACACAAATATTGTGTTTCGCGTAGAGACATTATGTGCTACCAATGGGTAAATTCATCATTAATGACGCTTTTGGAATTTGGAGATTGAGATTCGAGAAAGAATATTTTAGACATCAATCAATAGATGGTATTTTCTTAGGTATCAAATCCTCTTTGTATGATGTTCATTGAATTCCAGGGTTTTTAGACCCATCTTCTTGAATGCAACGAATCTGATCCGTCTCTTGATCATCAGATTCCTCACCTCTAGTAAATCCCATCCATCCTTTGAGCTTTCTGTCCTGTTTAAATAACACACCCAACCCAACGGACAGCAATTATCCCTCAAAGAAAAGTATTCCCAGTAGAAATTATCCCTCCTCCCTCCTCATCCTCCCAACACTCCATCCAGCTCTTAACCCCCCTCCTCTCAATCTCTCCGAGTATTCCATACTATGCATATGATTACTCTAGAATCATCACCTACTCCTTCCGTCCGTTCCCTTCCCTTCCCTCCCCTTCCCTCCCCTTCCCTTCCTCCCATTTACACACACAAGATCTTACAAACCTTTCATTTTCCCAACTCAGAAGTAATCACCAACAAACAAACCCTCGATCACAAAAAGGGAAACCACACCTCTCACACCTCACAAACCTCAAACCCTCTTCTCCCCAAAAAGATCATTCCAAAATTCCCTAAACCCATACAGGGGCCTCTTGGAATCATAAACCGTAACATGACTCGCACCAAACTTCTCCATAATCCCACCGGGACGATGACTAATCTTCTCGACGAGTTCGCGGGCGGGTCTCGTCGCTCTTTCTTTAATGGTTTCAGCGAGCTGCGGTGCCACGTCCGCGTAACATGATTTGAGTTCACGCTCTAATGAAAAGTAAGGCTTCTTCGCTAGATCTGGTGCCATGAGATTGTAGGATCGCGTTTTGCTGTTTAAGTCTGCGATGGCGAGGTTGAGATATGATTGTTCGGCTTCCTCCCAGGATGGTATTCGGAATGGGGGCGGAAGTGCGGTGGATGGTAGGTCTGAAGGTGACTGTTTCTCGGACTCGAGAGGAGTAATTTTAGCGAAGTCTATTTCAGCCGCTTCTGCTTCTGCCAAGACTTGAACGATTGGTTCTTCATTGGACGAGGAGGTTGACACTTCTTGAATAATTTTCACCATCACTGGATCACTTGTCGCATTCGTAGGAACAGAGATTTGCTCTACGGCTCGCTTCTTAGGATTGTGAAAAGCTTCAGATCGTGCGTATATTTCTGCGGTTCTCATTTGCTCCTGCAATGTACCACCTCGACTTGCAATTGTTCTTGCAGCATGTCGTTTCCAGTCATTCCGCAACCGAGTCCTGAAAACATTTGCAGTTTTTACAAGTTCTTGTTGTTTCTCTATCCATGGTGGCACAATATCTTGTCGTTGTATCATCTTATTCATAATATATTCGGTGGTGTCGAGAAATGGATTGTCGGCTCTTGCATCTCGTTCTATCGCCTTTCCTCTGGGTATATTCTGCAAAGAGGTGATTAGTACAACGTCATCTCAGCAGAGATGGCGAAATTAGACTCACCTTGAACTGACCACGAGCAATAGCATCTTCAATTCTCTCATTAGCCAAAGCAGCCAAACCTCTAATCGAATTCGGCATGGCCCTCGCGCCGGGGGTAAATCTTTCTTTGAGCTCTCTTCTCATCTCCTCTCTCTCCTGCTCACTCATTTGGCCATCTTTAGAGATAGCATAAATTGAGGTTTTATCCCTCGCATTTGCTAATCTCTGACCAGGTCTCTGCTTAACCTGACCCTTCAATCTCAAATCCACAACTGGAGAAGGAATCTTTCCCGGCCCTCGTAAAGCAGGATTGAGAGGCTTCCTAGCATCATGCAGCATGCGAAGAACCGCATCTTCGGCTGCTTCTTGCCCAGTCCATGCCTGTGCTGTAGCGACATCCCGAGAACCACGACCAAGATTAGACGCAAGACTTGCTTCCGTGAACGCAGAGACGTTTTCAGCCCGGAACTTCGAAGCTTCTACTCTTTCAAGTAGCCTCGCCTTCAATTCTTCTGAAAAGCCTGCTTCTTCCACGGCTTTTCGTCCAGCTCGACCACCTTCCAAGAGAGCATCTTCAGTAGCTTCGGCAAGACGTCTTGACATCGCCCCTTGCTCTTTTTCGACGGCCTTATTTTTCGAACCATTCTCGGAATTTTGCTTCAAGATCTGAGCTTCAATTGAAGCATGATCCTCCGAGTCTATTGTTACATTGCTAGCATCTTCCTTTTGAAGTGGCGACCCTTGTGAGAATTGCCGATAGACATTCTTATACAACTTTGGCACAGCATTTTGCTGTCTCGTAGCTCGCAGACAGCGGGCACATTTAAATGTAGATTGTGATACTAACCCGTGCATATAGAGAAGGATATGAAGGAATTGCTTGGAAGGGAATTCATGGTGGCATGAGATATTATTGATAATATTTGTAACCTACTTGATCCCCTGTACATTTTAGCTTGTCGGCGATAAGATAAGAAATCCGAGCCCGGTGAATCTAGTAGTTAGGAACAAATCCCCGGTGAGCTTTTCTCCCCAGGAACTTGTCTCAAACACCAATCGATCAATACTTATCAACTATCAGCATTCTCCATACCTTTCCTCAAAATCCAAATCATCAAAGTCCCACACAAACACACACCAAAAAACAACAACAGCGCATCCACCCAACCTACTCGTCATATCGAACCATCTCCATCCAACCTCCCCAAGAATTATCCACTTATCAAATCATCCTCATCATCATCATCCTCATCCTCGTTTCTCATTTCTCAAAAAGGTCTAAAACAACATCTTCCAAAACCCAAATAAAATCTTAAATATTTAACTCTATTTCACATATCACTAATACCTAGATACTAATACACAATTCATAAACGTAATCGACCATCCATTCATCCATCCATTCATCCATACGTAACTTATCTATACACGATAAATCTCCAATCACTACTCCCCATCCATCAACCTCCATATCCCCAATCCCTTCGTCTCATTCATCTCACCAGCCCTGAAAACTCACCATGAAAGAGTTATAATAAAAGAAGAATCCGCTGCATAAATGCCTCTTCCCTGAACCCTTAACTATCGTATCTCGCATAATATCGTACAAACATTTTATTCGCCGCTGCATTCATCAAAGATCCGCCTACCCATGCCTCCATTCATCGTTTCAATTCAAGTAAAAAGAAAAAAGTCTACTCCTTCTTTCCTTCACCCTGCATCTCCGCATGCTGGATATGCACTAATTCTCCATCGCCCTCTCCATCATCAGTTCCCTCACTCTGCGAGCTCGTATTGTCCTTCAAATCTCTACTTGGGCTTCCATTACCACCTACTTCCTCCACCATCCCCACATGAACAACTTCATCAACCAAGGCTCCGGACCCCCCTACTCCACCATCATCCTCATCCTCATCCTCCAAACTCGTTCTCCTCTTCGCTTCCCTCGTCACACTAACCCCCATCCCATCCTCATCCTCAAAATTATCCTCAAATCCACCCCTTCTAAATCCGCTCTCATCCTCATCACTGCTCCCCTCTTCATCATCGTCATCTTCGCCTTCTACTTTAAAAGGATTGATGCCTTTTGACTCTCTCTCCTCACCCTCAACCTTTTCTCCATTCGCCAACTTCTGCTTACTATGCAAGGCCAACCTCGCCGCCAATTGTCTTCTAGCACGGCTTGGCGGTATGTTAAGAGGAGGTGGAGGCGGCGGTGGTGCCGAAGGAGGTGAAAGATCCGATGTAGATGTTGTAGTTGAAGGCGTACTTATATAACGGGAGATCTAATTGCAATCACATTAGCATATATTTCGGTTTTATATGTGTCATTTGTTAATAAATAGGCTGTTCCAAAAGGGGCAAAAGCCAAGCGGCGGATAAAAGCAAAACGGGTAAATAGCAGAGAGATGGCAGGTTAAGATGAGCGTAGATCATTAGCCTACCCACTCGGGAGCAAAGTTGAAAAAAGATTTGTGGACACTAATCATCATTATTAAAACACCAGATCAACATCACAACCATCACCACCACTACTTCAAAAAAGGGGTAAAGGATTATATCTCAAAAATTGATCTCTTTCTCTTGATTTAAGGAAAGAGAAAACTCCCACAATACTCCTTATTTCATACCAACATTAATGCTTTCTAAATTTCTGAAGCCAGAAACAACAAGCCCCAAGAATCTAAGAACGCCACTTGTAATGCTGTTTGGGAATAAAGTGCCAGAAAATTGCGTACTGTACAGGAGGAAATGAAGACAACATGTGCGCTTTTACTGATTAAGAACTACCCTGATCGAGATCCTCGTCCTTTTCTTGAGGAAACAGAGGTGATTCGCGATCGAGTTGCTCCAAATATTCATAATCAACATCTAGATCGTCGAATTTATCAAGGTTGGGGGCTGATGGAGGAACAGAATGACCCACTTCTGCCGTTGTACCACCACTATTCTTTCCTTCCTCGTCATTATCTTCATCCATCTCATCGTCTTCTTCATCACTGGAACTTCCAAAGCCGCTCAATAATGTACCTCCAGTGATAAAGCTGTTGCCATTTCCATTGTTGTTAGCAAGTTCAATGCTATCAAGAGCTGTTGAACCATTAAGGCCAGCGTCGGCGAGGGCGGATGATGCATTTCCGAAATTATTGGCTGCATTTACTGCATTCATGACTGCTTGTCGCGGACCAACTGCCATATCTGGTCTGACTCCACCAAGAATAGCATTGTCGCGCTCCCGAGTTTCTGCTAGAGTAACCTCAACATATGGAATCCAATCACCGTTCATGACCCTTTCTAAAACTGATTCGGATAAGAGCTCCGGGGGATGTCGTTCTGTAAACTTTACAACCTCTTCAGCGATAAGTGTAAGATGACCCATATAACCAAGTCGCATCTTGTTCTTTTGTTGTGCCTCATCACTTTTCTTTTGACCATCGACAATTCTCATTGTGATGTCTCCAGTTTCAAAGAGATCAATTGCAAGTGATCGATTATATCCACGATCCATGGGACCATTAAATACTTGTTGTACAACGTCATATACGACATTATGTAAGAAGTTATTCCAAGGAAATCGGAAGAAAAAATCCTACATAGGTTAATTCACATGCATAAATGCTGAAGCTCGAAGAAACTTACCAAAATAGTAGGTACAACCTTATGTTGAACAAATTGCATTTTGAGATAATCTCCAACTACTGGACCACCTGTAGTTTCCATAGTTCGGTCTTGAGAATGCTCCTCCGTATTACCCATCAGTACGGAGTTGTTGCTATCTCCAGCATTGCCCATAGTAGTGTCGACGCTGTCAATATTCATGTTACCATCACCAGGAACGGTAGTTGATGCACCAGCAGTCTCTTCCGTTGATCCTGCTTTTTTGGAAAATAAAGGTGCAGGAGTGTCTTCAGGGAGAGGAATAACTTCAGCAGCGTGAGGAATCTCTTCTGTAGGTGCTGAAGACTCAGTGGGTAATTCCATGCCTACATTCTGGCCTTCATTAGAGCCGTCAGAGGAATCTGGGGTATGTTTGTGAGAACCATCAGAAGAATCTTCGGTATCATCAAGGACATTGGCATCAATAGAAGAAGGTGGAGATGTCATGGTCGTATCCTCATCGTCAAATCCTAGAGACCCAACCTGTTGAGAAAGTTCTTTGGTCGGCGAAAGAGGAAGAACAGCCATGTCTGGTTCTCGCAAAGTATGATCATCGGAAAGTGGTTGTAGTCTTGGCGAGCTTAAAGGTTCATCAACAAATTCCTCGTCATCCTTGTCGAGGAAGGAAATGGGTGGTTGTGCAGAATTAAGAAGGGTTTCTTCGGTTTCATGTTTCTCATCAAAATCATCCTTGGCATCATCACCAAGTTCTGTAGCGTGCGTAACTTCTTCAAATCCATCATCATCAGAGGCATTTTGAACCTCCAACTTCCTAGAACCATCTGGAGAGCCCAGTCGTGTTTGGGTGGAAGATTTCATCGTAAGGTCATCTTCGGACATTAAGGCCGTAGGCGATGGGTTTAACTTACCCTCAGCCTTTAATCGTTCTCTCTCTACGTCTCGCGCCTTGACAAACTCTTCGCTTCCAACCTCGTTCAGCAAAGCCATGTTACTGCAGTGCAAAAGTTCTGCCATGAGCTCACAAGTCTTGAATCTATCAAATCCAAGTGGCTCAATCTTTCCACCAAAGGCAGCACTCAACTCTTTTCTTTGTATTGTTACTGGTCCATCACCTCCTCCAACGGTATGATTAGGGCTGAGGATGAGGTCCATAAAATCGGGAACATGCTTGGCAAACATTCGCAAAAGAGTTCCGAGATAGATAGGATCGCGACTGGATGGTACTGCATTTGCCTCAGCTCCAACCTCCGGATCATAATCTGAGTTGTTCTTTCGAATGACTTCGATAACAATACCAACTCCAACAGTCAACGGATTTCCACCCTTTAGCATATCAGAAATCAACTTTTCAATGCATGGCTGAGAGACAAGCTGGCGAGTAAGCTCATTCGGTCCTATGCATGACTGTTCATTTTGCGATGCATTGGCTGAAATAGTGATAATTGCCTTGAGAAAATCACCCGCCGATGTTTGTGTTGCCCAGCTGTGTTCGGACGAGAGGAATGAGAGGAGGATGGGCATCAAATCTTGCGAGTGTAACCACTGATTCGGGAATTAGCAAATAGAACTTATACCAGAGAAGAACAAGGAGCATACATCGACAATTCCGGCTCCTCCTTCCGCCTTCTCCAAACTAATTATCTTCAAAAGAAGATCCATAATCATAGGAGAGTCCACATGTCGAAGCATACTCTTGACTGTACCATCTATTGACTTCAACAAATCAAGCATCTCCTCGGTCTTTTTATCTAAAAGAGCCTCGTTGACTTTCGTAAAATAGGAGGCTTGTAAAGGATCTAAAGGCGCAGGAAGGTTCAAGAATTCCCAAAACTTGCGCAACAGAGGTTGATTCTCCATTAATGCCTCGCAGATTGACCAGTTGTCCGAGGATAAGACCTCAGCTGCAACGTAGGCATAGCGAGTTCGCTTCTTTTCCTTTTCTTCACCGTCGTCTTCAAAAGACTGGCGGGATAGAGAAAATGATCGACTTTTTCCCCTCGAGTTTGGTGAAGCAGATGCTACTTTCGATTCCGCTCCAGGACCTTCAGATGCGACAGTCTCCGATTTAGGGGCCACCACATATTCCAGAAGCCTTGCTAAGATCTTGTCTTCACGTAGATATTCAATCAGCTTTGAATTGTGTTGTTTTAATTCTTGTATGAGATCGCCCTCATCCAATAACTCTTCTAAGGTAACATTTTCTTTGTCGAGGATGGTATCGATGGTAGAAACGTTAGCATATCCGCCGAAACGCCAGAACATGATGCTTTATGTAAGAGCGCTCGTCTGCCACCAAGGAGATGGTGGTAGATCGAGATATGGGTATTGTATTTTATGTCCGTATCTCAGGATTGAACATGCGAATCGATCGCTGTAAGAGCCGCAGATATGATGTATTTCTCCCCACAAGGAAAAAGTGATAATGTATGGAAATGGTTCGCGCCTGCAGGTAGGCTCCCTTTATCTGTGGATTCGTATCGTGATTCGTTAAGATTCAATGATGTTGAAGATGACTATAAATAAAGATGTGAGGTCAGTGATAATGTTTTAGAAGTGGGTAATCATGTACCATCGAAAATTGGGGTAGAGGAGAGGACTGTGTGGCTAGTAGTCGGTGAATGGTGCCTTAATTTGGGCGCGCGACTTCTCAGCCCTGCGCTCCCGCAAGTCATGTAGTTGTAAATAATGGATGGAATGGATGGTCAAGTACAACGTACAAAATATTTCCTAAATTCCAATTCTGGTTTCTTGTACAGTAGGAGGGTGTATCGATATTCTTGGAAGACTGCCAAAGTTTCTCAGCATCAACTAAGCAGGAGACCAAAGGGTCTGTCCAATGCTGTTGTTTTGAAAGGATTTTGTGTAGGTATTGTAAAGGAATGATCAAAAAGACTGTGTTGCTGCTACCTCAGATTTTCCCAGCAGATGATTAAAAGAGCTCTGGGGGTCGAGTCAAGTCAAGTCAAGCAACACACGATTTAAATAAAAAGGGTATCTCAAAGTAAGGAACAAGAAAGGTAGTGAGTGGTAGTGGTATAGAGGGACAGAAGTACAGAAGTACAGATAGGAATTTGTTGATCAAAATTGCAAAATCTTGGTTCGTCCCTTGAGGAATTCGAAGGGTGGATGGTGGGGTTCAAAGTTGCTTGGGGTCTCTCTGCGATCTTGTCTTTTTCTCACTCCTGCTCTGATTTTGGGCATCGGTTCTTGATAGATAGGGTGGGTGGTTCACTGGTGGTTCACTGGTGGTTCAAGGCTGTGGGTACAGCTGATTGATTTGATTACCTACCTACCGTATGGTGTATGGTGCTACTTTTTCTACCTTGCTCGAGCCTTGAAAATTGCCATCAAGAAACTCCCGCTATGTCACCTGGTGGTCCGTTCCACTCAACGTAAGATATGTAAGATAGGAGAACCAACCGTTCATTCAAACCCCTCATCTGTACTCTGGGTGGAAACATTCATATCTGGTGAATATCTTATAAATTATTGCTAACTGCTTATATATTCTCAACGTGTATTTCCCATCTGGCAAACAATACAGTACCGGGACTCACTCAAATGACAAGCGACAGCGTATTCGTGCATTCCTACACCACCATCTCCGATAGGAAGATGATGGAATATGGAATGTTATCCATGTGCAGTAGATATCACGTGACTAATATATAAAAATACTGCATAGCCGAGACTGGCCCCGGGTGTGATTCCGAGGCGATGGCTACCTACCTAGTATCTTTTTAATCATACTGCCACAGCCTAGACCTTCAAGCCTACTTCAAGAACTACCTGCACAAATATTATCGCACACTGCAAACAAACTTGAGCATCCTCTCACCATATCGTCAAGATGAACAGATTATTCGGCGCAAAGTCCTCGACCCCAAAACCCACCCTCAGTTCCGCCATATCGAATGTACGTTTGGCCTCCTCATCCCCCGAATATCCTCCCTGCTAACCTCACACCTCACATCCGCAGGTCGACGAACGCATCTCCACCATCGACGTCAAGCTAGCCTCTCTAAACGCCGAACTAACCTCCTACCAAACCAAACTCTCCAAGATGCGCGACGGCCCCGGAAAAACCGCCATCAAGCAAAAGGCGCTCAAAGTCCTCCAACGCCGCAAAATGTACGAAGGTCAGCGCGACCAACTCCAGCAGCAATCCTACAACATGGAATCCGCAGCCCTGATGCAGGATAATCTCCAAAATGTCATGACGACCGTGTCGACGCTCAAAACTACAAATAAAGCCCTGAAGAAACAGTATGGCAAGATTGATATCGATCAGATTGAGAGGATGCAGGATGAGATGGCGGATTTGATGGAGGTCGGGAATGAGATTCAGGAGAGTATTAGTCGGAGTTATGATTTACCCGAGGAGGTGGATGAGGCGGAGTTGGATGCGGAGTTGGAGGCGTTGGGGGAGGAGGCTGAGTTGGAGGGGCTGGGTGGGATGGCCGAGGGGACGCCTAGTTTTATGGTGGATGAGGTGCCGAGTTTTATTGATGAACCGCCGCAGAAGGTGGGTGAGGTTAAGGAGGCTGCTACATGAGGGACAGTGGATATTTGGTTGGCGGAGGGGGTTCGTGAAATGTGATTTGGGGTTTGTGGCGCGAGAAATATAATGAAGATTGCTTTCGCAACCTCGGTATTCCATGGTGTTTATGGCCAGGCTTATTAGTAGCATCGACATTCCCATTTTCAATACGGTTACAGAGGCGTTTTGGATAGTGTGTAAGGAGTGCACCACGGGTACCAAAGCGATCATCGGGGTATTATTTGATATAAGAGAAAAGTAGTAAACCAAGACTTGCTCAACACATATATGCATCTGGCCCTGAATATGTCAAAAAATGCAGCCTGTGAAATGCCAACAAATGCAATGCCCTCCACTGGTATACCCAACGCCGTTTCTCAAATGCATACACGCAATCCCCAAAACTCCTCATGATGCACCACTAATAAAATCCACACTCATCGTCTTTCCACCTCTCCACTCTCTCCCCAGAACTACCTCGATAGGCCACGCCGTCCATGTCTCCCATCCAGGGCCCAAAACATCCAATGTAGTTTTCAACAGATTCTTCCCCTTTCCAGCCATCCATGACAAATTAACTATGCGATGTATAAACACACAATAGTAGGCAACGAGTAACAGAGCTTCTTTAACTTTCCTACCCATCATCGCTTCCACCTCTTCGGGGATCGAAGAAAACCAACTCATGGCCACGCTGACAGGCGAGGGTGCATTGGGGGCTCTCACGAGGCCAAAAACTCGTTTCAACATGTCCAGTGCGCGATCTAATCCTTGTCGTTGTTCGAGGGGGAGATCGCATGGAGAGCTGCTGGACCATGCGCTTGATAGTGAGGAGAGGTGGATATCGTCGGCTGGGTCGAGTGGTGGGATGTAGTCTTTGTGGAAATGTTCCCAGGGCTCGAAAAAGACTTTGAATGGGCTTTGATGTAAATCTCTCCATGCATTTGCGATTACCACTTGATAACCTCTATAGAGTCTTACCCATTGAGAGTGGGGAAATGTGCTTTCATTTTCGGTACCATCCGGGCCGAAGAAGAGATGGTTGGGAAGATTCAAGTCTTGTGATGTCCAAGCGAAGGTGAACAACATGATGGTGAAAGCGAAGCATGCTTGAGAATTTCTATTGCTGAGACTGGATATTGCAGGTTGGAATAGTTGAAGGGCGGTGGTGAGGTGGGTAGTTGATGCTTCGTGATAGTAAGCAGCTTTAGGGGGACGCGCATATGACAATTGCAAGGCGGCAATAGCAAGTACCTCATGCATTAGAAAGGGAAACTGGAAAGCTAGTTCTACGACAGTAGTTCGAAAGACTTCTTGTCCACTAGCAAAGTCGGCGAGATCTGAAACACCATACAGGGTGTAATAATGGAGAAGTTCCATATCAAGTATGGAAAATGAATGGCTTGATGGACCAGGAGATGTAGTGGGAGAGACCACCGGCCTAGGACTCAAGTCAAGCTTTGCAGATAAAGTCTCCGCCAATGGTGATTTTGACTTTGAGTTTCGCCGCATCATTGTACTGCATTGAGTCTCTTGACTGTGAAGACTCTTCACTGGGTGTGTATGCAGATAAGAACATGTTGAACCATAATTTTCGCATTTTTGGCATGATGGCTTTTTCTCATCACACTTTTGGTTATATCGTCAGCTCAGAACCACAGTTTGGGAATGGAAGGTAAAACATGTGGTAAATAGAGCTGATGTGGCATCGACAAGAACACTGGGGGCATTAGATCGGCCAAAAGGGCATTTCATGACAGTAACAAGGATGTTCCATTGGTGCAGTGATCATAGATTGGAGTTTTGTCATTCGTTCAGATGAAACCAACAAGAATCACGTACCTTGACCTTTCTTGTCTTGCATTGAAGACATCCGGTTCTACTCTTGTGATGTGGTCTACGAGGACGGATAACATCCATTATTCACAGACGTTAAAGAATTGTGAAAAAATACGAAGTTGAAGAACCCAAAGAGAAATCCAAGTCTCGAATGGAAAAGCCAGGCTCTTTCCCAATGCCGAAATATGAGTAACTATTCCAAGCGTCGTATTGGGAGGTAAAAGACGAGGAAGGGTCAGGGGAATCGAGAGAGAATTTGGCAGGAATCTAGAAATGGATAATGGATCATGAATGAAGCTGGCACGAGCCACAGCAAAACCTTGTCAATCTACTCGTGCAACCGAGGTGGATGGTGATGTCCAACTGGCTGGCTAGGTACTCTCGTACATATCTTACAAATTCTACAATTAGGTTACGAGGCTGAATAAACATCAACAATCAACATGGGTCGATCTTGATCTGGAAATCCCAAGAATCGGAGATTATCGAGATGTATTATCACAGATGTATTGATCGGGTCCCCAATTTGTTTGACATGGGACTCGGGTAAAATTCATGGGACTCCTCGGTTCCAATGCGAATTACGGTACAGGTAACAAGTACCTAGCTATTATACATTTACTCTGAGGGAGGTTATTTGTAAAGTTTCTGTCATGATGCAATGAGGATATAATGTCATGATCACACGGTTGCGACGGATACGAAGTTATCTCCGGAGTGGCTGTGTGGCTGTGTCCATCCCGACTTCGCAACGCAGGTAGGTATGAATGATATGTACTGCAAAATCTCGGCATTGAATGCAGACCTAGTACAATAGCTCGTCCATTCTGAATTTCATCGTTGCTTATTCCGCAGACCGAAGCGGCTTCGACATGACACTAATAAAGTTCACGCTCTAGTATTGGCCTAAGCTTTAGGCGACGAAAAGCCTAGAACAATGACTTAAATGGCCGTTCAGGTATAGTGCTATTCTACCAGTACTATCTATAGCCTACTATCCGAATCTGTTCGAGCCGAGGAGAGAAATTTGCTTCCGAATGTACCTACTAAATTCTGCATTCCGCATTCCGCATTCCGTGTTTAGAAGACCGTTTATACATCAAAAAGTCTTGCTCTATCTAATATCAAAACAATAGCCGATATTTACACACATCCCCATTGCTATTTCAAGAAGCCTATATGGCCTCTCCAGATTTCGGTTTGTGTCTTCCTATCCTTTTTCAAGCACTAACCGTTACATGGCGGTTGTGTGGGCTTCAGCCTCAATTGGCGGTAAAGTAATATGATTATGTGGGTAAGAGCCGTGGCTCCACAATGCCATTCATTTTCTTCGGAAGTCATCAGAGAAGTCTAAACAGCTCTGAAATCAGAAGCAATCCCTTGGGTTTCTACAGATCTTTAATCTTAATAGGAGCAGTATTGTCCACACCACTACTGCTATCATTGACAAATTATCATTCTCCTTATTAAACCCACACTATCAATATATCCATCCTTTCTTTACTTCTTTTGCTATATCATTCAAGTTTTGGCTTTGCTACAATTTCGTTCTTATCTCTTCTCTGTTGGCAAGATTTTTTAGGAATCTAGTCGGAGCCCTGAACTTGTTCACCTCAGGATAGAAGCTTCAGGCGATATATCCAGTTAGTTTCTCAGGGTATCGTTTTTCCTGAAGTACATTTCACATCTAGTCGTAAACCCTGGACAAATGGGTACATTGATAGATCATGGACAAGTGTTATGAGCCATCGGATGTTGAAGATTGGCTTTGTTAGCACACCATAAAGGCTGATATCGGCCAATTTTAAAGGTGGGATATCAGTGATAAATGCATAGTTAAAACCGAAAAATTCTTTCATCAAGGAGAATGGAAGATGGTTTATGAAGAATAGGAGGTTTTTTTCCGCTGTCATTTCTGTGGAATATAAAATTTAGAATGTACATTAGGAGCCTTCAAACTCGCGTATACTCAGCGGGTATCAAGTGGTTCTACATAGATTATTACCCATCGAGAGATCTAGGGCTAAAGTTATTATCTATCCTGTTCCAAAGGGCCATTAGCCGGCGGATACCTGACATTGAGAGGACGGTGCGTGATCATACTGGCTTCAACACAGCTAAGCGCATATCCAACTTATGATGAATCGATGAATCAAACTACAAATCTTCCAGCGCTTAGATGTAGGACTCACTGCCAACACTTGTTTATCAGCTGCACCATTAATAGTTCCCTATGCCATTGCCTATACAGATTAATATACGAAGATCTCTTTCCAGTCGAAGGACGATGGCTGGAACTGGCTAAAGTGGCCATGGTATTTATGTGTACAATCTAGATGTAAGATGTGTTGTTAGATTTGAAGATCAAAGGGGTCCCTGATAGATTTGCGCTTGACTTGAGTAATCTACTAGGAAGTGGAAGCACATATTGACATTATCCTTGACAAAACCTTTTTCTTTTAAGCTAAAGTGGAAGCGAATCTCAGGGGAAACTTATCTTCATATTAATTATCCACCGGTATTTCTTTGCTGCTTTTTCTACTTCCTCTTTTCCATTTATCTCTCTAAGCTTTAAAACATTTCAAATACAAACCCATCCATCCTCATCACAACATGCACATCTCACCTAACATCCTCACCCACCTCCACCCCTCCATTCCGTAGCACTAGCACACCCCTCATCCCAAAAACCTCACATCCCTCAAATCCCCTCTTCCCTCTCCAGAAAAACGTCTCTCCTATTCCAGATTCGCAACCTTCCACACCCCCTACTGATGCTACACTCAAAGCACACACCACAGCACACCTACCATGTTTCTGCAAATAAACCACAAAGAAAGTATCTCTTCACCTGCATTTTGTAGAAAACTGGGGATGGGTAATAGATTTCAGCGAAAATTATGGATATGACGGATTAGACGGAGATGGAAGTGAAAAGGATTTTGGGTACATTTTCCCATCGAGGCCATGGAAGAAAATTTCTATATCCGCATTATGTTATTAGGGTACTAGGGGTGTTATATCTAGGGAAAAGAAATGTGGTGATATCGATGAGGGGATAGAGGAGAGGTGTATTGGTTTGGGAATAGAGGGGAGCTGAAGATTAATGCGGGATTGGGAATGTCTGGGAGGCGGTTCTAAGGACGTGGCGGATAGGGGTTGGGAGGGAGGAGTGGAGGGGGATGAGGGAATGCTTTGGGTGGTGGGATAGCTGTGAGGAGTTGGAGGGAAGGTTGGGAGTCTGGATGGGGATGCTTATGTTAAAAGGGTTGAGCGTGAGTATGAATAGGGATGTAGAATGGGATAGAGAAGAAAACAAGAATGAGGAATTAGATGTAGAAAAATCTACTAAGATTTGAACTTTAGGAATAGGATATTGAGTATTTTAAGCGGTGCGTGCGGTACGGTTAATCCCGTAACTTTGGATGTCCATAACAAGAAGAAATTCCTTTATAATATCTATTTTTCGTGTTCAATAGTTACTTGAGGTTCATCCCAGATGATATTCTACTTGTGTTATTCTTTCACTTTTCTAAGATATATATACATCTATACCTAAAAAAACCAATTATATCTTTCTACCTTTTTGTTTATAATATAATATAATATTTAATAAGAATTAGAATTATAATTAAGATTCTAATTTGTTTTACTAATTTCCAATTATAAAATCTAAAACTTAAAAAAGATATTAAACATCCATTACTCTACTTCTCTACTTCTCTCCCCTCTCCCTCCCCTCCCTCCTCTTCCTTCCCAATCATCCCTTTATTCATCTACCCATCCATCACCCATCAAAAAAACAATCAATCCCCAATCCCCATCTAAAAAAAACCAAACAAACAAGCCTCAAAAGCCTCAAAACCAACACCTAATACACAGTAAATAAACGACAAAACATCTAATTATCTTGCCAGAACTACCTACCTACCTAGTATCTAGAACCAAACTTTATAAAGAAAAAACTTGAATTCTCTATATAGCTAAGACTTATCTAGTATCCATCTCACCATCTTCCCCCCTCATTATCCAATCATCCAACCAAACTATTCAATCAACCCCATACCCTCACAAACCTAATGCACAAATCCAAGCAAAGCATAATTTACATAATCCCTACATAACGCCCGCATAATCCCTGCATAAAATCTTACATAAAACAATCCATCCCACCACATCGGAAAACCCCAAACTTTTCCATTTTCCATTTTCCATCCCCATCCACTTGGATGCAGATAGATACCTAGCTTAACAGACAGCTTACCAAGATTTAGATCCGATATTTCCGGATTATATATACGACACGATAAATGGGTTGGGATCCCTCATCCTCATCCTCAATCTATTTGTTTTGCTTATTTTCTCTATTCTCTCTTCTTGCTATTTTATATACAGTACTAGACATACTTTCATGAATCCTTTCTCAAGGACGATTCTTCACATCGAGTCACAGAAAGAAAGTTTCATCGAGTTTGTGATCATATCATTAGCATTTCCATATTTCCCCGCTTCATCTCATCCATTCATTCATTTTGCTCCAATACTCCAAATATAGGTTTCATCCTCGTCTATCCACGTACGATATGTATGTATGTATGTATGTATGAACATGCTCATCACCATATCACTACTACCATCCACATCTCATCGCATCATTACCATCTATGCACAGCAAGAGAAATTAAATCGAGCGAATTTTCCATCGTCCTCCCCTCCGGCCTCTCCAAAACCTTAGACACAACCGATGATTATAAAAAGAGAAAGATGAAAATGTTTCCACCATGAACACATACGTTTGATCATCATTTAGCTACATTAAATGCAATATTTCGTAAGAGAGAAAACGAAACGTTGAAAAAGTGTTGATGCTTTATGCTTATTTCACCCTGCGCTAGGAAAGAAATAAGAAGACACGAGAATAGTTGCTCCGCGAACGCCAAAGAATGATGAAGTGGTTGAGGACCGACATCAAAGTATTGTATGTACAAGGCGATGTGATATGAAATTGGGTGCTCAATCGATGTTCGAAAGACCCAGAAAGTGTTGTGTTGGGTTCTGCGAGGTATGTGTGTATGATAAGTCGAAGATCCATTAGCAGTGGATGTCTTGCAGGTCAAAATAGACGGATATCACGACTGGGTACAATTAGTATGAAGCATGACATCAATCTAGCGGAATGGGAACATACCTTCTACACCAACCCCTACGCCAGTTCATTCCAACTAGCTGGGAATAGCAGTATTCGTGCTCTGCGAATTTTTCCAAACTCCTCCACCAACCGCTCTCGAGACACCAACTCCAACACCGACAGCAAGAGCAATCACAACCAAAGCAATCAAGACCTTCATCCAAACTCTCGTTTTTTTATCGAAACCAGCCATGCAACCGCAGATACCTGCACTCATTCTATCTTGTTTCATAGCCTTCTTCTTCCTCTTCATTTGTTGTTGTCCTGGCCATACCGTACATTCCTGCGTCGCGCCCGTCTTAGCCTTCATCAACAAACCTCCACTTTTTGTTGTTTGTTGTGGTGTAAGACAAGCTTCAACATCTGTATCATAGGATGTGATATTTTGCTTCGATGAGGACTTCTGTGCTTCGAGCGAGTATCGTGTAGGGTTGGGATTGTAGAATGGGGACAATGGAGAGGTTTCTTGAGAAAGACTATTCTTCTCATAGCGAGTTTGGCTTGGACTTAAGGAGTGAGTGGAATCGACATCTTGGATTGTGCTGAGGACGGATTGATTGGACTGTGTACGAGATGGAGTAGGTCGATCGATGGTAAGGACGTTTGTGCCGACCAGAGTCGATTTCTCATCAATAGGAGAGGACATGATGAGATTGACTTGATGTCCTTTCTCTTGATTTGGGAGAGTTCTATAGGATCGAGATATTTGTATATCGATGCTCGAAAAGGGGATGGTTGTTATGGTTGTTGTAAAAGCTTCTTAGAGAGGTAAGTAAGGTTCGTAGAAGCTCTCTCCGTGATTGCGTACTCTTTTTGAAACGAGGTAGGAACGAATGACTTTTTGTTATGGAATGATCTCGGGATTGTTATTTTAAAGAAGCTTTTTCTCTCCAACTTGAAGCCGACAAGTAATTATATTCGAATAGAACGTTGTGAAGATGGATAGATTGATTAATTGATTAAAATCCTTTGGAAGAATTGGTTGCGAAAGTATGGTGAATGGATGAATCTGAAAGTAGAGTCAAGGTGGAAATTTAGGCTTAGGCTTGTGATTCCTCTCGGGTGTTGCTCAGAAGCTCGCTCACCGTAGCAATCAATTCTTGGGGTTGGTTGAGGGAAGGAGGACGGTAGATGACCTAAAATAGATAGATAGATAAATAAATAAATGATCAAGGATCGGATGATATTTGGTGAGGATTTGAATAGTTGGTTTTTAATTGTGGTAGGTAGGTAGGTTTAATGAATGAATGAATGAATGAATGATGGATGGATGGATGCATAGGGTTTTGGATTATGCTGTTTCTTGCGAGTGGATGTGTGGTTGGATCACCAGATAGATAGATGGGTGGGTGAGTGAGTGAATAAGTGCGTATATGATACCTACTCGAGTATACACCTAGTTGATAAAAAGGAGGGGAGTGGATTGTTTTAGATAGGTAGGTACTGGGCATGGATTGATCACCAGATGGTCGATAGGTATGATATGATAGAGAGATAGAGAGATAGACAGCAATTTCTCATCGCACAATAATAGCTCGCCAGCAGCAGGAAGGAGCACGAGCACGAGCCTAACTTTCTACATAGCCTCCCCTGGTCTGGTCTGCTTTGGTCTGCTTTGGTCTGACCTTGGCTATCGTTAGTGCGCAGTACGATATATATGAGATTTGAGGTGTGATTTGAGATGTGAGATTTCTTTTATTTGCGTTTAGTTTGAGCGTACTTTTGAGTTGCTGGGCCGAGGGAGGGAGGTACTTGGACCTTATGCTGGTGCTGGTGCTATCTACTAGTCAGGTATTTATTACTTATCCGTTAACTTCAAGGAAAGTCTTACTAGGTAGGTAGGTAGGTAGGTAGGTAACTGAATATCAATCCTTCATTCATTTATCTATTCTAGAGAGTACATCCCCGTATAAAGTCTATCGTCCATCCATCCATCCATCCATCTGTCCTCCCTACCCTCGTTAATTCACTCCATCTACTCTTAAATCTTCTTCATGATTCATCCCAATTAACCTCGACATCCCAAAAAGCAGATCACCTTCCTGTTCCTAGATTTTCCTTTACATCTTAGCACTAACCTACTAACCTACTCCCGACTAGATAGTTTCACGCATACCCATTTAATCTCTTTTGAGAAAACTACTGTAGCTTGTCTCTACCTAGCTAGTACTTACCTAGCTAGTACGCCGCTAGAAATTCCCCTGTAAGAATTTAGTTTGCTACTTACGTTTGTTGCCCCTGATGTATCCTTGTGTTGCGTGGATACCGGGTTCTAATGAGTATCGAGTATTATGACTTTATAAAGTATACTTTGTAGTAGTGTAGGTTGTTTTGGTAGAGAGTTGAATAGATACGCTCGATACGAATCCGAAGGTTAAGTTTGCGAATTTATTAGATTTTGATTTTGATTGAGATTTTTACTTTGATGGAGAGGATGTCGTGATGATTAGGGTTGTTGTTCTTCCAACTATCTATATTCATCAAACGTTTATTTCTGCAGCTATATATTCATACATACGAACAACACAGGATGGTCTTCTCATTGAAGGGGATTTTCCATATGTACCTCTATGCGTGCCTACTACCCATGTATATGCAATGCACATTTCGTACTAAATATCGTATGCACTTGTTGAGCTTATTTTGTACGCCGCAGCGTTACATAGTTATTCTGTGTAAATAAGCTTCCGGAAAAGAAAGATCTTTATTGGTTTGGTGTTACTCCCGATGAAGTATGGCATTAGAGATAGAGAATTGAATCGAGTGAATGAAATGAATGCATATACACCGTATTAGAGTTCCATTGGATATATCGGCGTCTCTTTCGTTTAGATTATTTGTATACTACTAGGTATATACGAGGGGTTGTATATTTATTGTGTAGAGTTGAGTTGATCGTTATAGTAAGTTTCGTTCTCGTTTATTGTATTTATCAAATATCTAATTGTAAACATATTGAGCTTCTCATTGCTTTATCCTCGATTTCTATTTTGAGTCTTGACGCGTTGCTCATCGTATGATGGTGGCTATACAGAATTTGTTGATGTACAGAAAACGAGGAATAGGTCAATAAGATGCACTCATATCTGCAATATCTCGACTTCCAAGACATAGACTAAACCAGAGTAAATACTGTCTGTATCCATACCAACCATACCACTAACTAACCTTATCCTAAAGCAAAGAAAATATGGACCCGAGTAGATGGGTATAAAGTACGA
The DNA here is from genome assembly GCA_025389085.1 of Sclerotinia subarctica. Classification (NCBI taxonomy): domain Eukaryota; kingdom Fungi; phylum Ascomycota; class Leotiomycetes; order Helotiales; family Sclerotiniaceae; genus Sclerotinia; species Sclerotinia subarctica. The sequence continues at coordinate 55,815 of QRFI01000011.1, read as the reverse complement.
AGTACGAAGTATGAGTTCGTATAGGTATGAACGACAACAACCTCTTCCCAATTTCCACAATTTCCCATCTGCTAACCCTTTCAATCTCTCCCCCTTCTCTTCCTTAAAGACATACCATATATGTGCGATACTAGATGCATATATATAAATATATATCCTACCTTTCATGCTACATGTACCCCATCGATAAAGCACGTAGAGTACTTATCGGACGCATACCTACCCAAAACAAATTAACATCAACGCCTCAAACCAACATTGACAAACGATTTTAGATGGCAAACCAAAATCATCACCCCATGCTCATACTGAGTGCACACATACCCATCTCCACTACTCCTCTGTCGAGCTTTACTAGGTCATCTAGCCCCGGGGAAATCCATTGTCCAATCAGAGGTCACAGCATAAGCATCAATAATTCACCAACATTCACCCAACCAAACAATTCCTCGCTTCCCTCTTCTCAAAAATATCAGATTTTCATCCGCGGGGTTATTTTGCTCAATTACTCGACTTAGGTGCATGTCTGTGGAATTCATTTCATGCATGATGCTTGAAAGTAAAGAACAGAGTCAAGTTTCTCCTCATTTCCTCCCTCCCGCCCACAGCGCGCTACACTCCTCTTGTGCGGTCTGGATTCTGGAAGTATGTGCAGCGAGGAAATAGATGATTCGAAACTCTGTGCACGCACCAGAAGATGAAAAACTAATAAGATGATACGCTAAGATTAGCTACTCTGTGTGATGGGGAGAACCTGGTTTCCCTGCTGTCCGAGTTGGTTTCATGCTTTCTGGCTGTACTAAGTAATATTCTCGCATCGGAAGTGACGAACCAAATCACCTAACGAACCTACGAACCCAAAAACTTAAAGTGGTGGCGATAACGCCATTTTCATTTCGATGTTTTCTTGTACTCCGTACGTATGTGTTACCTATTGCACACAGCATATACGTTTTATTACAATTCATCCCTCATTCAATCAATCTCAAACCACTCATCAATCCGTCAACAAAATCTCCATTCGTATTTTCCTTCTTAAAATGATTTCTCTTATCGAGATTTTTAGCGATAGCGTTCGCCACGACGGCACTTGGGTATGTTATTTACAACTAGATTTACGCCTTGCGTGAAAATCTAGAAGGAAACTAGATAGCATAGGCATGCGGCCAATTAAAGCGAAGAAAGCCACCTTTGTTCTAGACGTTGGACTTGGGGAGTCCGCGGTATGAAGCTCTTTCTTATATCCAGTAATCTGATTAAGCGTTCTCTCGCTCGCAACTGAAATGTTTATTGGAATATAATTTGATTTTTAGTTTGTTGATTCTTTTTGTTGGCGGGATACTATTGGCTTTTTTGGGGTTTGATCTCTACATTTGATTTGTTGGTATAGAACATTATGTATCGGAAAATCCCCAGATAATTCCAAGTTGAATGGATGGGACATAGGATCTTCTCCGTGCATTCGGGAAATTGGGCTAGGCTCTGCGAAGGTCATGTGCATGCATGTACATGTGCTTGAGCTTGTTGTTTCCCTCCGGGGCGCACGAAAGGAAGCCAATTGAGTGTGGAGTTGCGGTGTTTTTCAGCTAGTTAGGGGAAAGGGGTAAAAATAATCGAAAGATGGGGGTTACAGTGGGCGCGGGGTATAATTTGGCTGGATGCGTGGGGAAGTGTTGTATTTGAGTGATAAGAAGACGGTAGGTGAATTGCGGTATTGGACGGTGGTGTGTCTAGAAGTCTATTGGATTCATACTTTCTCTCCATGTTCTCTTTAATTGTTCTTTGCTAAAAATATTGGAATATTTTTACTGTTTCAAACTCAGCTATATTCAAGTTGACGGATTGGTAGTTCTAATGGTGATACAGATGGTTGAGAGTTTTTCCATACAGTTTGTCTCCTAGTAACTGCGGTAGTGAAAGTTGGAGCTATTATTGAGGTAGAAGAGATAGGGCTTGTAAGAACAACATTCCTCTTTTCATTATCACTTTCTACTATCTTCCCTCCAGTGAGTAGTCAATGGATCTGATAATAAAAGTCAGGTTGAGGTTCATTTTTCCTGGTCAACGGTGTTTGTATCAGGAGATAAAAACCTCTCTATGTATAACTTCCGACAGGTGTATAATTACAAAAGGATATTTGTATATATAACCAATCCATTCACTCTCAAACATATTCAATAGATAAATCCTCTTGAAGTAATTCATAAACAAGTGTTATGTACCATCCTCCAAGATCACCAGCACATAGAATTCAAAGTAAGATATTCTCCCCAAATATCCCATTCATCCACCCTCAACGTCGTAAAACAATCCAGTGAATCTCCAAGTTCACTTCTGGATTTATTACACAATATAAGAATACATCAATAATACACCATCGCATCACAACAATCACAAACATTAACTTTTACAATCTCATCAAATCTACCATCCACTTAACACATTCCACCCACTCATAGAGTATACAACTCCCTAGGTAGCTATTTATAACCATCCGCGACCTCCAAAACCATCAGATAAGACCTACAATTTATCAATAACGAATTCAGTAATTCCCCATTGCGCTTTCTATGTGGTTAGGTGTATAGGTGTATAAACGGATTGAAGAACTCTACTCCGAGAAATCGATATTTTTTGGCCTATCAATTGGAAGCGAATAGGCTGTAGACACAGAGTTCGGGGATATTAAGGATATATTCTTCATTCACTAATATTCATACTCGGATTTGAAATCTTGTAGGTGGATTTTTGTGTATTTGGTGAAATTTTGGATCGAGGTTAAAACGTTAGGATAGAGTGCTGATGATGATGAGTAAGAGGCTCTGGTCGGGTTTTCGTATAGGTATGACGTTATTGGTGATGATGAAGATTAATTTACAATTTCGATAATATAGGAAGGAGCAGGGACAATTTTAGAGGAGCTACACAGAACCAACCTCATATACGGATTGTGTTGACAGAATAAATATCTATACACGAGAGATATTTTGCATCACTATTCCACCTAGCTAACTGCAGTCTGCTCTCGAAGATTCTGAATGACTAGCTGTGAATTAAATTATCTCTATGAATGGACACCACATCTTCGCACCCGTTTCTATCTCCGTCAGCGCTCTCTGTTGCTTCGTTTCTCTCGTTTTGCTCACTCCCTGCCATTGCTAATTATTGGGCTAAACTCGATTTTGTAAACTGGCAGTTTATCATTTCCCCTCTCTTTAACCGTTATTTTTATCACTAGTGCTGGTGAAGTTGCTGCTCACAGTTGCACGATACGTGGTTTGGAGCGCGTTGCTACTTTGTGTTGACAAGGGGGATGGTGTCAACTAGAGGTTCTGAAGGAGGGGAAATTATGCCTCCGAGGTTTCTTGCAAGCGGTGTAAGAATATAAGGGTGGATCAGAGGGAGTGCAGGAGTCGGCGGTAGTGAGGAAATGGTTTATTTAGAGATTTGTTGAAGTAGTTTGTTAAAGGGGGGGGAATAGGACTTTATTTTTTTTAATGTGGTTCTGTGCAGTGGGAAGAGTTTCAAATGCCCATTTCGCGACGACTTTCGTTGTAAGATCTTACCTTTGAACACCAAAAGAACAGAGATCCTGGGATTTAGCAGATGTAAAGCTTCCTGCGTTAGGTGATAAGGGGGTGGTAAAAATCGCTCTTCACTGCGGTTCAGTAGATTAGTAGTTGTTGGTAGAATTACCACAAGCTTATCCGAATTGTTATATGATTTGCCTTTTACTAAAGTCGGAGAGGGCGTTCTTGATGGGAGTAGATTGATTGATTGATCGGTGAAAGACGACAAATTAGGAGGTGTGTCTACGCTCGCTTAACACATAAGCTAGCTGCTAGCACGGCAGGAGAAGCGAATGACATGAACTAAAGGACATGCGTTGCAAAATCATATTAGAGAATGGAGCGGGATTTTGGGGTGATTTTAGGGTTTGGAGGTAAGTTAGTGAAGCTCGTTTGGTTTTGCTAGCCTACATGGCATGCAGTAGTTGGATCAATCGATTCCACTTTTAGCGAAATTCTCATTATTCTTTGCTCAAGAACCTCATTCTGTCAGCTTCCTGGTTGGAAGTTTCGCTCCTTGATATCGATTTCCCAATAATATTTTGAGATTAGCTTATATTTCCTATTGGGAACACACTTTTGCCTCTTTTTTCTTCTCTCCACATCACAACCACCAGAAAATAAGATCAATTGTGTGTGGATATTTACGAGTCTGATAAGTGCTGAAAACCCCTGACTACGCCTACCCGAAGATCAACAAATATTCCTTTGTCTTATCTCTACAATCAGTTGCTCTGCTTTGCTTTGCTTTCTTTCTCTATTAAATTTTCAACACAAAGTGCCGGAAACAGATTCCTTGAAAGGATGGCTTTGTTCCTAACATTGCTTTTTTAATTCGCACCCTGTAGCACCATTAACATTTAAATTGATAGAGTCGTCAAAAGAGTCCTTTTTCAAAAACAACATTCTCAATCTTTTCAATATCGAAATATAGACAATATGGCTGCCGAAAAGGATCATGATGCTGCGATTAAGCGAAAACAAGCTGCGGTTAAGCGAATAAAACAAGAAGGGGGGAAGGGTGGGAAGAGAGGAGATAAGGGGAAGGGAGGAGACAAGGGGAAGGGAGGAGACAGGAGGAAAGGAGGAGATAAGTCAGGGGATAAGTCAGGAGGAGAGGACGAGGAGAGGACGAGGACGAGAACGAGAACGAATAAGACTGTCCTGGCGGGTTCCAGTGTTACCACACATCTAATAAACACCCCGGAAATTATTGCAGTTCGGATAATTCGTGAGTTTATATTTCTTCAAAACACTCGGCCTCAATCTGAGGATGTCATTTCGACCCAGCCGATTTTCAAGTAAAGAAAACTCATGCTAATCACTTTTTATCATTTTTAGGCGCATTCCGTTCAAGAGAAATACGTCAAAATAAATGGCGCTCCGTCAAACACAATTTAACAGCAGATAATATAGAGATTGACGCGTGTATTGCCAATGGGTCATTCGGAGTAGTGTTCCGCGCCGAGAATAAAGACACCAGAGTTGATAAAAAGCCTGGTATTCAATATGCTATCAAAGTCTCGAACCTTCGAGTGGACAATTCGGATGATTACTTGGAAAATGAAATGGGTTCGGATCACAGTCCTGCTCTTACACGGAGTAGTGAGGCTTCTATTCAGGAAGAGGAAGAAATGAGAAGGAGGAGTTTATACTCTAAACGTGCCAGGGAAATAAGGACATCTTTGGAGTATATCAAAACAGGACATCTCAATGTGTGTAGCCTGGAGGGCTGGGCCGAGTTTGGCATCTTGGGAAGCCATTATATCATGACCATTATGGAGCTTTGCGATCTTGGGACTCTCAATGATATGGTCAATTTAATTGTAGCGGATGAGAACTTCATTCCTGAAGGATTCATTGTGAGTCCAAAGCCATCTTCTCTTTTTCAAGTTGCGTGGAAATGGCTAATCACGAATCATAGTGGCACGCTAGCGAACAATTGTTTGGTGGCCTTGCATTTCTCCACGGCGAGCATCCAGATTACAGGGATAAGCCCGAGTTCAGAGGGGATAAATCAACTATTCTTCGTGATATAAAATCAGACAACATCTTTCTCCAATCGCCTCCTGCGAATTCTCCCCCCGATACATATCCTACACTTAAATTGGCAGATTTTGGCGAAGCTATACATCTGCCCAAAGGGGGCTCGCGCGCCTTTCACTTCGGAAACTCTTCCTGTGAACCACCCGACACCAAGATGAGTGCAAAATTTGATGTTTGGTCCGTGGGCGCCCAGTTATATTACATGGCGAAGATGGGAGATTACCCAAACATCGGATGCGTGTTCCGAGAAAAAGGCAAAAGATTACTATGGGGCGATATGGGGCCGAGACAAAGAGCAATGGTGACGGAGGCGAGGAATAGTCCTAAAAGATTCGAGCCTATTGATGATCATTTGACGGCCGAGTTACAAAGAAATATCAGATGGATCATGAATCTTGATAGACATCAGAGACCGTCTGCATTGGAAGTATTCAGGAGAGCCCAACTATTGAATTGGGAGAGGAAGAAATTGATGTATCGGAAGCTCCCAGACTATATACAACTGGATGTTGACCAACAATTCCAGACCTTGGAACTGGTGGATACAGAGTGGAGGATGAGTCAGGCGGAGAGAGAAGGATTCCTCTTTGAATATGGGGGAGGACTCCCGGTCAAGAGAAGAACGGCCGATAGAATTAAGTTATGGAAAGCTTTTACGAATGAAATAGCGTTAGAACGAGCCAAGATCCAGAAGAGGAAGCTCGAGATCGATAAATATATGGATTTGGAACAGCATGCGAGTTTAGATCGTGGAAGGAGGGGCGTGTTGGCGGCTGAGGAAATCGGCAAGATCAATAAAGAAAGAAATGATAATGGTGGTTGGTTGCTGTCCGGGAAAAAGAGGAGAAAGGTTACCTTTCGTAAACTTCGAGTCTACAGGGCTGGAGGAGAGTAGGAGGTTATGAGATTGCAGTCGCCTAGGATATATGTGGAGGAAGAGGTATCTATGCAGCAGTTCGAGACGTATGAGAGAAGAACAGGTGTGATGCGATTGTATTTGTTTACGCTATTCTATCAAAGGTTAACTCACAATTTTAATATTTTTATGATATGATCAGAACCTAGAAAGATTATTGATTAGATGTTTCCCATCTTAAAACATCTAAAAATAGACTCACTGTTGTGATTCATTGCATGCATTATAAACGGCTCTATCACTTGAATTCCGCCACATATCAGGACACCGCCTTACTTGCGTTTTACTTCTAAGATTCTTGTATTCTTTTCTTCTTTAATTCACTCGATTCTCTTGATATCAAGTCATGCAGAATAGTTTGAATAAGTACTCCCTAGGTCCTTTTTGACACTCTTAGAAGCTCTACCCCAAAATCTAAACGTAATATCTCATAACATTAAATTGATCTAAGCCCAATTCAATCTAACCCAAGTTTCCGAAAGTTTTATTCTATCCTCGTACCCAGTTCATGCTAAGGTCTCTAATCTCAAAAGAGTCTGGTGAGTCTATCCAAGTAAAGTCCAATACAAAGACCCTACCGACGTCGCCCCTGCAAAAATCATTGCCTCTACCAAAAACGCTGGCGCCACATACGATGTAACCCACCTGGCAACCGCTGCTCCCACAAATCCCATCCAAATCACCACTGCCGTCGTACTCCACAGATTATCCCACCCTGCAAATCTCGATTTCTTCTGCTCATCCGCATTTCTCATGCTAGTTCCCCAGCCGCCTTCAAGAACAGTGAGGACAGACCAGAACATGATACCAGGTAAGGGTAATTGATAGAAGAGTTGAGATAAGACGAGATACTTAATACTAGCCACGTGTGATTTGTTGCGCCAGAAATTGTAACTTGTGCATAATACTACACGGAGGAGGAAATCCCATGATTGAAGTGCATGGACTGTAAACCCTGTGAATACGTAACGAATAGTGAAGACACCGATAATCAACGGTCCATAAAAACGACGCATGGCAGTCACAAATAGAATAACACCGTGAATAGTGTAGATTTGTGGATACTGGAAACATTCGATATGGGTAGCGCGGGCCCAGCGCATTTGTTGAAGGAGCCAGCGCAGGAGAGTAGTAGGGGTATCGGTTGAGGCGAGCGCAGAGGTGTTGAAGGTTACTTTCCAGTTTTTGAGGAGGAGGTTGGTGGTGAGATGACGATCTTCGTTGACAACGGTTTTGACGCCGATGGAGGTTTGTGTGTACCATGGTAGGAGAATAGACTCAAGTGCTATGAAACGGAACGCCGCGCAAGGCCCGGGTTGACAGTCTACGGCATCCACGGCGCCGGTTTGTCCGCGTGTAATAGCTAGCCTAAAAGTCCACACAGTTAGAAATGACCCCTAAAAAATATTAATGGATGAAATACTCACTCAGACCAATAAGCCGCACTCCCCAAAGCAGCAATTGCACTCTCATTATCATTATGGATGCTCAAAGCCGAACAACTCCCTCCGATCAACGGATCCGCAGACATACATCCCACCGTTTGGTACAAAGTATCGGGATAAACAATGGTATCTGAATCGCTAGTCCAGAGATATTCAATATTATTCGCCTGTCCCAACGCCAACGAAAAAACCATATTGGTGAACATGATGTCCTTTTTGCACTTGTGGGGTTGGTAGAGACATATTGCGTGGAGAGCTTTAGATTTGGAATCAGGAGAGGGTAATAGAGCATTGTGTTCGCGAAGAGTCGTGACCGCTTTTTCAAGTACGATGCGGAAAGCATATGCGTATGCTTCGGATAAGAGAGCCGGGGGGACATCTGCAGAATCGAAAGATGCGAATGCGGATGCTGATGCTGATGTCCATTTTGAGGATGAGGCCTTTTCGTCGTAAAGTTCGCGGGTAATATAGTTTTGTGCGATGCGGATAGCGAGAGGACCATATGGTTCTTCGACGTGGATTTTTGTGAGATCTGGGAATGCCTTCAAGGAAACAGTTGTTAGTTTTGTTTTATAATACTCAAGTATTTCTGTGGGAATTTTAAGAGAGGGACGCGGGCGATACGCACTTGTTGAGCCACAGAAATCATCTCCATGTCCCCATCTTGATCACCATCAATGCCAATCAGCATGATTTCCAAGCCAGGAGATTTATGATAACTTTGCAAACATCTCCTCCACATATTTGCCTCCTCGCGATAGCCTACTACAGAGGCAATACATCTTGCAGCCACATCGTCTTTGGTCTGAACTCCCTTCTCAGCATCCTCTAACGAGAGTTTTGATTCTAATCGTTTGACTCTAGCTATATTTTTCCTACGGTTTATCTCCGCTAGAGATATTTGCCAGATACTTTCAATGGTGATTGGGGCAAATGTGACCAATCTTCTGAAATAGCGGAAGATGATAAAGAAAGTGACCACGCAAAGGATGCCGTTAAAGACCTGCCTATGAATGGAGGGTAACACAGGTACTACAGTCATGATTCCCTAGCTAGTCATGCAGCTCAAACAAAATACGGAAAAATGAGGAAAGGAATGTACAAAGGAATTTCAACAGTAGAAGAAGCGTCAATCAGACCTTTTTCTAACATCATCCCCTTCATGCAGCTAAGTCTTTAAAGTTACTTGAGGCATATTGTGTAGGACGGCTTGTACTTGTCTCTTCCTGCTGGTCTAATCAGCCAAGTCGTGGGACTTTGGAGTTTAGTAATTGGGTGTGACCTACAAAAGCATATTCTTTGACCAGCTCACAGAGATTTTTGATCTATCTGGATAATTCGTAATTTGCCGGCCTTAATATATACTCATAAATAACAAACATACAAAAATTCATAATTTTGATCGAAATTATATCAAAAACCCTAATTGAGTAAAAGCCTCAAAAAGAGGATAATATTCTTCGATCAGATTTTTGAAATTTTTGAACGAGCTTGAAACTATTTATTTATTTATTTATTTATTTATTATAAATGAAGACTTTTTATAGATTTGAAAATCAATCTTTAATAAATTCATGAATTTTTAATGTTATTAAATAAGAATTAAATATCAGTAGGATTTAGATATTAATTTTTATAAAATGAAATATATTATACAATAGATCAAAAGCCGAAATACTCTCTTAAATGAATCTTATTTAAGATTTATAAGCTTGATTTTATCCAACATTAACTTGTCTGTTTGTTTACGAATTGAACACCTGAATAAAATCACCTAGCAAAAAAAAACGACGATCCTAGATGCATGGAGTAGAAATAAAGTTGATACTAAAAGTGCACCATATCAAATTAGGTTTCTGTGAGCTGGTCAAAGAACGGGGGCCCTTATACAGAAAACGTTCGACTGATAGAGACTATTGAGAAACAGGCAAATGGATCCGCAGTCTCCACCAACCACCGCGTCATTTACGAGAACTTTTTCTAATCCTTCTCTGACCGCAAGATGAAACATTTGGTAGCCTTGCATAAGCTTCCAGTCAAGCTCCTCTCCTCCAATGAGGAACCTGATTGAAACAATCATACATGAAACTCAAATCAAGTACCGGTACCGGTAAACATAGATTCTCCATTGTGTGATCCACTGTTGATCCTTCCCCCGTTCAAGGCCTCATATGAACCTTAAAGAACCTTGATTGTGAAAATATCCACCTCATAACCTTACTACTCTGTATAAAGCATTGTTATAATGACTTATATACTATATATAGAGGATAAAGGAAGTATTATAAGTAATATTATTATTATATTAGCTGAAAATTTAAATAATGAAATTTAAATGAATAAAGTATTATAATTGCAAAAATTTCTATCATATCAAAATCTTTTAAAATTATCATAAACTATCCCAAGCTCATTAAAAGAATTTGTATAACTTTCAAAAGATCCAAAAGCTTGGAATTGTTAAAATTTCATCAAAAGCTTCAAAATTTGAAATCTTGAGGGGGAGCAGTCCAATATCTAGTGGAGTTTCTGAAAGCAGTATCAGAAGACAGTAAAACCGGCAATATGTGGGTAGAAAATGTCTTGCAATACTTACCCCTCAACCTCCGTACATCCATACCAGGTCACACAGCCAAAGGCGGATGTTATGGTTGAACCCGAATGATTGTTCTAGACAGTGTACTTCGAAATCTACAAATCCTGTGGAGAAAGCGGTGTATTCGTCACAATCACCAGTGCTACTCGCAGGGTGGGAGAACGTGTCTTTACTGGACCCAGTTCGGAACTATAAGTCTCGTCATGTGACATTTTGTTGGTTGTCAAGACTGGCGCAAGCACAGTATAGTGTATCGAATGCTTATGCAGTTTTTAACAACATTATCGAATCTATCAAACCGTGTTATATATCCTGATTTCCAAGAGAGCCTTTTCCACAAAATCCAGACAGTGGACGTTTTGAGCAACGTGAGCGATGCTCTGTGCATTTATGACACAACTGCGTAGAGCATATACAAGATCTGCAAACGAACATACAGAGGACAAGCTCAGCTTCGGAGCGACGAGCCTGAGCAAGCTGAGCTTCCTTCTGGCGGTAAACCAGGTTGGCCTCTCGACAATTGGACAAGTTTCTTCCATGTTGAAACACGCCCAGAAAAATTTTCCGCGCCTCAAATGGACCGTGTACGTGTATATTGAAGATGTCACTTTCGTCTTCTGGAAAATTCTTTTCCAATGGTTAGCGAAGCTTTCAGCCGAAAACGAAACATCATGTTACGGCACCACGGCGGGGAAAGGTAATGCAACATTTGAGCAACAAGGTGCAGGAATAGTAATCACTCGTTTTTGGCGGACCCAAATGTCCCACTTTCCAAGAATATGCCGATTCCAAATCAAACTCGTGTTGCGGTGACACGATTGTGGGAAAAGCGCTGAGCGATAATAATGTGATCATAGACCAATGAGAGCACTATGGTCCAGTTGTCGTTGAAGGGAACCACCTTAAAAGACATGGTTCCAAGATCTTTCAATGCTTACAAAAAGTAGCAGCGACCAATCATCTCCCATGATATCTTCCTCGCAATACTATCTGCATATCTCAAGGACCATCGCGATAATTAGGGATAATGTTGCGTCTCGCCATAAGCCCACAAAGGTCACCATGCCCACAATCACCAACTCACCTTGGGGTCCACCAGCTCCGGTCCTACAGGATACAAGCGCACTTAAGCAGGCCTACACTTCATCTGAAGCATGTGTCGCAGTATGCATCGCATTATCTTCCTGTCGTATTTGGAGACATGAGATTGACAATGAAAAACGAAGGAGCTATAGTCTAGAAATAGTGGTGATTTTAGGAAGACAGACTGAGGGTCAGGCTTCGTGGGATAAACGTGTAATTAATAGTGGATGGATGATGGGTAAAATTATTAATGACTCGATTAAAGTTAAATGTGAAATTGCTGTACCGCCTTGAGAGGCAACAATTGTAATCCTGGCCTATACAATAAACAGTGTTGAATTTGGAGTACCGTGAGGAACACTTAAAATACTGTGTGCAATATGTATTGGTACTAGCTTTAGACTTTGTTGATTCGAGGAAGGTGTAATGGAGGAATTAGGTCAACTAAATATAAAAGGAAAAGTTATCGAAGGAATAGTTTTGGATCAAAAGAAATATTTAATATTTACAATAATAATTATAAGAATTTATAAGATAAGAGTAAATTTTTCTAAGAGTTCGGGAATTTATTTATCATTTGATAACTTTTTTAATATTAATTAAAAAGAATAATATATTTTATTTTTATTAATTTTTTAATTTTTTAATTTTTATTTTAACTTTTTAACTTTTTCAAGTTTCGAATAAATATAATTTTCCAAACCAAAATGAAAAATTATTAGTATTTAATTTTTAATAAATTTTAATTAACTTTCTTTTTATATTTTTGTATAAAATTATTTTAACATAATTTCGTTTAGTATATAATAAGTAGATTCCAGATTTTTATTCTTTATAACGAAGAGATTTGTAATTTTTACAAATGAACGATAACCTTCTTCATTACCACTTCTACATTTTTACTCTGTCATCAATAAACCTGCAGCAGCACAAAGAGTTGCAAATTCAAGCTACAAAACAGTACATCATCAATTGACTTGGTCCCATTACTACATGTAGAAAATATTTTGCTTATATATCAGCGATATCCAAAGCGCCGAAACCTTCAGGTATGGATCCACTAAACCTAAAATTCCAAAGCACCACATTCCTTCTTTTCAACAATCTTTTCAATTCTATCCACCATCCACCCACTCTCCATATAAACGCCGTCATTTACCCTTCGTCCCATTGCTGCCATATGACTAAGGTGACAATCATCATCCTGATACTTCCAGCTCAAACATTGATCCCAGTCTGCACAAGCCTTTTTACAATTTTCCTTCGATGCCCATGGTCTCGCATTCCTTTGCGCTTCAGTCATCTCTTTAAACTCGGGGGTATAAGAGTCTTCCGTTGAAGAAAATGATTTGGCTGCTGCGTAATTATCCCATTCCGAGCGCGTAGCAACCAGTCTTGGTGCGAAGAAGTATTTGAAAACATCACGGTAGCGCACTCGGCCCTTTCCTTTAGTCTCCTGCATGAACTGGTTTTCGAAAACGAACAGCCGGGATATATCAGCTTGATGAACTTTGTGGATATTCATAATTGGTGAACACCAGTTCCAGTCAGCGAAGCCGATTTTCCATGTCGGGAGGGTTTGCAAAGCAGCCCACCCACCTCCGTCTAATGCCGTGAAACGCTCTACACCCATTTCTTTCATAGCATGTGAAAGGACTTGATCTCCGCAACAATGCTCTTTCGCATAGGATTCGTACCTTTCAGCCAAAGTCTTGTCTGCACCAAATGAAGTCGCCATAGCCTTCCCTGAAACGGCGAATCCAGCCCCGCCATGGGCAAAATTTTCGCCCATTTTAAAAGCTGGTGATCCGACCAGAAGAGAAGAAGTGTGGTCTAGGCTTGCAAGCCATGCGTAAAGTGTCTCCCAAAAGAAGTAGTTATCGTCCTCCATATATACATACCATTTCTTACCAGGGTGGTGGATGGCAGCATGTTGAAACATGGGCAAAAATTTGTATTTGTCCAATCTCCATCCACCAGGTAGATCAAAATCACCCTCCATATTTCCGCTCTCTTGATACAGGTTGTGGCTGACAGCCTCGTTGGCTTTCTTGTAGAGTTCAAAGTCAGGTGATGCTTTGAGAGTTGCGGAGACGTTTGCGAGAGAATCAATGACCGGATTTCCGTTGATATTGTCCGCAATATCAGAGTAATAGACAACATTGGGAGTGAGTTGTTTGTTACCCAACGTGGTTGACATGTGCATGGGCATCCTTCTCCAAATGGATGTAGCACCAGTTTTGACCAAAATGATGACATCCTTTGGATCGAGACTTGTGGCACTGTAGATTCTGCTTGGTTTTTCTACCAGCGGCTTTTCAGCACTGCTTTCGACGCCGAATTGTGAATACGTCGAAGGAGTTATAGTTGGTAGATCTAGATTTATAGAATGGTCCTGTGGTATTTGATCGCTAACTGCCGCATACCGTGATCTATCCACAAACAGAACATTGTTTTCACTCAGTCCCATAACAATAAATACTGCCACAAGAAAACTAATCCATAAGTATCCTTTGAAGTGCCGGGGGAAAAAGTTCCCAATGCGTGACGTTGACATCCTTAAAGACAGCTGGAGTAACCCAAACACCGGAGAGAGTGAGAAACACGGAAGTTGTCAAGTACTGGTATTCTAACGTTTAAAATATAGATAGGTAGATAGATAGATGATTGAGATCATTTCCATGAAGGTATGAATGCAAAATTAGTATGAAACAGTTTTTGGCTCCTCTTTCCATACTGATCATACAGGCGCAGGCAGGCGACCGGAATCAACTTTCGACCCGAACATGCTGTACAAGGACAAGGTATCATGCGGACCATATTTTTATGGGTCCAAGATGATGCTCTAAAACAAACTATTATTCCCAATGAGTTTGGTGGCCTTGCATACCTACCTAATACTCAGACCAAATCGTCAAACTCTAAAAAAGTTGCAAAAATATCTCTGTAGCTTAAAATAAACATTTCTCTAGTCTCATGCCAGCCGCGCGTTCCAAGCTAAAATAAGGTTGCGGATAGGGATTTTATTGATTTTTTTCTTTACCGTCACGCTTGTTTCTTCACGCCTTTTCCTAATCTGATAAGATTGTGATCTGAGCTTCCAAAACAAACATTGTTGTCACCGCGATTATTAGTCATTTTCATCGGAAGTCCCCTATCACGTAATAAGTCAGGTGGGCGGATCCTCGCAGTCCCTCACTACTGCGTCCTCATGCGAAACCTAAAGCATGAAGATCTTCTTACTCCAGATGTTCTTCACCCATCGTATTCTCTTGACCTCTGGATGTTTTTCACTCCAAGTGTTACGAATGTACTGGTATTATGTTAGTTGACACCGAGGTGACATGAAAAAGGGGAGGTTGTTGAAGATGTCCATGTCCGTACATGTTTGTACTGTGGCAGGGTTGATATTGCTGTCCTCGAGGTTCTGTACGCTGCGAATTGCTGCTGAGTAATGTCTATGCAAGAAAATGAAAATGAAAGGATGCACGTTTGAACATATACCCAGCTAGCTGGACACCCTCCAGAACGATAATTGGGCCTAGATCCCGAGTTCGTGTTGCAACATTATCCGACAGCGTACAAGATCCATGATTTACCGCGAGCAAGTGTATTATATGGCGTCTGTATATTTCTGATTTGTCGCCTATTGACCTGGTAGATGTACAGAATCAAGAACTTCGTGGGGGCTAGTTGGGATCTAAGCTTGATTCTTCAAACGCCTTACAAGGACTCCAACAGCAACTGGGCAGGCAATCGTGCATATCACTACAGCCCAAATGATGACAAGAAACAGTGCTTCGCCGGATCCGACAGTATTGTTTCGGTTCTTCAACAACAGAGTTCCTGAGCATTGTGAAAGGGACGCAATTAAGAACCCGATTTCTCCTCTAGCAACCATGGAAAATCCCACGATTAAAGCTTCTGAATGTGGTGGACGGGCACTGGTTGCTGTTGAAGATTCCGGTTGCTGCGTTTGCATACGGCTTGATGCTGTCTTCTTTGGGGTTTGCCAGGATTTTATGAAGTACTCGAAGTACATAACGAGGCTCACTAGTCCTTTTGCAATGGTCATAAGGATCGAATAGACAATGCCCTTCCAGACGACAGAGGCGCTGGACATGTCTGTGATCGGAATTGAGAAACCAATGGGCGCCTAGATACATTTTATTAGCTAAGATCTCTAGATCAAGTATTGACTAAAATGCTTAAAGCGAGATAGATTCATGGGTACCCACAAAGAAAAAAGGAACCAATATGAAGTCCATAACTGGTTTATAATATTCTTCATACATTATCTGAGCTGCATTTGACATTGATTCTTCTTCAACATCATGCATTCCGACATCCCACAGGTAATTGACTACACCACCAGCGATGAACGCAGCGAAAAGAACAGACGCATCAATGAAGGATGCAATAATGACGAAAACAATCAATACCAACGCTGGAAGAAGGAAACTAAGATGTGGGATATTTCAGAATGGCTTAAGGGCAAATACCTTGATATCAGATTTGCAGCTTGTGGTAATATTGGGAGCCACCTCGGATTGAGAATGCTTGACAAGATAGAGCCAGATCGGTGTGAGAATAAATCTACAGACAGCAGGTGAGACAATGAGTAAACTAAAACTCGCAACTATTGGTCCTGCAATAGGCCACCCACCGATGCCTCCACTACCCAGGGTCGTAACAATGTTTACTATAACAAGGCCCACAACATCATCTATCATGGCAGCACCCACAAGTATCACGCCTACTCTAGTATGCTGCATATTCGCAAAGGAAAGGATAGCAAACGTCGTTCCTAAAGACGTCGAACATAGCGAGGCACCCGCGGAAAAGGCAGCCAGAGGGGTGGGAAACAATGACCCAGAACTACTAGGAAAAGGCAAGAGAAGCAAGAGGAAAGACAATGAAATTGGCATTAATAAGCCAACAGTAGCTACCGACACCAAAATATAGGCAGATTTTCGAAGCTGTTTGAGGTCTGTACTGAGGCCGCCTTCAAAAAAGAGACCTACCAGGCCTAGGTAGCCCAATGCTTGAATCGTTTCTTGATCTCCGTGTGTCAGCCATGACGTCCCTCCAACTGGTAGACCCCATATTATCCCAATGAGAATTTGCCCTATGATGCCACAATATAGGGCACGGTCTAGAATATATCGAGTGATGTTTAACAGAACGATAAATGAGGTCAAGGAAAGAATGACCACTATTCCAGGCTCCTCGTATGGGAGGTATGCCATCTTCGAATTTACCTAGTACTGGTATCCGAGGAGACAAGGTATTTCGATCGACCGCTCAGCCACATACTCACGTGAGTCTCTCAGCCACAGCATCTCCATTTAAATTTCTAGCAATGGCGCTAAGATTGCGATCTGGAAATTTTTAATCGCGATAAGATATCTCTTCATCCTCGGTTTCAAAGCATCATTCCCCCCCCCCATCAACCTCTCCATCAGCGTACACCACTTTCTCACATTCGCCTTCGCGATCAATCTACATCAAGATGAACGCTCACGCGCTCCTCACCTCTCAAGGCTGGCGCGGTACCGGGCACTCCCTCCACCACAGCTCCGACACGATTGGACTCTCGCGGCCGCTGCTCGTCTCGAAAAAAGATAATGTATTGGGAGTAGGGAAAAAACAGCACAAGACCTCTGATATGTGGTGGATGAATGCTTTTGATGCGTCGCTGAAGGGATTGGATACAAGTAAGGAGGGGCAAATTAAGGTGCAGGAGGGAGGTGGGTTAGAAATGGTGGTTAAGGGAGGGAGTAAGTGGGTTGGAGGGAAGGGAGGTTTCTTGGAGAAGGAAGAGAAAAGGAAGGGAAAGAGGAAAATAAGAGAGGAGAAAAGAAGGAAATAGGAGATCAAAAGGAGGATCAAGGAAAGACTCAAATCGATAGATTCGGAAAAGACAGAAACGAAGGAGGAACGACGAGAACGAAAGGAACGAAAGCAGCTAAAGAAGTTACTGCGACAATCTAAAAAGGAATCATCAGATACATCATCAACGTCAGAGGTCACAAAGAAGAAGAAGAAAGCGCGGAAGGACAAATAGAAGGTCTCGCCCTGTATATTCTACGTATCGGCATAACAAAAGGCGTTTTTGAGCAGGGAGTTTTGCGATCACGATGGTGACCCTGGCGTTCAAGATAATGTATGGTATTTTAATTAGATTTGAAATTCTAATCCTCGAACTATGGCTCTTTGGGTATCTTTCCAGGCTTGTTTGATAGAAGCCATGGCCTTCTCTGCCAGAATTCATCTTTAATGACGTCTACATGCTGCACCGTGATTCTTGCCTTTGCTCTCCTCTTCCTATCTTTCTCTTCCTGGGTCTTTGAGAGCTCCTTCTGCTCGATCGTCTTTGCCGAATCTTCATCAATTATTTCTGGCACTCCCGGTTCCACCAACTCGTACTATGCTCATGTTAATTTCCTGGAGAAAGTTAGGATGAGATAAATGACTTACATCTCTGAAGACCACGCTCCCCTTTTTGTAGATCTCTGGTTCATTATTATAATTGATTCCAAACCTCGAGAATAAAATCTCATTCTTATCCGCAGCTAATGTCCCCTAAAACCACATGAGAATAAGTATCCAGAACAAACCATCGAGGAATTACAAAACATACAGCCAGTTCCTTCTCCGCGCTCTTTGCATCCAATCCTCCTTTCTGAATCAGAGCCCAGAAAGTCGTATTGTAAAGATTATTTATGTGACCTTATCTCATCAGTAACAACTCAGCGGAAATGACGACAAGGATGGAAGAGAGAAAAGCAAGAGCAATAAAAATAAAAATAAAAATACATACAGTCCACCTGTCTCCAACTCATATAATCCCTCAAATTCTGTACACTAGGATACTGCACAGCTCTACCATCAAAACTAGGCAACGGAGCCGTGAGTTGCATTTCGGGTTCTGGGAAATAGGTAGACCAGAAATGAACATAGTATGCCGTGAAAGTCGATACTATAGTTGTGACGAGTTTACTAATATATCGCATCAAAATTTGGTTTTCAGGGACTTCCTTCAACAAAGGGTTGAGCGGAAAGGAGTCATACCTCGAGCGTCTCTCAAACAGCACACATGATTTATGGAAGACGAAACTATGATTGTCTCATCAGCAGAATGAATTGATGAGAAGCTAATATTTTGGACAAAACGAACCTGTATTCATCACTAATACCATACGCAATAATAATATCCGGCAATTCCATCATCACAGCCTTAGCAGCCGCATTCATGAGATCTAATGCTCTCCTGTCATTTGGTTTTTCAAATGCATATTTATCCGAAAACCTATATTTCTCAGTTTCCAGTATATATGCGAGCAGCCTAATAGCTTATGGCGGAGGTAGAACATACTTATGAAATCCCCGACCATCAATACGCACTACGATCCATGTATTTGGGATAAGCAGGTCAGGTTGCTCAAAGGCTTTAACATATTCATATCTAAGGAATTCGTGAGTTAAATCAAATAGAGAAAAGTGGAACTAAACAATCTACTCACTTTGAATTCGCCATATTATTCCTTTGAGGTTGATGTGCTGATGTTGTCAAAATAGAATGGAGGTTGGAAGGGTAGTTGAGATTTGTATGAAAGACAGTCAAGCGAGATCTCAAAATAAATGGGCGCTGAGAACAAGTACTGGTTACTATGAGTTAAAACTAGCTATTCTTGTAGAAATATATCAACTTGGTTCATATGATGACTTTTCGACAAATGCCTTTTCAAAAATGAAACAAATCCAATATCCTCAATCCTCAACTAATTTCCAATTCCCTCTCCAGAACGACTATTAAAACCCCCCATTTTTCCTACCCCACTGTCACGTGTCAGCCCCTCCATCCGCTAAAATCGATAAGGGTTTTACATATCATTGAGTTTTTGATAACGCTAAAGATAGACCCCCTTAGCTCGCTTCGCTCAGGACTAGGTTAGTAAAAAGTATTCATTCCACAACACAAAAAAACTTTATAATTTATATAGAAAATGGCGCCGTCGTGCCAACAAATACTGAACTGCAAATAATCCTTCTATGGTGTAATGGTTAGCACACTAGATTTTGATTCTGGAGATATTGGTTCGATTCCTATTAGAAGGTTCCGTCAAGAATTTTCTGTCTTAATATGGTCAGTTTAAACCTGAGATCAAAGGTTCCCTATGCTTTTGCAAGTTGTTTGGTTCTTTTGGTGGTTTTGGTTGTTTTGATTGCTCCATATTTCTGTTGTTCTTCACGATTGTGGGTAGAGGCCACAAGTTTGTTTGTCTCCTAATCGTCTAGGCAGTGTAAAACGATGACTCATGGTAGATAACATGGAGGATCAACCTTGTTCTGTAATCAATTTTATTTTATTTTGTAGTGCCATATTTCCAAAGAAAGCTTTTGATATCTACTATTCATGCCTCGTTCTTAGGCAATGTGGCAACCTTTTCCTGAAACAACTTCTCGGCCTTCGCCCAAACTGGAGTACTTCTCCAGTCCTTCAATGTCAACAAACTTGGTAACAGGTCCTTGCTGAATGCTTCGCTTGCTTCTCTAGGCAATAGACTTGGTAAGTGATCAATGCTGATGACGCTTAGTCTGGGTTCTCCCTTGACCTCGACTGGGACAGTTGGCTCTGAAAATGTGGTCGCAACGGTATAGATTGGAATTGGATTGTTGGGGTTCGTGGTATCAGCACTGACATCGCAAACGACTGACAATTTGCGGTTTGGGGTATCGAGGCTTTGCATGTCGACAAAGTTTGGAATCTTAGACATGAGATATATGCAGTTAATGAAGATGTCACTCTCGACAATCTCTGGGAATGGTCCTCCCTTGGCAGTCTCCGCCATATCCCATTTCAAAACATTCTCAGTTGGCACACCGGCTCTCAAGCAGAGATCAACTGCTCCACTTCCACATCTGCCCAATGCTCCGATAACCAAAACTCGTGGTGCTTTGCCTGTCTTTTCTTGTCCAGCTGCGATTGCTTTCTTTACGTCGGCAATCAACTCATCTTCGTTAGGATAGCTTGATACGCTTGGGAATGGCTCTGATGCTGGATGAGTGAGTTGCCATGCCCAATTTTCGAGTGCCAATGCTGCACCAGCAAATCCAGCATGGTATCCAAAAGCTGCAACTCTTCTGCCTCTATCGTCTGTCAAAAATTCGAGATCTAGGAGGGTTCCGCCGCCGCGAGGAAATCGTGATAGAACGGTATCCCAGCCACCTTGTTGCTTGTAACAGTGTGCGAATTGTACGTGAACATGCTCGAGAGGAACTTATAGCTGTTAGACTTCTTCTATTGGTAGTGATTCAAGCAGAGACTCACAGTCTTCGACAGGTAGTTCCTTCAAACCAATAATAATATGATCCTTTGGTGCTTGCCTCCATGTATCTTCGGGCACGAGAGTAGCTCCAGCCTTCTCGAACTCCTCGTCATCGAATATGCGTTCTGGGCTGCGCTCGACATTAATTGTGTATCCAGCATCGATGAGAGCTTTGGCTGTAGTGGGAGTAAGAGCTGATCTATGCTCAAGAGCTTTTCCCACTGATGATCGCGTTAGTAGGTTATGGAATGTTGCGCTGGCAATTACTTACACTCAGAACGTAGGTGAAGAGTAGTTCCAGACATGGTGATAGATCTGAATTTATAATTGAATCTTAATTGAGGTTTTGGGATTTATTTACAGTCTCTGGTTTTTGTTTGCAGAGGGGGAGTTTTTCTGCCACATTGAGTCATTCAATTCCCCCCGCAATTTGTTTACCGCCTCCGGGATCGCACCATCCATCATCACCATGCTTCAGTTAGAAGAACGAACATTTTCTTGAAATATCTACGGAATACATAGTTGCGGTAAACCTTGAAGTCAAAGACTATAACGGCTATACGTATTACTGAGAGACACCTTGTATATTTCCCGAGGTTCTTGCTGTATCGTGCTTCGAAAAATGAAGTTGGGCTCATCTTCATTATGAGCCTGAGGCATCAAACGCTTTCAACATGTCGGAGTAGTTCACCTGCATGTTATACTGGCGGATTTGTATCCAAATATTCGCTGCATTTTTCTCAGTAGAGTAGTTCTTCGTGTACGGCGTGACTAGGTATAGTTTCATTGTGTACGACAGAGTGATAGATTGACAAATTTTACTTCCCTAACCTACTTTGCTTCATCGTTTTCTTACTTTCTCGAATCTTGGAAGTGTCAAACGTTTGTGTACATACTTATACAACACATTCCCATCAATTCAATTTACATCGTAATCATGTCGGTTAAAGATGTACGAACTCATATTATGCTCGACCTTGAGATAGCAGCACATCCCCTCAAGCACAATCCTGCGATCGTCCAAATCGGGGCTATCCATTTCGATATCGAAACGGGTGAAAACTTGAAGTATTTCTCAATGCATATAAACTTGGATTCTTGCATTAGATTCGGCTTGATCACCGATTCTGATACACTGCAATGGCTTGAGAAAAACATCCCCAATACGTTGTCTGCCAGCCAAAACAGCAAAGTGGCTCTCGACGTTGCTCTGAAACGATTCACTACCTGGCTCTTCAGCTGTCACAAATCTACCAAAGCCAACATCAGTTCCAGCTATCCAACTGCGAAATATGACCCGACGGACCTTCAAATAATGATCTGGGCATATGGTAGCACACAGGATTGTCGATGGATTGAAAGTGCCTACCAAGCATGCAAATTGAAAAAGCCATGGATGTACTATAATGACCTCTGTGTCCGAACTTACTGCGAAAATGCTTTCTCCAATACGGAAAGAAATATCCGGCGTGAGGTGGACAAATCCTTCGAGGGCAAAAAGCACAATGCAATTGATGACTGTAAACATCAAATCATCTATGTGATCAAGTGTCGTGATGCGCTCCGGGGAGCGCAAGTCCCTGCCATTTCTCTTGTTTCTGCTGGTCCAGCTCCAGCCCCGGATTCTTCTAGGAAGCGGCCCAGGATGGGTCTGGAGTAGCGTAACTTGCGGAGAAGACTGACGAGCATAAGCGTCTACAGGAAAGAAACGTTCCCAGGAGCTGTTAGGCTGACCTGATTTCAGATTCCAATATCGGCATGCGAATTTCTTTGAAAATGGTGTGTTTCGTCGAAAATAGATCATCGATCGCTCGAGACGACTTCGTGAGATATTCAGGATGCTCTTGTGAATTAAATGTTACTACAGTTCTGGATATAGATCGTTGGGAAAGTGTGTGAGCTACCGGTGATGAGTTTTTCTTATAAATTGGGGCGCAAAAAGTCTTGAAATACCATCTGGCGTATCTAGCTAGAAAGACTTTAATAAAATATGTCTTTCCTGCATGCATTTCCGTCTACGACTTACAAAATACAATGTATCAACCGAGAAATCCAATTCGCCTACCTTTCTCTCCATATTTTTGACACTCTCGATGCCAGGAGAATTACTTGTCTCTCCATCTCCTTTCCTTGCCCAACGAGTATCTTTGGATCAAGAGATTTCTAAATAGTCGGAAGTCACATACATTCAGTGATTCGAAAGATCTCGTATTCTCCTGGTAGATTTTCAGATATTGAAAAAAGTTCTTACTTCTTCCCATAATAACAATTTCGATTTTTTTTAAAAGCTTACTTCGTCTAGCTAATCGCTGCGGTCATATCAGGCGATTCTTTGCAACAGAATATATTCTAACTCTCTCCATGGTGCGAGGGGCTGATTGCATTCATGTCGGGAAAACTTGCTCAAGCCTGCGTACAAAGTCGGAGGACACTGGATTTCTCCTTTGTGTTTAAGAATTGGATTTGTAGGTATATATACTTGGACCGTTAGTAAGTCTGGAATTCGTCATCTCTCAAGTACTCATTCCTGAGAACATTGCTTAAGTCCATAAATAAGTACTTTTCACCGGTGAATTTTCTCGGCTCTAAATATTGAGTAAAAGTCGTTCTAAATTTGGCAATACTACGAACATATCTCATTTAATTTGCTCTAGTTATGGCAGCTGCAGACAGATGGGCCAAACAGTATCGCCATGTTCTTCGAGTTGATTTTACTGAATGCCAAGGTCAAAATTTGTGCCGGTTTCATTTATAAGCCTTCTTGAGTTTCTCGTCCACCTTTTTGGGGGGGGACGGTCACTGACTGACGAAATGACAAAACTGGAGCCACGATCGCTGATATTGTTGCTTACATCTAGAAAATCCCTGGTTGTGGAGCAATTGCTCAAGACAACTGGTTCTGAAGACCAACAAGATGCGTTTTCTGTCAGATTCTATCATCTACCGATAAATGGGGAAGCTTTAAAGACTATGATCAGGTGTTTGAGGAAATACAGCTCAAGTCATCACCCTATTTGACTTGTGTTAAGTTTTCGGGGCTTGGATTGGAGAATTTCAAGGTGGAAATTGAGATGAAGGCTCATGTGCCGGAAGAGAAAAAGGCGTGGTTTGACTCCTAAAACACCACGTACAAAAACTATGATTCACGTTGCGAGTTACATAGGTTCCGGTACTATATAAGATTTTCTACTCCTCAACAACGAGTTCTATATATACCTAATAACTCTGAAAAAGTAAAGAAATAAAACAACTCACATTATGGGTACCGCTGGTAAAGCTTTTGAAGCGCTTCAAGCAGGAAAGAAAGCCATCAAGCAAGGCCGTGAACTGCATGGCAAAGTACAAGGAGGTTATGGTAGAGCCCGGGAAGTCCATGGTAAAGCCATGGAAATCAAGCAACAAGCCGAGAAGTTCGGCATAACATTACCCAAAGACGCATCAAGTCTTCCCAAAACCCGCACCGAATTCCAAAAAGAAGCGCAAGGCTATGCACGAGGTTGCTTTTGTGGATTTTGGGGAATACTCAAGGCTGAAGCCAAGAAATATATTACATATGCCCTTTCTCTTCTGGTCTTTGCCCTCATCGCTATCGGACTCGTTTCTTTCCTCATTGCTGTGCTTTCGCATCATTCACATTTGCAACTTTTCACGTTAACGACAAAGACAATGGCGTCTAATAATACGAAAGGAGAATTGGTTGCAAGGGATGGCGAGAGCGTGGATTATAGGATCTATCTATTGCATTACTGTGTTTCTGGTCTTACTACGAAGGCTGAAGAGCAGTTTAAAATGACAAATGGTTGTCGTCAATCAAAGCAAGGTACGCGGGATTTTAACACAAAGTTTCTTTCCCCGGTCATAATAATTCATGTATAACTAAACTAATATCTTCCCATGCCTTAGCATTGTACGGCCATGTACTCCCTGCCCTCAACTACACTTTCACGCCTCCTCTTCCTGCAAGCCCACTCGCAGAAATTGAGACCATCTTCAGAAAATATGGATATATATCTTTCTGCCTCTATATCCTTAATTTCATTCTATTGCCCATAGTCGCAGGTGTATTTATCTGGTGGTTTGTCAGTACTCTAACCCCTTGGAAACGGACTTTTAGGCTCGTTCTTTGCGTAAGTCTACTTTTCACCAATGTTGCTCTTCTACCCCTTTCTAAGCTAATACATCTAACATCCCACCTCGGTTCTTTACAACCACACTCCTCGTCCCCGCAGTCCTCCAAACACTACTCGTTTACCGTACCATGCACATTCTCAAGCACGATATCGACCTCAGCACCTCCAGCCTCGAAATCACCCTCAAAACCGGTTTCCTCTACATCATCCTCACTCACTTCTTCTGGTGCACCCTCCTCTTCAATATTATTCTTTTCCGCCTCATAGACTGGCTTCGAAATCAGAGGAAAACTTTGAAACTTCGTCAAACTCAGGGTACTTATCAGGCTCATAACATTCAGGCTTTCGATGGATCAGTTCATGGTGGTCACAATGTGTCTGGTGATACTTTATGTGATACTCAATCGTTTGAGATAAAGAAAATACCTCTTGAACAGCAAAGTATGGGGATTCCACGAAAGACTGTGGGCATGAGGGGTGACAATGGTGATTCGGGGGAAGGAGTTTTGAGGTATAATCCTGATTACGGCGATCAAAAGCACGGCAGAAGTTACATGGGGAAGGAGAGATTTCATAATGTATAATTAGACATTACTATTGCGGTCACCGTGGCTAACCCTCAACAAGATAGCATAGAATGACAGTGAGAATAGAAGGCTATTTATGAATATTCACTGATTAATTATTATTCACCTTATTCCCCAGTGGTTTGATGATTCATGGATGATTTACGCACTATTTTTCCATCTTAACGGTTAGACTCCAATGACTTTTATACTTAGGTATCTTTCTTTATGCATCACTGTGTTGGGTGGATCCAAGCTCATAAGCTCGAGAAAGAATATATTTTAGAATGACTGCCAGGTTAGGAAGCACAATTTCCCCTCAATTGGTTCAAGGCACTATCTCCTTGGCTGTTCACCATTTTGTCTGGTTGGCAAAAGAGCATTAGGAGTTATCATGTTAAGAGTGAACTCGAGAGTAAGTTTATAAGTATCGACAAACACTTTTAAAATTCTTCTTCGCCCACGCCTACAAACGGAATCCCTTCATGCCAAGATCTGAACTCATCCATGAAGGCCGGGTTTCCTGACAATTACAATCCAGCTATTACTCAAATTGGCGCCATTCATTTCGATATCGAAACCGGAAAAGAACTCTCAAGCTTTTGTGAATTTCCTCAACTCCAGTCCAGTCTTGACTTTGGTCTGGTTCAAGACAACGTAACCATGACTTGCTGCAAGGATAACAACCCTGAAGTTCTCAAAAGGAGTCAAGAGAGTACCGTAACTCTAGACAATGCATTGAAAGCATTCACGGCCTGGATCAATTCTTGCTGGCAATCCACGCGGTGAGAAGCTAAGGCAAGTTGTGTACGAGATTTGATGGGGGAAGTAAATATTTGGGCAAATGAAAGCATGCAGGATAATCGATGGATCGACACCGCTTACACTGTCTGCAACCTCGCTAAGCCATGGAAGTATTATAGCAATATGTGCATCATGACGACGAACAACACAGTCCTCAAGTTGACTGGAAGAAACTATCGCATGGAGGCAGAGAAAGACAGAAAGGGTGCGCACGATGCTGTTGCTGATTGCGTGCATCAAATTGGGTGGTTTATGCAATGTCTCATGGCACTTCGAGACAACTCGAGGAAGCGAAGGATCGATAATCAGAACGAGACATACCAGAGAATTCGACGACGCATGATGACGAGGCAGTAGAAGCTAGGCCAGCATTGAAAAATATGTGGTATGGAAAGTCGAAATGGCTTCAATTGAGTATTGGGTTAAAGGAGGATTGGAAACTTTCACGTCGGCATTGTTTGAGTGACCTTTCCACATGTTTACACTTTATCGCATTTCCAAATGTACTCAGAGAAGACACTTCAACATTCTCAATCTCTACCACCTTTGCCACATTGAAAGTACTCACTTGGCTCCTTCTATCGCCTTTCTGATATTTGTCACAATCCGTTTTCGCGCTCTTTCTGTCTCGAAATCACACAGTTTGTTTTGCTCCAAAATTGCAAAATACTTACGTGAGTCAAGTCGAACACATAATTAATCATGAAATCCATGAAATAGAGAAGTGCAACGTATGGCTGTTAAACCAAGGAGTAGACAATCAAAGTAAATATTGTTGGGTTGCATGGCTTGTAAGCGACAGCGTCTTATATGCTATCACGTGACATGCGCTGTTTTGAGCCCGTGTCACAAAGAACGTTGTTGCTCTCCGATTGCTGGTTGCACAAGAAGCAAAACTTCCCGATAATCGTGGCTATGTCAACAACAGAGCTTATCAAATGAAGAGCACTGCTTCCCGCTTGAGTATCATTTATGCCAAAGCGCTTGCTGCTTCTTTTCTCTCTCATAGGTTCTACTGCCGCGTTTCCGCTCATGTTTTAAAATGCCTGCAAACGCCAAATTAAAGCAGGCGCTTATCTGGCTCAGACAAGTGTCTGCCATCCAATGATGCTATATGCTTAACACTATCTGAATATTTTAGCTTGATGGTGCGCTTCTTTTGTGCGGCTTGTATACCAAGTCTATAATGACTGGTTTTTAATGATTCAAACTGAAATATAGCAACCCCAGAGACAACCGACCTCACAAGCGGCCATGTCAAGCGGACTATTTTCCTATTGGCAAACTCAGCGCATGCTACTACGCTTGGCCGTCTCATGAATTTATAGAGTCGGAAATTGATCTACAGAGCATAATTTGGAAATCTAGATCGATGATTCTGATGTTCTGGACTTTTGGGGCTGAGAGTAAGAATGAGTGAGTATGAATATTTAAGATCTTAATTTCCTTCGTTGTTTGCTTCCATCATTATCTCAACAATCAGTCTCTTCACCTACTACAAATTACCTCTTTCCCCCTTTCTTCTTTTCTTTGGCTAGACTTCAGGACATTCTCTTCATCAAACCACATCCATTCTTTTGCTGGTAGATCAGCCCAAAACCTTCACTTCATCACAAATTCGAGCTACCTCCAAAGAAAAGTAATTCACTCTTTTCTCATATTTTCTAATTACGCATACTATATTTTCCCGTACACAACTCCCACCTTGTGGAAAGCCTTCTAAATCACCCCGTTATCACCGTTAAACCCCTTCTCAACTCTCGTTCAAAATGTTTGCCCCCAAACACAGAGAAAGTACCTACGGCACTTTCGCATTCGCCTTCACTATCACCCGAGCTTTACAAGCCATTTGCCTCATATGCATTCTCGGTATGTCTGCAAATTTTATCGGAGAAATCAACGCGGCCGATACGGCACCGCCTGAAGTTCTCATTGGAACTCTCAGTGTTGTATGTCAACTTCATCCCTGTCCACGCACATTCACACCATACTAACGTTAGCCAGGTCGTTATTGCCATTATCTATATCGGCGTCTCCTATCTTCTCTACCTTGAAGAGCAAATTTCCTTCCTCATTTCTACAGCATGCGACTCACTGGCTCTTATCGGGCTCATCGTGGTCTCTGTGAAAGTCGGAACACCCCTTTCCTACCTGGATTGTCCTGCCCTTCCCAACGTTGGAGTGACTTCAACATTCGTTGAATCAGCTGTCGGCAATTTCTCCAAGGCCAATTACTACTATTGGGTTAATGCATCGAAGACGGCGTGCTACGAGATGAAAGCCATCTGGGGATTCAGCATGGCACTCTGTGTACTATTCTTCTTCAGTGGCATTGTCAACATTTGCATCTGGCACAAGTTGAAGAAGTTTGTTCCGCGAAAGGATGTTTTAGAGTACCAGGGTTAGACTAATATAGCCGTAGCGGGCAGCAGAAGAAGAAGTGAGAAAATGGATACTGCACCGAACGGGAATTATGATGCATGCAACGAGACGACAAAGGGCGGTCATGAGAATAGTTGAGAGAAGTCTCATCGGAATAAAAATGGTTCTTTTGACATTATAGAGGGGAATCCGGGGGAAAGGATTGAGGGGATTGCGTTAAAATTTTGGGTTTGTGGTGGTACACTGGATAGCACAGAACATTCAGCTGGCAAAACATGGGGACATTGGAGGAAAGGAGAAAAGGCGGGGGTCCGTTAGTAACACGAAGGAGGACGTAATGTGGTAGAAAAAACTGGGATTCATGGTTGAGAGATTTATTTGTTGGTTCTAGATCATCATGTTAATGTTTGTTTTCTTGTTTTCGGATGCAGCAATCATCAACAAAACTTTAATGATTAACGATGCCTTTTGTTTTTACATATTGCTTATTGTCTATTAGTGAAATAGCAAACGAATATCTTATCTCGAATTGTTCATCCTCCATGTAGACTATTGTATGGCCTGGCCAACCCATAATGGCCTTTAGAATCTACTCCCTAAAGACAGACGCCACCAACCCCACCATCTCCTCCCGTCAATTTTATTAGTTTAACATACTATCAACCTCTAGCTTCACGGATCAGAATTATTCTACTTCCGTCCTATATACTGACGACACCATAGAAAAGAAAAATCAATATCCAAGCCTTTCCTTTGCTTCTTTTCCTTTTTCCCTTTTTCCAATTCTATAGACTATATTTATTTCTTTCTTCCTTTCTTCCACAAAATTATCACCAAAACAAGAAACGATCATCTATCTGCTAATTCAAACACGATACACCCATTGGATCACAAAAAGATTTGGAATTTTTCCACAGCCAAGCGAGGCAGGGTAAACTTTGGTAGCACCGCCTAATTACTACAGCACACACATCTATCTGTACTCTGTACGTACTTAGGTAGTATGTGATGTGATGATGGCGCACAGTGGCTGTACAATATGCGTAATGCCTTTTTGATATCATATGCCGATTATGGTGGTTGGATGGATGTATATGTTGGACAAGCAGACCCCGCGAATCATTTGCGTGGGATGTAATATTTGTTCAGGGAGTGATGGATGGCTGTTGGTACGCTGTTGGTGTAGCAGGGAAATTGGGTTCGGAGATTTTGATTTCCGCTTTTCTTCTTTACTTCGTTGCTTCGTTGCTTACTGGAGTTTGGGAGAGTGAGAATGGAAATGGAAATGGGATCAGGAGAATGAGCATCGAATTCTCAGTTGGAATTTGAAAATGAAGTGGATGTCTTGGTGAGAATCATAAATTGTACTCATTGAGGATGATGCTTTATCAGCTCTCTGCTGGCAAGTCCCTCTATAAAAGTATAACCAATCATAGCTGCCTACATATGTACTTCTGTACATGCTATTTCTCGGCACTAGCATCCGACGATTTCTAGCTTGGACTCCCCCAAAAGATATAAGCCCGCTTGGACGTAAAGTCTTCCAACCTTGTACAAATCAGCGGCAAGAATGATTATGGGCTTTCAGCTCCGATCAGGATGAACCAATTACATGACATTTTAATTTTGAATAATATGGTAATATGGTAATATGGTAATATGCTATCGTTTGGTGATACATATATTATGTTGATTATTCTTGGTAGTCAGCAATAGCTGGGTAAATATTATTTCTCCTTCTGCATGTTTTGTGCTGCGCCTGTATCTTGAAGTTTTGCTACGTCTCTTCTCTATCGTGGAGATTTGTATTTACCTACCTACGTATACGAATTCGTCCATCTAGTTCAATTCCCAAATACCTATCTAAGCAAAGATGGCTAAAACGATATTCACAACAATCACACCACTCCCTCCCAACATATCCCGGAAAACGGTTCTCGAAACCCTCCACGATCACCTTGAGATGATCGATCTCAATCCATCCCACGTAGAGCGCACTCTCACCAAACCTCCTCCTTCTGCTACCCCCGAAGAATACCACTGCCAATGGTATCGAATCGTCGACAAAGTATCCTATCTCCCCGCTAATCTCTACACCGGCACCGTATCCTTCAACGCCTGTTTTCACAATTTGGCCAATGGACTACAAACACACTGTTATGCGCCCATGGGACTAGACATCAAGGAAAAATGGACGATAGGAGGAAACATGCCTGGGGAACCAGCGGTCCCGAGAGAAATAGGCATTAATGCGCCGGTGGAAGGATTGTATATTAGAGAGGACGTTGAAATGAAGTGTAATATTCTGATGACGAGATTTGTGCGCAAAACATTACAGGAGTGTTTGAAAGCGCTCGTTGCACGATTGGTAGTAAAGGCACAATTGCAAGAAGCGCGTGAGAGGAACAACAGATTGACAATGCGAAATGGAAGTGCATATGAAGGGGAAAACGACACGCTGACACCGCCGCTCAGTCCACCCTTGAGAAGTCCCGGAATAGCAAGTGTAAGCAGTATGGGTAGAAGAGGAAGTTCATACAGCAATTCAAGCGTGCCGACAAGTCCACCATTGACTCCATATAACCCTGAGAAATGGGCCGAGGCGGGTATGCAAGGTCATCCCGCTTTACATCCATACACGCCTTTTCAATTACAGCAGCAGCAGCAGCAGCAGCAATTATATCAGATGCAACATGATAGGAAAAGTTACGGAGGACAAGATCACAGATGGTCCAACATTAGCGATAAGACGCAAGCCTCACTACCAGCGCCCAAGTATGCGAACAAACCCGCCAATTATCCACACAAGCCTAGCATAATTGCAGAAATGGAAGCACCGCCCGGACCGGTCGAGCTACCATAATCAAAAAAGGAGAGGAGAATCGTATTTGCGAAGAAGATTTCATTTTGCGTAGGATCATTATTATTATTATTGGTAATGAATGGGGACGATCACTTGCTTGCTTTATATACCCATGGTTAATTGGAAGGAAGGTGGCGGTTACTCACTGTATACGTACTGATGTTAATGGGGTAGATGGGATTAGGGAGGGAATTTGATATATTTTTTTGGTCAATGCGGACCGGAGCTCATGCTTCGAAGGTATGTCCGGGTATAGTATGTATGTGATCAACATTCGAGGCCGATACATGCAGAGAACTGTCATTTCAGGAGATCGTGAAGACAGAATCACTTTGGTTGGGATAAAAAGAAGGAAGAGTGACGGAGAGAGAAAGCTGATAGTTCGTCTGGTATTTCAGCGGGAAGAGCTAAGACGATAGCACGTTTTTGGCTCCTTGATCACGGGTGTATAACATTGGATACTGAGGACTGGCGAATATTGAAATATGCACGAGATTTTACCATTTATTTAGGCTGAATGTCACCACCCTCCCTCAGGCATGAAAATTCATCGCATAAAGTTACTTATATCTTCATTGTCTTCATAGTCGTTTTATTCATAATTATGGCTTTTGCGATATCCATGTTTCAGGTCGTCTGAACAAACTGAACAAATTTTATTGAGGATCTATGTGTACAAACAAACCCCGCATCATACACGCTCATGCCCCAAACCCATCTAAATCCCAATCTATGATGCCATTCTGCTCATATCGTTTCTTATACGTTGGTAGTCGAGGAGTCCTAAATTTGTCAGTAAATTCGAAGAAAAAAAGTAAAATAAAATTTACTACACATACCTTCAATTGATCCAACAGCACTGACTGCAATGTCTTGATCCCACAATTTCCTCTGCGCAAAGCTCATAACATCCTTCTCGCTGATGGCTCCAATAACACGCTCAATCTCCTCTGGTCCCATACGGCGTCCAGTGGTGATAATCTGTCTTCCAATATCCTCAGCTACAGCAGTGGTACCATCTAAGGAAAGAAGAATGGATGCCTTGAGTTGGGCCTTAGCACGCTCAACTTCGGCCTCAGTAACGTTGTATGATAGACGAGACCATTCTCTGAGAGTGAAGTGAACTAAATCGTCGATACGGGTAGTCTTATCGGTGACAAGATAGATACCCCAGAGTCCAGTATCGCTATAACTTGTTGAGAAACTCATGAAGCTGTTGGCCAAATCATTCTTGTGGACGAAACCGCTGAGCTTGCTTCCCATATGAGGAGCATTACCCATGGCTTTATCCCAATTACCGACAATAGCTTGAGTAACCAAAGCAGTGAAGTAATCATCATCTTTCCAGCTGACTCCCTCGACGGCAATGGCAATGTTGGCAGTTGGGATAGTGTCGTCACGGATTCTGATCTCGGAACCAATGAATTCTGGCTTTTGCTTTTGAGCATTGGCGACTGCGAGAGCAGCGGCTGAATGTGGTTGGGATGCGAGACCAGCAAAGTGCTTCTCAGCGAGTTCAACAAGTTGCTGGTGGGGAACACCTCCGGCACCAACGAGAACCATACGATCGGCAGTGTAGTTTGTCTTAATGTAGTTGACCAAATCATCTCTTTGAATGGATTGGATGTTTTCAGCAGGTCCCAAAATTGTGCGTCCTAAAGGTTGTCCTTGGAAAGCGGTTGCGTGTAAGTGATCGAAAACGACTTCTTCCAATTGCTTGTCAACCTCCTCGGATTCTCTCAAGATAACATCACGCTCTCTGTTGATCGCTGAAGGTTCGAGTTTGGAGTTTTGGAGAATATCGGAAAGAATGTTGACAGTTGCTGGTACGTCAGAGTTGAATGCCTTGGCGTAGTAAACTGTGTTTTCACGCTTCCCATACCATTAGCAAAATTCCTGCGCTTTCCAAGTAAATGTAAACATACGGAAGTGTAGGCATTTAAGTGGCCACCCATGTTCTCAATTTCCAATTCCAATTGATGCTGTGTTCGGTTGCTGGTTCCCTTTCCTCATTGTAAGTCAATCTAGAAGGTCTCCTTCAAGTCGAAACATACCTTGAAGGCAAGATGCTCCAAGAAATGAGCTGTGCCATTTGTCTTGTCCGTTTCTGCCCGAGAACCGGCATCGATCCATACACCAACTGTCGAGGTTTGTGCCCATGGCGAGTGTTCTGTAGCAATCTTTCTTCTTATCAGCACTTGCCCCTCCATCAGCTATATCCAAGCCTTACCGTTAGACCGTTTGAAAGAGTTGTGGTCTCTGTCTTCACGCCATTTTTTATCACTGGAGTCGCGAATCCTCTTCTCAGTCCTGATACGACATTGGGAGCAGCGCGGTTGCGCAGTCCCTGAGTAAGGTTTAATGCTAACCGCCGAGACGCCATAGGGATATGATGTGAGGGTTTGCGGTGGGAATAGAACGAATTGTAGATAACCCGATGAGATCAAATTGCTAGAATTTAGTAAACCTGAAGAGCTTAGTCGTTGATCAGATTTCAGCCAATCAAATTTCTTCCGGCTTTGATGACCGCACACGTGATTTGTTGCCGAGCTACCTAGTTATTCCGAATATCATCGACCGAAGCATTCAAGGACCTGCCTGAGTGATATGTCGTCGACTCTTTTACATTCAATAGTTGTAATAGGAATTCACAATGGCTTCATTCATTAAACCATCGATGCTCAGGCAGACTTGCCTCGCCGCGTCGAAGCGTAATTTCTCTACAAAGGTCTCTTCCAGTTTCCCCGCAATCAACAAGCCCGCCGCCCGCAGCGCTTTTGTCAGAGATGCATTGCCATGTTCAATGCGTGTAGCGGCATTCCATGCAAGCGGCAGACAATCAATTCTACCCCCATTACCTCGTGAGCTTTCTTCTATCGATCCACTACTTCTATTGCTAACCACATCATAGAATCTATTGATGGCACATGTATGTGGATCTGCCCTTGGGCCAACCCACCTTAAACTAATAGTTTATATAGCAAACGACGCAGCACCCGTGCCTAAACCATCCCCATCCCACGGCTCATACCATTGGACATTCGAACGTTTAATTGCCGTCGGTCTCATCCCTCTCACAGTCGCACCTTTCGTTTCCGGATCATTGAATCCAGCTACCGATGCTATCCTTTGCGCCGCGATCCTCATCCACTCACACATCGGTTTTGAGGCTTGCGTTATCGATTACTTTCCAAGAAAGAGGGTGCCAAAGACGAGGGCGCTGTTTTGGTGGGGTTTGAGAGGAGCAACTGTTTTGGTTGGAGTTGGATTGTATGAGTTTGAAACAAACGATGTGGGACTTACTGAGGGTATTAAGAGGATTTGGCACGCATAAAAGCGCAGGAGGGAGTTCGTATTATTTGAAAATAAGCACATGCATGCAGTACAATATCAAGACTGTCAAACAGATGTTCTTTTCAGGCCCTGACATGTGGAATTAACATTTTCCCAGGATATCGAGTCCATTCCGTCGGGATACAGGTAGTCGTGGGTCTTTTTTGTGGTTAAGTAGTAGCGTCAAAGCGAAAATGCATACGGGAATTAGTGATAGCTTTCTTCTCTTTGCTTTGCCAAACTGCTTTACAGTAATCGCTAGACTTGTTCCAAAACTCTACCAATTCTCATAGCTCTGTGTACCTTCGCATACGCATCTTCTCTCGAGCTGCACATGCCCAGAAAGGACTTGTTCGTCTTGCTCTTTTGTCGGGAGCCCGCCCTTGATTTACAAGTATTCTTCAACATATACCAACTCTCGCGCAGAAATTCATTGCAGGGGTTAGTAGACAGAGGAGAGATAGAAGGAGGCGACCCTGTAAAGTAGACGATCCCACTTCCAGTCTGGGCGGACGAACTAATTTATCCCACATCAGAGCCTTCGGGTATTAAGCAGTGGCCCCGTTTGAGGGACATGAACACACTGCGCGCTATCACTAAGCTTTATGAACTTTGTCTTCTGTTTAAGTGATAATGATTCTTTATCTATGGATTAAAGTAAAGGGCACCCTCCTAGCATGATCAACGAATTGCTACTGGCCATGGACTGGTGGAGCTTCTAAATATGGAGACTTGACTTCCCAAATGCGCAGTCAAATACTCAGAATTTGAAGCTCAATACTATTCGCATATACCACAAGTAAAGTTCAGAGTAGTAAGTGAGGCAAGAGAATCAAATCTACCGGCATTACAGATGAAATGGCCCAGTTTATCAAATGCAATTGTTCTATGTTGAGCTTTGAAATTCGGAGCTACTTCATATCTCACCACTACTCTAATTATTACCACGAATTTGGTCCCACTTGGAGTTAGATACAAAAACTAAGTAGAATGTACGTGTCGTATGAGGAAGGAAAGTTTCTGGACGCCAGAATCCCATGTAAACCCCATCGGATATCTACTCACAGCACACCTCCTCGGAACGCAAAACGCCACTGTATTACTCACTACCTGATACGAATCTCCCACCAATACGCTTCTGTTTCTTCTTAGGTTGTTTGACGATTGCAGATCCGGACTTTGTCTTACTCTTAGAGGAGATGATTTGTTGGGAGCTTGAATTTGATGCAGAGGAGTCTTCTCGCATGCGTTTGATCGGACTAGTGTTGCTTTTCTTGTCCTCGGACTCTTGGTTTTCCAGTCGAGCTGGAGACTGAGAGTGAAGTTCCTCAATAAAATCTTTGTCCTGTTCATCCTCTTCTTGCTCTTCATCTACCATTGCAAAATTCGTCATAGCCATGTCCTTTCTATCTTCCTCTCTTACAGGAGGAGCGCCTTCCTGATTTTGATCATTGGTATCCATAATCTCAGTCTGGGTATGCTTACCATTCATGCTAACTTGCATTTGAACCTCCGTACCCAGGGGTAGCTTTAGAAGTGTGAGATCGAAGCCGGTGAGAAGACTTTTCATCATGCGGTGAAGGAGCGTTTCCTATCTTTGAGGTGAGGAGAATTTGGTAGTTTAAGTAAAGATTAGAGCGTTTCGAGCCCATTCTAGGATCGAGATGATGGGAGAAACAAGGATTTAGACGCATAGAATGAGTTGAGATGGTGATAAAAATGAAAAGAGAATAAAATCATACCAACTCAGCCTTTCCTGGGCCCTCAATAATCTTCTGCTCAATAGCAGCTAGTTCTCTTGCTTGTTGTTGATGACGAGTAAAGCGTGAATGATTTTGGTGGAGAGCAACAAGGCCATCTTTTGGGGTGGGCTTTCTATCCAAACAGCTCAGAGCTGCTGTAAAAGCTGTTTGGAGGTGAGTTTTTTGAGATCCATGATTATAACCTTGTGATTGAGTTGACAAGTAAGACTGAGTTATTTGTTTCTTTACCTTTTGATAGGCGATTGATTGATGGGAGTTGAATAGACTCTATATTGTTGATCAAAAGGTATTTGTTGATGAATAGATAGATGAAAGGAGAGTCATAAATTTAGTGCTGGTATGAGCTCTTTACAACTCAGTATGGTATGCGGTGAATCTACCGTAATGTCAACAAATAAATGGTAGACTCAAGGAAATCACGGCACATTATTTCCTGTCGAAAATTGAAATCTAGACTTTGACTTGGAATCTTAGAAAAGTATAGTGATCCACCTATACTTCGGATAATGCGAGACGAGTTAACCGAGGGGGCTGTGAATTCTTCACCCGTATGTGAGATTTTTACACTACAAGAACAAGGGGAAATAATAGTAATGATAAGATGGGATTGGATAAGATTATTAATGTTCATGAATCATATATATGGAGTAATGCAATTGTTCAGAGCTGAATTACATATGATTAGAGAGATTTCAGCTTAGTATTTAAAGAATGAACCACTCCTGTCATTCCATTTTGGATAGAAGTGATAAATACCTTTGAACAGTGATAATTAACTAGAATTAATAAAGCAGCTTTGATATCTAATACTAGATCAGAAGAAACAATCACTATTTAAGAACTAAATACAGCATGGTGGTTTGGCTTTGCTTGGCTAGACTCGATTTGAATTAATCCCCAGGATCATAAACACTTCAATCTTCAACAAAATAACAACTACAACAAAAGCTTTACAATAATCAAAAGACTTTATAGTTAAATCACTATCTCAAAAACATTTAATTACCATATTTATGAAGTGGAATTACTTAACTACAAATGTATAAACGATCTACAAAAGATATAAATCTTAAACGAGAAAGATCTTTTGAGTACCTATTCAAACAATAATAAATCCATTTATTTATTATTTATAATCATATACTTCTAAATACAATTCAATCTAATCTAAAAACCCCTTCTTAAATACAATATATTTTCAAATAATTCATTCGAACTTTATAAATAAATAATATTTTTATTAAAATACCAAATCATTCTTTTTTTTCAATATCATTCTAATCTATATCTCACAAATAATAAATAAATAAATATCTATAATATTCAAAAAGCAAATCTATATTATTATTTATTATCTATTATAATTAAATTTCTGAAAAGATAAAATATACTCTAGGATAATAATCCAAAAGCAAATTTAGAAAATCTAAGAAATTCATTTCCAAAAAAATTAATTATCTTTTTGTATATATATTATATACTTTGATAATCTAAATAAATAATGTATTTAGGACATTGATTGAAGAGAAAGATAAAGAAATTCTTTCTCAAGCGGATATATATATATATATATATAAGTCTAGTACTTTACTTTTAGACCACCTCTCTTTTGAGCTACCTTTTTATATCAAAAATCATGATTTTTATCTATTAATAACTTTATAATTAATTAATAGAACTCAATAAAATTTGAATTGTACATTCATTATATAATTATAGTTCAATTCGGAAAATTTTAGATTTTTTCAAATTAATTTCATTGAGATCTATAATCTTCAACTTTTTGATTTTCGATTTGTATAGGATTTATATACAAACTTGAAAAACTATTAAAATGTATAATAACTTTTCAATAAAAATAATTAAGATTAAACTATAAATTTTTTTAGAATTCTCAAATCAAAATCAATCAAATAAATCAATTTATTTTAAAATATAATTTACAAAAATTCTTTTGATTAAAAAATTATAATGTTTTAATTTTTATAAAATCTATAAATATTAATAAGATTTATTTATATTATTTAAATTTCAAAATCTTAATTTATTATATAAAATTTTTATTAAAAAATTATTTAAGTTTTTCAAGTTTTTCAATTTTGTATATAAATCCTATACAAATTGAAAATTATAATTTCAACTTTCAATAATTCATTTAATAAAATTCTAAAAAATCTAAAATCTTCAAAATTTTTCTATATTTATATAACAATATTATAATTAAAATTAAAATTGATTTAATTTATTTATTATTAAATTATTAATAATTGAAAATTAATGGTTTTTGATATAAAAAGATATTACAAAAATCACATTCTTCTATATAACCTCATATAAGAATTCTATTTAGATTAATTATTCAAAACAGACTTATTTAATTACTGATTGAATTTATATAATCTTATTTATCTTATTGTTTTATTTATTTATTTATTTATATAATCAATATCTCAACTATATATATATATTCATATTTATTATATACTAATAACCCTCAATTAATAAAATTAAAAGTATGTTTATTCAATTCAATATAATTCTATCTATTCATAATATTGATATTGTCTATTTTGAAGATTCTTTTATATACTATATAATTAAAACTTTTATATTAATTATAAATCTAATAACCCTTATTACATAAGACTTTATTATCCAATTATATAAGTTTATAAAAAGATCTTTTTCTTTTTTATATATTTTTTTCAGCATTTAAAAAAATTATTAAGATATTTTAATATAATAATAATTTATCTTGATTTATAATAAGAAAATAATAATTAGATTAATATCTTCAACTCAAATTTAAATATTAGAATCTAAATATCTAAAATATAATTGATTTAAATATCGAGTTATTTATAACAATCTCCAATGATATTATTCCAAGCTTTTTAATTTCAATATTTCTCAAATAATTATAAATTGATTAATTATTTATTCAGTCTTCTATCTTTTTATTAATAAAAGATTTTTTATTCGAATATAATTAAATAAATAATCTAATATACATATAAGTATCAAAAGAGTTCAAAAGAAAACAATCTCAAAAAGATAAAAATAAAAACATTCTTATAAAAACTCTAATAGAAATACCTCAGAATCTAATTTTATCACTTTAATCCTTTCTACTCTATTTATTTATATAGAAATTGAATTAGAACTTAATTAAAAACAGAAAGAGTATCAATTTTTATAATAATAATATATTCAGAATAACAAAGTTCTCAAAGAGATTTCGGAATGAATCAATATAATAATTGATCAAGAATATCTTATGAAATCTTCATCTTGAATCCAAGCTTAACAATCTTATTATTCAGAATAATTATATAAGTATTCAACTTCAAAATAACTTCTTTATTAATAATTATAAAGTTTATAATACTCCAAGAGTATAAATCAATCTCAATACAAGTATTATTTAATAAAACTAATTCTATCAATTAATACAAAGATAAAATTAACATTTATATAAATATTATTTTATATAGAATTATTATTTTATAGAATAATATAATCCTTAATATCTTCTTTTAAATTATTAATATTAAAATATATCTATTTTAAACAAATAATATAATAATATAGATCGAAATAAATAACCAGCTCAATATCTAGAAACTCACTTTCAAACAATTTGATAATATTTTTAATAGATTAATTATCAAGATTTAATATCCCCTAAATTAAAAAAATAATTTATTTTATTATTATTATTAAAAAGAATAATAAAAGAAATTTAATCTTCAAATAAAAAAATAAAGATCTTAGGATTTATTTTTAAAATTGAATATAATTAGAATAATAATAATAATAAATATAATTATTTTATTAATATCCATAGAATTATTCAATTATATTAATACAAAAGACTAATTCAAATTTCAAATATAATTATAATAAATCCAAATTTAAAATAATCAGAAAAAGAATATAATTAAATATTTAAATATATTTATATTCTAATTAATCAAAAAAGAAAGAAATAAAATCTTTAATTAAATTATTTAGATATTTAATTAAAATAATTATCTTTACTACTCTGAATAATCAAATAAAAACTTATATTATAATTATAAAAGTATTTTTTTTTTCAATAATACTCTATTTAACAATTATAATATTATTTATGTTAAATAATTATTATTATATATTCTTTAATCTCAATAATCTTATTGATATAAATATAGCTTTCTTTAAAGTCTTAAAATAAGAAAAACAAATAACTAAAGGAATTATTCTAAAAAGTAATAAAATTTTTATTTTGAATAATATAATACTTGTTCTTAATATTACAATCGTTCCCAGGATAGAAGCTGTAAGATCATAATAATTATCCATATGAGGCCTCCATTTGTGATACTGGTATATAACTGATAGAATGCCTAGTTAATAGCCTATAAAAATCTACAAAGATCTAATTGATAATTCTATAAAAAAATTCTTTATTTTAATTTTAAGAGGATAATAAAAAACTTTAATATTATTTTGAGATTAATTGATTTTTTATTATATAATTTTTATAATTCTTTTCATTTTATAAAAACAATTTATCAATTGATTATTATTAAAATATTAATAAATCAAAATAATTAATATCAAAAGTATATTAGATTTTCTAATTTTTTCTAATAATTCTTTATTTAAAAAAATTGAATTTTTAAATATTATATAAAAACTTTTCAATAGAACTCTGATATCAAATAGATAATTAATAATTTAATCAGAATTGGAATTGGTTCAAAAACTTAAAAATATTCAAAAGGAATTCGAAATTTTTAAATCGATTAATCAATAATAAATTAAAATACTCTTTGTTTGTTTTATATATAAATATAACAAAGATATAGATTTCAATAAGATTTTAATAATATTCAATTGAATCTTTATTTTATAAAAAAGTTTTCTAAAGCTTTAAAAGCTTTTATTCCATCATAATATTAATATCAATAAAATAAAAAACTTTTTTTTTCAAATTAAATAATAATAATTATTACTTTTTAATAAATCAAAAGAAAATAAATTATATTATTCAAAACTTTCAAAAACAATTAATTATAATATAATATTGATATAAAGATATTAAAGAGATTACTTTAATTTGAAATCAATTCCAAGAATATATAATATTATTTTAAATAAAAGAAATCGATAACAATTTATTATATAATAAATTCTTTATATAAAACAAAAATCCAATTAGAATATTAATAATTTTATAATCTATCTTGATAATCTGAAAAAAGAAATCGAAATTGAGATAAATAATATTCAAAAGAAATATCTTCTATTAGATTTAAAATTATAAATATTTCCTTTAAAGAATATAAATGAAATATATTATTTTATAAATATCAATAATATACATTTAAATTATTAATATTAATAAGAAATTGTAAAACTTTAATAAATTATAGATTACGAATTAGTTTTTGTTAAAATGATAAATTTTTGAATAATATATATTTAAATATTTCCAAAAAAAGATCTCTTTTAATTTTTATTAAAAAAATTATTTAAGATTTTCAAGATTTTACATTTATGTATTGATTTAAAACAATTGATTTTATTAATAAATAAAAATTATAATTTTTAATTTAAAAAAATAATTAATATTTTATTAGCCCCCCAGATTCAAACAAATAAAAAAACAATTAAGTTTAATAATAAATTCAATTATTCTTATAATTCTGAGTCCTTTATAAAAAGAATATATTATATTAATTATCGAAACTATATTCAAAAGTTCTCTCTAATTAAAACAATTCCATTATCTTACTATTGTAATCTAATAATTTAAATATATTTAAAAGATTAATTCTTTAAATTCAAGAAAAATATTATTCTAATCTCTATTAATAAGAATATTATTTTATTTTATAAAAATTTTCAATTTATAATAGAAATAAAGAATATTAAAAAAGAAAAAAGAATTTATATTTATTAATTTATTATTAAAATTTTAAAACTCTTAAAAGTTAATATAATATTAAAGTTATTTTAATTTCAATTTGTAACCTTAAAGAATTTGAAAATAATCAATATTAAAAATCTTTATAAAGAAATAAAATTAGAGAGTAAAATATATTTATTATTATTAAAAAATTATTATATTAAAAAAACAAAAAAGATATCTAATAAATACTTATTTTATTTTCACTAATTATACCCCTCAAATTCTAAGAATATAAAAAAGTATTTTTTTAAAAACAAAAATAATTTTTTATCCATATACTATTCAATAAAATATTATGTTGATCTTAAAGATAAAGTTATCTCTTTATAAAGATCTATTTATACTCTTTAAAAAAAATTAATTACTTTAAAAGAGTATTTAAAAAATTATTAAAAGAAAAAATATATTTATTTCTTTAAAAATTTTATGAGGGTTTTGATTATATTTATTTTTGAAAAAAAAAATTTAAATATTGACTTTATATAAATTATAAAGACCTCAATTATATTATTAAAAATTAATAATTTTTATTTTTAACTAATGAATTATTAAATTATTTATAATGAAAAGTTTTCTTTATAAAATTAGATTAAAAAATTTAAATTATTATATTTATATTTAGAAAGATAATAAATAAAAGATAACATTCTATATATTTTATAATCAATTTGAACATCTTATATTATTATTTAATTTTATTGATATATATTAATTAGATATTTACTAAATTAGTTGATAATATTTATATTATATATCTAAATAATATTTATTTATTTGAAGAATAAAGAAACTTGTACTATTGATATCTATAAAATATTTGATAGATTATTCGAATTTAAATTATACATTTAATCCAAGAAATATTTCTTTTCTATCTATAAAATAATTAAAAAATCTAATTGGATTAAAATTATTATTAATTAATTACTATTTTTTAATTTTAAAGAGAGATTTAAGTATCAATTTATTATTGAATACTTATATATAATATACAATCTTATAAATCTATTTTAGAAAATAAAAAAATTAATTATTTTAAAATTTAAACAAATTATAAAAATATAAAAGGTTTTCGAAAATCTTAAAATTATTTTTATTGTAATATTGATACTTTATTATTTCAAGTCTTTGTTTTATTAAATCTTAGAAATAAATATATATTATTATAATTATTTCTTAATATTAATACTAATCTAATTTTAATTTGTTAATATTTTATTATATTTTATTTATAAAAACTAAATTCTATTAAATAATGAGAATACATTTATAATCAAGAATTATTAATTATTTATACTATCTTTATATAATAATAATATTATATAATTAATAATATTATATAATTAATAATCAATACAAAGTTATAATCAAAACAAACTATAATACTCCTCAATATTTTATAATCAAAAAAGAATAAAATAAAATAAAATAAAGATATAAAAAAATTCTATTATTTGGTTTTTTTAATAATAATATTGTTTTCAAAATCTTTTTTTATAATTTTTATTTATTTAATAATTTGTATTATAATAAGATTATTATTATTTTATAAATTAATATATCTTTATTATATTAAGTATAAAAAGAATCTTAATATATTCTGAATATATCCCAAAAAAAAACTTTATAAATTAATTTTAATTCAATTTAATATTATAATAAATAAAATATTAAAACTTTTAAATAAATAAGAGATAGTATTATTTTAATGAAAGATATATAAAATATATTAAGAAATAAGAGATAGTATTATTTTAATGAAAGATATATAAAATATATTAAGAAATCT
Organism: Sclerotinia subarctica; assembly: GCA_025389085.1. Taxonomy (NCBI): domain Eukaryota; kingdom Fungi; phylum Ascomycota; class Leotiomycetes; order Helotiales; family Sclerotiniaceae; genus Sclerotinia; species Sclerotinia subarctica. The sequence continues at coordinate 11,239 of QRFI01000011.1, read as the reverse complement.
ATATATATACATATTAAGAGAATATTAAAAAATTATAAGAAAGGAATAATTTTATTTATAAAATAATAAAGGAAAATTTCCAAAATAACTTTAATTCTATTCAAATCTTAGATTTAAAATTAAATTTTATAAATTAAGAATTAGATATTTTATTAATTATATATTTATATTATAAAGAAAGATTTTATAAAAATTATAATATTGATTATATAATCTTTAATATTTATAATTAAATCTTTTTTTTTAAAACTTTATTTTTATATATATTCTAATATTGATATTTTAAATAATTCTCTTTTATTTTTTATTAATAAATAATATTTATAAAATAAATTTTGTATCTTTTAAATAAATACATATTTTCTTATAAATTTTATAATTTTATAATTTAAAAAAAATCTCTTTTATATAATAATTTTATTTTCTAAAATTTTTTATAATTTTTAAAAATTTTATTTATTTAATAATTATATTTTATTCTATTATTTTGATTATTTAAATTATTATTATTTTAGAAATAAATATATCTTTGTTCTATTAAATATAAAATTAATTATAATATTATTAATAAGTTTTTTTTTAAAAAGATTATATTTAATATATTCTAAATATACAGAAAAGAAAAACTCTTATGAATAAATCCTAATTCAATTAAATATTATAATAAATAAAATATAATATTATTATATTCTTATAAGAAAGTTTATTAAGATTATTATTTAATAAAAAGATAAATTTTTTTCCTTTTACAAATGGAATTATTTATAAATAAATCAAGACATATAATATAATATAAAAACTTTATAATATAAAACAATTTTATTTTCAAATAGTCTTTTTAAAAGAATAATAATAATATTAAAGAATATAATAAATCTTTTATTGATTTTTAAAAAAAAAATTTATTAAAAATATAATTAAGATGTTCATAATTAATTTTATTCTTTTTTGAATAAAATATTTAACAATTAATTATTTGATTAGTATAATATTAATAATTAAATCAGATGATAAAATTGAATTAAAAGAAAAAAAAATATTTCTTTTTAATTTATTTTTATAAAAAAGATTACAAAATCGAAATCAAAATTAAAATATAATATAAGGAAATATTAATAATTCTCCCAAAAAAATTCAAGTAAAGATTTAAATTTAAGATTAAAACTAAAGATTTTTTAGAAAATATAAAGAAATTTTTGAAATTTTAATATTTAATAAAATTATTTAATTATCTTTTATTCTTTATAATATCTTAATCTTTATTATTATTATCTTTCTAATAATTATATTTATTAAAAAATATAATTAAGAAGTAAATTTTTATAATTATTCTTATTTTTTAATTGAAAACTAATATATTTATTTCTAAAAATTATAATAATAATTTAATAAATAATAATTTGATAAATAATAATTCAGATAAGTTTGATTTATAATTAAATATCTCTAATTTAATTAATTTGATTAATATTTAGAATTTAAATAATTTAAATTATAATTAAATAATAATAATTCTTTTAATAATATAATTTTAAGATCAAAATTCTTTTATAAAGATAATAATATATTTTTAATTTTATTAATTAAAAATGTTTTCAATTAGTAAAGATTTGATTAATTTTAATAATGATAAAAAATTAAAATTAAAAATAATATTAAAAAAATTAATTAATAAAAATCTTTATAAAGTTTTAGCAATCTTTTTTTGGTTTTTTTTGTCTTTTTCATTATTATAAAATATTTTTAATTATAATTATTTAATTATTAACTTGATAATTAATTCTTTTTATAAAAATAAATATATATTTTTTTTATATATTTTTTTTGATTATTTTATAAATATTTAATTTTATTTATAGTTATTTAAGATTTCTTAATATCTTTTATTAATTAGTAATATTTTTATCATTTTAAATATTATAAATATTTTTATTTATATTTTATATACTCTTTTATTTCTTTTAATAATATAAAATCAATAATATTATTATATTTTATTATAACTTTAATAATAAAATATAAAATATAATATATGTTTTATAAAATAATAATAATGATAATTTATAAATTTAATTATTATTTTTGATTTTTATAATTATAAAGAATCTTATAAAATAATTAAAAAAAGGATTTCTGATTGAAATTGATTAATATTTTTAATATTAAATATTATTTTGTTATTAATAATAAATTATTTTAATAAACCTTCTTTATTATCCTTATTTTTGTCTTCTATAATTTCCTTTCAAAACTTATTTTATTTTAAATATAATGTTATTAATAATATTATAAATATATTTTCTTAATAATGATAAAATAATTCAATTATCTTATCTTTAATTTATATAATATATTAGGTTTAATTTTATTATCTTATTTATTTATCAATTTATAAATAAAATATTATTATTAATAATTTATAATATATTAAGTAAAATATTAAACTTCTCAAAATTTATTGATGAATTAGTATTTTTTATTTGAAATAATTCTCTTTAATATTTCAAAATCTTTAAAGATATTTATTGATAATATTTTAATTAATTTGAGGAACATTATTATTTTGGTAACGAAAATATATTGAGATAGCTTTACAAATTTATTAATAATTATTAATATTAAATTATATATAATAAAATTTATTTTTTTCTTTAAAAAATTTAAGAGAAAAGATAATATTAATAATTTTTTATATCTTTTTTTAGATTATATTAATAATAATATTTTTATATATTTTTTTATATTTTTCTATTATTATAATATTTTTAATAAAATTATTATAATAAATCTCTAAAATTTCTATTTTTATAACTTCATTTAATAATATAAAATTACTCTTATTATAAATAAATAAATTATTAATATTAAATATTCAAAATTTAATATCTCTAATTTGTTACAAAATTATAAAAAAATATTTCTTATAGATTTATTATAGATTCAAAAGTTATTTTATCTTTAATTAGTATTTTTATAGGATTATAAAAAATTAAATTATATTCCTTTCTTTAAAAAATAATTATTATTATTTCTTTTAATTTATTTTGAAATAAAAGTAATATCTAATTTATTTTTTTTATATTTTTAAATTTTCTTAATAAATTATTAATAGAGTTCAATTTATTTAATCTATAAGTTATAATAAAATTATAAATAAAAAATTTCTTATTTATTTTATTTGTTTTCTTTTTTAAATATAAAATATTAAAATTATATATTAATTATTGATAATATAATATTATTATTATATAAAGATAACATAAATAATTCTTAATTCTTAATTATAAATGTAATATTATTGTTTAATACAATCTAGGTTTTGTAAATAAAATATAATAAAAAATCAATATATTAATATTAAACTATTATTATTATTAGAAAGTATTTATAAAATATATATTCTAATAAAAATATAAATATATTTATTTTTAAAATTATATAGAATAAAAGATTAAAATGATAAAGTATAATAAAGATTGTTTTAGGATTTTTAAAAGGTTTTTATATTTTTATAATTTACTTAAATTCTAAAATAATTATTTATTGTTTAATTTTTTAAAAAAAATTTAAAAATTATATATAAATATTTAATAATAAATTAATAACAAAAAGTTTTAAAATCTAAAAAAGTGAAATCTTATTAAAATTAAAAAATAAGATTTAATTAATAAAATTTTAATTAAATAAGATTTTATAAATATAAAAGCTATGTTTTTAAATTTGATATATAATTTAACATCATATAATTTAATAAAGATTTTAAAAATATCAATAATATCGATTTTCATATTTTGAATAAATAAAAATATTATTTAAATATATAATATAAGTTAATCTAATAAATATTTGATTAATATAAATTTAAAATATAATAGATATATTAATCAAATCAAAGAATATTATAAAATATTCAAATTAATTATGTTATATATAGAATATTATTTTCTATTTGTTATCTTTTTAGATATAAATATAACAATATATAATATATATATCTCTTAAATTGAATTTTATAAAGAAAACTTCTTATTATAAATAATCTAATAATTAATTAATTAAAGATAAAGAAACAAAATTTTTAATAATATAATTAAAATTAATATTTATTATATTTTTTTAGAAATAAATACAATTGAAGTTTTAATAGAATTTATAAAATAAAAAATCTAATTTTTTATTAGTAATCTTTTAAATGTTTTTTTAAATTAATTAATTATTTTTTTCAAAATATATAAATACATTCTGATAAAAAAATAAATTTATTTTTAAGATTAATATAATATTTTATTGAATAATATTTTAAAAAAAGACTATTTTTGTTTTTTGAGAATATTTATTTATATTCTTAAGATTCAGATAAAATAAATATTTATTAAATATCTTCTTGATTCTTTTTAATATAATATTTCTTTGATAATACATATATTTTAGTTCTAAACTTTATTTTTTGATAAAGTTTTTTGATATAAATTATTTTCAATTTTGTTAGAAAATGGAATTTTATGAAGATTTAATTAATATCTAGATTAATAAAATTAACTTAAAAAAGTTTAAGAATTATAATAATAAAATAATGAATATAGAATTTATTTTCTTTTAAAAAAATTTTTATAATAAATTAATAATTTTTATAAAATTAAATAATTTTTTTATTAATAAAAATTAAAATAAATCTTTTTTATTTTAAATCTAAAGTATTAATCTTTTTTGATATATCTAAATTATTAGAATATATAAACTTATATTTTTGAATTAATAAAATAATAGAATTGTTTTGATTAAAAGAATCTTTTAAGTATAATTTTAATAATTAATATAATACATTCTTTTTATAAACAATTTAGAATTATAAAAATAAATAAAATTATTATTAAATTTTCTTATTTTCTTATTTATTTAAATTTGAAAGATTAATAAAATATTAATTATTAAAATATGATTTTTTATAAATCTTATAATTAAAAAGATTAATATAATAAATAAAGATATAATCTAATTTTTTATAATAATAACAAATAAAAGATTATTAATTTAAATTATTTTTTTTTGGAAAAATCAAAAATAAAGTTTTTGTAATGTAAATTTGTTTTTAAAAAAAGAGTTTTTATTTTTCATTTAAAGTATATAAAAAGACTTTTTATATAATAAATCAAAATTTAAAGATCTATAATAATAATAATAATAATAATAATAATTTAAATATGTATTATTAATATTTATAAAATAATATATTTTAAAAAATATATTCATTTAATTAGATTATTCAGAAACTTTTTAATAATATAAGATTTTATTAAAGAATCTTTATAACATGATTTATCATCAGATCACCAATATCATTAGGTCGCCACTTTTTATACTATTCAACTATTTTAAATCTATATTATTCAACAACAATTGAATCAATTGATTGAAATTATTAAGAATCTAATAATTTAGGATCTATTATATTATTTTGACAAATTCTTATATTATGATCTGTTTTTCTGTATTTACTACAATATTGATAAGAAGATACTTCCTCATTAGAATTACCTCTTTTTTGATATTTATTGTATTAAATCTGAATATCTACCTCTTGCTGAAATAATATATTAAGAACCTTTTATTCAATAAATATTCCTTCTTAATATAATTGAGTTTTTTTTGTATATCAATATTTGTTTAATATTTTATTTGTTATTTAAAATATATAATTCTTTCTATTTAAAAGTATATTCTTATAAATTAATCTCTTTTTACTTTTAATTAAAGTTAATACAATCTTAAATATAGATATAAAAGAACTTGATTGATAATAAATTATTCGAGATTTAATTAATATTGATTAAGAAAAAGCTTTGATTGGATTAAAAAGGATTTGAGAGATTTATTGATCTAGATCGAAAAAGAAAGAGATAAATATACAAATTCGAATATCTGATTTCGAAAATATAGCTTCAAGATTAAATAGTATTAAAACTATTCTTCAAAACCCTGATTTTATATTCTATTTAATATTTTACAAATCAATATATCTAAAACTTCTTAATATACTTTGTATCTTTCAATTCAAGAATATAATTTGTTATATCTTTTATATCTTTAAATTTAGATAAAAATCTTTTTATATTTATATTAAATATATATTCAAAAATCATTTTCTCTTCTATTTTTATAAGATTATAATAATTTGTTCGAATTTCCATTTGATTACTTTAATCGTTGATTTAATTGTATAATATAGATTAAGACATTATATAAATTTTTACAACTTTAATAATTAACAGATTTTTAGATTTATAAATAACTTTAATAATTAAGATAATTCAAGCTTCTTTTGATAATGTTTCTATAATAATTCGTTGAAATATCGTGTGTTGAAATTGAGGTAGTTGAATAATATAAAAAGTGGCGACCCGGTGATAAACCATGTTATAATATTTAAAGATTTATTTTTTTTTGAAAATAAAGAATTATTCAAATAAATCAAAAGACTTAAGATATTTCTTATATTAATTATTTTGATTAATTAATAATTTTTTTTAGAAAAAAATTTAAGAGTTATATAATAAAAAATCAATTAATTTTAAAATAATATTAGAGCTTTCTATTATTATTTTAAAACTAAAATAAAAATAATCCTTTTTATAACATTATCAATTATATAATATTGATTTACTTAGGCCTTAATATTATAATATTATAATAGTTTTATAATATAAATTAATAATTTGGCATCCTGTTAACTATACTCCGGTACTATGTAACCTCTGATGATATGTTATAAATCGAAATATAATTAAAGAAGATAAAGTTTAATATAACTTTTGTTATAATTATAGATAATTAACTAATAATTATATAGTAAATATTATAACCTAAAAATAATTACTTTATTAAATGATTATATTATATTTATAATTATAATGAATAATAATATGTTTTCCTAATAGAAAATTATTCTCCTTTATTAAAATAGAATAATATTGATAAATTTTATATATTCTTCTGATATTGTAAAAAGTAAGAGGTCGAGATACGTACATCCTGATAGTATATTGTGAAGGGGGGAATTAGGAATAGAAGGCTGATTAGACTATATCGAAATATATTATTTGAAGATAAAATAGGTTTTATAATAGGTTTTGGGATTATAACAATATATTCTGGAAAAGTATATAAGAAAAGAATTGATTGTTTTCAAGAGGAGAGTGAAGGCCTCTCCTTATAATTAGCTATTGAGAACCACATAACAAAACAACTAAGATTCCCCTTACAAGAACAGTACGAAATCCTGACTTTCTCATAATATTATTAAGTTCAACTCTTATTTGTAATATAATATAAAATGCTCAAATAATATATATTTTATGAAAATCAAATCAATTCCTAATTTAAAGAATATATTATAATAATTATATTCTTTTATATAATCTTATATAAGGAATTTTTTCAAATTTAATTATTTAAGATAAACTTATTGAATTATTAATTGGATTTATATAATTTTACTTATCTTATCATCCTTTTCATTCATTTATATAACTCATATCTCAGTTATATATATATATATATATTTATATTCATTATATATCAATAACTCTTAATTAATAAAATCAAGAGTAAGTTTATTTATTTAATTTAATATAACTTTATTTACTTGTAATATATATATCTTCTATTTCAAAGATCCTTTTATATATTATATAACTAAAACTTTTGTAACAAAGATAATCTAAAAGAAAGATAGTTTAAAAAAAAATATTAGACTTATATATATATTAAAAAAGTATTAAATACATAATTCTTATAATTAAATGAAGATTTTTCATCAATTTTAACTTTTTTTTTCCAAAAAAAAGATTAAATTTATTTAAGGATTCATTAACAAATCTTTAATAATAAATAATTTATTATTTAATTAAAATTTAAAAATATTAAAAAGGAATTTGAAATCTTCCAATCTATTAATTGATGATAATTCAAGGAGATCTTTATTTATAAATCTTAATAAGACTTTAATATTAATAATATTTAATTAAATCCTAATTTTATAAGAAAGATCTTTAAAGTTTCAAATTTTTTTATTTTATTATAATATTATTATGAATAAAATCAAGTACTTTTTCTTTTAAATTAAACTTCTCTTTCAAAAAATAATTATTATTATTTTCTAATAAATTCAAAATAAATAAATTATTTATAATATAATATTATTATAAAAATATTGAAAAAACTATTCTAATATAAAAGCATTTTTAAAAATTTATATATAATATTATTTTTTTAAAAAAAATAATGTTTTATTATATAATAATTTCTTAATATAGATTAAAGAATTATTTAAAATATTAAAAATTTTAAAATTTATCTTAATAATTTAAAAAACCAAATCAAATTAAAATAAATAATATTTAAAAAGAATATCTTTTTTTAAATCTAAAATCATATATTATTAAAAGAATTTTTAAATACTTAAAAACTTATGATAATCTAATTAAATATATTATTTAAAAAATATAAAAAAATATATAATTTTATAAATGTCAAGAAAATATAATTAGATCATTATTAAGTTTTAATAAAAAAAAATTTATTTACTATTATTATAAAAAATTAAATTAAATCTTTATTTATTATATTAACCTTTTTAATTATTAGATTTATTAAAAATTATATTTTAATAATTAATACTTTATAAATCTTTTAAACTTAAATAAACAGAGAAGTTATTGAATTTAATAATAATTTTATTTATTTTTATAATTCTTTATAAAAAGATATATTATACTAATTATCAAAATTGTATTTAAAAGATCTCTCTAATTAAAATAATTCAATAATCTAAATATATTAAAAAAATTTAATTTTCTAAATATAAAAAAGATAGCATTTTTATTTTTATTAATAAAAATATTATTTTATTTTATAAAGATTATAAATTCATTATAAAAAGATAAAATTATATATCTATTATTTTATTATTATAACTTTTAAATTTCTATAAATTGATATAATATTAGGATTATCTTAATTTCAATTTATAAATCTGATCTCAAAAAAAAATTATTTTTAATCAAAATTGATAAATTTAGAAATAATTGATATTAAAATTTTTTATAAAGAAATAAAATTTAGAGCTAAAATTTATTTAAAAAATATTTATCATTGTATTTATATTTAAAAAAAATAAAAAAATAAAAAATAATGTTTTATATTTAATATAATCAATTAAAATATTTTATAATATTATTTAATTTGATTAATACTTTTTAATCTTAAAAAGATTAAAATCTTTTTAAAATTTAAATAAATTATAAAAATAAAAAAAATTCGAAAATCTTAAAATACTCTTTATTATATATAATATTAATACTTTGTTATATTGATTCTTTATTTTTTATAATTTTAAAGATAAATACTTTTATAAATATATATTAGAATATATATATTAGAATCTTTATTATTATAATTATTTTAATAATTACTTTAATAATAATAATAATTTAATATTAATTTATTAATATTTTATTTCTAAAAATTATATTAATAAAAAAAATATAATTATAATTAAAATATATTAAAAAATATTCCATTATTTTATAATTAAAAAATAAATAAGATAAATAAAGATTTTTATTATTTATAATTTTATTATAATTTATAAAGTGAGGAAATTGAATCCTATTGATAATTTATTGAGAAGATCTAATTAATTATATTTAAAATATAATATAAATAAATAAAATATTTGTTTTATTTTAAAATAAATCAAAATAAATAATAAATATTTTAATCTTTTATAATTTAAATATAATTATAGAATCATTCTAAATACTAATTAATATTTTTTATAAAAAAATTATAATTTGTTTTTATATAATCTTATAAAAATATTAGTAGATATTAATTATAAATAATTAATATTATATTAAACAATTAATATACTAATTAAAGATAAGATAATTTTTAAATTTATATTAAAATTAATAAGATTGGTTTTGTTATAATTTTGAAATTAAATAATTTTATAAAGAATAAAGAATATTTAAGAAATTAATATAATTTTATTAAAAATATTAGATTTTGAAAAATTAATATCAATGTTTAATTTATTTATAATAAAAATATTTTTTTATATTATCAAATAAAGTTATAAAAATAAGGATCTTGGAGATTTATTAAAATAATTTTATTAAAGATTATTATAATATTAAAAAGATGTAAAAAATAATTTATATTACTAATATAATTTAGAAAAAGATATAATACATATATTGTTTATCAATAAATAATTATAAAATAATATTGGTCTTATAATAAGTTAAAAAAAAGATAATAAAAAATAAAAGATTAAAAAATAAATTTATCAAATATTAAAATTATAAAAGTTCTTTTATATTCTTTAAAAAATCTTTAATTAAAATCTTATATTATTTTGATTTATTTGATATTATTTTTTTAAAAAAAGGATCTTTATTATTATTATTTATAACTTTAAATCTTCACTTAATTTTCTTTTTAAGAAATATTAAGATTATTTTAATGTAAAAGAATATTATTATTAAAGAATCCAAAAGAAAAGATTAAGGATAAATATAAAAGACTTTATTTTTAATATTTGATATTATTAATTTCCATATATTATATTTAAATCTGGATTTTAATTTTATAATCCTTTTTATAATCTTTTTAATAATTTTTGTTTATAATAATAAAAAAAAGGGATATTTTTAATTTATATTTTCTTTAATTTCATTATTTAATATAATTATTAATATTAAAATAATTAATAAATTAATTAATAATTATTAATATTATAATAATTAATTAATTAAATAATAATTATTTTTATTACATAAAAAAATTAGTTAAAAAATTTATTTATAAAAAATTAATCAAGATTTATTTTATTCTTTGATATAATTATAATTTTTTTAAATAATTTATTTAAAAATAAAACTATTTTTTTATATTCTAAGGTTTTTATATAATATTATATTTCTTTATTTATCTAAAAATAAATCAAATCTATCTCCTTATTAAAAAATAATCCTTATTAACTTCCTTATTATATTAAATATTATATATTTTTTTTATAGTTTATATATTCTTTTATTTCTTTTAATAATAAAAGATTAATTATATTATTGTATTCTTATTATAATTGCAATAATGAAATATAGAATATATTATATATTTAATTTCATCTATGGAAAAATATTAAATTTATAATAAAATTTAATATCATCTTTTT